>CM075780.1:37930308-39162993 GCA_037974665.1 Ehretia macrophylla | reverse complement strand
ACCTTTTGAAAACATGTTTTTTTACCTAACCTTTTGTAAACATGTTTTTTTACGTAATCTTTTGAAAACATGTTGTTTTCAATGTTATTCTCAAAATGTATATTTTAAGCCACAAAAGGTAGCTAGAAAATTTATAGTTCTTGAAAATTGAAGCATAGCCATGTTTTGAAAAACTTTATTTTCTTTGATATGATACTCAAGATGTGCATAGGGTAGATTCCAAACAAAAAAGCACGTCCAAGTAAGAGGTTACGGGAAATTCTTGGGTAGTCCAATTAGTGGGTTACCTTTCCTGACTTGTGAGTGGTTAGGGTTTGAATCCTAGGGGTTGAAGGGCAAAGAGGTTACGGGAGTGGTTTTATATACATGATGAAGGAAGGTATTTGAAATAATTATTTTCCCACATTGGTTATTAGTGAAATAATTAATTACTTTATCAGCTTGTGTTTGTTCCATGCAGATTGCCATTGGTTACCCACAAAGGGTTACTGGTATTAAACATCTTCAACCTAATTGGCAACTTGTGATGCTCTTGCAAGAGCCACCAGCCACAATGGATGCTCTAGCATTAAACATTGAAATTTATATAAACAACATAATGCCATCCATAATGGATGGTATAGTGAAAAATAATAACACTATTTTTCCTTTTTAAAGGGTAAAAAGTTTAATAGTAATAAGATGATAAAGGAATATATGAAAGAACATTAACTTCAAACGTACTCTTTTTACAAGAATGTGCGGATACACATGTGCATGCTTGAGAAAAATTTCCGTTCCAAGCATATTTTCATTAATTCTAAAGATAGTTTTTTTTTTTCCAGTTAAATTGCAAAATTTATGTTTTATATACTTTACATTCTCAATTTTAAAAAGTGTTTGTACCATTTTAAGACTACTATTCGCCTAATTTTAGCCAGTGTTTGCAAACACTGAACACACTCATCTTCTATTTTCTCCCCAAACCCCAAGTGTAAGGTTTCCCTATTCTTCATTCAATTAAGCACAAAAACAATTTGAATATCATACTTTTTAAATTAATAATGTGAAGAAGGAACTCTTAGTGTGTGTGTGTGTGTGTTTTTTTTCTTTTCTTTTGCCAGTCAAAACATCAAGAGAAAACCACAAGAAATGTCATTTGTGTTTGTTTAGGAAGGAAATTTTGGTCCTTTTGTAAAGGTGTGGCAAATGACTGTCTTACACAGCTCAAAGTAGATTTAAATTAATTTATCTTATTTTATATTATAGAAATAGTATGAGAAATGAGAATCATGCTCACCAAAATGAAAATATGTAAAAACTAACTTAAAAACTAATGAAGTAGGTAAAATAAAACAAAAAACTTTGTCAATGAATGACACGAAATGAAAAAGCATTCAGTGCGCACAATTAAAAGGATGTCCAAGATTAATGGCCGATGGCTTAATTAATCTACCCTTCAAATCATTAGGATAAATAATCATTAGAGAGAAAGCAGAGTTGATATTAGCTGTAAAGTGGCGTAAAACGTTTTCCCTTCCCAAAGAAGGGGAAAACATTTTACACCATTTTGTACTAACTTATTTTCCTTGACTGAAATTGTTTTACAGTTGACTACATTTTCTAATGTTACCAAACATCGAAAAATTCAAAAAATATTTTCCAGGAAAATATTTTACGGCAAACAAATGGAGCCTTAATTATATATAGTTTTCCACAGGTACTAGCAACCCAAAATATCATGTGATTACTAGAATAACCAAATAAAAATAAAAATAAAATAAAATAAAAGGAAATGTAGTATTGTACCAAACATTTCAACCACCCCCTTGGGGAGACAAGCATGGTGACTTCTCTCCAACCCAAACACTCTTGTGGCAAAGGTTCTCAAAGGCATATACCACCCTCATGATAACTTCTGGAAAGTGAAAGTGAAAAGGAATGCATCAGGGTCGTGGAGGAGTATTATCAGAGGAAAGACATCATCTACAGAAAAGCTATTTGGACAGTCGAAAATGGAACATTAATCAATATACGGTCTAACAAATGGCTTGATAATCACGATCAGCTAACCAACTGTATCCCTTCAAATTTGACATTGGTTAATGAGGTCTTTGATCCAGTCTCAAAAATGTGGAAGGAGGACACTATCAGAGAACTATTTCCCTCTTCAATGGTTTGATAATCACGATCAGCTAACCAAATGGATCCCCAATTCCACTCCTCTTTCCCCCACCCCCATCCCCATCCCCATCCCCACCTCAATTTTATCAACTTTTGAACTTAAATTTTCACCCGATAGAGGGTGGTTTTTAAGTAGATTTAAATTAATTTATCTTATTTTATATTATAGAAATAGTATGAGAAATGAGAATCATGCTCACCAAAAATGAAAATATGTTAAAACTAACTTAAAAACTAATGAAAGAGGTAAAATAAAACAAAAAACTTTGTCAATGAATGACATGAAATGAAAAAGCATTCAGTGCGCACAATTAAAAGGATGTCCAAGATTAATGGCCGATGGCTTAATTAATCTACCCTTCAAATCATTAGGATAAATAATTTTGGCTTAATTAATCTATCAACTTAGATAACTATCAATTATGTGTCCAAAAACTATTGACTTAGACCATGGGTGAGACCATGGTCTTAGACCAATTTGTCCAAGTAGAGACTCAAAGTCAACTTAGTTGACGACCAAAAAAAAGAAAGAAAGAAAAAAGTCAACTTGGATATGCTTTAATGTTTTTGCCATTTGAATAACAATGTTTCATCCCACATCGGCAAATAGTTAATAAAATTTTGCTTTATAATTCTTTGCTTATTCCCCATTCATTGTAAGCGACGAGTGGCAAATTAAGTTACCCACAACGGGTATCTGGAGTTAAATCTTGTAATGTGCTGCCCGAGACATGGCCATCCAACATTTTTTGAAAGGTAAAAAATTTATTTGATGACATGTTACAAATATACATGGTTTACATACTCTCCATTGTCATTTTTAAAAGTTGTTTATTATTACTGTCAAGATACTACTTTTTATGATGCTTTTTTTTTTTTATTACTGATTTTTAAGATAACATATTGCAACGACCGAGAACCTCTTCATATTCATTTTAAATTATTGAATGTCTTATTTGAACATTAAATGTACATTTATTTAATTTTTAGTATAAGACACTATTCATAAAGAAAATTTACTGTTTAATTTTTCTGAAACTGCATGTTTCTCCTGTCACATATCATGTAGGAGAAATGTGAAAAATATTATTTTGTGTATTTAATGTTGGGAGTATGCATTTAGAAAATAGTTTTCGTCTTGAATTAATAGTGTTACGAAAGAATAGTAACTTTTTGTAGAATTTTTATTTGGGCTTCTAGTAAATTAGCTAGACTTTGGACTTTTATTAGACCCTTAAATATATTTAATTAGACCCAATTTACTAATCTAACCCATTATTTCCTTAGTCTATTACCTATATAATATAATAAGAGCCAAAAAAAAAAGAGTGCAAAAGCTGAAATTACTGTAGCAAATCCGAAAATGGCATAGGAGGAGAATTTCTTCATCAAACCTTGGAGTTGAGCTCTTGGATTGCTTAGGGAGGATTCTAGAGCACCTAGGAGCTTCACCACCTTGCCTACATCTTCATACAAAAGAGGGAGTTGCATTTTTATAACTATCAAAGTTTATGTTCATATATTGAAAATTTTGATTTGTTGATTATTGCTATAATACTTGTTATAAATGCTTAATATGTGTTTATTAGAGCCTATAGAGTAGACTTTTAAAGCTTGTTAGCAAATTCTATGGTAGAATGCACAAATTGAATGAAAGAGATGATGAATAGTGCTCATTTTAGGATTTTGAATAAAATTTGCTAATTAGCTTGAATTGAGACTTCAAATAGATGCTATAGGCTCTAGTGAAGCGAGTAGGGAGGCCACGTGAGGTTGAATCACTCAAATCCGAGCTAAATTGCAAAATTAGTCGACTTTAAAAAGAGGAATTTTCTCGTTGTGCAATCCGGGTGGGTTTGGGCTATGGTTTGGGTATCCTTGGGGTAAGGAAGCACTATTGGTGCTTTCGTTACGCAAAATTGGGGTTCGTTTAGTATAGTTGTAGTTCAAATCCGCTCGGGGCCTTCCCGAAATTTTGCTTCAAAAATGGATTTTTATAATCTTAATAGGTGTCTTTGGGCTTAATTAAGAATATAGTATGATTAGAATATGGTTTGGAAACCTTGAAACGCGCATAGGAGAAAGAAATCTTGGTTAAAGAAAAGGAAAAAGTAGTTTTTAGCCATTTTTGGTTGCATTTGGAACTTGTTGTGGAGTTGTCTTGTCTTGTATTGAATATCTAAGATATAATTAAGCTATTTGAGTAGTTCGTGGGAAATATTTATGTTGATTGCTTCTTTTGGGACTTTAAAGCTATTTTCGTGCTTATGTGAGCTTATATCGTGCTTATATGTGAGGGCGGCCTACTTTGTCGACCCTCTTACGTGATATGTGATAACTTGAATGCTTGTGGCTTATCTCGGGGTTGCGCAACCTTTTCGGACATGGTAGCGTCGAGAAACATGGGCGGCGTCGGGCTTGCCGTGCTCCCTCGACTACCATGGTGCCTATTCCCTTCTCGCTGAGGCATACTCCACTACCGCAGAGGCATGGTTTACCTGTTGGGCATAGACCTACCTCAGGAGAAAAGGTCGTAGGATCGGGATACATCTGGAGTATCCCAACTTGTTGGTGTATGGGTTTGCCGGCACTTGCGTAAAGTTCATGGCTCGTGGTTCGAGATCGAAGACTTGAAGTGGAACCGTATCCTTTTTAATGTGGTTAATTACTTGACTATTGATCTTGTTGTTTTATGTTATATATGACTTCCTGTAATTGCATATCATATTGCACGCCCCGGTATGCTGTATCACCTTCCTCACTGAGTAACTTAGGTTACTCATTCCTCATTTTAATATGTTACAGGGGCAGTTAGAATAACTACCTTGAGTGCCGTGTTGCGGGTTGCCTATCGCGCTGAGGTTGGATGCCTACATGTGAATTGTGTGAAGTTGCTGTTATATGATCTACTTTGAAGCTTGGCCTTGTATGTATTTGTTAGGCTTGAAGGAGTTTGTGTTATAATTTAAAGTTTAAGCTTGTGTTATTGGTAGTTGGGATGTAATATTTGAAGTTATGCTTTACCGCTTTGAATGCATGCTTGTGTGGTTGATGAAAACTAATTAGTTGGTTGGACACAAATTATAAGAAAGCTTGTTTGGTAATATAGAGTAGTATGATAAGTGGATTAAAAGACAGAATTCAATGGATTTAATTTTGTATGCTTGTGTGATATGTTGTTGGGTTCCAAGGCTCGGATGGTCTTGAGGAGCTAGTTGGCTTTATGAATCTTGTAAACTAGGTTGTATGAATGGTTGATTGTGGTCCAAGACTTGTATGTGATTGTTGGCAGGTTTCTAGATAGTCCTATATATAGGGGAAACTCCGTCCGTTTTTCCTAAAATTTCGTGCTCGGGGTTTGGAATTGGGTGAGAATAGCATGATAAATAGGAGTCCCAGTCTCGTGAGGGATCGGGGCGTTACAGAAGTGGTATCAGAGCTTAGCTAGTTAGTTAGGCGCAAGCCGGGATAGAGTCTTCAGCTTGTGGGGTAGTGGCTTTAGTGTCAATGTGTTTAGAAAGTGTATGTGCATGTCTTATGTGATAAGAGAGTTAATGTGATCAATGTGCTTATGTGATCAACATGTTTTATTTGTTGAGTGAACTAGTTGTGGTTTATGTGCTTGTGTGATAAGTGAAATGGATGTAGTTAACGTGCTTGATGTGTTTATATGTTCAATGTGTTTATGTGATTAATGCGAGCTATGTGATTAACATGCCTTGTGTGAATTATGTGCTTTGTGTACTTGAGTGCTCGATATGCTTTATATGACTAATGTGAATATGTGATTAACTTGTTTTATGTGAAGTTGTTGTTTAAATGACTTAGTAGTTTATAATTTGTGTATGTGAACTTGTTGCTTATGTGACTTTACTTGTTATAAATTGCTAACGTGATCAATGTGTTTTATGTATGAGGGTAACTCGCTTGTATGTGTAAGAAATTGCGAGGACGCAATTTTTGTAAGGAGGGGAAAGTGTGACGACCGAGAACCTCTTCATATTCATTTTAAATTGTTGAATTTCTTATTTGAGCATTAAATGTACATTTATTCAATTTTTAGCATAAGACACTATTCATAAGGAAAATTTACTGTTTAATTTTTCTGAAACTGTATTTTTCCCCTGTCACGTATCATGTAGGAGGAATGTGAAAAATATTATTTTGTGTATTTAATGTTGGGAGTATGCATTTAGAAAATAGTTTTCGTCTTGAATGAATAGTGTTACGAAAGAATAGTAACTTTTTGTAGAATTTTTATTTGGGCTTCTAGTAAATTAGCTAGACTTTGAACTTTTATTAGACCCTTAAATATATTTAATTAGACCCAATTTACTAATCTAACCTAGTATTTCCTTAGTCTATTACCTATATAATATAATAAGAGCCAAAACAAAAAAACAAAGAAGTGCAAAAGCTGAAATTACTGTAGCAAATCCGAAAATGGCATAGGAGGAGAATTTCTTCATCAAACCTTGGAGTTGAGCTCTTGGATTGCTTAGGGAGGATTCTAGAGCACCTAGGAGCTTCACCACCTTGCCTACATCTTCATACAAGTGAGGGAGTTGCATTTTTATAACTATCAAAGTTTATGTTCATATATTGAAAATTTTGATTTGTTGATTATTGCTATAATACTTGTTATAAATGCTTAATATGTGTTTATTAGAGCCTATAGAGTATACTTTTAAAGCTTGTTAGCAAATTCTATGGTAGAATGCACAAATTGAATGAAAGAAATGATAAATAGTGCTCATTTTAGGATTTTGAATAAAATTTGCTAATTAGCTTGAATTGAGACTTCAAATAGATACTATAGGCCCTAGTAAAGCTAGTAAGGAGGTCACGTGAGGTTGAATCACTCAAATCCGAGCTAAATTGCAAAATTAGTCGACTTTAAAAAGAGGAATTTTCTCGTTGTGCAATCCGGGTGCGTTTGGGCTATGGTTTGGGTATCCTTGGGGTAAGGAAGCACTATTGGTGCTTTCGTTATACGAAATTGGGGTTCGGTTAGTATAGTTGTAGTTCAAATCCGCTCGGGGCCTTCCCAAAATTTTGCTTGAAAATGGATTTTTATGATCTTAATAGGTCTTTGGGCTTAATTAAGAATATAGTATGATTAGAATATGGTTTGGAAACCTTGAAATGCGCATAAGAGAAAGAAATCTTGGTTAAAGAAAAGGAAAAAGTAGTTTTTAGCCATTTTTGGTTGCATTTGGAACTTGTTGTGGAGTTGTCTTGTCTTGTATTGAATATCTAAGATATAATTAAGCTATTTGAGTAGTTCGTGGGAAATATTTATGTTGATTGCTTCTTTTGGGACTTTAAAGCTATTTTCGTGCTTATGTGAGCTTATATCATGCTTATATGTGAGGGCGGCCTACTTTGTCGACCCTCTTACGTGATATGTGATATCTTGAATGCTTGTGGCTTGTCTCAGGGTTGCGCAACCTTTTCGGATATGGTAGCGTCAAGAAACACGGGCGGCGTCGGGCTTGCCGTGCTCCCTCGACTACCATGGTGCCTATTCCCTTCTCGCTGAAGCATAATCCACTACCCCAGAGGCGTGGTTCACCTGCTAGGCATGGACCTACCTCAGGAGAAAGGGTCGTAGGATTGGGATACATCTGGAGTATCACAACTTGTTAGTGTATGGGTTTGCCAGCACTTGCGTAAAGTTCGTGGCTCGTGGTTCGAGATCGAAGACTTAAAGTGAAACTATATCCTTTTTAATGTGGTTAATTACTTGACTATTGATCTTGTTGTTTTATGTTATATATGACTTCTTGTAATTGCATATCATATTGCACGCCCCGGTATGCTGCATCACCTCCCTCACTGAGTAACTTAGGTTACTCATTCCTCATTTTAATATGTTACAGGGGCAATTAGAATAACTACCTTGAGTGCCGTGTTGCGGGTTTCCTATCGCACTGAGGTTGGATGCCTACATGTGAATTGTGTGAAGTTGCTGTTATATAATCTACTTTGAAGCTTGGCCTTGTATGTATTTTTTAGGCTTGAAGGAGTTTGTGTTGTAATTTAAAGTTTAAGCTCGTGTTATTGGTAGTTGGGATGTAATATTTGAAGTTATGCTTTACCGCTTTGAATGCATGCTTGTGTGGACGATGAAAACTAATTAGTTGGTTGGACACAAATTATAAGAAAGCTTGTTTATTAATATAAAGTGGTATGATAAGTGGATTAAAAGATATAATTTCAATGGATTTAATTTTGTATGCTTGTGTGATATGTTGTTGGGCTCCAAGGCTCAGATGGTCTTGAGGAGCTAGTTGGCTTTATGAATCTTGTAAACTAGGTTGTATGAATGGTTGATTGTGGTCCAAGACTTATATGTGATTGTTGGCAGGTTCTAGATAGTCCTATATATAGGGGAAACTTCGTCCGTTTTTTCTAAAATTTCGTGCCCAGGGTTTGGAATTGGATGAGAATAGCATGATAAATAGGAGTCACAGTCTCGTGAGGGATCGAGACATTACACATATTATCTTCGAATTTATTGCGACAAAACTATGATATTCGTATGTTAATTTTTTATTTATAACTTCGATTTTGTTAGTTTTCTTTGTTTATTGGCACATGATGAAAATATTCATAGAGTTTCAAGAACTTCAATCTCGACAACGGTAAAAATTGCATAAAGTTTCTCAAGTGATGCTGTAAACTTTATTAGTTTATAAAGCATACACCTAGCATCATTAATATGCATAAGCTGTCTCTTTAAAACATAAGAAGAAATATATGAAGCACAAAAAAAGGTAGATAATTGATGAGGGTGGACAACTTGGATCCACCCGAGCTCACCAACTCGACCTCAAGAACCTAACCTGCAAAAGAAGGGAAGGAACCGCGATGGTGGTGACCCGTGTTTCCCCTCGGGTGTGAGAGTGATTAGTATGCTCGAGTTGAAGGGTAGGTAGTTGAGAGCAATAAATATGCACGAATTACCTGACAATGGCTGATGAGTGGGCTATTTATACTAATATTGATTACAGGCAGCAATTAATGGTTAATGTTGTCTAGCACTATTCACGTCTGCCCGAGCTCATTGCCCAGTGGATAAAGTTATTGTCCATTGGTTAAAGTCAGGTGTTGCCTTTATGTCACATTGGTGGTGACTGTCAGGTTGGGGAAGTGATGCGGGTTGGATATGGGCCAGGTCACACCGATCTAGGTCGGGAGGACTTGCCCCGGCTCGGGTTTACACCCATATCAATAATAAAGAGAATTCCCAAAATTGAAAAGGCTAAAAAATAATTCTTATTCACGAGATGGAAACTCATGGTGTGTCGACTTAGCCTTTTGGGAGTTCAAAAGCACATTTGGATTGTAATTGTATTTCAACGAGTGTCTAATCCTTTTTGTTTGAGTCTTTTTTTTTCCCTTTCAATGATTGTTGATCCTTTGCGTTTGACTCACAAACATAAAAAAGTTCACATTTTGGGGAAAAAAAAAGATACACCTAAGCTTTTGAAAACGTGTTTTTTTCAATGTTAAAAACTTGATTTTCTTGACATTATACTCAAGATGCACATAGGCTAAATTCCAAAACAAAAATCCAAGTAAGAGATTAAGGGGAATTTTGGATAGCCCAGTTAGTGGGTTATCTTTCTGGTTTGTGAGTGGTCAGGGTTCAAATTCTAAGTATTGGGGATATATAGGGTGGGGGTAGTAGAGAAAATTTAAAAAGAGAGAAAAAAAAGGAAAAAAAGTAAAAGGTTACGAGAGCGATTTTATACACATGATGAAGCAAGATATTTGAAATAATTGTCTTCCCACATCGTTTATTGGTCAAATAATTGTTTACTGTAGGGTTCTTCTTCCATGAGGCATGTGGCAAATCTGTCACAGCTACATAGACAAAGAATATTTCAATTAGTTGATAAATGTCAATCAATTATTATAAGTGGGAGCATCATAGTAATGTATTTAAAACTCTATAAGGCCAAATTAGTAAAAAGAGAAATTTCTGACATTCTGACATGGTATGTCTGCACGAGACAGACTAACATGAATTAGTCTCATAGAATAATAACTTGACATGTAGCTGTGACAGATTTGCCACATGCCTCATAAAAGAATTTTCCTTGTTCCATGCAGATTGCTAACCACAACGGGTAACTGGCATTAAATCTTGAATTGGATTAAATGATGCTGCTGCCCGAGACATGACCACCCACAATGGGTGGTGCTAGCATCGGTTTTTTTTTTTTTTTTTGGAGATAAACCTTGCTCAAGCAAGGCATGGCCATCCACAATGGATGGTCTAGTAAGGAGTCTATTATAAGGAGTCTATGAAAGAAAAATAATTTCAAACATAGTAGATCTTGTTACCACAAGTATTTTCGTGATAAGGGTTTTGGCTTCTGATTTCACTTCGCTTGCTTGCACGAACTCCTCTTTGTTTGAAAAAGAATATTACTTCGCTAATCGACGAAATGTTTCGGGGAGTAGAAAATAAGCATAGATCCGGAGATTTCCGAATAGGGCAACCTTTCGATACTTGATTTTTAGTTATATTGTAAGATTATTTGATGACATGTTATAAATATACTTGGTTTATATATTGTACATTTTCAATTTTAAAATTGTTTATTACTGTCAAGATACTACTTTTTAAGAAGTATTTTTTTTTCTTCATAACTAATTTTTAAGATACCATATATGTTGGAATTTATTGTCAAAAGAGAAAGGTAGATAAAGAGAATTTCTAGAACTGAAAAGGGGATGTGTCAACTTAGACTCTGTTGATCTAACTGTGAAATTTTAGTTTTTGAGTTGGTGGCGGAGCCACTAATGCATTAAGGAGTTCGAAGTGTTGTTGAACAAAAATTATTGAATGTTTGGTCTATGTTGCACAATATTGAGTTTTTAGAAATTTTGATAGCAATGTTGGACTTTAAAAAAATATAAAAAGGTATATTTGAGAAAGAAAAAAAAATAGCTTCCGGCATTATACAAAAACAGCTTAACAAAAGTCTTTTTTCAAAAGCTCCAATTTGAAGCTCTTAACTTTTAGTTTTTTTTTAGCTTTAACTTTTACTTAAAGGCATTTTGAAAAATGGGCCAAATATATTAGTTTCAACTTCTAAACTCACATAAAATATTTTTTTAGTGTCTAAAAGTTAAATCAAACAGTAGCCTTTTGTGAATTCAAAAACACATTTGGATTCTTTTTTTTTTTTTCTCTAGATGCGTGTTGATCCTAGCAAAGCAAGACTTGATAGCGGTTGGGGAAAGGAAAAAGCTATAAGACATCAATCCAATAAACAAATTAATGTATGAGTCACAAACACAAAAGATTTCACATTTGGAAAGCTAAAAACTTTTGTTAAGCTGTTTTTGTATAATGCCGGAAGCTATTTTTTTTTTTGAAAACATTTTTTTTTTCAATGTTATTCTCAAAATGTATATTTTAAGCCACAAAAGCTAAAAACTTTACAGTTCTTGAAAATTGAAGTGTATTTTCAAAAACTTGATTTTCTTTGATATGATACTTAAGATATGCATAGGTTAAATTACAGACAAAAAAACACGTCCAAGTAAAAGGTTATAGGGAATTCTGGGGTAGTTCTGTTGGTAAATTACCTTTTTTGATATGTGGATGGTTAAGGTTCGAATCCTATGAGAGTATAAGGCAGATGGAGATGAAGTAGAGAAAACTAAAAACAAAAAAAAAATATGAGAAAAAAGTAAGAGGTTACGGGGGGTGATTTTATACACATGATGAAACAAAGGTATTTGGAATAATAGTTTTCTCACATCAGTTATTAGTGAAATAATTATTTACTTTATCAGCTTGTGTTTGAATTCCATGCAGATTGCCAATGGTCACCCACAAAGGGTTACTGGCATTAAACATAATAGAAGGGTATAGTGTTGCTCTATGGTTTCCCTATTCTTCATTCAATTAAGCACAAAAACAATTTGAATATCATACAAGAGGAATCCACAAGAAATGTCATTTGTGTTTGTTTAGGCAGGAAATTTTGGCCCTTTAGTAAAGGTGTGGCAACATCTAAATTTTCATCTTCGTAATATCTTTTGTTAAGCAAATAAATGTGCGGATTGATTGGCCTCTTATGGTCTTAGTTACCCGATTGGTTTATGTTTTCTACGTAATGTACCACATAATATGTGATATCTGTTTGATCGTGATAAACGAGATGCATGAAAAATCCTTGCGCTTTGTAATAATATAGCCTTCGTGGCTATACTTTCAATTTTATAATACAATGATTATGCCTCCTGTGTATCCCCCAAAAAAATGAAAATATGTTAAAACTAACTAACTTAAAAACTAATGAAGTAAGTAAAATAAGACAAAAAAGTTGTTCATTGAATGATACGAAACGAAAAAGCATTTAGTGCGCAAAATTGAAAGTGTGTCCAAGATTAATGGCATATGGTTCAATTAATCTACCCTTTTTTGAAAAATATAATTAAGTATCTATGCCTGTACTTATTTTGAAAATATTTATTTTTTAAGTTAATCTCAAAATGATTTGGCAAATGCAACTAAA
Source organism: Ehretia macrophylla (assembly GCA_037974665.1). NCBI lineage: Eukaryota > Viridiplantae > Streptophyta > Magnoliopsida > Boraginales > Ehretiaceae > Ehretia > Ehretia macrophylla. The sequence continues at coordinate 39,150,286 of CM075780.1, read as the reverse complement.
GGAAGAATATCCATATTTTTTGAAAGGTCATTTGAGGGAGGAAGGCGATAATATAAATTAAGGTGAGATCATAACAGTGGCGAAGCTATTCAATGATGAGGAGGGACTGCATCTTTCACTTGCCCTAATTTTCTTAAAAAAAAAAAATGCAAAATGCTAATCAATCCAGTGATTGAGTTGCAAATACTTTGTTTGCCTATTTTGTTAACCACCCTTTTGAGATTTATTGTCTTTGCCGTCTTTACCATAGTCAATTTGCATGTTCTTGAATTGGTTGTTCAAGAAATTTACATTCTTTTGCGCTTCCCACAGCTCGACGTGCTTTCCTGACTTCACAACAAATTTTAGCAAACTAGCACACAAGTCATAACATTGTGGGTTACCATCCCACATCGGTAATTAGTTAAATAAAAAAATCATTTTATAATTGTTTGCTTGTTTTACATTAAACGTCAATGGCACGTGGTAAAGTCACCCATGAATTTAACGTTGAATTAAACGGTGCTGCTACGGTCAAGGACACGGCCATCCACAATGGATGGTGTTGGCATTACAACAAATGAATATTGATTGATGATTCGCAGCTGTGCTGCTCTATGTTTCGGCTATCCACCATGGATGGTCTAGTTAAAAAGAATATCCATACTTTTTTTTTTCCTTTCTTGGAGGGTAAAAATTTCAAGAGTTAATATATAAGATGTAAAGAAAAATAAAAAAATGACGCATTTAGACTTTATTACTTTTTAAAAATTTTAATTTTTTCTCTATTGTTCAAAATTAACTAATTTAGTCTATATTATATTCCAAAAAAATTAAATTCATATTTATTGTTCAAAATTAGTCAATTTGTTTTATTTATTGATTCGATTAATTCTCAATTAAATTGCAAAATTTATGTAATAACATGTTACAAACTATACTTGTTTCTTGTTTTGTATACTCTACATTTTGAATTCTAATAACTGGTTATTACCGTCACAATACCACCTTTTCAGAAGTGTTTTACTTCCTTCTAACTAATTTTTAAGGAAATAAACTCTTCAAATATAATTTGACAGGACTTGATGGTTATACATTCGAGATTTTGCCCAATTTAATTTTTTATTGACTAAATTGGGATTGTATAAAGATCATAGACAATTTTCATAAAATATTGCATAGAAAAATAAATTAATGAACCTGGATAGAGAGTCATCACAATTCCATATAATATTTCTCTCTTTCTATCTTTATTTTCGATAATCTTGAGAAACATTCATACATAATTAGCCTCACAATAAACAAGTAGGCACCATGTTAGAGCAGAGAGTCCAACAATCACCTCCATGCACACATCATAGACATTCTAACTGTATTTCATTGAAATTTCAAGAATTTAACTACGCCCTACAACGCATGCATTGATTCGGTTAAGAATTTAATTTCATTTGGCCTACCAAATAGCAACCCATGTAGATAGTTGTTTGCAAATTTCTCTCAAACATTGAGGAATACTGATTGTTGATGATAATAAAATAATATAATAAACTCGTCTCTAACAGTTTAAACTTTTAAATGTGGTGGTAACTTAACATGGTATCAGAACCTAAGTACTAAAAAGATGTTGGGTTCAAAACTCACCGCCATTTATTTAAAAACTTAAAATTGTCCATGTGTAAGACTTAAAAACTAACTCTTTCTGCATTTGCGGGGGCGCGTTGATGATAATAAAATAACATAATAAACTCTTCTCTAACAACTTAAATTTTTAGATGAGGTGATAACTTAACACTGATCAAAATTGTTAGAATATGCACTTGTCCCACATAGAAAAATCATAAACTCTTAGATCACTTAATAAGATCCTAGGCTACACCACTTGGCACTAATTGGTTTTAAGATGGAAACCCATGGTCCTTCACATGGTATCAGAGCTAGGTCCATGGTCTAATCTCATTCATCTTCCGCGTGCAACCCATCTCAAATCAGGTTCACTTGTCTTCAATCTTTCGCATGTGCATAGTCCACGCACTTTCAATCTTTCACATATGTTATCTACCACATGTGTGTTCAATCTTCTGTGTGTGACCCATCTCAAAAAATTCGGTCTACATGTATTCAATCTTCCAAGTGTGACCATCTAAAAAATAAAATTGGTCCACATGTATTCAATCTTTCAAGTGTGACCATCTAAAAAATAAGGTCCACGTGTGTTCAATATTCCACGTGTGATCCTTCTCAAATTAGGTCACACGTGATGGGGAGTGTTAGAATATGCACTTGTCCCACATAGAAAAATCATAAACTCTTAGACCACTTAATAAGATCTTGGGATACTCCACTTGGCACCAATTGATTTTAAGATGGAAACCTATGATTCTTCACAAAAATAGTTAAATATCCAAATTATGTCACATGTTTGTTCAATCTTCTTTCACATGTGGTATCTTCCACGCGTGGTTATGTGTGACCCAAATCAAAATCAGGTCACACTTGTATTTAATTTTTCACATGTGTTCTACATACGTTCAACCTTCCATGTGTATTCACCCACCACATGTGTTCAATATTTCACGTGTGACCCATCTCAAATCTGGTCACACGTGAGAGATAGTGTTAGAATATACACTTATCCCACATCAAAAAATCAAAAGTTTTAAGACCACTTTATAAGATCCTAAGATATTCCACCTGACACCAATTAGTTTTAGGATTGAATCCCAATTATCTTAACACAAAGAACAAGTAGTCCCATGTCTTTATATAAAATAATATAATATACCAATCTCTAACAACTTAAGCTTTAAGATGAGGTGGTAACTTAACACTGATCAAAATACTTAAATATCCAAATTATGTCACATGTATGTTCAATGTTCTTCCGCATGTGTTATATAACTTCCACGTGTGTTTATATGTGAACCATCTCAAAATTAGGTCACACTTGTATTTAATTTTCTACGTATATTCAACCTTCCATGTGTATTCATCCACCACATGTGTTCAATCTTTCACGTGTGACCCCTCTCAAAACTGGTCACACGTGAGGGAGAATGTTAGAATATACACTTATCCCACATCGAAAAATCAAAAACTTCAAGACCACCTTATAAGATCCTAGGCAACTCCACTTGATATCAATTGGTTTTATGATGAAACCTTAGTTATCTTAACATAAAGAACAAGTGGTCTTGTGTCTTTATCGTCAGATGCCAAAGGACACACGGAGGGTTGACATTAAATTCCCAACTCAAGAGTTTGTAATGCGTTGGGAGTCTGTTGAGCCAAGCAAGCCAAGCACAAAAAGCGTGCTTTGGAATATGTCTACTACTCGTGTTGTGAAATTTTTTTTTTCTAGATAGTGTTGATCCAAAGCAGGACTTGATAGCGGTTGGGGAGAGAAAAACGCTATGCGACATCAATCCAATGAAAAAATTAATATTTGAGTCACAAACACAAAAAAGTTCACATTTGGAAAGTAAAAATTAGATACTCCCAACCTTTTGAAAACATGTTTTTTTGTCTAACCTTTTGAAAACATTTTTTTCAATGTTATTCTCAAAATATATATTTTAAGCCATAAAAGCTAAAAAATTTACAGTTCTTGAAAATTGAATTGTAGCCATGTTTTCAAAAACTTGATTTTCTTTGATATGATACTAAAGATGTACATAGGCTAATCCAAGTAAGAGGTTGTATCTCAAGGGGTGAAGAAGGGCATATGGTTGTATATACACATGATGAAGCAAGGTATTTGAAATAATTGTTTTCCCACATTGATTATTAGTGAAATAACTATTTACTTTATCAGCTTGTGTTTGCTCCTTGCAGATTGCCATTGGAAAGCCGCAAAGGGTTACTGGCATTAAACATCTAAATTGGTAATTATTGATGCTCTTGCAAGAGCCGCCACCCACAATGGATGCTCTAACATTATACATTGAAATATAAACAATATAATGACATCCACAATGGGTGGTACAGTGAAAAATAATAACACTATTTTTCCTTCATAAAGGGTAAAAATTTTAACAGTAATATAATGAAGGACTATATGAAAGAAAAATAACTTCAAACATACTCTTGTTACAAGAATGTGGGGATACGCATGTATATGAGAAAAATTTTCGTTCCATTCATATTTTCATTAATAAAGATAGTTTCTTTTTTTTAATTCTAATTAAATTGCAAAAATTTATGTTTTATAGACTTTACATTCTTAATTATAAAAAGTGTTTGTACCATTAAGATACTACCTTTAAGAAATTTAAGGGTACTATTAGCCTAATTTTAGCCTGTGTTTGCAAACACTAAACACACTCATCTTCTATTTTCTCCCCAAACCCCAAGTCTAAAGTTTCCCTATTCTTCATTCAATTAAGCACAAAAACAATTTGAATATCATACTTTTTAAATTAATTACTGTGAAGAAGGAACTCTGTGTGTGTGTGTGTGTTTTTTTTTTTTTTTTCTTAGTCAAAACATCAAGAGAAAACCACTAGAAATGTCATTTGTGTTTGTTTAGGCAGAAAATTTTGGCCCTTTTATTAAGGTGTGGCAAATGACAGTTTTACTCCACTCAAAATAGAATTATGTTATACTAAGAGTAAGAACTAAGGAGTTAAGTATAGCCGCACTTGTTTTGAAAACACACATTTTTGAAGTTATTATCAAAATAGTTTGGCAACTGCGACTAAAGGAAGAATATCCACATTTTCTGAAAGATCATTTGAGGGAGGAAGGTGATAATATAAATCTAGATGAGATCATAACAGTGGCGAAGTTATTCAATGACGAGAAAGGACTGCATCTCCTACTCACATTAATTTTTTTTTCTTAAAATGTAAAATTGCTAATCAATCTAGTGACTGAGTCACAAAATACTTTGTTTGCCTATTTTATTAACTAGATGTCTAATGTCCTTCCTCAATTTTATACCCTATTAAAGGAGGACTTTCACCTTACTGTATAGGATTGGTATAGGATGCATTACTTGGCACAAAAAAAAAGACAAAGAAAAATAAAAAGAGATGAGAAAGCATAGTCAAAATAGTGTTTGCATGGTCAAATTGAAGAGGATAGTTCTTTAAGAATATAATGGCAATGCCATTTAACCTATGTAAGTAAGATGCGCTTTCACGGATGTAGTAGAGATTCAAAGTAAACTTTTTTCTTTTGGTCGAAAATGTCGACTTGGTTGATGGCCAAAAAAATAAAAAGAAAGAAAGAAGTCAACTTGGATGGCCATTTACCCATTCCACATCGGTAAATAGTTAAATAAAATTTTTCTTTATAATTCTTTGCTTATTCCTTTTTGTCAACGTCGAGTGGCAAATTAAGTTACTCACAACGGGTAACTGGCATTAAATCTTGAATTGTGGATCAAATGGTGCTGCTGCTGCCCAAGACATGGCCATCTCCAATGGGTTGTGAAGCATTCAAAATTGATATATTTGGTGATAAACAGCAAGGCATGGCCATCCACAGTGGATGGTGTAGCGTGTACAATCTAACCTTTTTTTCTTTTTTGAAGGGTAAAAAATTTATTGGATGACATGTTACAAATATAATTTTAAAAGTTTTTTATTTACTACTGTCAAGATACTACTTTTTATGAAGCTTTTTTTTTTTCCTTTATAACTGATTTTTAAGATAACATATTATCTTCGAATTTATTGCGACAAAACTCTAATATTTGTATGTTAATTTTTGATTCATAACTTCGATTATGTTAGTTTCTTTGTTTATTGAAAAGGCTAAAAAATAATTCTTATTCACGAGATGGAAACTCATGGTGTGTCAACTTAGCCTTTTGGGAGTTCAAAAGCACATTTGGATTCTAATTGTATTTCAACAAGTGTCTAATCCTTTGCGTTTGAGTCTTTTTCTTTTTTTTCCCTTTCAATGAGTGTTGATCCTTTGCGTTTGACTCACAAACATAAAAAAGTTCACATTTCGGGGGAAAAAAAAATAGATACACCTAACCTTTTGAAAACGTGTTTTTTTCAATGTTAAAAACTTGATTTTCTTGACATGATACTCAAGATGCGTATAGGTTAAATAAAAACCTTGCTCAGCAAGGCATGGCCATCCACAATGGATGTTCTAGTATAAAAACTATCATTTTTTCTTTTCTTTTTTGAAGGGTAAAATTTTATAAGGAGTCTATGAAAGAAAAATAATTTCAAACATAGTAGATAGATCTTGTTACCACAAGTATTTTTGTGATAAGGATACTTGATTTTTAGTTATATTGTAAGATTATTTGATGACATGTTACAAATATACTTGGTTTATATATAATACATTTTCAATTTTAAAATTTTTTATTACTGTCAAGGTACTACTTTTTAAGAAGTATTTTTTTTTCTTTATAACTAATTTTTAAGATAACATATATGTTGGAATTTATTGTCAAGAGAGAAAGGTAGATAAAGAGAATTTCTAGAACTGAAAAAGTGATGTGTCGACTAAGGCTCTGCTTGATCTAATCGTGAAATTTTAGTTTTTGAGTTGGTGGTGGAGCCACTTATGCATTAAGGGGTGCATGAAGGAGTTTAAAGTGTTGTTGAACAAAAAATATTGATTGTTTGGCCTAAGATTTACTTGATGACATGTTACAAATATACTCAACATTTTCAATTTTAAAAGTTGTCTATTACTGTCAAGATACTACTTTTTAACAAGTATTTTTTTTCCTCTTTATAACTGATTTTTAAGAACTCTGAATTTTCAATTTTAGAAGTTGTTTATATCTTTGAATTTATTGTGATTAGAACTCTGACATTTTTATGTTAATTTTTGATTCAGAACTTCGATTTCCTTTCATCTGATATACAACCCTCGGATATTAAATGATCTTTGAACATTTTCAGATGGAATGCAATTTATGTTTTGACAACAAAAAAAAAAGTTGTAAATAATATGCATATCGAAATGTTCAATAGTAAGAGGAATAGAGGACAATTCAAGAAAATTTTACGCAAATAGCATAGGAATAACAATGTCCTCTAATAAGAGAGGTAAAGGCCAAACAAATTTGATAAAAATGTTCAGATGAAATTTCATGTGTATGGAACTGAATCTGACAACCCCTTAGTGGGATTAAAGTGAGTAATAATCGTCAATACATATGATCAACCCCATAGTGCAATTAAAATTTAATGCAATTAAAATTTAATTTGATTTGGTTTATGAGGGAAAACAAGGAAACAGACTAAAGAGGGAAGAAAACAGAGGGATACGAGAGTTGCGAACTCGAGTTTCGATGATTACGTTGTATGGTCTTAGCTCTTTCCTGAATCAAAAATATATATATAAATAAAATAAACAGAAATATGTTATATTATCTATTATATATATATAAATTTATAATCGAGATTCGGGTTTTGATTTTTTTTTTAATTTTAAAAATCAAAACCTATCGGTTTATCCGTCGATTATCACTTATAAAATCCAAAACCTCATGGATTCTCCATCGATTTTTGTTATCGATTTTTTATCGGGCGAATATCTGTTGGTTTCGGGTAAAATGGTTTCCCATTGCCATCCCTAGCAGTTATTAATGCGATAGTTTCAAGCACTGAGTTAGATGTTGTGGCAAGTTACAGTGAGATCGTTCCTAATATAGTCATCTTCGATGATTTTGATAGGCTATAAATTTATTTATTTATTTATATTACGAAACATAATTGACTATTACCATTAACACTTACGTATTATCACATAAGTTCATACTTGAGACTATGTAATTACTTATTACATAAGAACATACCTGAGACTGTATCATTAATTAATTAATTGACAACGAAGAAGGATTAGCTTCCATTATTCCTAAGATACACTTAAAACTTTGCACCTAAATAGGTATATAGTCTATATATATAGTCAAGAAGTCATACTCATTCTTACTTGGTGTATTATTGTGCTTCATTTATATATTTAGAATTACTATTGTTCCCAGTGTATTGTTTATAGGTGCTCTGAAACTTAACTCACGGCTATTTGACTAAATTAATTTGTTAATTTTCGCCATATGTCGCCCTTGCCCCAAAACTATAAAGACCTTCAATACCGTGTAAGTATTTGATTTTGTCATAAACTTTTAATCTAAAATATGTATATGTATATATAGTATCGTGCTCACTTTGGTCGCAGAAACATGATGCCAACTTCGATTCCATCAACTCGAACTTAGAAGATCTTATTCGTCTTATACAAATCTTTCATTGTACGATGCTTCACTCTTTATTTAATAAGAATTCATATCATATGCATCTATATATACGCGTTGGTTAGAAATAATGATATCATTAAAATAGATTTTAAATTACTCATTTATTAATCTCACTGCTATTAAGAGTTAAACTTAATTTTAATATGTAGATTTAGTTAAACTTACTTTTATCAAATATTTATGTTTCAATATGATATTTGAATATATATGTGGAATTACACACTTGTGATTGCAAAAATATAATGCAAAAGGCGATCCATACAAGCCAAATGAGCGTCGACAAGTTTAGGGACTTCTTATACATGTCTACGTGACTCCCTAAGGCCCGAAGCATCCCACAAGGGATGCGGTCTACTCAGGCCCGAAGCGCCCCAAGGGGTTGCAGCTAAATACAAGTTTGAAGCGCCTTAAGGAATTGTGGCTAAATAAAAGCCTAAAGCTCCCCAAGGGGTTGCGGCTAAATACAAGCCTGAAGCACCCCAAGGGGTTGCGGCTAAATAAAAGCATGAGGGCCCCAAGGGGTTGCGGCTAAATACAAGCCTGAAGTACCCCAAGGGGTTGCAGCTAAATATATAAAAAGCCTGAAGGGCCCCAAGGGGGTTGCGGTTAAATAAAGGACCGAAGCACCCCACAGGGGATGCAGCCCACTCAGGCCCGAAGCTCCCCAAGGGGTTGCGGCTAAATAGCAGCCTGAAGCGCCCCAAGGGGTTGCAGCTAAATAAAAGCATGAAGCGCCCAAGGAGTTGCGACTAAATACAAGCTTGAAGCACCCCAAAGGGTTATGGCTAAATAAAAGCCTGAAGCATCCCAAGGGTTGCGGCAAAATAAAAGCCTGAATCACCCCAAGGGGGTTGCGGCTAAATAAAAGCCTGAAGCGTCCCAAGGGGTTACAGCTAAATAAAAGCATGAAGCGCCCCAAGGGGTTGTGACTAAATACAAGCTTGAAGCACCCCAAAGGGATATGGCTAAATAAAAGTCTGAAGCATCCCAAGGGTTGCAGCAAAATAAAAGCCTGAATCACCCCAAAGGGGTTGCAGCTAAATACAAGCCTGAAGTGCCCCAAAGGGTTACGGCTAAATAAAAGCCTGAAGCGCCCCAAGGGGTTGGGCCTAAATAAAAATATGAAGCGTCCCAAAAGGCTGCGGCTAAATACAAGCCTGAATCACCTCAAGGGGTTACGGCTAAATAAAAGCCACAAGCGCACTAAGGGGTTGCGGCTAAATAAAAATTTGAATCACCCCAAGGGGTAACGGCTAAATACAAGCCTGAAGTGCCCCAAGGGGTTGTGGCTGAATACGAGCCTGAAGCGTCGAAATGCGGGCCAACTTGGTCTAAAGCATCTTACAGAAGATGCTACCCAACTTGGCTTGAAGCATCCTACGAGAGATGCGACCTCCTCAGACTTGAAGCACCCTACAAGGGATATGGCTCAGAATTTAGAAGACTGATCAAAACCAATTCCACAAGGGTAGAATGACTAGTTACTCTCTAACTCGAAAATATTTCAAGTTGGAGAGTGGAGGACTTAACTATAGTGGCAGAATCTAGCCTAAACCTAGTCTAGTTTTTAGTAAATAATTGGATTTAGGCTAACTCAAACCCATATATCCAAGGGCCCAGCTTGAGCCACAAGCAAGATAACTCTATAAATAGACATGCCCTAGGGAGAAGCAAGGGGAAGAGGACCTATGTGTCTTCTGGATTAGGGCAAACTTGCTAGTGCCTACTAAGAAAGTGGTTATGGTGGTGTAAACCACGTGATCTAATTTATAGATCTATGAAAATAAAAACTGTATAATTTTAATTGTAGATTTTGAAGGTTTACAAATGGTAAGGCCATGTACTCTATGTAAGTAAGATGCGTTTTCATAGATCAAGTAGACATTCAAAGTCAACTTGGTTGATGACCAAAAAACAAAAGAAAAAAGAAAGGAAAAAGTCAACTTGGATGGCCATTTACCCATCCCACATCGGTAATTAGATTAAAAAAAAAAAAAAAAAACTTTTAATTTATAATTCTTTGCTTGTTCCGCCTGAACCGTCAACGACAAGTGGCAAGGTTACCCATAAAGGGCAATTGGCATTAAATCTCATTCTGAACTGAAATTAAATTCCCGCCATCCTCATTGGATGGTGAAGCATTTCAACATATATTGGTATATTTTTTTTTTTTTTCTTTTTTGAAGGGTATAAAAAAGAAAAATAAATTCAAACAAAAGTCTTATGAATATTTTCATATGAATGACACCTAAGATTTACTTGATGACATGTTACAAATATACTCAACATTTTCAATTTTAAAAGTTGTCTATTACTGTCAAGATACTACTTTTTAACAAGTATTTTTTTTTTCTCTTTATAACTGATTTTTAAGAACTCTGAATTTTCAATTTTAGAAGTTGTTTATATCTTTGAATTTATTGTGATTAGAACTCTGACATTTTTATGTTAATTTTTTATTCAGAACTTCGATTTCCTTTCATCTGATATGCACCCCTTGGAGATTAAATGATCTTTGGACTTTTTCAGATGAAATGCAATTTATGTTTTGACCAAAAAAAAAAGGTTGTAAATAATATGCATATAGAAATGTTCAATGGTAAGAAGAATAGAGGACAATTCAAGAAAAGTTTTACGCAAATAACATAGGAATAACAATGTCCTCTAATAAGAGAGGTAAAGGCCAATATAAAAACGTTCAAATGAAATTTCATGTCCATGGAACTGAAGCTCACAACCCCATAGTGGGATTAAAGTGAGTAATAATCGTCAATACATATGATCAACCCCATAGTGCAATTAAAATTTAATTTGATTTGGTTTATGAGGGAAAACAAGGAAACAAACTAAAGAGGGTAGAAAACGGAGGGATACGAGAAGTTGCGAACTCGAGTCTCGTTCATTACGTTGTACGGTTTTAACTCTCTCCTGAATCAAAAAATATATATATAAACAAAATAAACAGAGGGATACTGCTTCCTTGTCTTTTCTTTCTCGTCTGTTTCCCTCGTTCTTTTTCATGTTAACCTCATGTGAAAATAAATATTAGAAGCAAAAGATTCTCAACAACAAATTAAGCACTTTGGCTTCAATCGAAGTAGTACTAGTCAAGGGGAAAAAATATCCAGATTCTTCATCTTGGGATTAGTAACAAAATTCATGCAATACAAAGAAGTTGTCCCTTTATGCATGTCACCTATGAAAAATTATGAGGGAGTGTGGTAACGGGCCTCAAATCCAGCCTAACTTTCTTCAGCCATAACAAATACCTCTGCACTTTTTAAGACCCCATTGCAGACTTATGTCCACAATGTCTAAAGTAAGCAAAATACTACAGGTACTCTTCCAAGTAGCTTTACTTCTGCTGCAAATATTCCCACCACTCTCTGTATGTATAGTATTATCCCTGACATGCAATAGGCAACATCTTGTTCAAGTTTAACTATAGTCTTTAAAATGGCAAAAATTAAAAAATTAATAACATGTGATATCAATAAAGTAATAATAAAAGATGAAAAATTATACGGACCATTTTGAATTTTTTTTTTCAAGTTTATTGAAGTATCCATGCAAAACTCGGTAAATGTAGGGTATGTATACCAATACTCCACTAAGGCATGATATGAAAAGGTAAAAAACAATAGATAGTCTTCTATATTTCAAACTAATCCATACTATAACAAAATAGTATAAATAAAAAAGAAATATTTAACTTTTAATCCGTTATACATAATCTTTTGAAGGTAAAAAAATATCTATAATCCAATATAATTCTGAATGATGGTCCACAAGGACGAATTCAAAACTTTTATTCAATGGGATTAAAATAAGTACTCAATTTAACACTTGCATATATATAATATTCAGTGAGGCAAAGTTTGCACTCAAAGGCCAAACTTTACACTGCTGAAAATGAAAATGAAAAATATAATTAAGAAATTTGAATATTTGACAAACATTAATGGTATTAATTATCATCAAAATTAATAATTACCTTCACATGAAATTGTCTCTTGCTGTTCTTCTATAAGACAGTTAGACTAATCTGTGCACGGTTAGATGTCTACACTGATTGCTCATGGTTTCGTTCATTTACGTGCACAGATCAAGAAGAGATTCAACGTCAACTTGGTGGGTTTAAAGCTTTGCCAATTGAATAACAATGTTTCTCCATCCGACATCGGTAAATATTAAATAAATTTGGGTTACCATCCCATCGATAATTAGTTAAACAAATTTTCATTTTTTAATTGTTTGCTTGTTCGACATTAAATGTCAATGGCATGTAGTAAAGACACCCATGAATTTAATGTTGAATTAAACGGTGTTGCTGCAGTCGAAGACACGGCCATCCACAATGGATGGTGTTGGCATTATTATAACGAGTTGATATTGATTGTTGATTCGCAGCTGCGCTGCTTTGTGTTTCGGCTATCCACGATGGATGGTCTAGTTGAAAAAAAAATGTCCATACTTTTTTTTCCTAAAGAAAAATAAAAAATAATTTAACGATTATATTTCTCTCTCTCTTTCTTTCTTTATTTTCGATAATCTAGAGATACATTCATACACAATTAGTCTCACAATGTACAAGTAAGCACCATGTTAGAGCAGAGAGTCCAACAACCACCTCCATGCACGCATCACAGACATTCTAATTGTATTTCACTAAAATTATAAGAATTTAACTACGCCCCCACAACGCATGTATTGATTCAGTTAAGAATCTAATTTCATTTGGCCTACAAAATACTGATTGATGATGATAATAAAATAATATAATAAACTCCTCTCTAACTGTTTAAACTTTTAGGTGTGGTGGTCACTTAACATGGTATCAGAGTCTAGGTATCAAAAAAGTGCTGGGTTCAAAACTCACCGTCACTTATTTAAAAAATTAAAATTGTCCATGTGTAAGGCTAAAAAACTAACTCTGGTTGTACTTGCGGGGGCGCCTTGCTGATAATAAAATAACATAATAAATTCTTCTTTAATAACTTAAGTTTTTAGATGAAGTGATAAGTTAACACTAATCAAAATAGTTAAATATCCAAATTATATCACATGTGTGTTCAATCTTCTTCCCCATGTGTTATCTTCCACGCGTGGCTATGTGTAGCCCATATCAAAATTAGGTAACACTTGTATTTACTTTTTCGCGTGTGTTCTACATACGTTCAACCTTCCATGTGTATTTATCTACCACATTTGTTCAATATTCAACATGTGATCCCTCTCAAATCTGGTCATATATGAGGGGTAGTGTTAGAATATACACTAATCTCACATCGAAAAATCAATAGTTTCAATACCACTTTATAAGATCCTAGGCTATTCCACCTAACATCAATTAGTTTTATGATTGAACCCCAGTTATCTTAACACAAAGAACAAGTTGTCCCGTGTCTTTATATAACATAATATAATAAATCTCTCTCTAACAACTTAAGCTTTTAGATGAGGTGGTAACTTAACACTGATCAAAATACTTAAATATCCAAATTATGTCACATGTGTGTTCAATATTCTTCAACATGTGTTATCTCCCATGCGTGTTTATGTGTGACCCATCTCAAAATCAGGTCATACTTGTATTTAATCTTACACGTACGCCCAACCTTCCATGCGCATTCATCCACCACATGCGTTCAATCTTCCACATGTGACCCCTATCAAAACTGGTCACACATGAGAGAGAGTGTTAGAATATACACTTATCCCATATCAAAAAATCAAAAACTTTAAGATCACCTTATAAGATCCTAATCTACTCCACCTGGCACCAATTGATTTTAGAATGAAACCCTAGTTATCTTAACATAAAGAACAAGTGATCCTATGCCTTTATCGTTGACATTAAATCCCTAGCTCACGAGTCTGTAATGCGTTGGCAGTTTGTCGAGCCAAGCAAGCCAAGCACAAAAAGCATGCTTTGGAATATGTCTGCTACTCGTGTTGTGAATCCTTTTTTTTTTTTTTTTTTAATCTGGATAGTATTGATCCAAAGCAGGACTTGATAGCGGTTGGGGAGACGAAAACGCTATGCGACATCAATCCAATGAACAAATTAATTTTTCAGTCACAAACATAAAAAGGTTCACATTTGGAAAGTAAAAATTAGATACTCCTAACCTTTTGAAAACATGTTTTTTTATCTAACCTTTTAAAAACATTTTTTTTCAATGTTATTCTCAAAATATATATTTTAAGCCACAAAAGCTAAAAAAATTACAGTTCTTGAAAATTGAATTGTAGCCATGTAACACCCCGATCCCTCACGAGATCAGAGTCCCAAACCCAAACCCGAGGCACGAAAAATGAGAAAAAACGGGCAGAATCTCCCCTGTTTATAGGATATTCTCACACCTGGTTCAGAGAAATTAACACACAAAACTACACAATTAACATAAGTCATTGAAATTCCCAAGATAACGCTAATTATCTAGTCTTAGCAAAATAGTCTATGTAGAGTTCTAGGTTAGTTAGCTAACAGTCTTACTGTCCTTCAAAAGTATTACAGACCGCTAGCCTAGGAGAACTTTAGCTTAGTTACATATTTACATTTATCAAATATTTACATTTATCAAATATTTACAAGGCACACAGGCCTCAAAAGATTTCATAATAATCACCACATTTACAAAGACTACCACACAACACCATGTAAGAACTCAAGGAGACTCCCGAGCCTCCTCCTCCGTCTCCAGAGGAACTGAACCTGCCTCGCCTGAAATAGTTTAAAGAAAAGAGGAATGAGTATACATTATGAGTATACTCAGTGAGGGAGGTGTACAAATAACCGGAGAGATTTTCACAAGATTCTCATGCAATGCAGATAACCAAGAATATCCTGTAGTTCAAGTGAGATAATACTAAGTGATAAAATCAATTGCAAGACTAAACGTTAACTCAAGGAAATAAAGCTACAAACTTACTTTAGAAGTTTTAGCTTGGAAACAAATCAAAAACAGTAGTAAAACATCCCACACATTAAACAACAACTCAACATTTACCAACACTTTATTAGGAATACAATTGTACATAACAATCACATTAAGAAAAGGATACGGTTCATCTTCTTGCTTTTAATCTCGAACCACGAGCTTCACGAACATGCCGGCAACCCCAAACACCAACAATTGGGATACTCCGGATGTATCCCGATCCTACGACCCTTTCTCCCGAGGTAGGTCCATGCCCAGCAGGTGAACCACGCCTCTGGGGTAGTGGAGTATGCCTCAGCGAGAAGGGAATAGGCACCATGGTAGTCGAGGGAGCACGGCAAGCCCGATGCCGCCCGTGTTTCTCGACGCTACCATGTCCGAAAAGGTTGCGCAACCTTAAAAACAATTACAAGATAGCAAATAGGTAGTACATGCAACATTTATTTATTGCTAGGCACGGAAATGACGACAACAAAGTAGGTTGTCCTCATACACATAGCTTTAGATTCAAATGGTCATTAAAGAACTCCAGTGGAACATGCAATTTATCTATTCACTCAAATGATTGGCACTAATGAGTAAATAATGGCTTATAAGGAATTGAATAAATCAATCAATAGTAAAAGTTAACCATGATCTATTTGACTAATAGCTGACTTAAATAATTAGGAGATAACCAAGCCTTTAGACTATAGTTCATTGAGTTACTTCTTATTACCACACGTGAACCTTTATTGCTACTCAAGCTTTGGCACTTAAGAAACAAAACTAACGAATTGCTAAACAACTAATAGCTTAACAACTTAGTTGTTCCGTAGTCAAATTTGAGTTAAACCATCACTTTCGGCTAAGCTTTTACCCAAGGTCAACTAAATTGCTTTGCTAGTAACTAGTACAATAGTTTAGATTACACTAAATGCTTCGAATTAACCCCTAATTCTAGTGTTTTTCACATAATCAATTCCGATAGTTCAAATGCTAGCATGAATGGAAAGAAGATATAGATAACAATTATTAACAAGCTAATTTATATCCATTTGTAGTTTCGAATTAGCAACACTGTTAGTTATTACTATATAATAATTCATATGTAGGTGATATATTAGTCTATAACTAGATTTACTTGACTTTGTTCAGCTTCCTGTTTTTTTTTTAGCTAATTCTTTACTAAGCAAGATGGCAACTAAGGTAATACCTACAAACTAAAATAAATGAGTCCCTTGATAATTCTTAGTCCTTTAATCTTACTAATTCAGCCAATCAATTATGCTAACTCAGTTTAGATGTAAGTTCCTACTTTATATCATTACTTCTAAGTAGCTTTGCTTACTCTTATGTAAGTCCTACCATGAATAGGTTAAAAATCTTGCTTGACTAATCGCTATTAAACTGCACATAACTCGAACACCTTACCATTTCCAACAACATTAGTCTCACTAATTAACTAACTATTTACTAAAATTCATCATTTTTAAGCAACTTATTTTACTCAAGACAACCCACACACCACATTAACTAAATTAATTCACAGCTATCATGCAAGGAATCAAAGAAGAAAAAACATATCAGCTGCAGTCTTGAGTTATTGCGCCTTAGCCCAACCAATTACAGCCCATTTCCATTCGATCCCTCAATTAATTACCACCCTAGTTAGCAATTATTAATAAGCCCCTAACCACTACTTAACACCCTGCATAGCAATTGGTTATCAAGGAGAAATTTATAGATTTACGGCAGCCTCAAGGGACTGCCCACAGCAGCACCGGCAGCCTCACAACCATCTACGCCGGCGGCAAACAGCCACACCAGTGATAGTACTTGACGCCCACACACATAACAAAATCAATTAATACAGTTTGCTTACGTTAATGTGAGGTAAAAATCTGAAATTTCAAGCTAGATCATAAATTAATTACAATCAACAACTCAAGACTTAACAAACCTATAATTCCAATTAAACAACAAGATGCAAACCCTCACATGTAACACTTAAGAATTTCTCTACCACACTAATATAGTTAATAATCCAAATTTCTTGAAAGATTAAACACATATATTATATACCCACTTACGATCAAGATATAGACATGTTATCACACAAAAATATACAAAGATAGCACAAATCCCTCACTTGATTACGCTGCTCCAGATCTGATTTCTATCCCCAGCCGCGCGTAGAGAAACCTAGAGCCCTAGCTAGAAATTTTTTCTTCTTCTTTTTCGCCCAAGCTACAGCCTTTCTCTCTCTCTCTCTCTCTCTCTCTCTCTTTCTCTCTCTGCCCGACGTGAAGATCGAATGAGAGTGGTGATGAGAGGTTTCGATGTGTTGGTGAGGCTCCTGTGTGTGTCGCGTGAGAGAGATGAAAAATCAGAGTTGGTAGTTTTGTGTGGCTATGCATATGGTGTGAACATGAGAGTTGGTGAGATATTATTTTTGTGTGGCTTGGTGCAGCCGTGTGTGTGTGAGTCGTTTTCTTTTTCTTTTTCTCTTTTTTTGTTATTTATTATTATTATTATTCTTATTCTTATTCTTATTCTTATTCTTATTCTTATTATTATTATTACTATTATTATTATTATTATTATTATTATTATTATTTCCTATTGAAGACCTCAAAATCAACTAATTAGAATTAGAAGATCAGGTGTCTCAGAAATTCGCTTAGTCCCAACCCGGCTTCGCACTCAATTTAAAAACAACCGAATAAAAGTACCTAAGATAAATTTAAATAACAATACAATTTATTAGGAATAATTAATCCGGAGCCAATTATTCCTTAAATTAATTAAACGCAATTAATGGAATTAATAATTTATTAACTATTCTACATAAATCTATTATTTATAACTCATATATATCTAAAGAATAATTTAATAACAATATAATCATCCTCACACTCGGGATTTCACACTAAATTAGCAATTTAATTTAATTATAATATTCACAAGGTGACTTTTAATAAATAAAATACTAAAGTAACAAAATAATTATCCTCGACAAGTTAATTAAATACAGTTACAATAATTACAATAATAAAATATTAACTAATTATTTCTCCTAAAATAATAAAATAATTGTTTCATGAAATTTCATTACTTAATTTAATAATTATAGTTAATAATGATATGTAAAATTTCGGATTAAAAGTCTAATTAAAATGCAATTTAATAAAATAAATATGCAATTTAATAAAATAAATATGCAAGTTAGAGAAATAAATAGGCAAATTTCTAATTAAAAATCTATATGCTAGGTCTGGGTGTCACAAGCCATGTTTTCAAAAACTTGATTTTCTTTGATATGATACTGTACATAGGCTAAATTCCAGAAAAGAAAAAAAAATCACGTCCAAGTAAGAGATTACGGGCAGTTTTCGGTAGTCCAGTTAGTGTTTTACCTTTCTTGGCCAATGGGTGATTAGGGTTCGAATCCCAAGGGGTGAAGAAGGATAGATGGTTGTATATACACATGATGAAGCAAGGTATTTGAAATAATTGTTTTCCCACATTGATTATTAGTGAAATAACTATTTACTTTATCAGCTTGTGTTTGTTCCTTGCAGATTGCCATTGGAAACCCACAAAGGATTACTGGCATTAAACATCTAAATTGGTGGTAATTAGTGATGCTCTTGCAAGAGCCGCCACCCACAATGGATACTCTAACATTATACATTGAAATATAAACAATATAATGCCATCCAAAGTGGATGGTACAGTGAAAAATAATAACACTATTTTTCCTTCTTAAAGGGTAAAATTTTTAACAGTAATATAATGAAGGACTATATGAAAGAAAAATAACTTCAAACATACTCTTGTTACAAGAATGTGGGGATACGCATGTACATGAGAAAAAATTTCGTTCCATGCATATTTTCATTAATTCTAAAGATAGTTTTTTTTCTAGTTAAATTGCAAATATTTATGTTTTACATACTTTACATTCTTAATTATAAAAAGGGTTTGTACCATTAAGATACTACCTTTAAGAAATTTAAGGGTACTATTAGCCTAATTTTAGGCCGTGTTTGCAAACACTAAACACACTCATCTTCTATTTTCTCCCCAAACCCCAAGTCTAAAGTTTCCCTATTCTTCATTCAATTAAGCACAAAAACAATTTGAATATCATACTTTTTAAATTAATTAATGTGAAGAAGGAACTGTGTGTGTGTGTGTGTGTTTTTCCTTAGTCAAAACATCAAGAGAAAACCACTAGAAATGTCATTTGTGTTTGTTTAGGCAGAAAATTTTGGCCCTTTTATTAAGGTGTGGCAAATGACAGTTTTACTCCGCTCAAAATAGAATTATGTTATACTAAGTGTAAGAACTAAGGAGGAGATAATATAAAAGAAAATTTTTGTTTGGGCAACTTATCTTATTTTATTTTATAGAGTTAAGTAGTATGAGAAATGAGAATCATGTTCACCAAAAATGAAAATATGTTAAAACTAACTTAAAAACTAATGAAGTGGGTAAAATAAAATAAAAAAATTGTTGAATGAATGATATGAAAAAAACATTTAGTGGGCAAAATTGAAAGCATGTCCAAGTTTATTAATGGCCTGTGGCTCAATTAATCTAACCTTTTTTTGAAAAATAAGTATAGTCGCACTTATTTTGAAAACATGCATTTTTTAAGTTATTATCAAAATAGTTTGGCAACTGCGACTAAAGGAAGAATATCCACATTTTCTGAAAGGTCATTTGAGGGAGGAAGGTGATAATATAAATCTAGATGAGATCATAACAGTGGCGAAGTTATTCAATGACGAGAAAGGACTGCATCTCTCACTCATCTTAATTTTTTTTCTTCTTAAAATGCAAAATGCTAATCAATTTAGTGACTGAGTCAGAAAATACTTTGTTTGCCTATTTTATTAACTAGATGTCTAATGTCCTTCCTCAATTTTATACCCTATTAAAGGAGGACTTTCACCTTAGTGTATAGGATTGGTATAGATGCGCTTTCACGGATGGAGATTTAAAGTAAACTTCTTTTTTTTTTGTTCGAAAAAGGCGACTTGGTTGATGGCCAAAAAAAGAAAAAGAAAGAAAGAAGTCAACTTGGATGGCCATTTACCCATCCCACATCGGTAAATATTAAATAAAATTTTGCTTTAGAATTCTTTGCTTATTCCTTATGCATTGTCAACGGCGAGTGGCATTAAATCTTGAATTGTGGATTAAATGATGCTGCTGCTGCCCAAGACATGGCCATCCACAATGGGTGGTGAAGCATTCAAAATTGATATATTTGGAGATTTACCTTGCTCAGCAAGGCATGGCCATCCACAATGGATGGTTATAGTATAAAAACTAACATTTTTTTCTTTTTCTCTTTTAAAGGGTAAAATTTTATAAGGAGTATATGAAAGATACATAATTTCAAACATAGTAGATCTTGTTACCACAAGTATTTTCGTGATAAGGATACTTGATTTTTAGTTATATTGTAAGATTATTTGATGACATGTTACAAATATACTTGGTTTATATATAATACATTTTCAATTTTAAAATTGTTTATTACTGTCAAGGTACTACTTTTTAAGACGTATATTTTTTTTCCTTTATAACTACTTTTTAAGATAACATATATGTTGGAATTTATTGTCAAAAGAGAAAGGTAGATAAAGAGAATTTCTAGAACTGAAAAGGTGATGTGTCGACTTAGGATCTGTTTGATCTAACTATGAAATTTTAGTTTTTGAATCGGTGGCGGAGCCACTAATGCATGAAGGGTTGCATGAAGGAGTTCAAAGTGTTGTTGAACAAAAATCTATTGACTGTTTGGTCTAAGATTTACTTGATGATATGTTACAAATATAGTCAACATTTTCAATTTTAAAAGTTGTCTATTACTGTCAAGATACTACTTTTTAACAAGTTTTTTTTCCCTCTTTATAACTGATTTTTAAGAACTCTGAATTTTCAATTTTAGAAGTTGTTTATATCTTTGAATTTATTGTGATTTGAACTCCGACATTTTTATGTTAATTTTTGATTCATAACTTTGATTTACTTTCATCCGATATATATACACCCCTCAGAGATTAAATGATCTTTGGACTTTTTCAGATGGAATGCAATTTATGTTTTGACCAAAAAAAAAAAAGGTTGTAAATAATATGCGTATAGAAATGTTCAATAGTAAGAGGAATAGAGGACTATTCAAGAAAAGTTTTACGCAAATAACATAGGAATAACAATGTCCTCTAATAAGAGAGGTAAAGGCCAAAAATATTTGATAAAAATGTTTAGATGAAATTTTATGTGTGTCACGCCCCGAGCCAACAGGCGCGACTGGTATTGTAGGCATAAGAAACAACTACTTGGACCCTCTTTTCTACTAGACAAAAATGGTTAACTCAAGTTATTTCTTATACCCACAACACCCACTTATAAACCCACCCTATATTCTTTCGATGTGGGATGTCACATACACCCCCCGTTAAGGATCTGACGTCCTCGTCAGGATCACCAGCCTTCTAGGTGTAGCAATTTGTCCCGCATAGCACTTAGCTCCTGCATCGGCTAGTGACCTGCTCTGAATACCATTCTGTCACGCCTCAAGCCCACAGGCGCGACTGGTATTGTAGGCATAAGAAACAACTATATAGACCCTCTTTTCTACTAGCCCAGAATGGTTAACGAAAGTTATTTATTATACCCACAACATCCACTTATAAACCACACAAACACACTATATTCTTCCAATGTGGAATGTCACAATGTGCATGGAACTAAAGCTCAGAACCCCATAGTGGGATTAAAGTGAGTAATAATCGTCAATACATATGATCAACCCCATAGTGCAATTAAAATTTGATTTGATTTGGTTTACGAGGGAAAACAAGGAAACAGACTAAAAAGGGAAAAAAAATAGAGAGATACAAGAGGTTACGAACTCAAGTGGTTATGTTATATGGTCTTAGCTCTCTTCTGAATCAAAATATATATATATAAATAAAATAAACAGAGGGATACTGCTTCCTTACCTTTTCTTTCTCGTCTGTTTCCTCATTCTTTTTCATGTTAACCTCATGTGAAAAAGAAATAGAAGCAAAAGATTCTCAACAACAAAGCACTTTGGCTTCAATCGAAGTAGTACTAGTCAAGGGGGCAAAATATCCAGATTCTTCATCTTGGGATTAGTAACAAAATTCATGCAATACAAAGAAGTTGTCCCTTTACGCATGTCACCTATGAAAAATTATTCAAAACGATCTGACGAACGTCATATTGTGAGTGAGTGAGTGTAGGATCAAATCCGGCCTAACGTTCCTCAGCCATAACAAATACCTCTGCACTTTTTAAGACCCCATTGCAGACTTATGTCCACAATGTCTAAAGTAAGCCAAATACTACAGATACTCTTCCAAGTAGCTTTACTTCTGCTGCAAATATTCCCACCACTCTCTGTATGTATAGTATTATCCCTGACATGCAATAGGCAACATCTTGTTCAAGTTTAACTATAGTCTTTAAAATGGTAAAAATTAAAAAATTAATTACATGTGATATCAATAGAGTAATAATAAAAGATAAAAAATCATACGGACCATTTTGAATATTTTTTTTTCAAGTTTATTGAAGTATCCATGCAAAACTTGGTAAATGTAGGGTATTTATACCAATACTCCACTAAGGCATGATATGAAAAGGTAAAAAACAATAGATAGTCTTCTATATTTCAAACTAATCCATACAACAACAAAATAGTATAAATAAAAAAGAAATATTTAACCTTTAATCCATTTTTCATAATCTCTTGAAGGTTAAAAAATATATGTAATCCAATATAATTCTAAATGATGGTCCACAGGGACGGATTCAAGACTTTTATTCAGTGGGGTTAAAATACTCAATTTAACACTTGCATATGTATAATATTCAGTGAGGCAAAGTTTGCACTCAAAGGCCAAACTTTACACTGCTGAAAATGAAAATGAAAAATATAATCAAGAAATTTGAATATTTGATAAACATTAATGGTATTAATTATCATCAAAATTAATAATTACCTTCACATGGAATTGTCTCTTGCTGTTCTTCACTAAGACAGTTAGACTAATCTGTGCACGGTTAGATGTGTCCACTGATTGCTCATGGTTTCGTTCATTTACGTGCTCATATCAAGTAGAGATTCAACGTCAACTTGGTGGGTTTAAAGCTTTGCCAATTGAATAACAATGTTTCTCCATCCCACATCAGTAAATATTAAATAAATTTCGGTTACTAAACTCTTCAAATATAATTTGACAGGACTTGATGGTAATATGTTGAAGATTTTGCCGAATTCAATTTCTTATTGACTAAAAAATTGGGATTGCATAAAGATCATAGACAATCTTCATAAACTATATTGCATAGAAAAATAATTTAATGAAGCTGGATAGAGAATCGTCACAATGTTATATGTTGAAGATTTTGCACAATTCAACTTCTTATAGACTAACTTGGGAATGTATAAAGATAATAGACAATCTTCATAAACTTTTTACATAGAAAAATAATTTTAATTGCATATAATATTTCTCTCTCTTTGTTTCTTTATTTTCATTAATCTTAAGAAACATCTCTATATAATCAGCCTCACAATAAACAAGTAGGCACCATGTTCACCAAAAATGAAATTCTGTTAAAATTAACTTAAAAGTTAATTAATGAAGTGGGTAAAATAAAAAAGAAATTTTTTACTAAATGATACGAAACGAAAAAAAAATTTAGAGGGCAAAATTGAAAGTGTGTCCAAGTTTAATGGCCTATGGCTCAATTAATCTACCCTTTTTTGAAAAATTAAGTATACTCGCACTTATTTTGAAAACGTGCATTTCTTAAGTATTCTCAAAATAGTTTGGCAAATGCAACTAGTTGTGGAGGATATAAAAAAGATTATGAATGAAACCTCAAGTGTGAGTTTTCAGTGGATAAGGAGAAATGTCAACTAGTCATTGATGACATGCATGTTACAAATATACATGATTTATATATATATATAGTCTCCATTTTCAATTTTAAAAGTTGTTTTTCGATTCATAACTTTGATTTTATCAGTTTTCTTTGTTTATTGGCACATGAAGATATTCAGAGTTTCAAGAAATTCAATCTTGGCAACAGTGAAAACTGCATAAAAATATCCCAAGTTTTGCTGAAGAAGAAAGGGCCCCAACCGTAATTACAACTATTAGATTTATTTTACACGAGCCAAAAACTTATTATTATCGAGGATCCAAATCCCACAGAACAATCACTAGGGCTTTAGTCCAGTGGTAAGGTTACTCGCTATATGCGATGGGTTGTGAGTTTGAGTACCGCTGATTACGTTGTACGTTCTTAAACCTCCCTTGAAACCGAAAAAAAAAAAAAGAATAATCCCACAGAATATAAAGGTTACTCATGTGCATGGAATTAAAAGCTGACCACTGTTGATGAAAATGAATAACATCATCAACACATATGAACGACCCCATAGTGAAATAAATAATTAATCTATGAGGGAAAACAAAGAAATGGACTAAAGAGGGAAAAAACAGAGGGAAAACAAAGAAATGAACTCACATATAAAGGTTTCTCGTCTGTTTCCTCGATCTTTTTCGTGTTTACCTCATGTGAAAAGAAATAGAAACAAAAGATTCTCTACAACAGAGGACTTCATCTTCAATCAAAGTGGTACAAGTGAAGTGGACAAAATATCCAGATTCTTCATCTTCGGATTAGTTACAAAATTCATGCAATACAAATAAGTTATCCCTTTATATATACATGTCACCTATGGAAAATTATTCAAAACGGTCTGACGAACGTCAGGTTGTGAGTGAGTATGGAAACACGCCTTAAACCCGGCCTAACGTTTGTCAGCCGTGACAGATACCCCTGCACTTTTTAAGACACCAATGTCTAAAGTAAGCCAAAAAGTACAGATACTCTTCCACGTTTAAAGCTTTACTTCTGTTGCAAATATTCCCACCACTCTATGTATAGTATTATCCCTGACATGCAATAGGCAACATCTTGTTCAAGTTAACTATAGTCTTTAAAATGGAAAAAATTAAAAAATTAATAACATGTGATATCAGCATAGAAATAATAAAAGATGAAAAATCAATGACACACGGACCATTTTGAATATTTTTCTCAAGTTTATTGAAGTATCCATGCAAAACTGGGTGAATGTAGGGTATTTATACCAATACTCCACTAAGGCATGCATATGAAAAGGTAAAAAACAATATATTGTCTTCTATATTTCAAACTAATCCATAATACAACAAAATAGTATAAGCAAAAAAGAAATATTAATTAGACTTTAATCCATTATACCCAATCCCTTGAAGGTGAAAAACAATATGTAATCCAATTCTGAATGGTGGTCCACAGGGCAGATTCAATGGGGCTAAAATACTCAATTTAACAGTTACGTATAACTAATAATTTTTCTTTTTTTTTTTGTAAAACATATAAATAATATTAAGTGAGGCAAAGTTTGCACTTTCCATGCAAAGGCCAAACATTGATGTGTCCAAAAAAAGAAAGAAAGAAAAAAAGTCTAACTACTCTGATATGCTTTAAAGCTTAATAACAATGTTTCATCCCACATCGGCAAATAGTTAAATAAATTTTTACTTTATAAGTCTTTGCTTGCTCCACGTTAATTTTCAACGGCGAGTAGCAAAGTTACCCACAATGGGTTACTGGTATTAAATGTTAAATTGGATTGAGTGAAGCTGCTGTCGAAGACATGGCCATCCACGATGGGCGGTAAAGCATTCAAAATTGGTATATTTGGTGATTTACCTTGCAAAGCAAGACATGGTCATCCACAAGGGATGGTGTTAGTGTAAAATCTAACTTTTTTCTTTTTCTTTTTTGAAAGGTAAAATTTTATAATAAGGAGTCTATGAATGAAAAATAATTTCAAACATAGTAGATCTTGTTACCACAAGTATTTTCGTGATAAGGATACTTGATTTTTAGTTATATTGTAAGATAAAATGGTATATTTTAGAAAGAAAAAAAAAACAGTTTCCGGTATTATACAAAAATAGTTTAGCAAAAATCTTTTTTCTAAAGCTTCAATTTGAAGCTCTTAACTTTTTAGTTTTTTTCAGTTTCAACTTTTACTTAAAAATACTTTGAAAAATGGGTCAAATAGGTTAGTTTCAGCTTCTAAACTCACTTAAAGTATTTTTTGGTGTCTAAAAATTAAATCAAACAGTAGCATTTTGTGAATTCAAAAACACATTTGGAATATTATAATCGGATTTCAACGAGTGTTTGGTTCTTAATTTGCATTTGAATCCTTTCTTTTTCTTCTTCTTTTTTTTTTTTTTTTCCTGGATGAGTGTTGATCCTAGCAAAGCAGGACTTGATAGCGGTTGGGGAAAGGAACAAGCTATAAGACATCAATCCAATAAACAAATTAATGTATGAGTCACAAACACAAAAAAGTTCACATTTGGAAAGTAAAAATTAGGTAAAACTAACCTTTTGAAAACAAGTTTTTTATCTAACTTTTTGAAAACATTTTTTTTTCAATGTTATTCTCAAAATGTATATTTTAAGCCATAAAAGCAAAAAACTTTACAGTTCTTGAAAATTGAAGTGTATTTTCAAAAACTTTATTTTCTTTGATATGATACTCATGAAGATATGCATAGGTTAAATTCCAGACAAAAAAACACGTCCAAGTAAAAGGTTATAGGGAATTTTGGAGTAGTCCTATTGTGAATTACATTTTTTGACCTGTGGGTAGTCAAAGTTCGAATCCTATGGGATTGGAAGGCAGATAGGGGCGAGATAGAGAAAACTAAAAAATAATAATAAGAGAAAAAAGTAAGAGGTTACGGGGGTGGTTTTATGTTTTATATACTTTACATTCTCAATTTTAAAAAGTGTTTGCACCATTAAGATATTACCTTTAAGAAATTTAAGACTACTATTAGCCTAATTTTAGCCATGTTTGCAAATACTGAACACGCTCATCTTCTATTTTCTCCCCAAACCCCAAGTCTATGGTTTCCCTATTCTTCATTCAATTAAGCACAAAAACAATTTGAATATCATACAAGAGAATTCCACAAGAAATGTCATATGTGTTTATTTAGGCAGGAAATTTTGGCCCTTTTGTAAAGGTGTGGCAACATCCGAAAATTTCCGTCTTCGTCATATCTTTTGTTAAGCAAATAAATGTGCGGATTGATTGGCCTCTTACCCCATTGGAATTAATTTCAAGAGTTAGTATATAAGATTTTACTTTCTTGGAGGGTAAAAATTAATTTCAAGAGTTAGTATATAAGATGAAAAGAAAAATGACGCAAATAATCTTTATTATTTTTTCAAAACTTTAAATATGTTTCTATTGTTTAAAATTAGTTAATTTAGTCCACATTATATTCTAAAAATTTTAAATTCGTCTCTATTGTTCAAAATTAGTCAATTTACTCCTATTTAGGGTTTCAATTAATTCTCAGTTAAATTGTAAAATTTATGTAATAACATGTTACAAATTATACTTGTTTACTGTTTTGTATACTCTACATTTTTAATCGTAATAACTGATTATTATTGTCACAATACCACCTCAGAAGTATTTACTTCCTTATAACAATTTTTTTTAAGAAAATAAACTCTTAAAATATAATTTGACAAGACTTGATGGTTATTATATGTTGAAGATTTTGCCGAATTCAATTTCTTATTGACTAAATTGGGATTGAATAAAGATCATAGACAATATTCATAAACTATATTGCATAGAAACATAATTTAATGAAGCTGGATAGAGAATCGTCACAATTGCATATGGTTATATGTTGAAGATTTTGCACAATTCAATTTCTTATTGACTAACTTGGGAATGTATAAAGATAATAGACAATCTTCATAAACTATTGCATAGAAAAATAATTTTAATTGCATTTAATATTAAGAAACATCCCTATATAATCAGCCTCACAATGAACAAGTAGGCACCATGTTCACCAAAATTGAAATTTTGTTAAACTTATCTTAAAAATTAATTAATGAAGTGGGTAAAACAAATAAAAAAATTGTTCACTAAATGATACGAAACGAAAAAAATTTAAGAGGGCAAAATTGAATGTGTGTTGGCCTATGGCTCAATTAATCTACCCTTTTTTGAAAAATTAAGTATACTCGCACTAATTTTGAAAACATGCATTTCTTAAGTGATTCTCAAAATGGTTTGGCAAATGCAACTAGTTGTGGAGGATATAGAAAACTTACGAGTTATTAATTCTTGAATTGGATTAAATGATGCTACTGCCCGAGACGTGCCATCCACAATGGGTGGAGAAGCAATCAAAATTGGGATATTGATAAACCTTGACATGTATGGCATGGCCATCCACAATGGGTGGAGAAGCAATCAAAATTGGGATATTGATAAACCTTGACATGTAAACATTCTTTTTTGAAGGGTAAAATTTTATAAAGAGTCTATGAAAGAAAAATAAATTCAAACATTTTAGATCTTGTTAACCTAGTATATACATATATACTTTTTTTTGCTCAATCAGCAAAGGGGCTTTCCATTTCAACCAAACCAAAATACAAAGGAGTATATGTGCTCCCTGGTCACCAAATTTACATAAAAAAAACCTTACAAAAGAATGTTTTTATCTATATTCCAGACTTTACATGTTAGTACCTGTCCGTTTGAATTTAGTTTTCACATCCAACTTCGTACCAATGTCAAATCTAATTCTTTCAAGCACCCGTTCTTCAGTCCTTGTACCGTTGTTGTGAAGTATTTGGTTTCTTTCCTGCCAGAGCCGGTAGATGAGTGCACAAAGAGCAGCTTTGATAATACTAGCCTGGAGACTCTTGCTTTTGTAGAAAATTAAGACCCATTTAATACATATTTCCCATTTGAATATCTTGGTAGTGACTTAAGCAAGCTGCAACATTTTCCACCAAATCCTTTTAGAGAATCCACATTCAAAAAAGAGGTGTTCCTGAGTTTCTGTATACATGTTGCAGAGGAGGCAATGGGGATCGACTTGATAGCCCCAAGCGAGCAGCTTATGCTTTGTTGTGAGCTTGTCTTTCATAGCCAACCAGCTGCAGAAGGCATGTCTAGGCACAACAAATTTTGACCAGATGATATCTATATAAGTCCACTTAGGATGATTGACTCGAATGGTATTCCAGGTTTTAGAAGCACTGAAGATGTGATTGCCAAGCCAAGAAACCTTGTCTCTCTTGCTAGGATTTGACATTAACCCACCCAAATTTGCTTTGATGTGATTCAGCATTTGGTATCTAGATGGGAAAGCCCAGTTACAATTAGAAGTGAAATCTGAAACTTTTGCCAACAATCTTATACCTGGGTTAGCAAGTGACTCAACTTCGTAGTAGTTCTTAAGGCATCCGAGAGGGTGCCAAGAGTCAATCCAAAAGAAAGTATCCTTTCCATCACCAATATGGTGGAAGATCATTTTTTTCGCAAAAGGTCTGAGATTGAGAATTTTACGCCATGCCCAAGGGGTGTCCTTTGGAACTTCAACTTCCCAGAAACTGCTCCCTTTTAAGTGAGTGTACTTACACCATCTTGCCCAAAGAGAATCCTGATACACAAAGAGATACCAGATGAATTTGAGGATCCCTACTGTATTTGAGTCCACCAGAGCTCTAATACCAAGACCTCCTTCTTGTTTTGGTAGGCAAACTTCATTCCATTTAACCTTAGCGCCATGGTGAGTTTGATTAGTGCCTTTCCAAAGGAAATTTGCAAGCTTCTTTTCAACTGCTTTTAGAACACCTTTTGAAAGAAAAAAAAGTATATGTCCAATATGCTTGGATACTCACCAGGACTGAGTTGATGAGTTGGAGCCGCCCGGCATAAGAAAGCCACCTGTTTTTCGAAGAGTTGATACAGCTCGAAATCTTCTCAACAAGAGCATTGCAGTTTTGTTGACTAAGTCTTCCAGAGACAAGGGGGAGACCCAAATACCGAATAGGAAGGGTTCCTTCAATGAAACCCATGATCTCAGTCAGATGAGCTTTTGTGTTTGAGTTGCATCCTCCGAAGTACATTTCACTCTTTGCATTGTTAACATGGAGCCCGGACATCTTGGTGAACAGCTCAATAGTGTTTTTAACAGCCCGAACTGAGTTTGAATTGCCTTTGCAAAAGATAAAAATGTCATCTGCAAAACAAAGGTGATTAATTTTCAGCTTCTTGCACTTCGGGTGAAAGTCAAACTCCTTCATTTGACTCATCTTAATCAACATCATAGAAAGCACTTCCATGGCAATAATTAAAAGATAAGGGGAAAGTGGATGCCTTTGTCTCAGACCCTTTCGGCCGCAGAAATAACCCTCGAGACTGCCGTTGATAGCAATAGAGTATCTAGATGTATATACATATATATATATATATGTACATGATAAAACTTCTTGTTTTATGAATATTTTCATATGAATAACACCTAAGATTTATTTGATGACATGCATGTTACAAATATACTCTCAATTTTCAATTTTAAAAGTTGTTTTTTGATTCATAAATTCGATTTTATCAGTTTTCTTTGTTTATTGGCACGTGAAGATATTCAGAGTTTCAAGAAATTCAATCTTGGCAACGGTGAAAACTGCATAAAAATATCTCAAATTTTGCTGAAGAAGAAAGGGCCCAACCGTAACGTTTCAGCTTAAATACATTGATTGACCGCAAAAAACACAAAACCAAAAACCATAGCAATTAACACTAGAAACTAAAGAGATTCAAATCATTAGAATAAATAATTTGGATAATTTACAATTATTAGATTTTCCTCTACCTGTAAACCTACTTTTATTTTTTATGAGCCATAAACTTATGATTATGGAGGATCAAAATCCCACAGAACAGCCACTAGGGCTTTAGTCCAGTGGTAAGATTACTCGCTATATGCTAGAAGTTGCGAGTTTGAGTCTCGCTGATTACTTTGTACGGTCTTAACCCTCCCCTGAAACCAAAAAAAAAAGCTGACAACTGTTCATGAAAATGAATAACATCATCAACACATATGAACGACCCCATAGTGAAACAAAGAGTTAATTTGATTTGGTCTATGAGGGAAAACAAATAAATGGACTAAAGAGGGAAAAAAACAGAGGGATGCTGCTTCCTTATCGTTTCTTTCTCGTCTGTTTCCTCGATCTATTTCGTGTTTACCTCATGAGAAAAGAAATAGAAACAAAAGATTCTCTACAACAGAGGACTTCTGCATCTTCAATCAAAGTTGTACAAGTGAAGGGGACAAAGTATCCAAATTCTTCATCTTCGGATTAGTATCAAAATTCATACAATACAAAGAAGTTGTCCCTTTACGCATGTCACCTATGGAAAATTATTCAAAACGGTTTGACGAACGTCAAGTGGTGAGTAAGTATGAAAACAGGCCTTAAGCCCGAACTAATGTTTGTCAGTCGTAACAGATACCCCTGCACTTTTTAAGACACCAATGTCTAAAGTATTATTCCTGACATGCAATAGGCAACATCTTGTTCAAGACTATAGTCTTTAAAATGGAAAAAAATTAAAAAATTAATAACATGTGATATCAGTAGAGTAATAATAAAAGATGAAAAATCAATGACACGCCAACCATTTTGAATATTTTTCTCAAGTTTATTGAACTATCCATGCAAAACTAGGTAAATGTAGGGTATTTATATCAATACTCCACTAAGGCGTGCATATGAAAAGGTAAAAAACAATAGATTGTCTTCTATATTTCAAACTAATCCATAATATAACAAAATAGTATAAACAAAAAAGAAATATTAATTAGACTTTAATCCATTATACTCAATCTCTTGAAGGTAAAAAACAATATATAATCCAATTCAGAATGGTGGTCCACAGGGGTAGATTGAAGACTTTTTATTCAGTGAAGCTAAAATACTCAATTTAACACTTACATATAAATAATAATTTTTTTTTTTTTGTAAAACGTATAAATAATATTAAGTGAGGCAAAGTTTGCACTTTCCACGCAAGGCCAAACTTTACTCTGCTCAAAATGAAAATGAAAATTATAATCAAGAAATTTGAATATTTGACAAACATTAGTGGTATTGATTATCATAATGAAAATAGTTAAATAAACTTTTGAATATTTGACAAACATTAATGTGTCCAAAAAAAGAAAGAAAGAAAAAAAATCTAACTACTCTGATATGCTTTAAAGCTTAATAACATTAATGTTTCATCCCACATCGGTAAATAGTTAAATAAAGTTTTACTTTATAAGTCTTTGCTTGCTCCACATCTATTGTCAACGGCGAGTGGCCAAGTTACCCACAATGATGCTGCTGGCAAAAGACATGGCCACCCACTAGGGGTGATGAAGCATTAAAAATTGTACATTCGTGCCTGGCCATCCAGAGAGGATGGTCTAGTATAGAACAAACAATTTTTTTTTTTGTTTGAAGGGTTAAAATTTTATAAGGAGTCTATGAAAACTTTTTATTTTATGGATATTTTTGTATTAAAGATACTACTTGATTTTTAGTTATATTGTAAGATTTTATTTGATGACATGTTACAAATATACTTTCAATTTTAAAATTGTTTATTACTGTGAAGATGCTGCTTTTTAAGAAGTATTTTTTTTTCTTTATAACTAATTTTTCGGATAACATATATGTTGAAATTTATTGTCAAAAGATAAAGGTAATAGAGAGAATTTCTAGAACTGAAAAAGGCTAAAAAATAATTGTAATTCCGGAGATATGGAAACTAATGGTTTGTCGACTTAGCCTTTTGCAATTGCAAAAGCACATTTGTGTAAAGATTGATTTTGCCGTGTAAATATTGGCTGTGATTGTATTAATTTATAATACACATACAGAGAGAAGTTGTACATGGAAAGAAGTCTATGCTAAATAATCTATCTATACAACTTGATAACTGCACAAGTAGTAAACATTATCTCTAAAGATGAGATATGACAGATCTTAACCAACTTCACAAGGAGTCGAACCATGCTCGGTTAACACCCCCCCACAAGTTGTAGGTGGTGTAACCACAGGAAGCTTGGATCGGATAGACTCAAAACGGGCACGATAGAGAGGCTTTGTGAAAATGTCAGCTGGTTGATCAGATGTAGGAACATACTGCAGACGAAAAATGCCATCCTTTATCTTCTCACGAACAAAATGAATATCGATCTCTATATGTTTGCTGCAACTATGGATCACAGGATTAGAGGCCATGTAGATGGAACTGATATTATCATAATGGATCATACGTGTCCCTTGAACAGACACATCAAGATAGCGTAGAATATGCAGGACCCATAGTAACTCAGAAGAGAGGGCAGCAAGCGCGCGATATTCGGCCTCACAACTAGATTTGGAGACTGTAGTCTGCTTTTTAGAGCTCCAGGCAATAAGATTTGACCCCAAGTAAATTGCAAAACCTGTTGTTGAGCGGCGGGTATCAGGACAACCAGCCCAGTCAGCATCACTGAAACCAAAAAGTTTAAGAGCAGAGCAGCGTTGAAAGAGTAAACCATGCTGAATAGTATGTTTGACATAGCGAAGAACTCTTTTTGCAGCAACTAGATGAGAGTGTCGAGGGCTATGCATGAACTGACATAAGAATTCACAGCATAAGAGAGGTCAGGACAAGTCATAGTGAGATATTGAAGGGCCCCTGCAATCTGTCGGAATTCGGTAGCATCAGGTAACAAGTCATCATGAGAAGTAGAGCTCGAACGAGCCATGGGAGTGCAGACTGGCTTCGCCCCATCTAAGCCAAACTGAGACAATAAAGACAATGCATATTTGGTCTGCGTGAGGAATAGACCATTGGATGTACGATGGACCTCCATACCAAGAAAGTAATGCAATGGACCAAGGTCTTTCATATCAAAATGACGAGATAATACTGCAATAAAAGCATGCACCGTCTCAGTTGAATCTCCAGTAATAACAATATCATCGACGTATATAAGTAAAATAATAACATGATTATCCAAACGTCGAGAGAAAAGTGAGGCATCATGTTGCGAATGTGTAAAACCACATGAAAGCAAAAATGTGCTAAACTTGTGATACCAGGCTCGCGGAGCCTGTTTAAGCCCATATAGCGATTTGCAAAGTTTGCAAACATAATCAGAATGCTCAGAATCAATGAACCCTTGGGGTTGCTACATGTAAACAGTTTCGGATAACTCACCATGGAGAAAAGCATTTTTGACGTCCAATTGGCGCAAGGGCCAATTATTTGAAAGCGCTAAGGTAAGGACCATGCGAATCGTGCCAGCACGGACTACGGGGTTGAAAGTATCACATTGCGTATATCCTTTAGCGACAAGGCAGGCCTTGTATCGCTCGAGTGACCCATCCGACTTTTGTTTAATCTTGTAGACCCAACGGCATCCGACAACATTCATTTGTGGTGAGAAGAGAACGAGTGTCCAAGTTTGATTTTTAATTAATGAATTAAACTCCTCGGCCATAGTAGCTCACCATTTAGAATCTTTGGAAGCTTGAGTGAAACAAGTAGGCTCAGGAGGTAGTGCCGAAGTAGCCACAAGCAAGCACGTTGAGAAAGGATATTTAGTGGCGAATAGGACTTTTGGTTTACGGGTGCCGTCCATAGAGCGGGTCACCATATGATGAGGTCTAGACGGCTCATAAGATTGAGGAGGCAATGATTGTTCACAAGGAGCCGAAGAAGATGCAACATTATCCTGCATCAAAGGAGATTGATCTGAGGTGGCAGAATGAGGATCTGTGCTTGGCATAAGAGCTCGATCATTGAGGGACTGAGTTGTATCGAATAATAGTTGGTCAGGCCTGGCAATTGAGTCAGCATGAATAGACAAAGGAGGCAGTGGGCATGATGCTTCAATGGGCTGATTGTCACGGTCTGTTGATGAGAAAACAGTCTGATCAGTATGCAGCAACTTAGAAGGAAAATTGACCAGCTTAAATGATGAAAGTGACAGAGCCGAATTGAGAATACCAAGGTCAGTGAAACTTTGCTCATCAAAAATAACATGGCGTGAGAGCAATAATTTCTTATTTTGCAAGTCATAACATTTATAGCCCTTGTGTGCAGGACTATAGCCCAGGAAAATGCAACGACAAGTCTTGAAATCCAACTTGCGTCGACCGAAAGGACTTAGACAAGGGTAACAAATGGAACCAAATACACGAAGAACTGAATAATCTGGAGCTTTACCATAGAGAACTTCATAAGGTGATTTATAATTGAGTACAATACTCGGCAAGCGATTAATAAGAAACACTGCAGTTGAAAAGGCATAGTTCCAAAAAGATTTCGGCAAATGACTATGAGCCAGTAGTGTCAAACCCATTTCTACGATGTGTCGGTGCTTACGTTCAGCTAACTCATTTTGTTCAGGGTTGCCTAGACATGATAGCCTCTGAATAATGGCTTTTTGGTGAAAAAACTCCTTAACCGTATGATTAGTAAATTCACCCCCACCATCGCTTTGAAAATATTTGATGCGTGCACTACACAAATTTTCAACCATAGCCACAAATTGAGGAATAATTGAAGGAACATCAGACTTGCGAAGTAAAGGGTAATACCATACAAAACGGCTAAAATCATCAACAAGAATTAAATAAAATTGAAAACCTTCCATTGAGTTTGTGGGGGCTGGTCCCCATACATCAGAGTGAACTGTATGTAACAACTGATTAGAACGCCTTTCAACTAAGCTAAATGGCAATCGACTACTCTTGCCAAATTGACAACTTTCACAAAAAGACTGACGAACTGTAGAGGGGGAAACAATACTAGCTTTATTGAGCTGCGACAAAATGGAAGCCGAGGGATGCCCCAATCGAGCATGCCATACATCCAAAGAGGCTTTATTTGCAAACAAATAAACATAACTAGGCTGCTGAAGAGAATAAAGTCCACCATCAAGTCTCCCCTAGTGTAGAAGTTTGCCTGTATTCAGGTCCTTAACATGATAACCAGATGGAATGAAAACAAAATAGCATTGGTTTTCTCTAGTAAATTGAGCAACATATAATAATTTCTTTGCAAGTTTAGGAACTAATGAAACATTGCAGGACAATGTTGTGCCAGTAGACAAAGAAAGAGGAGTACGAGCAACATGAGTTATTGGTAAGCCAACACCATTGCCAATCATAACAGAATCAGTACCTGAATAAGTCATCTTACCATGGAGAGTAGTATCATCTGGGGTCATGTGGTGGGTGGCACCGGTATCTAGATACCATGCAGAGTCATTAGGATTGGAGATATGCATGGCATTGAGTGCCTGAGTGTTCTTGTTGATGATATCATCGGGAGCCCAACAATTGTTGGCTTTGTGATATGGATAGCCACATCGATAACACACAACAGAGGATGAATCTTTATTGGTATTAGACTGCGAACCACGACCACGACCTCGTCCGTTTCCACGTCCCCCACGTCGGCCTCTGTTTGAACGAGAAGACTGATTATTGTTAGAATATGACACAGGCGATGAGGTAGCCTGTGATTGTGCAACAGAGATCGCAGCAGATTTTCCCAACAAAACAGCTGAGGAAGATAGACGTAATTCATAATCCAATAACAATCTACACATCTCGGCAAAGGTAGGAGATGTTGGTCTAGAATTTATTGCCGCGACGATCGGATCATAGTCAGCACTAAGACCACGCAAGGTCCACATAATAAGGTCTTCGTCATCCACTGGTTTGCCTGCGCTAGCAAGAGCCAAAGAAAGCGATTTCGCGTGCTGAATATACGAATGAATAGACTGAACACCCTTGGTAAGAGATTGAAGTTCAGTTTTAAGCTGTTGAATACGTGCTCTAGACTGAGAGCCATAAAGAACTTCTAGCGTAACCCATACGTCACGAGCAGTGGTCTTATCGACCACTTGAGAAAGGACAGAGTCGGATAATGACACTAGAAGCCAGCCGAGCACCAACTGATCAAGTCGTGACCATTTAGCCAAATCGTCAGAAGCAAGATCAGGTTTGGCTGTGGTTCCATCTATGAAGCCAAGAAGACCATGGCATCGCAAGATAGGAAAAATTTGTGTCTTCCAAAGAAGGAAGTTATCAGCAGCAAGCTTAAGCGAAATCTCTTGAGAAATGTTTTTGACTGTAGGTAAAAGGGCAGAGGAGGTTGCAGGGATAGTGGCAGTGGAAGTCGCTGAAGAAGAGGCCATGAGAAAAAAAAAGGAATAGAGCAAGCAGCGAGCGTGTATTTAGAAGATTAAAGCTCGTGATACCATGTAAAGATTGATTTTGCCGTGTAAATATTGGTTGTGATTGTATTAATTTATAATACACATACATAGAGAAGTTGTACATGGAAAGAAGTCTATGCTAAATAATCTATCTATACAACTTGATAACTGCACAAGTAGTAAACATTATCTCTAAAGATGAGATATGACAGATCTTAACCAACTTCACAAGGAGTGAAACCATGCTCGGTTAACAATTTGGACTTGGTCCTTTGTGTTTGAGTCTTTTTTTTTCATGAGGAAAAAGCTATAAGACATCAATCCAATGAAAGGATTAATGTTTGAGTCACAAACACAAAAAAGGCTCACATTTGAAAAGTAAAAATTAGAGACACCTAACCTTTTGAAAACATGTTTTTTTACCTAACCTTTTGTAAACATGTTTTTTTCACGTAACCTTTTGAAAACATGTTGTTTTCAATGTTATTCTCAAAATGTATATTTTAAGCCACAAAAGGTAACTAGAAAATTTATAGTTCTTGAAAATTGAAGCAAAGCCATGTTTTCAAAAACTTTATTTTCTTTGATATGATACTCAAGATGTGCATAGGCTAAATTCCAAACAAAAAAAGCACGTCCAAGTAAGAGGTTACGGGGAATTCCTGGGTAGTCCAATTAGTGGGTTAGACTTGTGGGTGGTCATGGTTTGAATCCTAGGGATTGAAGGGCAAATGGGGTGGGGTTACAGAAAATTTTAAAAAAAAAGGGGGGAAAAAGAGCAAGAGGTTACGGGAGTGGTTTTATACACATTATGAAGGAAAGTAGTTGAAATAATTATTTCCCCACATCTGTTATTAGTGAAATGATTAATTATTTCATTAGCTTGGGTTTGTTCCATGCAGATTTTCATTGGTTACCTACAAAGGGTTACTGGCATTAAACATCTTCAACCTAATTGGTAACTAGTGATGCTCTTGCAAGAGCCGCCATCCACAATGGATGCTCTAGCATTAAACATTGAAATATAAACAACATAATGCCATCCACAATGGATGGTATAGTGAAAAATAATAACACTATTTTTCCTTTTTAAAGGGTAAAAATTTTAATAGTAATAAGATGATAAAGGAATATATTAAAGAACATTAACTTCAAACGAACTCTTGGAATGTGTGGATACACATGTGCAAGCATGAGAAAAATTTCCGTTCCACGAATATTTTCATTAATTCTAAAGATAGTTTTTTTTTTTCCAGTTAAATTACAAAATTTATGTTTTATATACTTTACATTCTCAATTTTAAAAAGTTTTTGTACCATTAAGATATAACCTTTAAAAAATTTAAGACTAATATTAGCCTAATTTTAGACAGTGTTTGCAAATACTGAACACGCACATCTTCTATTTTCTCCCTAAACCCCAAGTCTATGGTTTCCCTATTCTTCATTCAATTAAGCACAAAAACAATTTGAATATCATACAAGAGAAATCCACAAGAAATATCATTTGTGTTTATTTAGGAAGGAAATTTTGGCCCTTTTGTAAAGGTGTGGCAACATCTGAATTTCCGTCTTCGTCATATCTTTTGTTAAGCAAATAAATGTGCGGATTGATTGGCCTCTTATGGTCTTAGTTACCCCATTGGTTTATGTTTTCTATGCAATGTACCACATAATATGTGATATCTTTTAGAGGGTGATAAATGGAATGCATGAAAAATCCTTGTGCTTTATAATAATATAGCCTTCGTGGCTATACTTTAAATTTTATAATACAATGACTATGCCTCCTGTTTATCCCCAAAAAAAATGAAAAAATGTTAAAACTAACTAAAAAACTAATGAAGTAGGGAAAAATAAGGCAAAAAAATTGTTCAATGAATGATACGAAACGAAAAAGCATTTAGTGCGCAAAATTGAAGGCCTGTCCAAGATTAATGGCAGATGGCTCAATTAATCTACCATTTTTTGAAAAATATAATTAAGTATATATGCCTGCACTTATTTTGAAAATATTTACCTTTTACGTTATTCTTAAAATGATTTGGCAAATGCAACTAAAGGAAGAATACCCACATTTTTTAAAAGGTCATTTGAGGGAGGAAGGCGATAATATAAATCAAGATGAGATCATAATAGTGGAGAAGCTATTCAATGATAAGGAGGGACTGCATCTTTCACTTGCCCTAATTTAAAAAAAAAAAATACAAAATGCTAATCAATTTGCATGTTCTTTTGCGCTCCCCACAGCTCGGCGTGCTTTCCTGACTTCACAAGCTTCTTTATCAATGTTGCTAGATCAATGGAAATTTTATAAACCCCTGGAAAAGACAGTGCATGCTTCCAACAAATTTTAGCAAAACTAGCACACACGTCATAACATTATGGGTTACCATCCCACATTGGTAATTAGTTAAATAAAAAACTCATTTTATAATTGTTTGCTTGTTTTACATTAAACGTCAATGGCACGTGGTAAAGTCACCCGTGAATTTAACATTGCATTAAATGGTGCTGCTACAGTCAAAGACACGGCCATCCACAATGGATGGTGTTGGCATTATTACAACGAGTGGATATTGATTGATGATTCGCAACTGAGCTTCGGCTATTCACCATGGATGATCTAGTTAAAAAGAATATCCATACTTATTTTTTCCTTTCTTGGAAGGTAAAAATTTCAAGAGTTAAATATATTAGATGTAAAGAAAAATAAAAAATGACGCATTTAGACTTTATTACTTTTTTAAAATTTTATTTTTTTCTCTATTGTTTAAAATTAACTAATTTAGTCCATTTTGTATTTCAAAAAATTTAAATTTGTCTTTATTGTTCAAAATTAGTCAATTTATTTTATTTATTGATTCGATTAATTCTCAATTAAATTGCAAAATTTATGTAATAACATGTTACAAACTATACTTGTTTCTTGTTTTATATACTCTACATTTTGAATTCTAATAACTGGTTATCACTGACACAATACCAACTTTTCAGAAGTGTTTTACTTCCTTCTAACTAATTTTTAAGGAAATAAACTCTTCAAATATAATTTGACAGGACTTGATGGTTATACAGTGGAGATTTTGCCCAATTCTATTTTTTATTGACTAAATTGGGATTGTATAAATATCATAGGCAATTTTCATAATTTAATGAACCTGGATAGAGAGCCGTCACAATTGCATATAATATTTCTCTTTCTCTTTGTTTATTTATTTTTGATAATCTT
Organism: Ehretia macrophylla; assembly: GCA_037974665.1. NCBI lineage: Eukaryota > Viridiplantae > Streptophyta > Magnoliopsida > Boraginales > Ehretiaceae > Ehretia > Ehretia macrophylla. The sequence continues at coordinate 39,109,681 of CM075780.1, read as the reverse complement.
GAGAAACATTCATACACAATTAGCCTCACAATGAATAAGTAGGCACCATGTTAGAGCAGAAAGTCCTGCAATCACCTCCATGCATGCATCACAGACATTCTAACTGTATTTCACTGAAATTTCAAGAATTTAACTACGCCTACAACGCATGCATTGATTCAGTTAAGAATCTAATTTCATTAGGCCTGAAAAAATAGTGACCCATGTAGACAGTTTGTTTGCAAATTTCTCTCAAACACTGAGGAATACTGATTGTTGATGATAATAAAATAATATAATAAACACATCTCTAACAGTTTAAACTTTTAGATGTGGTGGTCACTTAACATGGTATCAGAGCCTAGGTACCAAAACGGTGTTGGGTTCAAAATTCACTACCGCTTATTTAAAAAATTAAAATTGGCTATGTGTAAAGCTCAAAAACTAACTCTGCTTGTACTTGCAGGGGTGCGTTGATGATATTAAAATAACATAATAAACTTTTCTCTAACAACATAAACTTTTAGATGATGTGATAACTTAACACTAATGAAAATAGTTAAATATCCAAATTATGTCACATGTGTGTCAAATCTTCTTCCGTATGTGTTATCTTTCACACGTGTCAATGAGTGACCCATATCAAATTCAGGTCATACCACGTGTGTTCCACATATGTTTAACCTTCCATGTGTATTCATCCACCACATGTGTTCAATTTTTCACGTGTAACCCCCTCAAATCTGGTCACACGTGAGGGGGAGTGTTAGAATATATACTTATTCCACATCGAAAAATCAAAAATTTCAAGACCACTTTATAAGATCTTAGGCTATTACACCTGACACCAATTGGTTTTAGGATTAAACCCTAGTTATCTTAACACAAAGAACAAGTGGTCCCGTGTCTTTATATAAAATAATATAATAAACCCCTCTCTAACAACTTAAACTTTTAGATGATGTGGTAACTTAACACTGATCAAAATACTTAAATATCCAAATAATGTCACATGTGTGTTCAATCTTCTTCCGCATGTGTTATATTCCATGCGTGTTTGTGTGTGATCCATCTCAAAATCAGGTCACACTTGTATTTAATCTTCCACGTGTGTTCTACATACGTTCAACCTTCCATGTGTATGCATCCACCACATGTGTTCAATCTTTCACGTGTGACTCCTCTCAAAACTGGTCACACGTGAAGGGAAGTGTTAGAACATACACTTATCCCATATCGAAGAATCAAAAACTTCAAGGCCACCTTATAAGATAATAGGCTACCCCACCTGACACCAATTGGTTTTAGGATGGAACCCCAGTTATCTTAACACAAAGAACAAGTGGTCCAGTGTCTTTATCGTGAGATGGCAAAGGACACAGAGAGGGTTGACATTAAATCCCCAGATCACGAGTTTGTAATGCATTGGGAATCTGTTGAGTCAAGCAAGCCAAGTACAAAAAGCATGCTTTGGAATATGTCTGCTACTCGCGTTGTGAATCATTTTTTTTTTTCTAGATAGTGTTGATCCAAAGCAGGACTTGACACTGGTTTGGGAGAGGAAAAAGCTATGCGACGTCAATCCAATGAACAAATTAATATTTGAGTCACAAACACAAAAAAGTTCACATTTGGAAAGTAAAAATTAGATACTCCTAACCTTTTGAAAACATGTTTTTTTTATCTAATCTTTAGAAAACATTTTTTTTCATTGTTATTCTCAAAATATATATTTTAAGCCACAAAAGCTAAAATATTTACAGTTCTTGAAAATTGAAATGTAGCCATGGTTTCAAAAACTTTATTTTCTTTTATATGATACTAAAGATGTACATAGGCTAAATTCCAGGAAAAAAAAAACACGTCCAAGTAAGAAGTTACGGGGAGTTTTGGGTAGTCTAGTTAGCGGATTACTGTTCTTGGCCAGTGGGTGATTATGGTTCGAATCCTAAGAGTTAGAGAAGGGCAGATGGTTGTATACTTGTATATACACATGATGAAGCAAGGCATTTGAAATAACTGTTTTCCCACATTGATTATTAGTGAAATAACTATTTACTTTATCAGCTTGTGTTTGTTCCTTGCAGATTAATTGCAATTGGAAACCCACAAAGGGTTACTCGCGCTAAACATCTAAATTGGTAATTAGTGATGCTCTTGCAAGAGCCGCCACCCACAATGGATGCTATAACATTATACATTGAAATCTAAACAATATAATGCCATCCACAATGGATGGTACAGTGAAAAATAATAACACTATTTTTCCTTCATAAAGGGTAAAAATTTTAATAGTAATATAATGGACTGTATGAAAGAAAACTAACTTCAAACATACTCTTGTTACAAGAATGTGGGGATACGCATGTACATGAGAAAAAATTTCGTTCCATGCATATTTTCATTAATTCTAAAGATAGTTTATTTTTATTTTCTAGTTAAATTTCAAAAAATTATGTTTTATATATAAATACTTTACATTTTTAACTCTAAAAAGTGTTTGTACCATTAAGATACTACCTTTAAGAAATTTAAGGGTACTATTAGCCTAATTTTAGCCCATGTTTGCAAACACTAAACACACTCATCTTCTATTTTCTCCCCAAACCCCAAGTCTAAGGTTTCCCTATTCTTCACTCAATTAAGCACAAAAACAATTTGAATATCATACTTTTAAATTAATTAATGTGAAGAAGGAACTGTATGTGTTTGTGTTTTTTTTTTTTTTTTTCTTAGTCAAAACATCAAGAGAAAACCACTAGAAATGTCATTTGTGTTTGTTTAGGCAGGAAATTTTGGCCCTTTTATTAAGGTGTGGCAAATGACAGTTTTACTCTACTCAAAATAGAATTATGTTATACTAAGTGTAAGAATTAAGGAGTAGATAATATAAAAGAAAATTTTTGTTTGGGCAACTTATCTTATTTTATATTATAGAGTTAAGTAGTATGAGAAATGAGAATCATGTTCACCAAAAATGAAAATATGTTAAAACTAACTTAAAAACTAATGAAGTGGGTAAAATAAAATAAAAAAATTGTTGAATGAATGATATGAAAAAAACATTTAGTGGGCAAAATTGAAAGCATGTCCAAGTTTAATGGCATGTGGCTCAATTAATCTAACCTTTTTTTGAAAAATAAGTATAGCCACACTTATTTTGAAAACATGCATTTTTTAAGTTATTATCAAAATAGTTTGGCAACTGCGATTAAAGGAAGAATATCCACATTTTCTAAAAGGTCATTTGAGGGAGGAAGGTGATAATATAAGTCTAGATGAGATCATAACAATGGTGAAGTTATTCAATGAGGAGAAAGGACTGGACTCTCACTCCCCTTAATTTTTTTTCTTAAAATGCAAAATGCTAATCAATCTAGTGACTGAGTCGCAAAATACTTTGTTTGCCTATTTTATTAACTAGATGTCTAATGTCTTTCCCCAATTTTATACCCTATTAAATGAGGACTTTCACCTTACTGTATAGGATTGGTATAGGATGCATTACTTGGCACAAAAAAAGACAAACAAACAAAAAAAGATATGAGAAAGCATAGTCAAAATAGTGTCAATTTGCATGGTCAAAGTGAAGAGGATGGTTCTTTAAGAATATAATGGCAATGCCATTTAGCCTATGTAAGTAAGATGCGCTTTCACGGACGTAGTAGGGAATCAAAGTAAACTTTTTTTTTTTTGGTTTGGTTGATGGCCAAAAAAAGAAAAAGAAAGAAAGAAGTGAACGTGGATGGCCATTCACCCATCCCACATCGGTAAATAGTTAAATAAAATTTTGCATTATAATTCTTTGCTTATTCCTTGTGCATTGTTAACAGCGAGTGCCAAAGTTACCCACAACGGTTAACTGGCATTAATTTAAGTATTGTATTGGGATGCTTGCTGCCCGAGACGCGGCGCGACCCACAAATGGGTGGTGAAAAGAAGCATTCACAAGTGATTTATTTGGAGTTTTACCTTGCTTAGCACGGCATAGCCATCCACGATGGATGGTGTAGTGTAAAAATCTATCCTTATTTTCTTTTTTGAAGGGTAAAAAATTTATTGGATGACATGTTAAAAGTCGTTTATTACTACTGTTTATGAAGCATTTTTTTTTTCTTTATAATTGATTTTTAAGATAACATATTATCTTCGAATTTATTGTGACAGAACTCTGATATTTGTATGTTAATTTTTTATTTATAACTAAGTGTAAGAACTAAGGAGTAGATAGTATAAAAGAAATTTTTTGTAAGTGGGCAATTTATCTTATTTTATATTATAGAAGTAGTATGAGAAAATGAGAATGTTATTCCCAGAAATGTGGTTAAAGTGTTTGGTTTGCTAAAAATATTTTTGAGAATATTTTGTTGAGTTCCTAAAAATATTATTTTATTATGTTTCGTTTATATTCAATATTTCTAAGAATGTTGAACAATTTTTCAATAATGCCTCTAACTCAAAAAAATAAAAATATCAAACAAAATGTACAAATAACGATACATTTTGCATACTTTTGATAATACGTGAGTAAAAAAATATTTAACGTATTAATACAACGAAAGTAAATTTTTTTTTTATAATTTATAAATTTTAACTTGACACTTCCAAATTAGAATGTTAAATTTATTAATTTTAAAAAAATTAAAATTAAAATTTAAAAATTATTTATTTTATTTTTATTTTTAAAATTTTAAATTTATTTAATTTAAAAAAATTTAATCTACAATTTAGCATTAAAAATAATTTCAAATATAAAATTCTAGTGTAACATAGAAAAATGATAATTTTTATTTATTTCTTTTTATTTTTTTATTTTTATTGTTATTATTTTATTTATTCAAAATGTTTTTATTTTATGTAGTTTTATTTTATTCTTACTAATTTTATTTTTATTATTTTATTTGTTTTCATATTTTAATTTTTTCTGTTATTATTTTATTTTTTCTAAATATTTTATTTTGTGTAGTTTTATTTTATTTTATTCTTACTAATTTTATTTTATCTTTTTATTTTACTTTTTGGGAGATTTACCTTGCTCAGCACGGCATAGCCATCCACAATTGATGGTGTAGTGTAAAAGGGAAAATCTCACAAATAGTTCCTATTGTTTATAAATTTTTGACAAATAGTCCTCATTGTTTTAAAAGTCACGCAGTTAGTCCTCATTGTTTGTAAAAGTTTCACCAATAGTCCCAATTGTTTCACAAGTTATTTAGTTAATCTCTATTATTTGCAAAAATATCTCCATTAGTCCTTATTATTTATAAAAATCTCTTTATTAGTCCTCAATGTTTGAAAATGAAATAATGAGGATTATTGGTGAGACTTTTACAAACAATGAGGACTAACTGCGTGACTTTTAAAATAATAGGAATTATTTGTCCAAAACTTATAAACAATAGAGACTATTTGTCCAAGTGTAAAATCTAACCTTTTTTTTCTCTTTTTTGAAGGGTAAAAAAGTTATTGGATGACATGTTAAAAGTCGTTTATTACTACTGTTTATGAAGCATTTTTTTTTCTTTACAACTGATTTTTAAGATAACATATTATCTTCGAATTTATTGCGACAGAACTCTGATCTTGTTAACCTAGTATATACATATGAATATTTTCATATGAATAACACCTAAGATTTATTTGATGACATGCGTGTTACAAATATACATGGTTTATATATATACTCTCCATTTTTAATTTTAAAAGTTGTTTTTTGATTCATAACTTCGATTTTATCAGTTTTCTTTGTTTATTGGCACATGAAGATATTCAGAGTTTCAACAAATTCAATCTTGGCAACGGTGAAAACTGCATAAAAATATCTCAAGTTTTGCTGAAGAAGAAAGGGCCCCAACCGTAATTACAACTATTAGATTTATTTTACACGAGTCAGAAACTTATTATTATCGAGGATCCAAATCCCACAGAACAACCACTAGGGCTTTAGTCAAGTGGTAAGGTTACTCGCTATATGCGATAGGTTGTAAGTTTAAGTCTCACTAATTACGTTGTACATTCTTAAACCTTCCTTGAAACCCAAAAAAAAAAAAAAATAATCCCACAGAATATAAAGGTTACTCATGTGCATGGAATTAAAAGCTGACAACTGTTGATGAAAATGAATAACATCATCAACACATATGAACGACCCCATAGTGAAATAAAGAATTAATATTTGAGGGAAAACAAAGAAATGGACTAAAGAGGGAAAAAACAAAGGAATGCTACTTCCTTATCTTTTCTTTCTCGTCTGTTTCCTCGATCTATTTCGTGTTTACCTCATGTGAAGAAATAGAAACAAAAGATTCTCTACAACAGAGGACTTCATCTTCAATCAAAGTTGTACAAGTGAAGGGCACAAAATATCCAGATTCTTCATCTTCGGATTAGTTACAAAATTCATGTCACCTATGGAAAATTATTCAAAACGGTCTGACGAATGTCAGGTTGTGAGTGAGTGTGGAAACACGCTTTAAACCCGGCCTAACGTTTGTCAGCCGTAGCAGATACCCCTGCACTTTTTAAGACACAAATGTCTAAAGTAAGCCAAATAGTACAGATACTCTTCCACATCTAAAGCTTTACTTCTGTTGCAAATATTCCCACCACTCTCTGTATAGAATTATCCCTGACATGCAATAGGCAACATCTTGTTCAAGTTAACTATAGTCTTTAAAATGAAAAAAATTAAAAAATTAATAACATGTGATATCAGCATAGTAATAATAAAAGATGAAAAATCAATGACACGCGGATCATTTTGAATATTTTTCTCAAGTTTATTGAAATATCCATGCAAAACTGGGTGAATGTAGGGTATTTATACCAGTACTCCACTAAGGCATGCATATGAAAAGGTAAAAAACAATAGATTGTCTTCTATATTTCAAACTAATCTATAATACAACAAAATAGTATAAGCAAAAAAGAAATATTAATTAGACTTTAATCCATTATACCCAATCTCTTGAAGGTAAAAAACAATATGTAATCAATTCTAAATGGTGGTCCACAGGGGTGGATTCAGTGGAGCTAAAATACTCAATTTAACACTTACGTATAAATAATAATATTTTTTTTTTGTAAAATGTATAAATAATATTAAGTGAGGCAAAGTTTGCACTTTCCATGCAAAGGCCAAACATTAATCATGTGTCCAAAAAAAGAAAGAAAAAAAAAAGTCTAACTACACTGATATCTTAATAACAATGTTTCATCCCTCATCGGTAAATAGTTAAATAAATTTTTACTTTATAAGTCTTTGCTTGCTCAACATCCATTGTTAATGGCGAGTGGTATTAAATTCTTATATTGGATTGAATGATGCTCCGGTCGAGGAACATGACCACCCATCGTGGGTGGTGAAGCATTTAAAATCGAACATTGGTATGTCTTTGCTTGCTCAACATCCATTGTTAATCCATACACGGTTGTTGTCCAAGCATGGCCATCCACAATGGATGGTCTAGAATAAAATTATCATTTTTTTTTTCTTTTTTGAAGGGTTATATTTTTATAAGGAGTCTATGAAAGTTTTTATTTTATGGATATTTTAGTATTAAAGATATTACTTGATTTTTAGTTATATTGTAAGATTTATTTGATGACATGTTACAAATATACTTTCAATTTTAAATTTGTTTATTACTGTCAAGATACTGCTTTAGAAGAAGTATTTTTTTTTCTTTATAACTATTTTTTAGGATAACATATATGTTGAAATTTATTGTCAAAAGAGAAAGGTAATAAAGAGAATTTCTAGAATTGAAAAGGCTGAAAAATAATTGTAATTCCGGAGAGATGGAAACTAATGGTGTGTCGACTTAGCCTTTTGCAATTTCAAAAGCACATTTGGACTTGGTCCTTTGTGTTTGAGTCACAAACACAATAAAGGCTCACATTTGAAAAGTAAAAATTAGGGACACCTAACCTTTTGAAAACATGTTTTTTTACGTAACCTTTTGAAAACATGTTGTTTTCAATGTTATTCTCAAAATGTATATTTTAAGCCACAAAAGGTAGCTAGAAAATTTATAGTTCTTGAAAATTAAAGCATAGCCATGTTTTCAAAAACTTGATTTTCTTTGATATGATACTCAAGATGTGCATAGGCTAAATTCCAAACAAAAAAGCACGTCCAAGTAAGAGGTTACGGGGAATTCTTGAATAGTCCAATTAGTGGGTTACCTTTCCTGACTTGTGGGTGGTCATGTTTTGAATCCTAGGGATTGAAGGGCAAATGAGACGGGGTTACAGAAAATTAAAAAAAGGGAAAAAAAGAGCAAGAGGTTACGGGAGTGGCTTTATACACATTATGGAGGAAGATATTTGAAATAATTGTTTTCCCACATCGATTATTAGTGAAGTGATTAATTACTTCATTAGCTTGTGTTTGTTCCATGCAGATTTTCATTGGTTACCCACAAAGGGTTACTGGCATTAAACATCTTCAACCTAATTGGTAACTAGTGATGCTCTCGCAAGAGCCTCCATCCACAATAGATATTCTAGCATTAAACATTGAAATATAAACAACATAATGCCATCCACAATGGATGGTATAGTGAAAAATAATAACACTATTTTTTCCTTTTTAAAGGGTAAAAATTTTAATAGTAATTAGATGATAAGGGAATATATTAAAAACATTAACTTCAAACGTACTCTTGGAATGTGTGGATACACGTGTAAGCATGAGAAAAGTTTATTTTCCATGCATATTTTCATTAATTCCAAAGCTAGTTTTTTTTTTCCAGTTAAATTGCAAAATTTATGTTTTATACTTTACATTCTCAATTTTAAAAAGTGTTTGTACCATTAAGATATTACCTTTAAGAAATTTAAGACTACTATTAGCCTAATTTTAGCCAGTGTTTGCAAACACTGAACACACTCATCTTCTATTTTCTCTCCAAACCCCAAGTGTAAGGCTTCCCTATTCTTCATTCAATTAAGCACAAAAGCAATTTGAATATAATAGTTTTTAAATTAATAATATGAAGAAGGAACTCTTTGTGTGTGTGTGTGTGTTTTTTTTTTTTCTTTTGTCAATCAAAACATCAAGAGAAAACCACAAGAGAAATGTCATTTGTGTTTGTTTAGGAAGGAAATTTTGACCCTTTTGTAAAGGTGTGACACATGATAACAGTCTTACACAGCTCAAAATAGAATTATATTAAACTAAGTGGGCAATTTATCTTATTTTATATTATAGAAATAGTATGAGAAATAAGAATCATGCTCACCAAAAATGAAAACATGTTAAAACTAAGTTAAAAACTAATGAAGTAGGTAAAATAAAACAAAAAATTTGTTCAATGAAGACATGAAATGAAACAGCATTCAGTGCGCACAATTAAAAGAGTGTCCAAGATTAATGGCCTATGGCTCAATTAATCAACCCGTTTTTGAAAAATATAATTAAGTATACCCGCATTTATTGGAAAACATTTACTTTTTAAGGCTTCGTTTGTTTGCTGTAAAATAACTTGTTGGATAAAATGATTTCCTAAAAAATAAAATATTTTCTGCTGTTTAGTTGTCACACTGGAAAAAGTTTTTGGTGTTTGGATGTAATAGAGAAAAATTGATTAAAACTATTAGTTAATTATATATTTTTTTTATAAAATATTAAGAATTAATCACTATTAATTAATTAAAATTATAAATTTATTATTACATTTTAAAATATTTTTAAAATAATTAATTAATAATTTTTTAAATTAATACATATAAAATAAATTAGTTAATTAATAATTTCATAAATTAATAATAATTGATCCATTAATTATTATTAATTTATAAAATTAAATAAATAAATAAATAATAGTTAATAAATAAATACAAAATTAACTTAATTAGATAATTAATTATTATTAATTAATTTAAATATAATTTATTTTTATTTGATTTTTTTTTTTAATCATTAAATTAAAATTTTTTAATTTTTTATTAATAAATAAATAATTTTATTAATTTTATTAAATTATTTATTTTTTTAATTAGTTACCATTAATTTATCAAATTAGATAAATAATTAATTAATAGTTATTAATGTATAAAAATTTAAATTAATCAATTAATAAATTAATTATTGAATAAATAATAATAATAAATCTAATTTTATTAATAATTAATTAAAATTAATAATTATTATTATTAAATAATATTTTTAATATTTAAAATACATTTTTATTAATTAATTATTTTTTTTTTATGATTAAATTATTTATTTTTTATTTAATAATAACAAATTAAAAATGTGACGGGAGTGGGGGGGGGGTAGGGTCGGGGATGGGGTGGGATCAAGGCTCAAGGGGTGGGTTTAGGTGGGTGAAAGTGGGGTAGAATGAGTGAAAATTATTTTTTTTCTCAAAGGATATGAAAGTATTTTTCACTTATTTCAACTAAAAATTTTGTTTTGACCGAAAAATATTTTTCGTTTAACTAATTTTTCAGTGTTACTAAACAGCAAAAAATCAGAATAACATTTTCCAGTACTAAGTTATTCTCAAAATGATTTGGCAAATGCAACTAAAGGAAGAATACCCACATTTTTTAAAAGGTCATTTGAGGGAGGAAGGCAATAATATAAATCAAGATGAGATCATAATAGTGGCAAAACTATTCAATGATGAGGAGGGACTGCATCTTTCACTTGCCCTAATTTTTTTTTTTTTTAAATGCAAAATGCTAATCAATCTGGTGACTGAGTTGCAAAATACTTTGTTTGCCTATTTTATTAACCACCATTTTGAGATTTTGTCTTTGCCGCCTTTACCATAGTCAATTTGCATGTTCTTTTGCGCTCCCCACAGCTTGGCATGCTTTCCTGACTTCACAAGCTTCTTTATCAATGTTGCTGGATCTATGGAAACTTTATAAACCCCTGGAAAAGACAGTGCATGCTTCCAACAAATTTTAGCAAAACTAGCACACAAGTCATAACATTGTGGGTTACCATCCCACATCAGTAATTAGTTAAATAAAAAAATTATTTTATAATTGTTTGCTTGTTTTACATTAAACGTCAATGGCACATGGTAAAGTCACCTATGAATTTAACGTTGAATTAAACGATGCCACTGCGGTAAAAGACACGGCCATCCACAATGGATGGTGTTGGTATTACAACAAATAGATATTGATTGATGATTCGCAGCTGTGCTGCTCTGTGTTTCGACTATCCACCATGGATGGTCTAGTTAAAAAGAATGTCCATACTTTTTTTCCTTTTTTGGAATGTAAAAATTTCAAGAGTTAATATATAAGATGTAAAGAAAAATAAAAAAAATGACGCATTTAGACTTTATTACTTTTTTAAAATTTTAATTTTTTTCTCTATTGTTTAAAATTAACTAATTTAGTTCATATTGTATTCCAAAAAATTTAAATTCATCTTTATTGTTCAAAATTAGTAATTTTATTTTATTTATTGATTCGATTTATTGCAAAATTTATGTAATAACAGGTTACCAACTATACTTGTTTCTTGTTTTATATACTCTACATTTTGAATTGTAATAACTAGTTATTACCGTCACAATACCACCTTTTCAGAAGTGTTTTACTTCCTTCTAACTAATTTTTAAGGAAATAAACTCTTCAAATATAATTTGACAGGACTTGATGGTTATACGGTGGAGATTTTGCCCAATTCAATTTTTTATTGACTAAATTGGGATTGTATAAATATCATAGACAATTTTCATAATTTAATGAACCTGGATAGAGAGCCGTCACAATTGCATATAATATTTCTCTCTCTCTTTATTTCTTTATTTTCGATAATCTTGAGAAACATTCATACACAATTAGCCTCACAATGAACAAGTAGGCACCATGTTATAGCAGAGAGTCCTGCAATCACCTTCATGCATGCATCACAGACATTCTAACTGTATTTCACTGAAATTTCAAGAATTTAACTACGCCCACAATGCATGCATTGATTCAGTTAAGAATCTAATTTCATTTGGCCTGCAAAATAGCGACCCATGTAGACAGTCAGTTTGCAAATTTCTCTTAAACACAAAGGAATACTGATTGTTGATTATAATAAAATAATATAATAAACTCATCTCTAACAGTTTAAACTTTTAGATGTGGTAGTCACTTAACATGGTATCAGAGCCTAGGTACCAAAACGGTGTTGGGTTCAAAACTCATTGCCACTTATTTAAAAAATTAAAATTGTCTATATGTAAGCCTAAAAAACTAACTTTGCTTGTACTTGTGGGGGCACGTTGATGATATTAAAATAACATAATAAACTATTCTCTAACAACTTAAACTTTTAAATGAGGTGATAACTTAACACTAATCAAAATAGTGAAATATTTAAATTATATCACATGTGTGTTCAATCTTCTTCTGCATGTGCTATCTTCCACAAGTGTTTATGTGTGACCCATATCAAAATCAGGTCACACTTGTTTAATTTTTCACGTGTGTTCCACATACGTTCAACCTTCCATGTGTATTCATCCATCACATGTGTTCAATTTTTCACGTATGACCCCTCTCAAATCTGATCACACGTGAAGGGTAGTTTTAAAATACACACTTATCTCACATTGAAAAATCAAAAGTTTCCAGACCAATTTATAAGATTTTAGATTTTTCCACTTGGCACCATTTGGCTTTAGGATTGAACTCCAGTCATCGTAACACAAAGAACAAGTGGTCCCGTGTCTTCATATAAAATAATATAATAAATCACTTTCTAACAACTTAATAGTGTTGTTAATCTTTTTTTTTTCTAGATAGTATTGATCCAGAGCCAAGGGTGGAGGCAACAGTTATAAAGAATTTATGATAGAATTATCGGGCGTCATATTCTCTCCCCCTTAAACAAATTGCGTCCTCGCAATTTCTTCTTTTCAAGAGAAATCCATATAAGCATCTTGAATACCCTGAATACGAAATCACAAAGAATTCCAAGTAGAAGTACCAAGGGAACACACCAATAAGAGCTTTCATATGGAACTCCCTAGAACCCCATCACTCATGAATGCCAATAAGAATTCCAACTAAATTTTCGTATGAAAATTGGAAGAATACCCGATGAGAAATCCAGAGTGAGAAGTCAAAAGAAATCCCAACTATGAATGCCAAATAAAGGCTCTGAGTGAAAATACCAATCCAGAAGTCCGAATGAAAATCCCTCTGAATGTGATCACCACATAAGAACTCCAACATGATTGCTATACAAGAAATTCCTTGAAAATACTAAATATAATTCCAGGCAAAAAGTCCGAATGAAAATACCGAAGAAAATACCCTAGGAGAATCCCAAACTGGCTTCTTGAATGACTTCTTGTTGATCACAAATATGAACTATATCTAGCCTTGTTGGTCCACACCTTAGAAATCCACTTTTGGCAATCTCTATAGGGGAGAGTTTGCATACCAATTCAAATGAGATTATATGTATGCATGCAATAGATAGTATGTGAAGTACATATACTAACAAATATACCACATAAAAGTACCCCTAGTCACAAATTTGTTCGTCTATTACAATCATCATATTTCACATAAGCAAATCACGTAGAAACTCATTTCCACTTAAGTCACACATAATTACATAGTTATGCATATCACAAAATCTTCCTATTTCACACAAATGTAACCAATAGAGCATATTTTCACTTAAGCAAGCGCAAGTCCACATACAAGCACATACCTATTCCAAAACACACTTTACATGCACGCACTCGAGGTTCACTACCCACCAGACCGAGGACCCTGTCCCGGCTGAAAGCTAACTAAGCTCTGATACCACTTCTGTAACACCCCGATCCCTCACGAGACTGGGACTCCTATTTATGATGCTATTCTCAACCCAATTCCAAATCCCGGGCATGAAATTTAGGGAGAAACGGATGGAGTCTCCCCTATTTATAGGACTAACAAAAAAAACCTGCGAATAATAGAATACAACTACAAAACCATAATCCAACATTCTCATATACTTCAACTTCAACCACTAAGTTATGCCTCGTCTCAAGGCCATCCAAGCCTTAGACTCAACAAAATAGGTACACAAGCATGCATAGGCCTCAAATATTGAAATACTATATTATAAAGTCACTTATCATACCATTTTAACTTTATCTCTTCAATTGTCTTGTTTATTAATCCAGCCTACTAACTCCATTAACCCAAGCTAGCATGCACGACAATTAAACAATAATATAGTCCTTTAAGCTATTACAGGCCACATACGAACCAAATACAAACAAGATCCAATACAATTACAAGTCGAATCTTTTATAGTTCTAATCAAATTACAATTCAAATCACTTCACTAATTCGCATGGATTCGTAGGTACTAATAATCAAAGCCAACATAACCAAACACGGTAACTCTTGAGCTTTCCCTGTATCACCTTGCGAAGGTGCTGAACCTAAAAGGTGTTAGAGACGAGGGTGAGTATACAACTGGTATACTCAGTGAGGGAGGTGATGCAACATACCGGGCATGCAACATGATATGCAACACGATAAAAGCATATTCAACATCAAATAACACAACCAAGTAAACAAGTAATTAACCACATATAAAAAGGATACGGTTCACTTCTTGTCTTCAATCTCGAACCACGAGCCACGACTTCACGCAAGTGTCGGCAAACCCTTACTCCAATAAGTTAGGATACTCCGGATGTATCCCGATCCTACGACCCTTTCTCCTGAGGTAGGTCCATGCCTAGCAGGTGAACCATACCTTTAGGGTAGTGGAGTGTGGCTCAATGAGAAGGGAATAGGCACCATGATAGTCGAGGGAGCACGGCAAGCCCGATGCTGCCCGTGTTTCTCGACGCTACCATGTCTGAAAAGGTTGCGCAACCCCGAGACAAGTTCACAAACATCAAAATATCACATAACATGTAAGAGGGTCGACAAAGTAGGTCGCCCTCACATATAAGCACAATAACAAAAAACGACACAAGATAGCAAGTAAATAATACATATAAACTTGGTTTAAAATAATTACCATGCATATAAGCCAATACACAATTTTAGCTAGCCAATACACAAATCAGTTGGTTGATACACAAAATCAGTCGGCAGATACACAAAATCAGTAGGTCGATACACAAAAATCAGTCATCTGATACACAAAATCAGTAGGTCGATACACAAAAATCAGTCGGATGATACACATTCAGCTACGTAAATTTCACCCTCAAATTCCAATTCTTTCTTTCTTCTTGCAACACATGGCTATACATACAATCTTCATTATACCACAACTCTAATACCTCACTTAGCATGCTTATACATCATTTAATTAAGCTTATATACAAGAATAATCAAAAGCCCTAAAAAAATACTATTCATCATCTATTTCATTCAATCTCAACATTCAACTATAAACTTTGATAACAAGCTTCAAAAGTTAACTCTATAGGCTCTAATAAACACATATTAAGCATTTATAACAAGTATTATAGCTATAATCAACAAATCAAAATTTTCAATATATGAACATAAACTTTGAAAGCTATAAAATGCAACTTCCTCACAATTTATGAAGATGTAGGTGTGAAGTAGAAGCTCCTAGTTGTCACAAATCTTCCCTAGATCAAGCCAAGAGCCAAGCATGCAAGATTGATGGAGAAAATTATAAGGGTTTTAGTTTTAGGAAAAAGAAATGAACAGCTAAAAATTAAGAGACCACAGAGAAAGGCTTGTATTCAAGAACAAATTGAAAGTAAATTGCAAAAACTTTAAAGATAAAAATAGAAAATAGTTTTCTCTCCTCTTTTTATCTGACCAAGCTTCTTTATACTCCCTCACATCTCACATGCCTTTTGCTTCAGAATATTCTTCATGTAACTAACTAGCCACGTATTGATGCAAATGCTTGGGCTTAATTCTGACCCTAGAACTCCTTCTGCAACTTGGGCTTGCATGTGACTCATCCAATGTACTGGTCACTACTACACTTGGGCCTGAATTATATGGGATCATCACATTGCCATCCCCATTTGAAAGGACCTTGACCTCAAAGTCCAGCTGCGAATAGTCCTTCAGAACTTGCACTTCATCCAACCAAGTAGCATCGTCAAGTGGCAAATCCTGCCACTTAATTAACACTTGCGAATATGACTAACCGCCCTTGATGATGTTACGCCTATCAAGCACAGCAGTAGGCTTTAGTAATGGCATATCTGGATTTGGTGGAATGGCCACTTGAGCATTTGGCGGACCATTGAACCCCAAGGCTGGTTTCAACAATGAAATATGAAACACAGGGTGTATTTTTTACTCTGGTGGAAGTTGTAAACGGTATGCAACCTTGCCAATTTTGGCTACAATCTGAAATGGCCCATAAAACTTGCGACTTAACTTCTGATTACCGTACCCACGAATGGAAACTTGGCGGTATGGCTGCAACTTTACTAACACCCAATCACCAATAGCAAACTCCTTATCGCACCGCTTTCTATCGGCAAATTCTTTCATGCGTTGTTGGGCCCGTTGCAAGTTATGCTTGAGCTGCGAAAGAACCTTATCTCTCTGCTTTAGTTCCTCATCAACTGCAGCATTATCAGAGGAGTATGACACATACCGAATCAATGAAGGAGGGTCACGTCCGTACACCGCGAAGAATGGTGTCATCCTGATCGAAGAATGAAATGAAGTATTGTAAGAAAACTCAGCCCAAGGCAAGAATTTCACCCATAACTTCGGATTATCCATCACAAAACTTCGCAAATACATTTCAAGAGTACGGTTAAGCCTTTCTGTTTGCCCATCCGATTGTGGATGATAAGAGCTACTCATGTTTAAAGATGTTCCTTGTAGTTTAAAAAGTTCCTGCCAAAAAGAACTTAGAAATAATTTATCACGATCACTGACCACTGATCGAGGCACTCCATGAAGTCGAACAATATCACGCACAAAAATCTCCGCCACTTTAGCACTTGTTACATGTGGTAATAATGGAGTAAAATGCCCATACTTAGATAAACGATCCACTACCACCAGTATCTCGGAATACCCCTTCAACACCGGTAAACCTTGAATAAAGTCCATGGAGATGTCTTCCCAAATTTGGTTTGGAATTGACAATGGTTGTAATAATCCATAAGGAGCAATATTGGACAACTTTGATTGTTGACAAGTGAGGCAGTTGGCAACATACTGTTTCACATCTTTGCGCATCGAAGGCCAAAAACAACTTTGTACTATTCGTATATAGGTTCGAAGGGACCCAGCATGTCCACCAATTGTTGAGTCATGGAACTCAAATAGCATTTGGGGTCGCAGGCTTAATGGAATGAAGAATCTGCCCTTGTGCATCAACAACCCATTCTGAACAGTAAAGTCCTTTCGTGAATTAGGATCTGCCTGGAGTTGAGCTATGATTTTTGAAGTCTCAGTATCACTGGTGGCTGCAGTTTGAAGCTTAGAGATAAAATCAGGCTCAGTGATAGAAAAAATGTGAAGTTGAACTACATTAGAAAACCTGGACAAGGCATCTGTAGCCTTATTTTCGTGCCCCGGTTTGTACACAATCTCAAACTCATAACCCAACAATTTTGTGAGCCACCTTTGTTGATCTAGGGTTTGGATTGTTTGCTCCATCAAAGATTTCAAGCTTTTTTGGTCTGTCCGTACAGTAAACTTCTGTCCCAATAGATATTGTCGCCATTTAGCAATAGATGTAGTAATTGCAAACATTTCCCTCTGATTGTCGACCCCCCTTGCAGCCTTGGTGTTAACTTTTGACTAAAAAATGCAATTGAGTGCTCATTTTGAAGTAAAGTCGCACCAATGCCAACCCCGGATGCATCAGTCTCAAGTACAAATAGAAGTGTAAAATTAGGGAGTGCCAACACTGGAGCCGATGTTAAAGCCAACTTGAGTTTGGAAAATGACAAAGCAGCTGCCTCATTCCAAAAAAATGCATCTTTTTTGAGCAAGTCCGTCATTGGAGAGGCAATAGAAGCATAGTGACGGATGAAACGCTGATAGTACCCCGTCAATCCAAGGAATCCATGCAACTCTTTAACCGTGGTAGGGGTCAGCCAATCCATAATGGCCTAAATCTTAGAAGGGTCCATAGCTACTCCTTGTGCTGAAATAATATGTCCGAGATAATCAACGTTCGATTCACCAAAGCTACACTTAGACCTCTTCGCATAGAATTTATTTACCAACAAAATCTCAAGCACCGCTTCTAAATCTTTAAGATGTTGTTGAGGTGCAAGGGCATGTGATTGTTGTGGATCTTGTTGTGCTGCCGTTGGTTGGCTCAGAAGTTGTGTTGGGCGTTTTTTGGTTGGCGACTTTGGGGCCCATTGTACAGGATTATGCAAACTTGACTATGTCGTATACTCAGGCTAGCCAACGGGTGATGTTACAAGGTGATCAATCTTTGAAGTTCAATTATGTTCCATACACGAGTGTTCGCATAATGAAATCAACAGGTGCCATGGCCGCTTGTTTTAGTTTGACAGTGTGTGGTTTGAGTGATGAGACTTCATCACACATACCTTTGGCGTTTAAACAGTTGTTACATAGGTTCCTTCCTGTTTTTGATATTCCACAAGGTTTACCTCCTACTCGTGTTTGGGACCATGCCATTTATCTTCAACCAGGTTTGGCTCCGATAAATGTCAAACCCTATCGATATCCATACTATCAAAAGACAGAAATTGAAAAATTGGTGGCTAAAATGTTGCGAGATGGTGTAATTCAACCGAGCCAAAGTCCGTTTTCATCACTGGTGATTTTGGTAAAAAAAAAAGGATGGCACATGGAGATTTTTTACCGATTATAGGGCCCTCAATGCGGTGACAATTAAGGACCGCTTTCCAATACCAATGGTAGATGAGCTACTTGATGAGTTACATAGGGCGACAATTTTCTCTAAATTGGATCTCCGTTCCGGGTATCATCAAATTCGGGTTTGTCCACAAGATGTGCACAAAACTGCCTTTAGAACGCATGATGGACACTACGAGTTCTTGGTTATGCCCTTTGGTCTTACCAATGCACCGTCCACATTCCAATCTATCATGAATGATATATTTCGGCATTTGTTGAGGAAATGTGTATTGGTTTTTTTTAATGACATCCTGGTGTATAGTCGCGACTCTCAACGAAAGCACCAATATAAGGGTTTTAGTTTTAGGAAAAAGAAATGAACAGCTAAAAATTAAGAGACCACAGAGAAAGGCTTGTATTCAAGAACAAATTGAAAGTAAATTGCAGAAACTTTAAAGATAAAAATAGAAAATAGTTTTCTCTCCCCTTTCTATCTGACCAAGCTTCTTTATATTCCCTCACACCTCACATGCCTTCTGCTTCAGAATATTCTTCATGTAACTAACTAGCCACGTATTGATGCAAATGCTTGGGCTTAATTCTGACCCTGGAACTCCTTCTGCAACTTGGGCTTGCGTGTGACTCGTCCAATGTACTGGTCTTTGCTACACTTGGGCCTGAATTATATGGGATCATCACAAAAATCTTCTCTTTTTTCCCTCTTGAAGTGGTCGGCCAAGGAGGGGACAAAATTAGAATTTTTGCAATTGTTTTGGTGATCAAATATTTGTATGTTGTGTTATGTTATGCATATGATTATTATATGATAAGTTTGCTAAGTCAAAACTCATAAAAGATTGGGTTAAATAAACTTAAACCTTAATATAATGCTAACTAATTGAAATTAGTATTGTTACATACGTAATACTATTCAAATGGTGTGAAAACTATTTTCCGAACGTATGCTCCCAAGCTTGAAAGTCCAAAATAACTAGGTCTCGATTCCTTCTAAATGTCATAAGACCTAGGAAAAAATATAAAATCCAACATTCGAGACGGTCGAAAATCTTAGGAATAGTAACCTCAAATTAACGCAATTAAACAAGAAAGATGATGCACGTAAGAATGCAGAAATAGATATGCAACAGTTATAAAGAATTTATGATAGAATTCTCGAGCGTCACAGTAAAAATTTTAACAGTAATATAATGAAGGACTATATGAAAGAAAAATAACTTCAAACATACTCTTGTTACAAGAATGTGGGGATACGCATGTACATGAGAAAAAATTTTGTTCCATGCATATTTTCATTAATTCTAAAGATAGTTTCTTTTTTTTTCCAGTTAAATTGCAAAAATTTATGTTTTATATACTTTACATTCTTAATTCTAAACAGTGTTTGTACCATTAAGATACTACCTTTAAGAACTTTAGGAGTACTATTAGTCTAATTTTAGCCCGTGTTTGCAGACACTAAACACACTCATCTTCTATTTTTTCCCCAAACCCCAAGTCTAAGGTTTCCCTATTCTTCATTCAATTAAGCACAAAAATAATTATTTGAATATCATACTTTTTTAATTAATTAATGTGAAGAAGGAACTGTGTGTGTGTGTGTGTTTTTTTATCTTAGTCAAAACATCAAGAGAAAACCACTAGAAATGTCATTTGTGTTTGTTTAGGCGGGAAATTTTGGCCCTTTTTTTAAGGTGTGGCAAATGACAGTTTTACTCCGCTCAATATAGAATTATGTTATACTAAGTGTAAGAACTAAGGAGTAGTTAATATAAAAGAAAATTTTTATTTGGGCAACTTATCTTATTTTATATTATAGAGTTAAGTAGTATGAGAAATGAGAATCATGTTCATAAAAAATGAAAATATGTTAAAACTAACTTAAAAACTAATAAAGTGGGTAAAATAAAATAAAAAATTGTTCAATGAATGATATGAAAAAAAACATTTAGTGGGTAAAATTGAAAGCATGTCCAATTTAATGGCCTGTGGCTCAATTAATCTAACCTTTTTTGAAAAATAAGTATAGCCGCACTTATTTTGAAAACATGCATTTTTTAAGTTATTATCAAAATAGTTTGGCAACTGCGACTAAAGGAAGAAAATCGACATTTTCTGAAAGGTCATTTAAGGGAGGAAGGTAATAATATAAATCTAGATGAGATCATAACAATGACGAAGTTATTCAATGACGAGAAAGAACTGCATGTCCTACTCATCTTAATTTTTTTTCTTAAAATACAAAATGCTAATCAATCTAGAGACTGTGTCACAAATTACTTTGTTTTCCTATTTTATTAACTAGATCTGTAATGTCCTTCCTCAATTTTATACCCTATTAAAGGAGGACTTTCACCTTATACTGTATAGGATTGGTATAGGATGCATTACTTGGCACAAAAAAAGACAAAGAAAAATAAAAAGGAGATGAGAAAGCATAGTCAAAATAGTGTTCGCATGGTCAAATTGAAGAGGATGGTTCTTTAAGATTATAATGGCAATGCCATTTACATATGTAAGTAAGATGCGCTTTCAGTTTCACGTATGTGGTAGAGATTCAAAGTAATTTTTTTTTTCTTTTGGTCGAAAAAGTCGACTTGGTTGATGGCCAAAAAAAGAAAAAGAAAAAGAAAGAAATAAGTCAACTTGGATGGCCACTTACCCATCCCACATCGGTAAATAGTTAAATAAAATTTTGCTTTATAACTCTTCGCTTATGCCTCGTGCATTGTCAACGGCGAGTGGCAAATGAAGTTACCCACAACGGGCGACTTGTATTAACTCTGGAGTTGTAGCTTAAATATGATGCCGCTGTTCGAGACACGGCCATGCACAATGGGTGGTGAAGCATTCAGAATTGGTATATTTGGAGATGAGTTGGCTCAGCCAAGGCATGGCCATCCACAATGGTTGGTCAAAGTATAAACGAACTTCTTTTTTACCTTTAATTTATGAGTCTATGAAAGAAAAATAATTTCAAACATTACAAATATACTTGGTTTATATATTGTACATTTTCAATTTTAAAATTGTTTATTACTGTCAAGATACTACTTTTTAAGAAGTTTTTTTTTTCTTTATATCCAATTTTTAAGATAACATATATGTTGGAATTTATTGTCAAAAGAGAAAGGTAGATAAAGAGAATTTCTAGAACTGAAAAGGTGATGTGTCGACTTAGACTCTGTTTGATCTAACTGTGAAATTTTAATTTTTGACTCGGTGGCTAAGCCACTAATGCATGAAGGGGTGCATGAAAGAGTTCAAAGTGTTGTTGAACAAAAACTATTGATTGTTTGGCATAAGATTTACTTGATGACATGTTACAAATATACTCAACATTTTCAATTTTAAAAGTTGTCTATTACTGTTAAGATACTACTTTTTAACAAGTATTTTTTTTCTCTCTTTATAACTGATTTTTAAGAACTCTGAATTATCAATTGGGTGAATATCCCCAAATCTCCCTGTGCTCAAGCGAAACTAGCTATAACCCTCCTGTGGTCCAAAAAATATAGTCGGACCCCCCTCTGATTCTACTCGAGGTGCATACAACCCCCGCTCTGTCAACTTTTCTGTCCAAACTAGCGGAGAGTGCTAACCACGTGCGAGTAATGTAGCTATTGATGGTTTTTAACAATAACATTAATAAAATTACAATGAAAACTTACCACAATACCCTCAATTCCAATTATACATGAACATTTTATCCTTTCTTTCTCTTCCTTTTTTAATATTTTCTTCTTCCTCAATCTATCTCTTTGACCTTTGCACAGCCACTTTGCCCATTCACACTCTCTCCATATAAGCGTACACATGAAGCAACACAAGCATTTAACAAAACCAACCCATAGCTACAAACGTCAGCACATCACCAACATCTACCATTATGCCCAACATCACCACCACGCACCACTCATGACATATTCACATACACGCAACACAAAAGCATCACCAGCAAATACCACTACCAACCTAACGCCACCATCTCACTAGCTATTATCACCAATAAACACATATTAACACTTATCATTTATCAAACCAATTTCAACTAACTACCATTATATATATATATATGCTCAAATTTCATCAACACTTAACAAATTCTAAATAAAAAATGCAGAATACTTGATCCCCAATTTGATAAATCTATGAGACTGTAAACCCTAGATCTAGAGGTGGCATTTGGGCCAGGCTGACACAAGCACAATTCAGCTTAGTACACAAAAATTCAGGCCCAACTCAACTCGATTGAAAGTCTTGACTCGGCCTAGCCCACCACATATAGGTGGGCCAAGCTGGGTCATATATTTTTTACCAAGCCCATTTGTGCCCAAGGCTAACCCAGCTCAGCCCATAAACTCAGTCCAACTCAGCTCGGACCCAGCACAGGCCCAGCTCGAGCCCAGCTCAGCCCATAAGCACAGATGTTTGGAATCATTTTCTTACTTTGAAGAACCTATATGTAGTTTGTAACTATTGTGAATGTAAATATATATTTTGTCATCAGTTTGGAATTGGAATGCTTGTAAGAAATCTTGTATCTCAATACTCAAATGTTCCAAACTATTTCAATCCTCAACCACCGCCACCACTACTACCAACAGGCCTAGCACCCGCACAAGGAACACTTATCCACCAACTTTCTTCAAGCATTTATGTAATGTTTGTCTTTTTATATTTATTAGTAACGTATCTGTGTCTCGTGAACTTGTGGTTTGTTAAATAATGTTTTATCATTTATAATAATATTATCAATCATCTTATGTCTTGTTAATCGTTAAATTAACTTTTTTCATAAAGAAGGTTAAGGTTAAGCTTTTTTCGTTATTAATCCAACTATCAAAATTCAGAACACACTAATCACAAAAAAAAATGGGTTGGTCCAACCCAGCTCAGCCCAGTTCGTGACTCGTAATAGTGGGCTCGTGGGCCGAGCTGGGTCCTATATTTCAAGAATTGAGCCTAGCCCAACTCAGCCCACTAAATATATGTGCCGAGCCTGGCTCATTTTTCTTAACCCATAATTCGGCCGGGTCGTGCCGTGCCGTGCCAAGCTGGCCCATTTGCCAACTCTACCTAAATCTATTAAAAAATAAAATTAGCAAGCTAAATATCCTTAGGCATAATATTGACCCTCTTGGCTTGAATAGCACACAGGTTAGTAACCTCAAACAACCCCACCAGATATGCCTCAGCTGCCTCATGGAGAGCTGCAACAGTCGTATTTTGGAACCTCATATCAGTCTTGAAGTCCTGAGCAATTTCACCACCCAAACGCTGGAATCGCAACTTCAATCAGATATTGGGTTATTATGTGTTGTACAGGTTTATGGCATATGTGATGTGTGTATGTGTGTGTATGTGTGTGTATGTGTGTGATTTTATGAAGTTTGGTTACTGTGGGTGAATGTGTGTGTAAGGGGAAGTGAGACAGCAGTGAGAAGGAAGAAGAAGAATAAAGAAGTATATAAAAGGACAAAATTACCTCATTAAATTCCTCTAATATATTAGAACTCAAGGGGCAGTTTGAGTTTTAGCTATAAGGGTATATTGGTTAATTAACTGTTGTCGTTAGTTTTTTTTAACGGAGACTAATGAAAGTGGGACGTGTGCACCTCAGATAGGACCACAAGGAGGTTCGACTATATTTTTTGGACCACAGGGAGGGTATAACTAGTTTCGCGTGACTACAGGGGGTCGAAGCTATTCACCCTTTTCAATTTTAAAAGTTGTTTATATCTTTGAATTTATTGTGATCAGAACTCTGGCATTTTTATGTTAATTTTTGATTCATAACTCCGATTTACTTTCATCTAATATATATACACCCCTCGGAGATTAAATGATCTTTGGACTTTTTCAGATGGAATGCAAATTATGTTTTGACAAAAAAAAAAGGTTGTAAATAATATGCGTATAGAAATGTTTAATAGTAAGAGGAATAGAGGACAATTCAAGAAAAGTTTTACGCAAATAACATAGGAATAACAATGTCCTCTAATAAGAGAGGTAAAGGCCAATATAAAAATGTTCAAATGAAATTTCATGTCCATGGAACTGAAGCTCACAACCCCATAGTGGGATTAAAGTGAGTACTAATCGTCAATACATATGATCAACCCCATAGTGCAATTACAATTTAATTTGATTTGGTTTATGAGGGAAAACAAGGAAACAGAATATAGGGGAAAAAAACAGAGGGATACAAGAGGTTGCAAAATCGACTGGTTACATTGTACAGTCTTAGTTTTCTCTTAAATAAAAAAAAAAAAATATATATATATATATATATATATATATATATATATATATATATATATATAAACAAAGGGATACTGCTTCCTTATCTTTTCTTTCTCGTCTGTTTCCTTGTTCTTTTTCATGTTAACCTCATGTGAAAAGAAATAGAAGCAAAAGATTCTCAACAACAAAGCACTTTGGCTTCAATCGAAGTAGCACTAGTCAAGGGTACAAAATATCCAGATTCTTCATCTTGGGATTAGTAACAAAATTCATGCAATACAAAGAAGTTGTCCTTTACGCAAGTCATCTATGGAAAATTATTCAAAACGGTCTGACAAACGCCATGTTGTGAGTAAGTGTGGGACGGAGCCCAAATCCGGCCTAACGTTCTTCAGCCATAACAAATACCTCTGCACTTTTTAAGACCGCATTGCAGACTTATGTCCACAATGTCTAAAGTAAGCCAAATAGTATAGATACTCTTCCAAGTAGCTTTACTTCTGCTGCAAATATTCCCACCACTCTTTGTATGTGTACTGTGTAGTATTATCCCTGACATGCGATATGAAATATCAATAGAGTAATAATAAAAGATGAAAAATCAATGACATACAGACCATTTTTAATTTTTTTTTTGAAGTTTATTGAAATATCCATGCAAAACTCGGTAAATGTAGGGTATTTATACCAATACTCCACTAAGGCATGATATGAAAAGGTAAAAAACAATAGATAGTCTTCTATATTTCAAAATAATCCATACTATAACAAAATAGTATAAATAAAAAAGAAATATTTAACTTTTAATCCATTATACATAATCTCTTGAAGGTAAAAAAATATATGTAATCCAGTATAATTCTGAATGATGGTCCACAAGACGAATTCAAAACTTTTATTCAGTGGGATTAAAATTAGTACTCAGTTTAACACATGCATATATATAATATTCAGTGAGGCAAAATTTGCACTCGAAGGCCAAACTTTACACTGCTGAAAATGAAAATGAAAAATATAATCAAGAAATTTGAATATTTGACAAACATTAATGGTATTAATTATCATCAAAATTAATAATTACCTTCACATGGAATTGTCTCTTGCTGGTCTTCTCTAAGCCAGTTAGACTAATCTGTGCACGGTTAGATGTGTCCACTGATTACTCATGGTTTCGTTCATTTACGTGCACAGATCAAGAAGAGATTCGACGTCAACTTGGTGGGTTTAAAGCTTTGCCAATTGAATAACAATGTTTCTCCATCCCACATCGGTAAATATTAAATAAATTTGGGTTACCATTCCACATCGATAATTAGTTAAACAAATTTTCATTTTATAATTGTTTGCTTGTTCGACGTTAAATGTCAATGGCATGTGGTAAAGTCACCCATGAATTCAATGTCGATTTAAACGGTGCTGCTGCGGTCAAAGACACGACCATCCACAATGGATGGTGTTGGCATTACAACAAATGGATATTGATTGATGATTCGCAGCTGCGCTGCTCTGTCTCGCGGTCGTCCTCCATGGATGATCTAGTTAAAAGAAATATCCATACCTTTTTTTACTTTCTTGGAGGGTAAAAATTTCAAGAGTTAGTATATAAGATGAAAAGAAAAATGACACAAATAGTATTTATTATTTTTTCAAAACTTTAAATCTTTTTTTATTGTTTAAAATTAGCTAATTTAGCCCATATTATATTTTAAAAATTTTAAATTTGTCTCTATTATTCAAAATTAGTCAATTTACTCCTATTTAGTACTTCAATTAATTCTTAGTTAAATTGCAAAATTTATGTAATAACATGTTACAAATTATACTTGTTTATTGTTTTATATACTCTACATTTTCAATCGCAATAACTAGTTATTATCGTCACAATACCACCTCAGAAGTATTTACTTCCTTATAACAATTTTTTTAAAGAAAATAAACTCTTAAAATATAATTTGACAGGACTTGATGGTTATTATATGTTGAAGATTTTGCCGAATTCAATTTCTTATTGACTAAATTGGGATTGAATAAAGATCATAGACAATCTTCATAAACTATATTGCATAGAAAAATAATTTAATGAAGCTGGTTAGAGAATCGTCACAATTGCATATGGTTATATGTTGAAGATTTTGCACAAATCAATTTCCTATTGACTAACTTGGGAATGTATAAAGATAATAGACAATCTTCATAAACTATTGCATAGAAAAATAATTTTAATTGCATTTAATATTTCTCTCTTTGTTTCTTTATTTTCATTAATATTAAGAAACATCCCTATATAATCAGCCTCACAATGAACAAGTAGGCACCATGTTCACCAAAAATGAAATTCTGTTAAAATTATCTTAAAAATTAATTAATGAAGTGGGTAAAATAAAAAAAATAAAAATTGTTCACTAAATGATAGGAAACGAAAAAAATTTCAGAGGGCAAAATTGAAAGTGCATCCAAGTTTAATGGCCTATGGCTCAATTAATCTACCCTTTTTTGAAAAATTAAGTATACTCGCACTTATTTTGAAAACATGCATTTCTTAAGTTATTCTGAAAATGGTTTGGCAAATGCAACTAGTTGTGGAGGATATAGAAAAAATTATGAATGACATGTTGATAAACCTTGACATGTATGGCATGGCCATCCACAGTGGATGGTGTAGTTTTAAAATCCAACATTCTTTTTTGAAGGGTAAAATTTTATAAAGAGTCTATGAAAGAAAAATAAATTCAAACATTTTAGATCTTGTTAACCTAGTATATACATATATATATGCACATGATAAAACTTCTTGTTTTATGAATATTTTCATATGAATAACACCTAAGATTTATTTGATGACATGCATGTTACAAATATACATGGTTTATATATATATTCTCCATTTTCAATTTTAAAAGTTGTTTTTTGATTCATAACTTCGATTTTATCAGTTTTCTTTGTTTATTGGCACGTGAAGATATTCAGAGTTTCAAGAAATTCAATCTTGGCAAAGGTGAAAACTGCATAAAAATATCTCAAATTTTGCTGAAGAAGAAAGGGCCCCAACCGTAACGTTTCAGCTTAAATACATTGATTGACCGCAAAAAACACAAAACCAAAAACCATAGCAATTAGCACTAGAAACTAAAGAGATTCAAATCATTAGGATAAATAATTGTCCAATTTACAATTATTAGATTTTTCTCTACCTATAAACCTACTTTTATTTTACACGAGCCAGAAACTTATTATTATGGAGGATCAAATCCCACAGAACAGCCACTAGGGCTTTAGTCCAGTGGTAAGATTACTCACTATATGCGAGAGGTTGCGAGTTTGAGTTTCGCTGATTACTTTGTACGATCTTAACCTTCCCCTGAAACCAAAAAAAAAAGCTGACAACTGTTCATGAAAATGAATAACATGATCAACACATATGAACGACCCCATAGTGAAACAAAGAGTTAATTTGATTTGGTCTATGAGGGAAAACAAAGAAATGGACTAAAGAGGGAAAAAACAGAGGGATGCTGCATCCTTATCTTTTCTTTCTCGTCTGTTTCCTCGATCTTTTTCGTGTTTACCTCATGTGAAAAGAAATAGAAACAAAAGATTCTTTACAACAGAGGACTTCATCTTCAATCAAAGTGGTACAAGAGAAGGGGACAAAATATCCGGATTCTTCATCTTCGGATTAGTTACAAAATTCATGCAATACAAAGAAGTTATCCCTTTATATACATGTCACCTATGAAAAATTATTAAAAACGTTTTCACGAACGTTAGGTTGTGAGTGAGTATGAAAACAGGCCTTAAGCCCGGCCTAGCGTTTGTCAGCTGTAACAGATAGCCCTGCACTTTTTAAGACACCAATGTCTAAAGTATTATCCCTGACATGCAATACGCAACATCTTGTTCAAGACTATAGTCTTTAAAATGGAAAAAAAAAAAAATTTAATGACATGTGATATCAACAGAGTAATAATAAAAGATAAAAAATCAATGACACGCCAAGCATTTTGAATATTTGTCTCAAGTTTATTGAAGTATCCATGCAAAACTAGGTAAATGTAGGGTATTTATATCAATACTCCACTAAGGCATGCATATGGAAAGGTAAAAAACAATAGATTATCTTCTATATTTCAAACTAATCCACAATATAACAAAATAGTATAAACAAAAAATAAATATTAATTAGACTTTAATCCATTATACTCAATCTCTTGAAGGTAAAAAACAATATGTAATCCAATTCTGAATGGTGGTCCACAGGGGCAGATTCAAGACTTTTTATTCAATGAAGCTAAAATACTCAATTTAACACTTACATATAAATAATAATTTTTTTTTTGTAAAACGTATAAATAATATTAAGTGAGGCAAAGTTTGCACTTTCCATGCAAAGGCCAAACTTTACTCTGCTCAAAATGAAAATGAAAATTATAATCAAGAAATTTGAATATTTGACAAACATTAGTGGTGTTGATTATCATAATGAAAATAGTTAAATAAAATTTTGAATTATTGACAAACATTAATGTGTCCAAAAAAAGAAAGAAAGAAAAAATAAAGTCTAACTACTCTGATATGCTTTAAAGCTTAATAACATTAATGTTTCATCCCACATCGGTAAATAGTTAAATAAATTTTTACTTTATAAGTCTTTGCTTGCCTAGCAACAATTATAACGGCGAGTGGCAAAGTTACCCAAAATGGGTAACTGGCATTAAATCTTAAATTGGATTGAATGATGCCGTTGTCAAAGACATGGCCACCCACGATGGGTGGTGAAGCATTCAAAATTGAATTTTGATACATTTAGGGATGACAATAGGGATAGAGATTGCGGGTATCCGCTCCACTTTCAACCCAAACGGGGCGGGGATGGGGATCAACTTTTAATCCCCGCGCGGGTGCGGGGATAAGTATTTCCCACCCCACATATCACACCCCGCATATATAGATAGTTATTTTTATTATTTTAGTATTATATATGTATTAAAATTATACATATAAAAGTATAAAAAATAACATTAAACAAAGTATTATAAAATGGAGAAGAAAAATTAGATTATTTGAAAGGATTTTATAATTATTCTTAAAATCATTGTATGCCGTAACTTGAAATTGGCTATCATTTGACATAAATACCTCAATTTTATTATTGTTCATAGTGAATTAAGAGATTTGTTAATTATTTCAGTTGCACTTCAAAAAGTTTCAAATAATATAACTAAAGATGAATTTTAAAGAATTGCAACTAATATTATATGTGACATATGATAAGAAAAAAAATTATAATAATCAATGCAATCTCACTAGCACAAATAAATGTTCTTTTTCAATTAGAGTTCTCATACACAATAGTTAAGTCAAAATTTATTTTAAATATTTGGGATTCAATTACTATAATATTATATTTTGAAGTTGCATGATTTAAATTAATTATAATTCTTAAGGTTTAAAAAGAATAATAAAAACCCCGCGGGTAATCCCCATTCCCCACGGGGATTCGGGGGCAGAGACGGGGCGGGGGGCAGGGGTATAGAATGCGGGGACGGGACGGGAGATGGGAGAGCTTTTTGAGTGGCGGGGCGGGGCATGGGGATAGCTCCCCCCGCCCATACCCCGCCCTATTGCCATTCCTAGATACATTCATACACGGTTGTTGTCCAAGCATGGCCCTCCACAGTGGATGGTCTAGTATAAAACAAACAATTTTTATTTTTTTTGAAGGGTTAAAATTTTATAAGGAGTCTATGAAAACTTTTTATTTTATGGATATTTTTGTATTAAAGATACTACTTGATTTTTAGTTATATTGTAAGATTTTATTTGATGACATGTTACAAATATACTTTCAATTTTAAAATTATTTATTACTGTGAAGATGCTGCATTTTAAGAAGTATTTTTTTTTTTCTTTATAACTAATTTTTAGGATAACATATATGTTGGAATTTATGGTCAAAAGAGAAAGGTAATAAAGAGAATTTCTAGAACTGAAAAAGGCTGAAAAATAATTGTAATTCCGGAGAGATGGAAACTAATGGTGGGTCGACTTAGCCTTTTGCAATTTCAAAAGCACATTTGGACTTGGTCCTTTTTGTTTGAGTCCTTTTTTTTTTTTTTTTTTTCCTGAGGAAAAAGCTATAAGACATCAATCCAATGAAAGGATTAATGTTTGAGTCACAAACACAAAAAAGGCTCACATTTGAAAAGTAAAAATTAGAGACACCTAACCTTTTGAAAACATGTTTTTTTACCTAACCTTTTGTAAACATGTTTTTTACGTAACCTTTTGAAAACATGTTGTTT
The DNA here is from genome assembly GCA_037974665.1 of Ehretia macrophylla. Classification (NCBI taxonomy): domain Eukaryota; kingdom Viridiplantae; phylum Streptophyta; class Magnoliopsida; order Boraginales; family Ehretiaceae; genus Ehretia; species Ehretia macrophylla. The sequence goes on along the minus strand of CM075780.1, from coordinate 39,078,350 downwards.
TCAATGTTATTCTCAAAATGTAAATTTTAAGCCACAAAAGGTAGCTAGAAAATTTATAGTTCTTGAAAATTGAAGCATAGCCATGTTTTCAAAAACTTTATTTTCTTTGATATGATACTCAAGATGTGCATAGGCTAATTTCCAAACAAAAAAGCACGTCCAAGTAAGAGGTTACGGGGAATTCTTGGATAGTCCAATTAGTAGGTTACCTTTCTTGACTTGTGGGTGGTCATGGTTTGAATCCTAGGGATTGAAGGGCAAATGGGGCAGGATTACATATAAAAAAAAAAAGGGAAAACAAAAAGCAAGAGGTTACGGGAGTGGTTTTATACACATTATGAAGGAATGTGTTTGAAATAATTGTTTTCCCACATCGGTTATTAGTGAAATGATTAATTACTTCATTAGCTTGTGCTTGTTCCACGTAGATTTTCATTGGTTACCCACAAAGGGTTACTGGCATTAAACATCTTCAACTTAATTGGTAACTAGTGATGCTCTTGCAAGAGCCGCCATCCACAATGGATGCTCTAGCATTAAACATTGAAATATAAACAACATAATGCCATCCACAATGGATGGTATGGTGAAAAATAATAACACTATTTTTCCTTTTTGGAGGGTAAATTTTTTAATAGTAATAAGATGATAAAGGAATATATTAAAGAACATTAACTTCAAACGTACTCTTGGAATGTATGGATACACATGTGCATGCATGAGAAAATAAATAAAATAAGCGGCAAGCCATCAGAGCATCTAAGCCAACTTGAGAACAACGAATCTAAATCTCCAAATTCTATAAATAAAATATCCAAGTAGATAACTTCTTACATGGTTTTAAACAAAGTGAAATCGTAACCAAATGTCTAGACAAAATAAATAAATTATTTATAACTAAGAAATCTAAATTTCTTATTCAATCTCTTGTTAAGCGACCTCTATCGCAAGTAATGACCAAAGTCTATTCTCCACCTTCTGCAAAAAAAAAAAAAAAAAAAAAAACATTTTTATAAAAAAAAAATGAGACACAAATCTCAATAAGTGGTAATCCCCAAGAAAACCTCTTGAGACCTTTAGTATTCGTAAATGTCAAAATAAGTATTTTTGTAAACGATCATTAAATGCCATAATTCATAAATATCTAACTGTTCATGCTAAAACCGACACTTTATGCCTGAAGTCATAAAAACCCATGAAAAAAGATAAACTTATATGTCAAATGTTCAAAAAACTTGAAAATCAATAGTTAGAGTCCAATACACAAAGTCCAAAGAGGTAGCTGTGGCTACAGACGGGTAGCACCATTCTGACGCAATGTAGTTTGATAGACACAAAACCACCAAAGCCCCAAAGGTTTCTGATTCTTATGATAGTGCACTATCTCTGATATGTTAGTGTTTAACCCCCACCAACAGAGTCTTGAAATATTAGTATTTAACCTCCACTAATAGGGTTCTTAAATATTGGTGTTTAACCCCCACCAATAGAGTTCTGAATTCACAGCTGTATCAAATAGTTCGAAAGTATGTCGATAGTCACTTGGTGTACAAGAATAAATCTCAAAGTGCCAAAATATGTTTAAAAAATCACTTTAAAATTTAGTCCCATGGTTTTGTTTTGGAATTTTCCAAAAACATTTAATGCATTCATAATTCAAATATGTAAAAATAAGTATCTAGTTTATTTGGAATTTTATAAAGGGTGAATTGCACCAGACCTTCCTATGGTTAGATATAAGTGCATCGGTGCCCCATGTGTTTCAAAAACTAGCATAGTAGTCCCTGTATTTTGGTAAAAGTGCACAGGACCCCCCTGCCGTCCAAAAATCCGTCATATTTAACGAGATTATTCTACACGCGCGAGTAAGTGAGATTTTTATTAGATTTTAAAGAATTTATCATTAAAATAATTAACTAATTGACCAATTTAACCCTTTAAAATATTAAAAAACAAAAAAACAAAAAACAACAAAATCTTCCATCTCCTCAACCTGTCAACACCCCCTACCACACCACCCCACCCCACCACCCACCTTCAGAGACCAAAGCTTGGATCACCAAAGTTTACACACGTTAAGAATGCGAGAGAACTAATTGCATTTCTATTCAACAACAACAAACTTTTATAATACAATCTGATGAGTAAGATAAATCCTAAACTATCTTATCAGCTATCTGTGAGCTCACAAAATAAGGTAGATAAATCTGGTTGTTACAAGAGATAATTCACAACTAATAATAAATTTCATAAGATAAATAATTCACAACAGAGAGATAATGATAGGCTGTGAACTATGTCTTAACAAAGCAAGTCTTTCCAGATACGGCAAAGCAAGCAGCAACAAAGAGAAGAAGAACGAGTCGACTCAGTGGCTCAACAAGTCTTTCCATCTTCTTCTATAAACCTACGAGATGGAGTCTCTAACCTTTCATTTTCGACATAAAGTTGTGTTGTAAGATTGTAACAGTATTTATGAGAAACTTAGTAGAGAACAGAGGAATTTTCTATGAAACTGATACAACTTATTTTCTTGCCTATCCAAACATTCTCCTGTCATCAATATATATAGTGCTAATCTATATACATAAAGCTATGGCAAAACATAATCCTGGAGATATTTTGGCAACTTCCTTTCACGTTTTCCTTCTCCAATTGGTTGAGCGGCATGTTGAATTTGTTGAGCTTGTGCTGAGTCATCATTCTGTTTGAGATCGTGTTGTTCGTGCTGAGCTCGTGCAACCGCTTCCTTCGGCTTTGTTTCGTCACTTGGATTAGCAATTTTCACATCATTTCTTTTGTTGAACTGAGCTGGCTGCTGATTCATAATAAAGATTTACACACACACACACACACACACATATATATATATCCCAATCTACTAATTAAAATGCTAAAAATTAACTACACAAAATTCCCTAAATCCGATTGAAGCACAGTCGTAGCAGCTCATCCACGAAGATATATATGATGAAGATGATGATGGTGGGTTGTCTGGCGCAAGGGTTTGTAAGGGTGGGTGCTTCAATCGGGTTTAGGGAAAAAGATGAAGGTCTCTTTTTTTGTTTTATTTTTGTATGGGTAAAAATGTCTTTTAATTACATGAGGGCAAATGTGTTTTTTTGTCATGTTCGTTAGCTCTTTTGACGGGAAAGAGACGGAGGGGGCACATGAGCACTTTTACCAAAACACAGGGACTACTTATACTAATATTTAAAACACAAAGATACCAATGCACTGATACCTAACTACAAAGGGTCTGATGCACTTCACCTTTTTATAAAATATAAAAACATGTCAAACAACATAAATGGCTCCAATGGCAAGATCGTAAATAGAAACAAACTCTATTTCTTTCAAATTAGAGTGCAGAATAGTAAATAAGTGAAAGTAGATCAATTATTATTTTCCTAACTCATGGCCACTGTTCTGTGAACAGTGGCATCACTTTCAATCATTTTTTTTTATTGTATTTTTTTTCAAAATCTTCAATAAAGGAAATCATGTAATTTATTCAAACATAAAATATTTTTTTAGAAAATTGCCACTGTATGAACAGTAAATCGTGTTACTGTTCACGGTGAATGGTAACACGATTTATTGTTAAAATCCTTTTTTTTTTTTTTCCAAAAAATCTCATTAAGCCCAAAATGTCCTCTTTCTTTTTTCTAAGTTTCTCATTGAGTCAACATCAAATCCAAAGGCACATCTTTTCACGAAAATTCTCTTTCAACATACCATACACAAAATATGCCAAAAATTTCAAATCATGCATAATAAATTTCTAAAATCCAATAATTTCAATAATTTTATAAATCATAATCATAATAGCATGAAAAATATAGAAACTTCTGAAGGTGAGAAACAGACCACTTACCTTTTGACGTATTAAGTCTAAATCTCAAGATATTCATGTTTTTTTAATCATGAACTTCCAAGAATGTTTATTATATTTTGCAAAGAGGCTACCCGTTAAGAACGTTTTACAGATGACCCTAGCTTAGAAATAGACTTATAGGGTCGGGCTTAGATATTTATCAAGAGGCCTAGTCCAAGAAAAATAAATTTCTATTCCGTTAATCCAATAAACGTAAGGTCACTTAAGTGAGGCTCAAAATATGGGGCGTTACATTTTACCTAAAGACACTTTGAAAAATGGGTCAAATAAGTTAGTTTCAACTTCTAAACTCACATAAAATATTTTTTAGTGTCTAAAAATTAAATCAAACAGTAGCGTTTTGTGAATTCAAATACACATTTGGATTCTAATCGGATTTCAACGAGCTTAATTTGCGTTTGAATCCTTTCTTCTTCTACTTTTTTTTTTTTTTTTTTTTCTGGATGAGTGTTGATCCTTGCAAAGCAGGACTTGATAGCGGTTGGGGAGAGGAAAAAGCTATAAGACATCAATCCAATAAACAAATTAATGTATGAGTCACAAACACAAAAAAGTTCACATTTGGAAAGTAAAAATTAGGTATAACTAACCTTTTGAAAACATGTTTTTTATCTAACTTTTTGAAAACATTTTTTTTTCAATGTTATTCTCAAAATATATATTTTAAGCCACAAAAGCTAAAAACTTTACAGTTCTTGAAAATTGAAGTGTGTTTTCAAAAACTTGATTTTCTTTGATATGATACTCATGAAGATATGCATAGGTTAAATTCTAGAGAAAAAAACACGTCCAAGTAAAAGGTTATAGGGAATTTTGGAGTAGTCCTATTGGTGAATTACCTTTTTTGACCTGTGGGTGGTCAAAGTTTGAATCCTATAGGAGTGGAAGGCAAATGGGGGCGAGGTAGAGAAAACTAAAAAATAATAATAAGAGAAAAAAGTAAGAGGTTACGGGGGTAGTTTTATATTTTATATACTTTACATTCTCAATTTTAAAAAGTGTTTGTACCATTAAGATATTACCTTTAAGAAATTTAATACTACTATTAGTCTAATTTTAAAAAAGTGTTTGTCCCTATTCAATGATGAGGAGGGACTGCATCTTCCACTCGCCCTAATTTTTTTTTATTATTATTTAAATGGCAAAATGTTAATGAATCCGGTGACTGTGTTGCAAAATACTCTGTTTGCCTATTTTATTAACCGCCCTCTTGAGATTTATTGTCTTTGCCGCCTTTACCGTAGTCAATTTGCATGTTCTTGAACTGGTTGTTCAAGAAATTTACATTCTTTTGCGCTCCCCACAGCTCGGCGTGACTTCACAAGCTTCTTTATCAATGTTGCTGGATCTATGGAAACTTTATAAACCCCTGGAAAAGACAGTGCATGCTTCCAACAAATTTTAGCAAAACTAGCACACAAGTCATAACATTGTGGGTTACCATCCCACATCGGTAATTAGTTAAACAAATTTTCATTTTATAATTGTTTGCTTGTTCGACTTTAAATGTCAATAGCATGTGGTAAAGTCACCCACGAATTTAACGTTAAATTATACGGTGCTGCCGCTGTCATATATACGGCCGTCCGTAAGGGATAATGTTGGCAATTACGACGAATGAATATTGATTGATGATTAGCAGCTGTGCTGCTTAAAAAAAATGTCCGTACTTTTTTTCCTTTCTTAAATTCTTACCCTCCAAAAAAAATAAAAAAAAGACACATTTAGACTATTACCATTTTAAATTTTTCTCTATTGTTTAAAATTAATTAATTTAGTCCATAATGTATTCCAAAAAATTTTAATTCGTCTCTATTACTCAAAATTAGTCAATTTATTTTATTTATTGATTCGATTAATTCTCAATTAAATTCCAAAATTTATGTAATAACATGTTACAAACTATACTTGTTTCTTGTTTTATATACTCTACATTTTGAATTGTAATAACTTGTTATTACCGTCACAATACCACCTGTCGATGTTGAAAATCTCACAGTTGAATTTGGGAGCTACTTTCGCCGAGCTGGACTTTTCAGGTCGGCCTCCGAGCTGTACTTTCCTGGTCGGCTATGAGACCTGCACAAGGAAATGAAGGAAAAGGCGGGGTGACGACCCGGATTTTCCCCTCAAGCGTGCTAATGATTAGTATGTCCAAACTGGCTAAGTAGCTGAGAGCATTTAATAGCGAGATACCCCCCTTAAATGAAGAGGGTGGAGCTTTATTTATACTAAGTTCTTGTCTGACAGCATTTAATGCAGCGCAGATTTATGTCCCATCAGCGCTTTATGTCCCATCGGAACAGCTGGAACTGAGGTCGGGGTATCCGGGGTCAGGCCAGTCATCCTGGTTGGACATTCAGTTCAACGCGCTGGCCTTGGCGCTGATTAGCCCGCTTCGGCTCGGGACGGATTCGTACCTCAGCTCGGGAACCCCTCGTCAATTCCCTCCCCCAAGTCGAGATCGAGAGGGTGAGATCTAGAATTTGGCGGTTCCTCCCGAGCTGTAGGTGTCCGACCCCGAAAGAGCAGGGATGGCCATGTCAGCGGTGCATGCCCAACGGATGGCTGACACGTCACTTGGCGGTTCTAACGAGACGCGACGTTTGGGCTTCCCGAGGCGACTTTCAGGGGCGCCTATAAATAGGGCTTTGACATCCGAGATTCATTCCACATTTTGCTTTCAATCCCTCAAGAATTTTAGGTTGGACACCAGAGTGGTCGGAAGAAATTAGCTCGGAAAGAATCTTCTCGGGATTTGTCAGCTCGGAGCCAGCTTGGTCGGTTTACCTTCCGCAGTCAAAAGCAGTAGGTACGTCCCGACTCCCTTTAGTCATTCCTGTTCATTTATATTTAGTCTGTAGACAGGATAGGGAGGTCGGAGTCGGAAGACTCTCAGGCTATGGAAGTAAGGTCCTACGGTGGAGACGAGAGTCCGTCGAGCTCGGAGTCTACCTCGAATAGGGACCATGGTGGAGAGAGGACCAGTTTGTCTTCAGGGTCGGCTCAAAAATCCATGCCCCGGGAGAGCGATGATGACTGCCAGGTTATAGGGGTCAGAATGGCGCAAGAAGAGGCCGAGGCAGATCCTTTGGCTGACCTGGGAGACTTGGGGGATGGAAAGGACGACGAGCCATTGAATAAGTTGGAGGGGGTCGAGATACCACATGAGTACTTAGCTGAAGTTTCCGCCTCGAAGCCGACTGCAGCGATCCTGATTAGGGCAGTCCGATCTCGGAGCTCAGCTACAGCCAGTGGTTCGTCAGGTCGGGGGAAGAGGATAGAGCAGTTATTCGCTTGTTGCCAGCGCGAGTGTCATTCAACCATTGAGATGGCCAACGCTCGGCTGAGAGACTGGTCGGTGGACCGGCACCACAAACTGAAGGTCCCAGGTCGGAATGACCCTGCCTGTTATCCTCCGCCCGATCACTTTACGATTTACGACCTCGCCTTCGATGTCGTCCGCCTTCCACTTCCCGGCTTCATTACAAGCATTCTAAACTACTTTGAGCTCAACCCGGGTCAGATGTCCCAAACGGTTGGGCCATAATGGTGGCATTCTTCGTGTTCTGCCTCGAGAGGAAGATAGAGCCGACCTTGCGCCGTTTCAGGCATTTTTTCGTTTGCAAGCCCAACCCGAAGCAGCTAGGCTGGTTCCACTTCGCGGCTCGGGTCAACAATGCCATATTCACCAAGTGGCACTCCTCTAACAAGGGCTGGCACAACGACTACTATTGGGTCAAGTCGACAGTGAACCCAGGGTGCAGGATGGACTGGAATCTTTCACTGAAAAAAACTTTAAATGACGACCCCAAGCTTTCCAAAGAGGAACTCGCAGAGGTCAGCGTATTGAGGCTCGAGCCGGGTATGCTGATCGACATCGATAGTATCCTCAGGTAGGACAGGATATGGAAGTCCAAGCTATTCGAGAGAGAACCCGACCTGAGCGAAGAACACCCACACTTGCTTCCTGAGCCTGAAGAGAATGCTCATTCCGACTCAGAAGAGGGTCAGTTCGAAGGATCAAAGCCCGACCTCCCCGTCTCCTAGTTTGTCGTTGCTCTTCTCGATTGGTAATCGATCATTTTTCACCTTCTTTTCCTTTGTTTTTGCAGGCATGGCAGATACGGTGAAGCTCGCGTACCTCCAGAGAAGGAGAAAGCCCGACGCCAGCGGCGAGGTGTCGGCTTGGTCCGGTTTTGGCTCCGTCCCTCAGGAGCAGAGGCAGCGGCCCGGGGGCCATGCGCGGGAGGTAGGCGCAGAGGTCTCATCGGGATCTCCCTTGACGAAGAAGACGAGCTCTGGTGTGGCGATCCCTGAGCGCTCGGCATCCCGTCCTGACAACAGGAAGCGGCCCCGGCCCGAGTACTCCGGTAGGGGCAAGGCCGCGGAGGTAAGCCCTCCAAATAAGGATTTTGTAGAGGCTGCGAAGGTTTCCCGTGATCCCAAGTTAGGGTCGGTCCCGGCGGAGCAGCTTTCACTTGACCTGAGGACGGCCATAGTTATGGTAAGACATACCCAGAGGTGCATTCATGGTTTCTTTTGTTGATTACTTTGACTAACCGCTTTGCTTTCTTCCGCGCAGGCTGAGTCCCATATCCTTTCGGTGCCTGGCCTGCTTGCCCGAGCCCACACTTACTGTGTGGAGCTCGAGCAGCGCTACACAGATTCCCGGGCCGAGCTGGAGTCCTTTAGGACGGATGCGGCCGAGAGGCATAAAGAGGATGAGGCGGAGATCGCCCGGCTAAGGAAGGAGCTCGAGGCTGAGAAGTCCAGGCGCGAGGCTACGGCCAAGGACGTTGAGCGCTACAAGCGGGAGAAGCACGAGGCCGAAGCAAAGCATAAGGACCTCTTGGATCAGGTCGGCCCGCGAGGGGAGAAGACAGTTGAGGCCTTTAAGTCCAGCCAAGAGGCTGTGGACTGGCTAGCCACTGAGGGTGGGGTGATGGCCCGGTACGCCGAGTTGGAGTACTACTTCCGAGGCCAGGTTGCAGCTTGCGAGAGGGCAAAGACCTTTTTCCCTGCCGCCAAGAACGATTATATCGAGATCTTGGAAGCCTTGCCCCCGGAGTTCTGGGAGATTCCCGAGCTACCAGCCGATCTGACGTCCCAAGCCAAAGAGGTACTAGCGTTCGTCGAGAAGGGTATGGACCAGGTCGGCGACGTAGCCGAGGCCACAACCTCCACCGCTGCTCCCAAATAATAATAATTTCTTTTGTAGTCGCCCGGGTCGGGCTTTTGTAATTGATTTCAGCATTAATGAAATATCTATTTTACTTCTGTTTGCGTTTTGGTCGAGTTTGTACGCGTGTATCTTTCTCTTCACAAAAAATTTTTCTTAAGTAACTGGGGTCAGACCAATTTAATGGACCGTACAAACTTAAGCGTAATGAACCGAGCTGGATGCGACTAGTGAATTAACACCCTAATCCGAGCTGGTTAATCGTGCGACTATTTAATCGTCGCCGACCTGGACTCGTTAGTCCGATTTAAAACTGGTCAAACTAATGTTGACAATTGTCGAGCTCGAGTTCGGACCCCAAACTAACATACCGACCAGAAGCCGGATTAAACCGAGTTGGAACTTAATTTGAACTGGTAAAACTTAATCAAATTATTATCGATTATACCCTAGCTGGAACTTTGTCCGAGCCGGTTTCATTGATCATTAGCTCGTAATCAAGCGTGGCCACCGTGTTAATCCGAGTTGGTAATAGCTTTATAGCTGAAGCAATTTGGGCCCAGGTCGGGCATTGCACTGGTTTTGGTGTTTATTCCCTGGTTGGGAATTGTACTTGTATGTAAAGATGCATTGTATTAAGTCTGTACAAGCAATGTCTTGGCCCGGAGCCTTTACAAGATTCTCGGCTTGGGGCCGTTATAAAATATTCCGGCTCGGGGCCGTTTACAAAGTATTTTGGCTCGGGGCCGTTTACAAAGTATTTCGGCTCAGGGCCGCTAGACAAAATACCGTTTTAGGTGTTCCGAGTGCCATGCGTTTTTCAATAGTTTCCCGTTCTTGTCGCGAAGGTAGAAGGTCCCGGGTCGGACTTCTTTCACAACTTCATAGGGTCCTTCCCAGGTCGGGGAGAGTTTGTTAACGGAGCGCGGCAAAAAGATGGCCTTTCTGAGTACGAGGTCGCCAACCTTAATAGGGTTAGGCTTGACTTGCTTGGCAAAGGCTCTTTTCATGGCGGCTTTGCTGGCCAGCATTCTGATTTGAGCTTTAGCTCGGAGCTCTTCAGCGAGGTCGAGCTCTTCACGGATTCGTGCTCCATTTGTTTCTGGATCATAGTGGAGGGTTCTACTGGTCGGAGACCCAATCTCCACTGGCAGCACCGCTTGAGTGCCGAAGGTCAGTTCGAAGGGCGATTCTCCCGTGGCCGAACTGGTGTTAGTCCGTTGAGCCCACATCACCTCGGGAAGAATTGATGCCCATTGGCCCTCTGCTTTCTCCAGCTTGGTTTTTAGGCCCTGCAAAATGATTTGGTTAGTCCTTTCAACTTGGCCATTACTTTGAGGGTGAGCAATGGACGAGAATCTGAGGTCGATCCCAATCTCAGCACATTTGCCTCGAAAGTATACACTGTCGAATTGTTTGCCGTGGTCAGTGACGATGACCTTTGGCACCCCAAATCAGCAAATGATATTTTTCCATACGAAATCCCAAGCTACCTTTTCTGTTATTCTAGCAACACCTTCAGCCTCGGGCCATTTAGTGAAGTAGTCTACAGCTACGAAGGCGAGCTTCTTTTGGCCGACACTGGTCGGCAATGGGCCGATGATGTCTAGACCCCACTGATAGAATGGCCAAGGGCTTACCATCACTGTGAGGTCCACAGCAGGATTCCGCTGCACGTTGGCGAACCTCTGGCAAGTGTCGCACTTTTTTACATACTCTTTGGCATCTTGTTCTAAGGTCGGCCAGAAATAGCCTTGCCTTAATGCCTTCCGAGCCAGAGCTTTGCCCCCCAAGTGGTTTCCATATACCCCTTCATGAATCTCCCGGAGTACATAGTTTCTTTCTTCGGGTCCAACACATTTCAAAAGAGGCCAGGTGTAGGCTCTCTTGTAGAGTTGCCCGACGATTATGACAAACCTTGAAGCCTGTTTTATGAGTTTTTGAGTTGCTTTTTCATCTTTTGGGGTTATACCCCCCTCCAAGTAGTCCATGATTGGTTTGGTCCAATCTGGACTTAAATTGAGCTCGGCTACTGCCTGTACTCCCAACTGAATACTAGGTTCAGACACTTCCTCCACATGGACCAGGGCAGGTCGGCTTTCGCCCAAGGCCAACCTGGACAGGGCATCGGCCTTCATATTCTCTTCCCTAGGAATCTGCTGTATCGTGAACCTTCTGAGTGCTGAGGTCAAATCCTTGACTCTGTTGAGGTAGGCTAGCATAGCACTGTCCTTGGCTTCGAACTCTCCCGATATCTGACTAGAAACCAGTTGAGAGTCGGTGCTCAGGTCGACTGTTTGTGCCCCGAGCTGAGCTGCAATTTTCAGTCTTGCAATCACCGCTTCGTATTCTGTTTCATTGTTGGACGTCGGGAAGATGAACTTGAGGGAGTACTGGTGCTCATGCCGGTTTGGGTCGAGGATGACCACCCCAGCTTCGCTTCCGGACTTCCCTGAGGCCCCATCCACATGGACCTTCCACACGTCCTCCGGGTCATGCTCTGCTCGGCCAGTGCATTCTACAACAAAGTCCGCAATGGCTTGGGCTTTGATGGCTATCCTGGGCTGGTAGGTGATGTCGAATTGACTTAGCCCAACTGCCCATTTCAGTAGCCTACCCGACACCTCTGGCTTGTGCATGATGGACTTGAGCGGAGCATCAGTCATGACCTTAACTGGATGAGCATCAAAGTATGGCTTCAACTTTTTTGCCGCTGTGATGAGCGCGAGGGCGAGTTTCTCCAAGGATGAATATCTCGCCTCGGCCCCTTGCAAGGTTTTGCTGACATAATAGACCAGCTTCTGGTCCTTTTCTTCTTCTCGGACTAGTGCCGCCGCCACTGCTGTACCTGAGCATGCTAAAGATAGTACCAGCTCCTCCCCCGCCTCAGGTCGGGACAACAGGGGTGGCGAAGCTAGGTACCTTTTCAGCTCTTGGAAGGCGTTCTGGCATTCCTCAGTCCATTCAAAGTTCTTAGGATTCCTCAATATCTTGAACAAAGGAGTACACTTGTCAGCCGACCTGAACATGAATCTGCTCAGTGCTGCGACCTTGCCTGTTAATACCTGGACGTCCTTTACGCAGGTCGGCGATGCCAGGTCGAGTATCGCTTGGACCTTCTCCGGGTTGGCTTTTATTCCACGGGCTGTGACCATGAAGCCCAGGAATTTACCTGCCTTGACGCCGAATGCGCACTTTTCCGGGTTCAGCTTTATCCCAAAGTGCTCCATTACAACGAAGGCTTCAGCTAGGTCGTCTACATGGTCTTCCGCCCTTCTGCTCTTGACCAACATGTCATCTACGTAGATTTCCATATTCCGGCCAATCTGATTTTTGAAGACCTTGTTCACCATCCGAGTGTAAGTAGCTCCAGCATTCTTGAGGCCAAAAGGCATGACCTCATAGTAGTAGAGCCCTTTATCGGTAGTGAAGGCGGTCTTCTCTTTGTCTCTGGGAGCCATTTTGATTTGATTATAACCTTTGAAGGCATCCATGAAGGAGAGCAGCTCGAATCCGGAGGTGGCGTCCACCATCTGGTCAATCCGGGGTAGGGGGAAGCAGTCATTGGGGCAGGCTTTGTTGAGGTCGGTGAAGTCAATACACAGTCTCTATCCACCCGAGTACTTAGTCACTAGCACCACATTGGATAACCAGGTTGGGTACTGTATTTCCTTTATATGGCCGGCGTCCACCAACTTATCCACCTCTTCTGCTATGATTTGTTGCTTATCATAATAAAAGTGCCGGCGCTTTTGCTTTACCGGATAGTGATTCGGGTCGACATTCAGATGATGCTCAATCACACTCGGGTCAATTCCTGTCATGTCAGAGGCAGACCAGGCAAATACATGTTCATTCTTTAAAAGAAATTGGCTTATACCTTTCTTGAGGTTGACAGATAGTTCACTCCCGATCTTTGCTCTCTTGGTTTCATAGGAGAGCTCCACCTCCTGAAGGTCTTCAGCCGGGCTTCCCCTTTTAGCATCTCTCTTTTCTTCGGGCAGATCTGGTCCCCAGCGGTTTGATATTTGGGCCGGAGTGAGTTTTCATAACATTCCTGAGCTGAGAGCTGGGCTCTGCGAATGGTGGCTACCCCGGCCAAGGTCGGGAACTTCAGGGCCTAGTGGTAAGTTGAGGGGACGGCCCTGAAGTGATTAAGTGCCACCCGACCTAAGATCCTGTTGTAAGTGAAATTACAATCCATTACAATGAAGTTGGCTTGCATCGACACCCACTTATCCCCATCATCCAGCTTCAGGGGGAGGTTGATGACTCATTCGGCTCAGTGGGACTGTCCGGTAAAACCTGCTAACGTACCCCTCAATGGCCTTAATCGGCTCCTATCCAACCCCATTTGCTCAAAAGCACTGAGGAATAAGACTTCTGTCGAGCTCCCGGTGTCCACCATCAACCTTTTGACGGTGAAGTTGGCTATTTCTGCGCTGATCACCAGTGGGTCATCATGAGGCAATATCACCTCCTCCAAGTCTTCTGAGGAGAAGGTGAGCTCTTGCATCTCTGGGGCCGGTCCCCGCATTGGTCCATATTCCTTCCCAGCACGAACGTAACCCTTCCTTCCTACTGAGGTCTCACCCCCTGACGTCAAACCTCCCGCAATGGTTTCAATCACAGCCAAGTGTCCGCCCCCAGCCTGGCGCCTGGGCAGACTCCTCTCCCTATCCCTTTGGTTCGGATTTCGGGTCGGCTGCTGATCTATATACCTCAGAAGGTGGCCTCGAGCTATCAGTGCCTCAATCTTCTGTTTCAAGTCTTTACACTCTTCGATGGTGTGGCCGTAGTCCATGTAGTAGCGGCAATATTTGGTCCTATTGCGCTTCTCGGGTCGGCCTTTCATTCTCGGAGCTGGAGGCAGGTGGTTCTGGTGCTGGATCTCCATCAGGATCTGCTCCCTCGAGGTGTTAAGGGGAGTGAACATAGTGAATCGGGGGTTCGGCTTCGGCTGTTGAGGCTGCTTGCCTCGGTCGTTCTGGGCTTTGGCCCCAAGTTGGGCTCGGGAGGCCTCTTCTTTCTTCCCAGCCTCCTTCTCCTTGTCATCATCCCTTTTCGCCAGATGGATTTCCTCCGAGTGTATGTACCCTTCTGCTCGTACCATCAGCTCGGACACAGTATCCACGGGGTTGATTGCCAAGGAAGATGTGAGGGGGCCCGACCTGAGCCCGCTCTGGTAAGCCATCAGAGCCATGGAGTCCTCCAGGTTGGGAATTCGGAGGGACTCTTCATTGAATCTGGCCGCGTAAGCCCTCAAACTTTCCCCTCTATGCTGCTTCACCAGCAGCAATGTAGAAGTATGGCGGGTAGCGTGGCGGCTTCCCGCGAAGCGGGACAAGAAAGCCTCAGCCAGCTAGTGAAAACTTGTAATTGTGCCAGGATGAAGTTTTTGGAACCAATCCAAGGCATTGCCAACCAAGGTGGTCGGGAATGTCTTCTCTTTCATGAGATCTGGCATGTCATGCAGAGTCATGTGGTGATCAAAATTGAGCAGGTGGTTGGCTGGGTCTCCATCTCTGTTGTAGACGGCCAGGTTGAGCATTCGGTTGCCGATGGGCAGAGGCGTAGCCAGTACCTCGGGGGAGAGTGGGCTTACGTCGAGCTGGTTGATGCCCTTGGCTATGGCAGCCGCGGTCTTTGCCTGCTCAGGGTCAGCTTGAGCCGCCCTTTTACCTCTCGCCGCATCGGATCTTGGTACCGGTTCTAGGAAGCCTTCCTCGTCCTGCGTCCGTTTTCGCCTAGACTCTGGGATGTGGAATTGCGGGCGCGATGGCCGCGGCACAGCCTCTTGCGGAGCCAGGGGGCCCTCAGCTAGTCGGGCTACCTACTCCTTAAGTTCTTCGAACATCCTCAGCACCATCCTTATCTCCGGTGACAGGCTGGAGTTGGGTTCTCCTTCTGCTGCGGGGTTGGTTTGAGTGGCTAGGTGTATACGTTGGCTCGTTCCAAGTCGGCTTGGGTTAGGCTTTGGCTGGGCGCCTGCGTGGTTTCGAGGTCCCCTTCCAGGTTGGGCCAATCCTCTACCGATATGTTGTGACTTCTATTTTGCACCATAATGGTTTCTCAATGAGTGGCAAAGAGAGTTATAAAAGAACTCGTCGTTTCCCACAGACGGCGCCAAACTGTCGAGGTTGAAAATCTCACAGTTGAATTTGGGAGCTGCTTTCGCCGAGCTGTACTTTCCTGGTCGGCTATCAGACCTGCACAAGGAAATGAAGGAAAAGGCGGGGTGACGACCCGGATTCTCCCCTCAAGCGTGCGAATGATTAGTATGTCCGAGCTGGCTAAGTAGCTGAGAGTATTTAATAGCGAGATACCCCCCTTAAATGAAGATGGTGGAGCTCTATTTATACTAAGTTCTTGTCTGACATCATTTAATGCAGCGCAGATTTATGTCCCATCAGCGCTTTATGTCCCATCGGAACAGCTAGAACTGAGGTCGGGGTATCCGGGGTCGGGCCAGTCATCCTGGTTGGACATTCAGTTCAACGCGCTGGCCTTGGCGCTGATTAGCCCACTTCGGCTCGGGACGGATTCGTACCTCAGCTCGAGAACCCCTCGTCACCACCTTTTCAGAAGTGTTTTACTTTCTTCTAACTAATTTTTAAGGAAATAAACTCTCCAAATATAATTAGACAGGACTTGATGGTTATACGTTGGAGATTTTGCCCAACTCAATTTTTTATTGACTAAATTGGGATTGTATAAAGATCATAGACAATTTTCATAAACTACTACATAGAAAAATAATTTAATGAACCTGGATAGAAAGTCATCACAATTGCATATAATATTTATCTCTCTCTTTCTTTCTTTATTTTCGATAATCTTGAGAAACATTCATACACAATTAGCCTCACAATGAACAAGTAGGCACTATGTTAGAGTAGAGAGTCCAGCAATCACCTCTATGCACACATCTCAGACATTCTAACTATATTTCACAGAAATTTCAAGAATTTAACTACGCCCCACAATGCATGCATTGATTCAGTTAAGAATCTAATATCATTTGGCCTACAAAATAGCGACCCATGTAGACAGTTGTTTGCAAATTTCTCTCAAATACTGAGGAATACTGATTGATGATGATAATAAAATAATATAATAAACTTCACTTTAACAGCTTAAACTTTTAGATGTGGTGGTATCTTAACATGGTATAAGAGTCTAGGTACCAAAAAAATACTGGGTTCAAAGCTCACCGTCACTTATTTAAAAAATTAAAATTATCCATGTGTAAGGCTAAAAAACTAACTATGTCGGCACTTGTGGGGCCACGTTGATGATAATAAAATAATATAATAAACTATTCTCTAACAACTTAAGCTTTTAGATAAGGTGATAACTTAACACTAATCAAAATAGTAAAATATCCAAATTATGTCACATGTGTGTTCAATCTTCTTCCACTTGTGTTATCTTCTACGCATGGCTATGTGTGACCCATATCAAAATCAGGTCGCATTTGTATTTAATTTTCCACGTGTGTTCTACATACGTTCATCCTTCCATGTATATTCCTCCACCACATGTGTTCAATATTACACGTGTGACCCTTCTCAAATCTGGTCACACGTGAGATATAGTGTTAGAATATACACTTATCTCAGATCGAAAAATCAAAAGTTTCAAGACCACTTTATAAGATCCTAAGCTATTCTATCTGCCACTAATTGGTTTTAGGATTGAACCCAATTATCTTAACAAAAAGAACAAGTGGTCCGTGTCTTTATATAAAATAATATAATAAACCCCTCTCTAACAATTTAAAATTTTAGATGAGGTGGTAACTTAACACTAATCAAAATACTTAAATATCCAAATTATGTCACATGTATGTTCAATATTTTTCCACATGTGTTATCTTCAACGCGCGTTTATGTGTGACCCATCTCAAAATCAAGTCACACTTGTATTTAATCTTTCACGTACTTTCAACCTTCCATGTATATTCATCCACCACATGCGTTCAATCTTTCACGTGTGACCCCTTTCAAAACTGGTCACATATGAGAGGGAGTGTTAGAATATACACTTATCCCACATCGAAAAATAAAAAAATTCAAGACCACCTTATAAAATTTTAGGGTACTCCACATGACATCAATTGATTTTAAGATAAAACCCTAGTTATCCTAACACAAAGACCAAGTGGTCCTGTGTCTTTATCGTGAGATGCCAAAGGACATAGAGAGGGTTGACATTAAATCCCCTGTAACGCCCCGATCCCTCACGAGACTGGGGTCCCGATCCTAAAACCCAAGGCACAAAAATTTAGGAGTCTCCCCTGTTTATAAGACTAATCAGAAACCTGCAAGCGACAAGTATAACCATAATACAACAACAATTCCTCAAGGCCATCTGAGCCTTTGAACTCAACGGAAGCATATCATACAGGCATGCAAGACATGTCTTTAGAACTTCAAGTCGTAAGACCACTTCTCATAATACGCTAACATTAACTACAAGCTATACTCATATATTAAGCTCATCATTCAATCTTCCTTAACACATAAGCATGCATTCAAAGCGGTAAAGCCTATTTTCAAATATTACATCCCAACTACCAATAACATGAGCTTAAACTTTACATTACAACACAAACTCCTTCAAGCCTAACAAATACATACAAGGCCAAGCCTTAAAGTAGATCATATAATAACAACTTCACGCAATTCATATGTAGGCATCCAACCTCAGCGCGATAGGCAACCAGCAACATGGCACTCAAGGTAGTCATTCCAACTGCTCCGATAACCATTTAAAATGAGGAATGAGTAACCCAAGTTACTCAGTGAGGGAGTGATGCAGCATACCGAAGCGTGCAACATGATATGCAATCACAAGAAGTCATATATATCACAAAGCAACGAGATCAAATAGCCAAGTAAATTATCCACATTAAAAAGGATACGGTTTCACTTCAAGTCTTCAATCTTGAACCACGAGCCACGAACTTTACGCAAGTGTCGGCAAACCCTTACTCCAACAAGTTGGGATACTCCAGATGTATCCTAATCCTACGACCCTTTCTCCTGAGGTAACATCATATGCCCAGTAGGTGAATCACGCCTCTGGGGTAGTGGAGTATACTCAGCGAGAAAGGGAATAGGCACCATGGTAGTCGAGGGAGCACGGCAAGGCCGACGCCGCTCGTGTTTTTCGACGCTACCATGTCCGAAAATGTTGCGCAACCCAGAGAAAAGTCCACACAAATCAAGATATCAAATAACATGTAAAAGGGACGACGAAGTAGGCCGCCCTCGCAATTATCCATAAATAACACGAAAAGACTCAAGATAGCAAGTAAAATAATACATATAAACTTATCAATTACTAAATAATTCAATTTAGAACAATAAATCAAGTTAAGATGCACAGAAGTTATGAAGACTCCCTCACCTTGGATCCGATTAAAATACAAGAAAATAGCTCCGATTATCCCAACCTCCTCGAACTAGCTTGGACATGCACCCTAGCG
Organism: Ehretia macrophylla; assembly: GCA_037974665.1. Lineage (NCBI taxonomy): Eukaryota > Viridiplantae > Streptophyta > Magnoliopsida > Boraginales > Ehretiaceae > Ehretia > Ehretia macrophylla. The sequence continues at coordinate 39,059,777 of CM075780.1, read as the reverse complement.
TGTTCATATAAGTTTAACACTTTAGCAATTAACTATATTAATTTCTAACTTAAATTTTGCTTAACTCAATCCGCAACAATAGATGCTATATATATAATCACTCACGTATTTCATAATGCCACATAGCCTAAGCAATCATACGAATAACTCCAAAACATCTCTTTAATCTAACCAAGAATATTAACTACACATTTATTAATTATCCACTAGGTTAGTTAATTTATAGTTCCACTCATTTAGCATACAATATCTATTGAAATTCCATCTTTAACAAAATGCTACCTAAATATGCTTTAACTTATCATGTATCCCAAGTAACCATATAAACACAAAGGGCAATTATCATACTTTTCCACGAAACTCTTCAACTAACTTGAATATACCTTAGACATGCATTTTGACATATATCAAGCACCTATAAACTCATGTAAGCACAAAAGCTTCTATTTCTCACATTTTCCCCTTTGATAACTATACAATTCTTCTTCTATACGAAATTCAAGACCACAATCCTATAAAACAATCATACCACGCTCCTAAGAATACCAAAAGATACCCATTCAAGCTCTGAAAACCCGCTTTGGAGACAAAAGCTCGGGAAGGCCCGGAGTAGGTTTTAACTACAACTACCCTATCCGGACCCCAATTTCACGCAACGAAAGCACCAAAAGTGCTTCCATAGCCCAAGGATACCCAAACCAAAGTCCAAACGTGCCCGGATTGCACAACGGGAAAAGTCTTCTTTTTAAAGTTGACTAACTTTGCAATTTAACTCGGTTTTGGGTGATTCAACTTCATGTAATCTCCCAACTAGCTTCACTAGGGTCTAGAGCATCTAATTGAAGTCTCAATTCATTCCAATTAACAAATTTATTCAAAACCCTAAATACAAGCACTATTCATAATCTCTTTCACTCAATTTGTGCATTCCACCATAGAATTTGCTAACAAGCTACATAAGTTAGTTCTATAGGTTCTAAATAACATATATCAAACATCCATAACAAGCAATATATCAATATTCAACAATACAAGAAATTCAATATATGTGCATCAACTTTAAAATCATGAAATATGCAACTCCCTCACTTGTATGAAGATTAGAAGGCTTGCAAGTGCTTAGAACTTCATGAAATTGGTTGAAGAGTGCTTGAGCAAGACCAATTCACCAAGATTGAAAGCAAAGTTCTCTCATTTCTCTTGCTTAGGGCCGTTGGGCAGGGGGGAAGAGGGGGGGTTATTTTTAAAATTTGGCTTTTGTTTTCTTGAGTATTATGTGCATATGTGTATTAAAATGTATATATGTATATGTATATGCTACTATATGATGTCAAATGTCATTAAATCCTAGTCAAACTAAGTCAAAACTCATTCAATTACTATCTAGTTGAAATTAAAGGTTGTTACATACGTAACACTATTCAAATATTTTGGAAATATTTTCTAATTGTATATTCCCGAGCTCAAAAGTCTAAAACGACAAGTTCCCGATTCCTATTATATGTCATATGACCTAGGAAAAATATTAAATCGCATATCTGAGACAATAAATTTTTTTATAAATAGTGCCTCAGAAATAAACAATTAAAGAAGACAAGAAATACACGTAAAATGTACAAGTAGTTTATGCAACAGTTATTTTAAATATGTGTGATAAAATTCTCAGGAGTCACATCCCCAGCTCACGAGTCTGTAATGCATTAGGAGTCTGTCGAGCCAAGCAAGCCAAGCACAAAAAGCGTGCTTTGGAATATGTCTGCTACTTGCGTTGTGAATCCTTTTGGAATATGTCTGCTACTCGCTTTGTGAATCCTTTTTTTTTTTCTAGATAATGTTGATCCAAAATAGGACTTGACAGCGGTTGGGGAGAGAAAAACGCTTTGTGACATCGATCCAATGAACAAATTAATATTTGAGTCACAAAAAAGTTCACATTTGGAAAGTAAAAATTAGATACTCCTAACCTTTTGAAAATGTGTTTTTTTATCTAACCTTTTGAAAACATTTTTTTTTAATGTTATTCTCAAAATATATATTTTAAGCCACAAAAGCTAAATAAATTTACAGTTCTTGAAAATTGAATGGTAGCCATGTTTTCAAAAACTTGATTTTCTTTGATATGATACTAAAAATATACATAGGCTAAATTCCAGAAAAAAAAAATCATGTCCAAGTAAGAGGTTACGGGGAGTTTTGGGTAGTCCAATTAATGGATTATCTTTCTTGGCCAGTGGGTGATTAGAGTTCGAATCCCAAGGGGTGAAGAAGGGCAAATGGTTGTATGTACACATGATGAAGCAAGGTATTTGAAATAATTGTTTTCCCACATTGACTACTAGTGAAATAACTATTACTTTATCAGCTTGTGTTTGTTCCTTGCAGATTGCCGTTGGAAACCCACAAAGTGTTACTGGCATTAAACATCTAAATTGGTAATTAGTGATGCTCTTGCAAGAGCCGCCACCCACAATGGATACTCTACATTATACATTGAAATATAAACAATATAATGCCATCCACAATGGATGGTACAGTGAAAGATAATAATACTATTTTTCCTTCTTAAAGGGTAAAAATTTTAACAGTAATATAATGAAGGACTATATGAAAGAAAAATAACTTCAAACATACTCTTGTTACAAGAATGTGGGGATACGCATGTACATGAGAAAAAATTTCGTTCCATGCATATTTTCATTAATTCTAAAGATAGTTTCTTTTTTTTTTTTTTCTAGTTAAATTGCAAAAATTTATGTTTCATATACTTTACATTCTTAATTATAAAAAGTGTTTGTACCATTAAGATACTACCTTTAAGAAATTTAAGGGTACTATTAGCCTAATTTTAGCCCGTGTTTGCAAACACTAAACACATTCATCTTCTATTTTCTCCCCAAACCTCAAGTCTAAAGTTCCCCTATTCTTCATTCAATTAAGCACAAAAATAATTTGAATATCATACAAGAGAAATCCACAAGAAATATCATTTGTGTTTATTTAGGCAGGAAATTTTGGCCCTTTTGTAAAGGTGTGGCAACATCCGAATTTCCGTCTTCATCATATCTTTTGTTAAGCAAATAAATGTGCAGATTGATTGGCCTCTTATGGTCTTAGTTACCCCATTGGAATTAATTTCAAGAGTTAGTATATAAGATTTTACTTTCTTGGAGGGTAAAAATTAATTTCAAGGGTTAGTATATAAGATGAAAAGAAAAATGACGCAAATAATCTTTATTATTTTTTCAAAACTTTAAATCCGTTTCTATTGTTTAAAATTAGTTAATTTAGTCCACATTATATTCTAAAAATTTTAAATTCGTCTCTATTGTTCAAAATTAGTCAATTTACTCCTATTTAGTGTTTCAATTAATTCTCAGTTAAATTGTAAAATTTATGTAATAACATGTTACAAATTATACTTGTTTATTGTTTTATATACTCTATATTTTTAATCGTAATAACTGATTATTATCGTCACAATACCACCTCAGAAGTTTTTACTTCCTTATAACAATTTTTTTTTAAGAAAATAAACTCTTAAAATATAATTTGACAAGACTTGATGGTTATTATATGTTGAAGAATTTTCCGAATTCAATTTCTTATTGACTAAATTGGGATTGAATAAAGATCATAGACAATCTTCATAAACTATATTGCATAGAAAAATAATTTAATGAAGCTGGATAGAGAATCGTCACAATTGCATATGGTTATATGTTGAAGATTTTGCACAATTCAATTTCTTATTGACTAACTTGGGAATGTATAAAGATAATAGACAATCTTCATAAACTATTGCATAGAAAAATAATTTTAATTGCATTTAATATTTCTCTCTCTTTGTTTCTTTATTTTCATTAATATTAAGAAACATCCCTATATAATCAGCCTCACAATGAACAAGTAGGCACCATGTTCACCAAAAATGAAATTTTGTTTAAATTATCTTAAAAATTAATTAATGAAGTGGGTAAAATAAAAAATTGTTCACTAAATGATACGAAACGAAAAAAAATTCAGAGGGCAAAATTGAAAGTGTGTTGGCCTACTGCTCAATTAATCTACCCTTTTTTGGAAAATTAAGTAAACTCGCACTAATTTTGAAAACATGCATTTCTTAAGTGATTCTCAAAATGGTTTGTCAAATGCAACTAGTTGTGGAGGATATAGAAAACTTACGAGTTATTAATTCTTGAATTGGATTAAATGATGCTGCTGCCCGAGACGTGCCATCCACAATGGGTGGAGAAGCAATCAAAATTGGGATATTGATAAACCTTGACATGTATGGCATGGCCATCCACAATGGATGGTGTAGTTTTAAAATCCTACATTCTTTTTTGAAGGGTAAAATTTTATAAAGAGTCTATGAAAGAAAAATAAATTCAAACATTTTAGATCTTGTTAACCTAGTTTATACATATATACTTTTTTTTTGCTCAATCAGCAAAGGGGCTTTCCATTTCAACCAAACCAAAATACAAAGGAGTATATGTGCTCCATGGTCACCAAATTTACATAAAAAAACCTTACAAAAAAATGTTTTCATCTATATTCCAAGCTTTACATATGTTGATGTTAGTAAACCTTACAAAAAAATGTTTTCATCTATATTCCAAGCTTTACATATGTTGATGTTAGTACATGTCCGTTTGAATTTAGTTTTCACATCCAACTTCGCACCAATGTCAAATCTGATTCTTTCAAGCACCTGTTCTTCCGTCCTTGCACCGTTGTTGTGAAGTATTTGGTTTCTTTCCTGCCAGAGCGGGTAGATGAGTGCACAAAGAGCAGCTTTGATAATACTAGCCTGGAGACTCTTGCTTTTGCAGAAAATTGAGACCCATTTAATACATCTTTCCCATTTGAATATCTTGGTAGTGACTTGAGCAAGCTGCAACATTTTCCACCAAATCCTTTTAGAGAATCCACATTCAAAAAAGAGGTGTTCCTGAGTTTCTGTATACATGTTGCAGAGGAGGCAATGGGGATTGACTTGATAGCCCCAAGCGAACAGCTTATGCTTTGTTGTGAGCTTGTCTTTCATAGCCAACCAGCTGCAGAAGGCATGTCTAGGCACAACAAATTTTGACCAGATGATATCTGCATAAGTCCACTTAGGATGATTGACTCGAATGGTATTCCAGGTTTTAGAAGCACGCACTAAAGATGTGATTGCCAAGCCAAGAAACCTTGTCTCTCTTGCTAGGATTCGGCATTAAGCCACCCAAATTTGCTTTGATGTGATTTAGCGTTTGGTATCTAGATGGGAAAGCCCAGTGACAATTAGAAGTGAAATCTGAAACTTTTGCCAACAATCTTATACCTGGGTTAGCAAGCGATTCAACTTCGTATTAGTTCTTACGACATCCGAGAGGGTGCCAAGAGTCAATCCAAAAGAAAGTATCCTTTCCATCACCAATGTGGTGGAAGATCATTTTTTTTGCAAAAGGTCTGAGATTGAGAATTTTACGCCATGCCCAACGGGTGTCCTTTGGAACTTCAACTTCCCAGAAACTGCTTCCTTTTAAGTGAGTGTACTTACACCATCTTGCCCAAAGAGAATCCTGATACACAAAGAGATACCAGATGAATTTGAGGATCCCTACTGTATTTGAGTCCACCAGAGCTCTAATACCAAGACCTCCTTCTTGTTTTGGTAGGCAAACTTCATTCCATTTAACCTTAGCGCCATGGTGAGTTTGATTAGTGCCTTTCCAAAGGAAATTTGCAAGCTTCTTTTCAACTGCTTTTAGAACACCTTTTGAAAGAAAAAAAAGTATATGTCCAATATGCTTGGATACTCACCAGGACTGAGTTGATGAGTTAGAGCCGCCTGGCATAAGAAAGCCACCTGTTTTTCGAAGAGTTGATACAGCTCGAAATCTTCTCAACAAGAGCATTGCAGTTTTGTTGACTAAGTCTTCCAGAGACAAGGGGGAGACCCAAATACCGAATAGGAAGGGTTCCTTCAATGAAACCCATGATCACAGTCAGATGAGCTTTTGTGTTTGAGTTGCATCCTCCGAAGTACATTTCACTCTTTGCATTGTTAACATGGAGCCCGGACATCTTGGTGAACAGCTCAATAGTGTTTTTAAAAGCCCGAACTGAGTTTGAATTGCCTTTGCAAAAGATAAAAATGTCATCTGCAAAACAAAGGTGATTAATTTTCAGCTTCTTGCACTTCGGGTGAAAGTCAAACTCCTTCATTTGACTCATCTTAATCAACATCATAGAAAGCACCTCCATGGCAATAAGAAAAAGATAAAGGGAAAGTGGATGCCTTTGTCTCAGACCCTTTCGGCCGCAGAAATAACCCTCGAAACTGCCGTTGATAGCAATAGAGTATCTAAATGTATATACATATATATATATATGTACATGATAAAACTTCTTGTTTTATGAATATTTTCATATGAATAACACCTAAGATTTATTTGATGACATGCATGTTACAAATATACTCTCCATTTTCAATTTTAAAAGTTGTTTTTTGATTCATAAATTCAATTTTATCAGTTTTCTTTGTTTATTGGCACGTGAAGATATTCAGAGTTTCAAGAAATTCAATCTTGGCAACGGTGAAAACTGCATAAAAATATCTCAAATTTTGCTGAAGAAGAAAGGGCCCAACCGTAACGTTTCAGCTTAAATACATTGATTGACCGCAAAAAACACAAAACCAAAAACCATAGCAATTAGCACTAGAAACTAAAGAGATTCAAATCATTAGAATAAATAATTTGGACAATTTACAATTATTAGATTTTCCTCTACCTGTAAACCTACTTTTATTTTTTATGAGCCATAAACTTATGATTATGGAGGATCAAAATCCCACAGAACAGCCACTAGGACTTTAGTCCAGTGGTAAGATTACTCGCTATATACAAGAGGTTGCGAGTTTGAGTCTCGCTGATTACTTTGTACGGTCTTAACCCTCCCTTGAAACCAAAAAAAAAAGCTGACAACTGTTCATGAAAATGAATAACATCATCAACACATATGAACGACCCCATAGTGAAACAAAGAGTTAATTTGATTTGGTCTATGAGGGAAAACAAATAAATGGACTAAAGAGGGAAAAAAACAGAGGGATGCTGCTTCCTTATCGTTTCTTTCTCGTCTGTTTCCTCGATCTATTTCGTGTTTACCTCATGTGAAAAGAAATAGAAACAAAAGATTCTCTACAACAGAGGACTTCTGCATCTTCAATCAAAGTTGTACAAGTGAAGGGGACAAAGTATCCAGATTCTTCATCTTCGGATTAGTATCAAAATTCATACAATACAAAGAAGTTGTCCCTTTACACATGTCACCTACGAAAAATTATTCAAAACGGTTTGACGAACGTCAAGTGGTGAGTAAGTATGAAAACATGCCTTAAGCCCGGCTTAATGTTTGTCAGTCGTAACAGATACCCCTGCACTTTTTAAGACACCAATGTCTAAAGTATTATTCCTGACATGCAATAGGCAACATCTTGTTCAAGACTATAGTCTTTAAAATGGAAAAAAATTAAAAAATTAAAAACATGTGATATCAGCAGAGTAATAATAAAAGATGAAAAATCAATGACACGCCAACCATTTTGAATATTTTTCTCAAGTTTATTGAAGTATCCATGCAAAACTAGGTAAATGTAGGGTATTTATATCAATACTCCACTAAGGCGTGCATATGAAAAGGTAAAAAACGATAGATTGTCTTCTATATTTCAAACTGATCCATAATATAACAAAATAGTATAAACAAAAAAGAAATATTAATTAGACTTTAATCCATTATACTCAATCTCTTGAAGGTAAAAAACAATATGTAATCCAATTCAGAATGGTGGTCCACAGGGGCAGATTGAAGACTTTTTATTCAGTGAAGCTGAAATACTCAATTTAACACTTACATATAAATAATAATTTTTTTTTTGTAAAACGTATAAATAATATTAAGTGAGGCAAAGTTTGCACTTTCCATGCAAGGCCAAACTTTACTCTGCTCAAAATGAAAATGAAAATTATAATCAAGAAATTTGAATATTTGACAAACATTAGTGGTATTGATTATCATAATGAAAATAGTTAAATAAACTTTTGAATATTTGACAAACATTAATGTGTCCAAAAAAAGAAAGAAAGAAAAAAAAATCTAACTACTCTGATATGCTTTAAAGCTTAATAACATTAATGTTTCATCCCACATCGGTAAATAGTTAAATAAAGTTTTACTTTATAAGTCTTTGCTTGCTCCGCATCGATTGTCAATGGCGAGTGGCCAAGTTACCCACAATGATGCTGCTAGCAAAGATATGGCCACCCACTATGGCTGGTAAAGCATTAAAAATTCAACATTTGTGCATGGCCATCCATAAAGGATGGTCTAGTATAGAACCTACACTTCTTTTTTTTTTGAAGGGTTAAAATTTTATGAGGAGTCTGAAAACTTTTTATTTTATGGATATTTTTGTATTAAAGATACTACTTTATTTTTAGTTATATTGTAAGATTTTATTTGATGACATGTTACAAATATACTTTGAATTTTAAAATTGTTTATTACTGTGAAGATGCTGCTTTTTAAGAAGTATTTTTTTTTTCTTTATAACTAATTTTTCGGATAACATATATGTTGAAATTTATTGTCAAAAAAGCAAGGTAATAGAGAGAATTTCTAGAACTGAAAAAGGCTAAAAAATAATTGTAATTCCGGAGATATGGAAACTAATGGTTTGTCGACTTAGCCTTTTGCAATTTCAAAAGCACATTTGGACTTGGTCCTTTGTGTTTGAGTCTTTTTTTTTTCATGAGGAAAAAGCTATAAGACATCAATCCAATGAAAGGATTAATGTTTGAGTCACAAACACAAAAAAAGGCTCACATTTGAAAAGTAAAAATTAGAGACACCTAACCTTTTGAAAACATGTTTTTTTACCTAACCTTTTGTAAACATGTTTTTTTTACGTAACCTTTTGAAAACATGTTGTTTTCAATGTTATTCTCAAAATGTATATTTTAAGCCACAAAAGGTAGCTAGAAAATTTATAGTTCTTGAAAATTGAAGCAAAGCCATGTTTTCAAAAACTTGATTTTCTTTGATATGATACTCAAGATGTGCATAGGGTAAATTCCAAACAAAAAAAGCACGTCCAAGTAAGAGGTTACGGGGAATTCCTGGGTAGTCCAATTAGTGGGTTACCTTTCCTGACTTATGGGTGGTCATGGTTTGAATCCTAAGGGTTGAAGGGCAAAGAGGTTACGGGAGTGGTTTTATACACATGATGAAGGAAGGTATTTGAAATAATTATTTTCCGACATCGGTTATTTGTGAAATAATTAATTACTTTATCAGCTTGTGTTTGTTCCATGCAGATTGCCATTGGTTACCCACAAAGGGTTACTGGCATTAAACATCTTCAACCTAATTGGTAACTAGTGATGCTATTGCAAGAGCCACCATCCACAATGGATGCTCTAGCATTAAACATTGAAATTTATATAAACAACATAATGCCATCCATAATGGATGGTATAGTGAAAAATAAAAACACTATTTTTCCTTTTTAAAGGGTAAAAAATTTAATAGTAATAAGATGATAAAGGAATTTATGAAAGAACATTAACTTCAAACGTACTCTTTTTACAAGAATGTGCGGATACACATGTGCATGCTTGAGAAAAATTTCCGTTCCAAGCATATTTTCATTAATTCTAAAGATAGTTTTTTTTTCCAGTTAAATTGCAAAATTTATGTTTTATATACTTTACATTCTCAATTTTAAAAAGTGTTTGTACCATTTTAAGACTACTATTCGCCTAATTTTAGCCAGTGTTTGCAAACACTGAACACACTCATCTTCTATTTTCTCCCCAAACCCCAAGTGTAAGGTTTCCCTATTCTTCATTCAATTAAGCACAAAAACAATTTGAATATCATACTTTTTAAATTAATAATGTGAAGAAGGAACTCTTAGTGTGTGTGTGTGTGTGTTTTTTTTTTTTTCTTTTGTCAGTCAAAACATCAAGAGAAAACCACAATAAATGTCATTTGTGTTTGTTTAGGAAGGAAATTTTGGTCCTTTTGTAAAGGTGTGGCAAATGACTGTCTTACACAGCTCAAAGTAGATTTAAATTAATTTATCTTATTTTATGTTATAGAAATAGTATGAGAAATGAGAATCATGCTCACCAAAAATGAAAATATGTTAAAACTAACTTAAAAACTAATGAAGTAGGTAAAATAAAACAAAAAACTTTGTCAATGAATGACACGAAATGAAAAAGCATTCAGTGCGCACAATTAAAGGATGTCCAAGATTAATGGCCGATGGCTTAATTAATCTACCCTTCAAATCATTAGGATAAATAATTTTGGCTTAATTAATCTATCAACTTGGATAACTATCAATGATGTGTCCAAAAACTATTGACTTAGACCATGGGTGAGACCATGGTCTTAGACCAATTTGTCCAAGTAGAGACTCAAAGTCAACTTAGTTGATGACCAAAAAAAAGAAAGAAAGAAAAAAGTCAACTTGGATATGCTTTAATGCTTTTGCCATTTGAATAACAATGTTTCATCCCACATCGGTAAATAGTTAATAAAATTTTGCTTTATAATTCTTTGCTTATTCCCCATGCATTGTCAGCGACGGGTGGCAAATTAAGTTACCCACAACGGGTGTCTGGAGTTAAATCTTGTAATGTGGATTAAGTGATGCTGCTGCTGCCCGAGACATGGCCATCCACAGTGGATGGCCATGTTTTATAATCCAACATTTTTTGAAGGGTAAAAAATTTATTTGATGACATGTTAAAAGTTGTTACAAATATTTATTTGATGACATAAAAATTTATTTGATGGCCATGATGACATGTTACAAATATACATGGTTTTTATACTCTCCATTGTCATTTTTAAAAGTTGTTTATTACTACTGTCAATATAGTACTTTTTATGATGCTTTTTTTTTATTATTATTATTACTGATTTTTAAGATAACATATTATCTTCGAATTTATTGCGACAAAACTATGATATTCGTATGTTAATTTTTTTTTATAACTTCGATTTTGTTAGTTTTCTTTGTTTATTGGCACATGATGAAAATATTCATAGAGTTTCAAGAACTTCAATCTCGACAACGGTGAAAACTGCATAAAGTTTCTCAAGTGATGCTGTAAACTTTATTAGTTTATAAAGCATACACCTAGCATCATTAATATGCATAAGCTGCATCTTTAAAACATAAGAAGAAATATATGAAGCACAAGAAAAAGGTAGATAATTGATGAGGGTGGACAACTTGGATCCACCCGAGCTCACCAACTCGACCTCAAGAACCTAACTTGCAAAAAAAGGGAAGGAACCGCGAGGGTGGTGATCCGTGTTTTCCCTCGGGTGTGAGAGTGATTAGTATGCTCGAGTTGAAGGGTAGGTAGTTGAGAGCAATAAATATGCACAAATTACCTGACAATGGCTGATGAGTAGGCTATTTATACTAATATTAATTACAGGCAGCAATTAATGGTTAATGTTGTCCAGCACTGTTCACGGCTGCCCGAGCTCATTGCCCAGCGGATAAAGTTATTGTCCATTGGTTAAAGTCAGGTGCTGCCTTTATGTCACATTGATGGTGACTGTCAGGCTGGGGAAGTGATGCGGGTTGGATATAGGCCAGGTCACACCGATCTAGGTTGGGAGGACTTGCCCCGGCTCAGGTTTACACCCATATCAATAATAAAGACAATTCCCAAAATTGAAAAGGCTAAAAAATAATTCTTTTTCACGAGATGGAAACTCATGGTGTGTCGACTTAGCCTTTTGGGAGTTCAAAAGCACATTTGGATTCTAATTGTATTTCAACGAGTGTCTAATCCTTTTTGTTTGAGTCTTTTTTTTTTCCCTTTCAATGATTGTTGATCCTTTGCGTTTGACTCACAAACATAAAAAAGTTCACATTTCGGGGAAAAAAAATAGATACACCTAAGCTTTTGAAAACGTGTTTTTTTCAATGTTCAAAACTTGATTTTCTTGACATTATACTCAAGATGGGCATAGGCTAAATTCCAAAACAAAATTCCAAATAAGAGATTAAGGGGAATTTTGGATAGCCCAGTTAGTGGGTTATCTTTCTGGTTTGTGAGTGGTCAGGGTTCAAATTCTAAGTATTGGGGACATATGGGGTGGGGGTAGTAGAGAAAATTAAAAAAGAGAAAAAAAAGGAAAAAAAGTAAGAGGTTACGAGAGCAATTTTATACACATGATGAAGCAAGATATTTGAAATAATTGTTTTCCCACATCGTTTATTGGTCAAATAATTGTTTATTGTAGGGTTCTTCTATCATGAGGCATGTGGCAAATCTGTCATAGCCATATAGACAAAAAAGTGTTTCAATTAGTTGATAAATGTCAATCAATTGTTATAAGTGGGAGTATCATAGTAATTTATTTAAAACTCTGTAAGGCCAAATTAGTAAAAAGAGAAATTTTTGACATTCTGACATGGCATGTCTGCACGAGACATACTAACATGAATTAGTCTTATAGAATAATAACTTGACATGTAGTTGTGACAAATTTGTCACATGTCTCATAAAAAATTTTCCTCGTTCCATGCAGATTGCTACCCACAACGGGTAACTGGCATTAAATCTTGAATTGGATTAAATGATGCTGCTGCCCGAGACACGGCCACCCACAATGGGTGGTGCTAGCATCGGTTTTTCTTTTTTTGTTATAGATAAACCTTGCTCAAGCAAGGCATGGCCATCCACAATGGATGGTCTAGTAAGGAGTCTATTATAAGGAGTCTATGAAAGAAAAATAATTTCAAACATAGTAGATCTTGTTACCACAAGTATTTTCGTGATAAGGGTTTTGGCTTCTGATTTCACTTCGCTTGCTTGCACGAACTCCTTTTGTTTGAAAAAGAATATTACTTCGCTAATCGACGAAATGTTTCGGGGAGTAGAAAATAAGCATAGATCCGGAGATTTCCGAATAGGGCAACCTTTCGATACTTGATTTTTAGTTATATTGTAAGATTATTTGATGACATATTATAAATATACTTGGTTTATATATTGTACATTTTCAATTTTAAAATTGTTTATTACTGTCAAGATACTACTTTTTAAGATACCATATATGTTGGAATTTATTGTCAAAAGAGAAAGGTAGATAAAGAGAATTTCTAGAACTGAAAAGGGGATGTGTCGACTTAGACTCTGTTTGATCTAATTGTGAAATTTTAGTTTTTGAGTTGGTGGCGGAGCCACTAATGCATGAAGGAGTTTGAAGTGTTGTTGAACAAAAATTATTGAATGTTTGGTCTATGTTGCACAATGTTGAGTTTTTAGAAATTTTGATAGCAATGTTGGACTTTAAAAATATATAAAAGGGTATATTTGAGAAAGGAAAAAAAATAGCTTCCGGCATTATACAAAAACAGCTTAACAAAAGTCTTTTTTTAAAAGCTCCAATTTGAAGCTCTTAACTTTTAGTTTTTTTTTAGCTTCAACTTTTACTTAAAGGTATTTTGAAAAATAGGCCAAATATGTTAGTTTCAACTTCTAAACTCACATAAAATATTTTTTTAGTGTCTAAAAGTTAAATCAAACAGTAGCCTTTTGTGAATTCAAAAACACATTTGGATTCTAATCGGATTTCAACGAGTGTCTGGTCCTTTGCGTTTGAATCCTTTCTTCTTTTTTTTTTCCTTTTTTTTTTTTCTCTAGATGCGTGTTGATCCTAGCAAAGCAAGACTTGATAGCGGTTGGGGAGAGGAAAAAGCTATAATGCATCAATCCAATAAATAAATTAATGTATGAGTCACAAACACAAAAGAGTTCACATTTGGAAAGTAAAAATTAGGTATAACTAACCTTTTGAAAACATGTTTTTTTATCTAACTTTTTGAAAACATTTTTTTTTTCAATGTTATTCTCAAAATGTATATTTTAAGCCACAAAAGCTAAAAACTTTACAGTTCTTGAAAATTGAAGTGTATTTTCAAAAACTTGATTTTCTTTGATATGATACCCAAGATATGCATAGGTTAAATTACAGACAAAAAAACACGTCCAAGTAAAAGGTTATAGGGAATTCTGGGGTAGTTCTGTTGGTGAATTACCTTTTTTGATCTGTGGATGGTTAAGGTTTGAATCCTATGAGAGTATAAGGCAGATGGAGATGAAGTAGAGAAAACTAAAAAAAAATAATAATAATATGAGAAAAAAGTAAGAGGTTACGGGGGTGATTTTATACACATGATGAAACAAAGGTACTTGGAATAATAGTTTTCCCACATCGGTTATTAGTGAAATAATTATTTACTTTATCAGCTTGTGTTTGAATTCCATGCAGATTGCCAATGGTCACCCACAAAGGGTTACTGGCATTAAACATAATAGAAGGGTATAGTGTTGCTCTTCCGGGAGCTGCCATTCACAATGAGTAGTATAGTAGCATTCATCTTCTATTTTCTCCCCAAACCCCAAGTCTGTGGTTTCCCTATTCTTCGTTCAATTAAGTTCAAAAACAATTTGAATATCATACAAGAGGAATCCACAAGAAATGTCATTTGTGTTTGTTTAGGCAGGAAATTTTGGCCCTTTAGTAAAGGTGTGGCAACATCTAAATTTTCATCTTCGTAATATCTTTTGTTAAGCAAATAAATGTGCGGATTGATTGGCCTCTTATGGTCTTAGTTACCCCATTGGTTTATGTTTTCTACGTAATGTACCACATAATATGTGATATCTGTTAGATCGTGATAAACGAGATGCATGAAAAATCCTTGCGCTTTGTAATAATATAGCCTTCGTGGCTATACTTTCAATTTTATAATACAATGGTTATGCCTCCTGTTTATCCCCCAAAAAAATGAAAATATGTTAAAACTAACTAACTTAAAAACTAATGAAGTAAGTAAAATAAGACAAAAAAGTTGTTCATTGAATGATACGAAACGAAAAATCATTTAGTGCGCAAAATTGAAAGCGTGTCCAAGATTAATGGCATATGGTTCAATTAATCTACCCTTTTTTGAAAAATATAATTAAGTATCTATGCTTGTACTTATTTTGAAAATATTTACTTTTTAAGTTATTCTCAAAATGATTTGGCAAATGCAACTAAAGGAAGAAGACCCATATTTTTTGAAAGGTCATTTAAGGGAGGAAGGCGATAATATAAATTAAGGTGAGATCATAACAGTGGCGAAGCTATTCAATGATGAGGAGGGACTGCATCTTCCACTCGCCCTAATTTTCTTCAAAAAAAATGCAAAATGCTAATCAATCCGGTGATTGAGTAGCAAAATACTTTGTTTGCCTATTTTATTAACCACCCTTTTGAGATTTATTGTCTTTGCCACCTTTACCATAGTCAATTTGCATGTTCTTGAACTGGTTGTTCAAGAAATTTACATTCTTTTGCGCTCCCCACAGCTCGGCGTGCTTTTCTGACTTCACAAGCTTCTTTATCAATGTTGCTGGATCTATGGAAATTTTATAAACCCCTGGAATAGACAGTGCATGCTTCCAACAAATTTTAGCAAAACTAGCACACACGTCATAACATTGTGGGTTACCATCCCACATCGGTAATTAGTTAAATAAAAAAATCATTTTATAATTGTTTGCTTGTTTTACATTAAACGTCAATGGCACGTGGTAAAGTCACCCATGAATTTAACGTTGAATTAAACGGTGCTGCTGCGGTCAAAGACACGGCCATCCACAATGGATGGTGTTGGCATTTACAACAAATGGATATTGATTGATAATTCGCAGTTGTGTTGCTCTATGTTTCGTCTATCCACCATGGCTGGTCTAGTTAAAAAGAATATCCATACTTTTTTTTTTCCTTTCTTGGAGGGTAAAAATTTCAAGAGTTAATATATAAGATGTAAAGAAAAATAAAAAAATGACGCATTTAGACTTTATTACTTTTTAAAAATTTTAATTTTTTCTCTATTGTTCAAAATTAACTAATTTAGTCTATATTATATTCCAAAAAAATTAAATTCATCTTTATTGTTCAAAATTAGTCAATTTATTTTATTTATTGATTCGATTAATTCTCAATTAAATTGCAAAATTTATGTAATAACATGTTACAAACTATACTTGTTTCTTGTTTTGTATACTCTACATTTTGAATTCTAATAACTGGTTATTACCGTCACAATACTACCTTTTCAGAAGTGTTTTACTTCCTTCTAACTAATTTTTAAGGAAATAAACTCTTCAAATATAATTTGACAGGACTTGATGGTTATACGTTGGAGATTTTGCCCAATTTAATTTTTTATTGACTAAATTGGGATTGTATAAAGATCATAGACAATTTTCATAAAATATTGCATAGAAAAATAATTTAATGAACCTGGATAGAGAGTCATCACAATTCCATATAATATTTCTCTCTCTTTCTATCTTTATTTTCGATAATCTTGAGAAACATTCATACATAATTAGCCTCACAATAAACAAGTAGGCACCATGTTAGAGCAGAGAGTCCAGCAATCACCTCTATGTGTCACGCCCCAACCCGACCCCGCAAAAGGCCAAGTTCGGACCCAACACACGGACGGAGTCTCCTCTGTACCGTGGACGATCCGAAAACCCTACATTCAATGGAATATACGCGGAAACCACAATATCCATTTGAACAAATCAACTATCTTTTAAAAACATACATCTTCTCATTAACCAACTTTGCAACCCAAAATGTCATGCATACTACACAAGTATTCATGCCACTAAGCAGTTAAACCATTAGCATGCAGTTCTTTACTAGTCACGTGAGTACATATTTACAACTTTACAACCTTTCAACTTTTACAACATAAGACCATAGAGGCCTCAAAATAGAAACTACATACAAGGCTACAAGCCTCAAAATAGAGCGACTGTAACGCCCCGATCCCTCACGAGACCGGGACTCCTATTTATCATGCTATTCTCACCCAATTCCAAACCCCGGGCACGAAATTTAGAGAAAAACGGACGGAATTTCCCCTATATATAGGACTATATAAAAACCTGCCAACAGTCACATACAAGTCCTGAATCACAATCAACCATTCATACAACCTAGCTTTCAAGATTCATAAATCCAACTAGCTCCTCAAGGTCATCCGAGCCTTAGAACAATAAAATCTACTTATACCACACAAGCATGCAAGACAAAATTAATTTTAACTATAAATAGTTGGATATAACTATAGCCAAGGTTTCTTATCAAGTTAACAAATACCCAAGCATGCAATAAGAAAAGTAAACTAGGATTCATTATTACATGCCATCTAACTTAGTCATCCATCACATAAGATTACAAGATACTACATTCACCAACTATACATAAGACCACAAGGTCTCAAAAGCACAACAACCAACAACTTCAAACACACTGCACACATAATCAACCTTATCACACAAGAATCAAAGATTCTGATCTACGTATACTTCTTCTTCTTCCTCTACTGCTATCAGCTGGGGATTCTCCTCAACTTCTCCTGAAACATGTTTAAATGAGGAGTGAGCAACAATGTTGCCCAGCGAGGGAGGTGATGCAACATACCGGGGCGTGCAAAATGATATTCAGATACAAGAAATCATATATATATATATATATATATATATATATATATATATATATATATATATATATATATATAACATAAACAACAAGATCAAATAGCAAGTAGTTAACCACATTAAAAGGATACGGTTCCACTTTGTCTTCAATCACGAGCCGCGAACCACGAACTTCACGCAATTGCTGGCAAACCCTTACTCCAACAAGTTGGGATACTCTAGATGTATCCCGATCTATGACCCTTTCTCCTGAGGTAGGTCCATACCCAGCAGGTGAACCACATCTCTGGGGTAGTGGAGTATGCCTCAGCGAGAAGGGAATAGGCACCATGGTAGTCGAGGGAGCACGGCAAGCCTGATGCCGCCCGTGTTTCTCGACGCTACCATGTCCAAAAAGGTTGCGCAACCCTGAGACAAGATCACGAGAGTCAAGAATATCAAAATCACATAAGAGGGACGACAAAATAGGCCGCCCTCGCAATTAAACACAAATAACACGAGAAAACACAAGATAGCGAGTAAATAGTACATATAAACTATTTCAGTTGCTAATCATATAATCTATAAACAATAAGATAAGTTAAGATGTAAAAAAAAAAATGAAGACACCCTCACCTTTAGTAAGTCAAACCCGTAAGAGCATAGCTTAGGTTTACTCCAAACCTCTTTGAATCCACTCAAATGTGCAACCCCTAGTTATTCATATAAGTATAACACTTTCATTATCTATTGCAATTCTATTATCATGATTAGCTCTAATATACATATAGCCTAACTATACAACTTAACTCATAAGATAGCATGAATCACACAGCCTTCAAGTTAAACACTTAATACACGCTATTACGCTTAAATACTAAGCATTATTCAATTACTAAGCATGTTAAAAGAACTCTAAAATGCATTATCCAAAGTGAAATCATGTACAAGGTTATCTATTTTTTTCTAAGATCATTAAACATACACAACTACTTTAGATTGCAAGACATGTTAAAATGACACTCTTATTAACACTAAAACACCATAAGCAACAAATTCACATTCTTTAATCAAGTTACTATTCATTTTCTTCTTCAATTCACTTATACACACAAACTCATTTTTCACATGTAATTAAGCTAGAAAGTTCACTCTACCACCTCATTAGTTAGCATAGAAGGCATTAGAAGCATCAAAATATCATTAAGTTAAGATTATAAGCTATAAATTTCAATTACTTTACTACAACAATCAATAATCATCTAACTAGATGAGCTAACTTTATAGTTTACTTGATTAACAATCAAATGTAGCAACTATAGCAATTCAAATAACTAATTATGCAATAAGACTAACCATTTGACAAGAAGTCCAACATATCTCCTTCTAAATGCTCACAAAACAAGCTCTAAACTTCACACAAGATAATGAACCTCAAATCTAACTATACTACATCTCTAATGACACTTTATGGCACCATTTAAGCCCTTGAAATCTCACTTTAAAGTACAATTACCCCAAAAGTCCGAATTTACCTCTTTATGCATTACACTACAAGTACTCTAATTGGAGCTCAACTAAGCGAAGCGAATACATTTTTAGCACCTCCTCACTTACTAGACACTAGCCCTAATGCCCGAATGCACCCGGATTCACTTTCAACCCGAAACCCCTTTGTCAATCTTTGCTATTAAGCTCCAAACCAAAAGGCAAGGTTCAAGATTCCCAAACGAGTTATCTTATCCTTCAAACCACACCTTATGGCACCCCAAGGACCCTCGAGTTCACCCGTTAAACCTCGTTTACCATTAAATTCCCGATTTCCTCTTTGTGCGTTTATACTACAAGTACCAATTCCGGAACCCAAACAAGCAAAACGAAGGCACTTCTAAGGCTTCAATACTTAATAAAGACTAGCCATAACCTCAAAACATGCCCGGATTTGAGTTAACCCCGAAATCCCCAATTAAAGTAGCCTATTTTGATCAAAATTCTCAAATTTTTCACATGGCAAGTATAACGAATATTTTTTCCACGCTCAAAGACCTAATTAGCAACTACTAGAAGTATTGAATCAAATTAAATTGCTCAAATTTTCGGAACCCTAAAAATTACACTATTCATCATATTCCTCAAGTGACACTTTGCTAAAAACTCAACACCAAGCTATAATATTGCATATGGATGTTCTCTAACATGTATACATACTATATAAAGCAAGAAACAAGTATGTTATAGCTCCATAATAGCAAAATCCGAAAATTAAAAAAAAAAACTTGACATAAACTTTAAACCATGAAAATGATGCAACTCTTTCACCAAAAACGTGCAAGGAAGCTAGGATAGGACTTGGAGAAGCTTGGAACCACTTGGAGAAGACTTGACAAAGCTTGAAAGTTCAAATTGCGAAAAATTGGCAAGAAAATCACTATTCCCGTAATGGCTTTTTTGGCTGATATTTGGCCTTTTTTGGCTTATTTTAGTATTTTTTGTGTTTTGTTTTGTTTTGTTTGGTATATATATATATATATATAGGATAATTATATGGGTTGATGGGTTGGATATTGGGTTTGGGTTGTGGGTTAAAATGGATTTGAGTTTAGGTATATTAGAATAAATGCAAGAAAACTTCTTTAAACCCCAAAATAATACATAGTTTTACTATTTATATAATATCAAGATATTTTTACAAATCACTCCTCATATATGCAATGAATATAATTTTTGTGAACATAGGCTAATTATAAGTTAAGTAATAATAAAAAAATATGAAATCCGGGAAATAAGATAATAAAAATTTTAATTCGGGCTCTTATTATATTATATAGGCAATAGACTAAAGAAATAATGAGTTAGGTTAGTAAATGGGGTCTAATTAAACATATTTAAGGGTCTAATAAAAGTCCAAAGTCTAGCTAATTCACTAGAAGCCGAAATAAAAATTCTACAAAAAGTTACTATTCTTTCGTAACACTATTCATTCAAGACGAAAACTATTTTCTAAATGCATACTCCCAACATTAAATACACAAAATAATATTTTTCACATTCCTCCTACATGATATGTGACAGAAGAAAAATACAGTTTCAGAAAAATTAAACAGTAAATTTTCTTTATGAATAGTGTCTTATGCTAAAAATTGAATAAATGTACATTTAATGCTCAAATAAGACATTCAACAATTTAAAATGAATATGAAGAGGTTCTCGGTCGTCACAGCGACAACCAAGCAATATACACATCAAGCATGGCCCGCACAAAAGTCTGGCAATCAACCACCAGTTAAGCAAAGAAAGTGCTATCAAGGAAACACCTCCACTTGTTCCTCCTCCTCCTCTACCACCTCAATAGGAACAGCATCAACTACTCCTGTAAAATATAGTATAGAAAGGGATGAGCAAAAACTATTGCTCAGCGAGGGTTAATTGGTCTCAAGGACGGAGGTGAGAGAAGAATGCAATGGAAGTAGTCAAGTGGATCCATCAATTAACATATAGAAACACAAGCTAAGCCAACAATAAATCAAGACAAGCATTAAGGCTATAACCATTCAATTAAAGGATACAATTCACTTTCCACAAGCAACTTTCAATCCACGAATCTGATGACGACGCGCCGGCCCAACTACCTTATAATTTCAGTTTGGAATACCCCGGAAGTATCCAATCAATTCTACGACTCAAATCTCCCTGGGAGGCAACCCAAGCAAGAAAGGGAATAGGACACGAGACTAGAGCAACCAACCTTGGCAACCCGAGGCTACCCATAGAGGCCCATCACACCCGCCCCTGACTCTATGAATACAATACATTATACAATGCAACAATCGAGCGATATAGCCACACGTGGGAGAATAACAAAGTAGGTTACTCTCGCACGCAATAGCAACAATTGATAAACATTTCAATCATAATCAACTTTAACAAGCATAATAAGCGACAATAAGCATTCTACAAGCATAACACTATGAAAACCAACAAAATCACACAACGACCCCAACTTTCAAAATGCTACTACTTCTAAACGAGCCACGAGTTTTGGAAATCGATTTTACCATTCATCCTAGGACACCATAAAGTACGACTAAAAGCCATAAAACCCTACTTTACCCTAGAATTCTCACAAAGCCCCGATTTTTTCCTTTGCTCGTTTGAACTACAGCTACCCTAACCAAATACCCAACCAATGCCATAACCACACCAAAAGTGCTTCCATGGCCTCCCGAGACAACGTCTTCACGCAAAACGAAAAAATACCAAACTCGACCGGAACGACCCCAACATAACCCAAGGCATTTTTCTTTGTTTTTCCATTACACAATCCAAATAAACCATACATTTAAGCATTCTAGCATATCTAACACCTTTCTAAATCAACAGAATGCAATACGGAGTAACTTTTACGAAACGGGGATTTACTATTCACAATTTACTATTCCATTGTCAATTTAAATTGCAATTGCTATATTCAACTGTAAAAAATGCTAAAACCCTACAAATACATGTTCTACAATCATCAAGGAACATTCTTTAAGCAACAAAACAGATAAAATAACAATCTACGCATAATTCCCAAAATTTAAAGTTTGTACAACATATATTCAAATGCGCAAATAACGATGCATCCCTCACCTTAGCTGCTAGTAGACGTTAGGAAAACAATGTTGAGAACCCTGAGAACAACCTCAAGCAACCCCACGCGAAGATTTGATGATTTGAGTTGAAAATCTTTTTTTTTCTTTCTCCTTAAAGCTCTCGGTTTTGAGCTCTTTTTTTTTTGCCTTTGTGTTGTTTTTTATTTTATAATATATTATGCATATATAAGATGACAACTCAAGGTCAAATGGTCAAGTCTTGGTCAAAGCTAACTAAAGTTGGTCAAAATAGCTTATTTTGTTGGCAAATTAACTTAAAACAAAGCCAAACTATAATTCTAACAAACTACCAAAATATTAAATACTATAAATACTATTTTTACTATTTGCTGAGGACTAGAAATCATTTCCTAACTAACACCCTTGATATGCAATGCACTTTGCTACAAAGAACGAATAACAACTAAATATCAAGGAATTCTAGAAAAATATAATTTTCAGAAAAAGAAACAGAAAAATTTCATGTTCCGGGCTCGGGTATTACACCATCTCCCCCTTAAACAATTGCGTCCACGCAATTCTTACCTGGTCGACAAACAACTCCGGATACTGACTCTGAACCTGGTCCTCTCTCTCCCAAGTTGCTTCCTCAAACCCATGATGATTCCACAGAACCTTTACCATCGAAGTACTCTTCCTGCGAAGCTCTTGAACTTTCCAATCCACAATTCGAATCGGTCTTTCCTCATAAGTTAACTTATCCTTAATCTGCAAAAGCTCTGGTTCAAGTACATGTGAATGATCTGGATGATATTTCCTTAACATTGACACATGGAAGACATCGTGCAGTCTTGACAAGCTCGGAGGTAAAGCTAACCGGTAAGCTAAATGACCCACCTTTTCGGTGATCTCAAACGGACCCACATACCGGGGACTAAGTTTCCTACTCTTACCGTGCCGAATTAACCCATTTCTAGGAGAAATCTTAAGGAACACCTGATCACCCAAAGCAAACTCAAGATCCCGACGGTGCTTGTCAGCGTAACTCTTCTAACGACTCTGAGCTGTAAGCATACACTGGCGAATAAGATAAACATTATCCACCATCTTAATCATTTCAGGTAACACAATCGGATCAACTGTTCTCATTTCTCCAACCTCTTCCCAATACAATGAGGACCTGTTTTTACGACCATACAACGCCTCGTAGGGAGCCATACCTATAGTAGATTGGTAACTGTTATTGTAGGAGAACTCCGCTAAAGGCAAGAACTTTTCCCAATTCTTCCCAAAGTCCAACACACATGCCCGAAGCATGTCTTCCAAGATCCTGATAGTTCTTTCAGACTGGCCATCAGTCTGTGGATGGTATGTAGTACTGAAGCTCAATTTAGTTCCTATGGCCTCTTGCAACTTCTGCCAAAAACGAGATCTAAATCTGGGATCTCTATCTGACATTATACTCTGTGGTACACCATGAAGTCTCACAATATTAGCAACGTAAAGCTCAGCTAGTTTATCAAGACTATAACAGTTCACATAAATAAAATGTGAAACCTTAGTCAATCGGTCCACAACAACCCAAACAGAATCACACCCTCTCGGAGATCTCAGAAAATCAGTCACAAGGTCCATTGTTATATGTACCCAATTCTATTGCGGAATCGACAACGGTTGCAGAAGCCCGGCTGGCCTCTGATGCTCCGCTTTAACCCTCTGGCAAGTCAAACACCTGGATACATACCCAGCAATCTCCCTCTTCATATTGTTCCACCAGAAGTGTTGTTTCAGATCTCTATACATTTTAGTACTGCCCGGGTGAATTGTATGTCTTGAATTATGTGCCTCAGATAGAATCTCATTCTTCAAAGTCGGATCACCAAGAACACACACCCTATCCCTGAATTTGAAGATACCATCTGCATGTAATTTAAACTCTGACTCTCCCCCTTTTGTTTTTTCTTGGATTTTCAAGATCTGAGGATCAGTCTTCTGAGCCTCTCTGATTTGTGTTAATAATCCCGATTGAATTTGCAAACTAGTAAACCGAATCCCAGTTTCAGTAGCTTCTGGCTTCCACGAACAAATTTCCTCCAAAGTCTCCCAATCCTTGATAATTAGACTTGCAACAGTAGCCTTTCGGCTCAAAGCATCTGCAGTAACATTGGCCTTACCTGGCACGTAGTTTATAGAACAATTATAGCCACTTAATAGCTCTAGCCATCTTCGCTGCCTTATATTCAAATCTTTTTGTGAAAACAAGTATTTGAGACTCTTGTGATCAGTAAAAATTTTAAATCTGCTACCCCACAAGTAATGACGCCACTTCTTTAAAGCAAACACGATGGCAGCTAACTCTAAATCATGTGTAGGGTAATTGACTTCATATGGTTTCAACTTTCTAGAAGCATAGGCAATCACCTTACCATTCTGCATTAAAACACATCTCAATCCTTCTTTAGATGCATCACTGTAGACAATAAAGTTTTTCGTACCTTTAGGTAAAGCTAGTATAGGAGCCGTAGTTAATCTCTTTTCCAGTTCTTGGAAACTAGATTCACATTTAGCATCCCAATTATAGCCAATTTTTTTTCGAGTCAATTGGGTCAAAGGCCCAAAAATTTTGGAAAAGTCTTTGACAAATCTCCGATAGTAACCTGCCAACCCCAGAAGGCTAAGGATCTCTGACACCGTTTCAGGTCTCTTCCAAGATGAAACAACTTCAATCTTAGCTGGATCTACTGAAACTCCTTGATGTGAAATGATATGGCCCAGAAAAGATATTTGATTCAACCAGAATTCGCACTTGCTGAATTTAGCAAAAAACTTGTTTTCTTGTAAAGTCTGTAGCACAATCTTCAAATGTTGTTCATGTTCAGCCTCATCCTTAGAGTATACTAAAATATCGTCAATAAAGATTACGACAAATTGATCAAGATAAGGTCGAAAAACCCTCTGCATGAAGTCCATGAATGCGGCTGGTGCATTCGTCAACCCAAACGGTAACAAAACAAATTCGTAGTGACCATATCTAGTCCTGAATGCTGTTTTAGGTATATCATCACTCCGAATCCTGAGTTGATAGTAACCTTGCCTCAAGTCAAATTTCAAGTACACTCTCGCACCTTGCAGTTGGTCAAACAATTCTTCAATCAACGGCAAGGGGTATTTATTATTAATCGTAACTTGATTAAGTCCCCTGTAGTCAATGCATAGCCGTAGCGTGCCGTCTTTCTTCCTCACAAACAACACAGGCGCACCCCACGATGAAGAACTAGGTTGTATAAACTCTTTCTCAAGCAAGTTATGAAGCTGAATTTTCAATTCCTGAAGTTCAGCCGGTGCCATTCTATAAGGACTTCTAGAAACTGGCGCAGTGTCCGACATAAGATCAATCACAAACTCAATATCCCTATCCAGTGGTAAACCTGGTAGTTCCTCAGGAAATACACCAGGGAAGTCTTTAACAATTGGAACCTCATTCAAATTCAACTTATCAGTAGGTTGATTGATTAGATAAGCTAGGTAAGCTTCACAACCTTTATTCAACAACTTGGAAGCCTTGATTGATGATAAAAGAGGCGTTCTAGTAGCCTTGCGGTTCCCAACAATCTCAAGCACTGGTAGGTCAGGAATCTGAAGATAAACAATTTTTGTTCTACAATCCAACTGAGCATAGTATTTCCCCAACCAGTCCATTCCCAAAATGATTTCAAAGTCACGAAAGGGCAATATGATTAAATCATCAGGAAATTTACGGTCCTCAATGCATATATCACAAGATTTGTAAATAGACTCAGTAACAAATTTTGCGCCCAAAGGCGTACTAACTTCAACTTTATGTGGCAATTTATCAATGCTAACATTCACATATCGTGCACATGCAGGAGTTATAAACGAATGCGTAGCTCCGGGATCAATCAAAACTTTAACTGGCTGAGTATTGAGAAGAAATGTACCTTCCACTATTGTTGTGGTATCAGGTAACTCCTCTGCATCAAGAACAAAGGCCCTAGCCTGAACCCTCTGCGCTGGACCTGTACCTGCAGCCCTGTTCTGCACACCCTGGCCTCCAGTACGACCCTGAACATTCTTAAACTTAGGGCAATCTTTCACCCTGTGCTGATCGCTCCCACAACCAGTACACTTACCACTTTTCCTTCAACAGTTAACCTCAATGTGACCCGATCGATTACAAAAGTTACATTGCTGATTTTGCCTTACAACAGTGTTTCCCGTAGGTACGGGGGCTCTGGCAGTGATAGGAACTGTACCTCCCTGCTGGGGTCTAGTCACAGCTGATCTCCCCTGAATCTGATACTGAGGCTGATACGGACGCTGCTGAGGAACCTGAACAAAAGTCTGATACTGTCTCTGCTAACTCTGGCTGCTCTGGCCCAAGTATTGTTTCTTACTCGGCTGGCTACTCTCAGCTATCATCTCTGACTTCTGTTTCTCAAACTTTGAGGCTGCTTGGAATGCCTCGGGATAAGTAGCATAAGTCTGCCCAGTTAAATGCAACTGTATATCCATTCTCAGCCCACGAACAAACCTACTAATCATCCTCCTAGCTGGCTCCACCAACTCAGGCATATACCTCGACAAGCTAACAAATCTAGCCTCATACTGTGCGACAGTCATGTTCCCCTGTCTCAGGCTCACAAATTCCTCTTCCCGCCATTCCCTAGCCATCTCGGGAATATACTTGTCCTGAAACTCATTCACTAAATCATCCCACAAATGCGGAACATCCTCACAATCCCACCTCAACCTAACAGTGTTCCACCATTGTTCCGCGTCGCCCTCAAACAGGAATGCTGCATATGCTATCTTTGCCTCGTCAGTGTACCTCAAAGCAGCGTAAATCTTCTCGATACGGTTAAGCCATTTCTCGACTGCTTCGTCATTCGGCTCTCCGAAGAACTTACCCGGCTCGTGCCTAAGGAATTTCTCCAACTGATTATTCTCAACCCTATACCCCTGTCCACCAGGATTAGCTTGATTTCCCTGGGGATTATTATTCTTTTCATGCCTCTGTTCATGCAGTACTTGAGTAATCTGATCAACTGCAGTGGTCATAGTAGCCATAAACTGCTCAGGCATCGGTTGCTGACCCTGTTCTGTTGCCTCAGCCTCAGCCTCAGCCTCTGCCTCTTGACCTCGAGTACTATGACGTGACAGCATAGTAACAACTTACAGTAGCTGGCAACATAAAGAAACAGTTTATAGACAGAAATGTATCACATAAGATTAGATAACACTCAAGTTAATAACAATCAAATATCCTATCATACAATTCACATAACACGAGATTGACATGTCAAACTAGTTCACTTAAACACATAAGACTCCAAGTTCACATAATCATAATATAACACTTTTCACCTAACATCACACAATAACACTTTATCATTTTAGACCTTTACCCCATAGACCGAGAAACATATCCCGGCTCATGCAATACTATCATACTCTGATACCACCTAAGATGTCACACCCCGACCCGACTCCGCAAAAGGCTAAGTCCGGACCCGACACACGGACAGAGTCTCCTCTGTACCGTGGACGATCCGAAAACCCGACATTCAATGGAATATACGCGGAAACCACAATATCCATTTGAACAAGTCAACTATCTTTTAAAAACATACATCTTCTCATTAACCAACTTTGCAACCCAAAATGTCATATATACTACACAAGTACTCATGCCACTAAGCAGTTAAACCATTAGCATGCAGTTCTTTACTAGTCACGTGAGTACATCTTTACAACTTTACAACCTTTCAACTTTTACAACATAAGACCATAGAGGCCTCAAAATAGAAACTACATACAAGGCTACAAGCCTCAAAATAGAGCGACAACCAAGCAATATACACATCAAGCATGGCCCGCACAAAAGTCTAGCAACTAACCACCAATTAAGCAAAGAAAGTGCTATCAAGGAAACACCTCCACTTGTTCCTCCTCCTCCTCTACCACCTCAATAGGAACATCATCAACTACTCCTATAAAATATAGTATAGAAAGGGATGAGCAAAAACTATTGCTCAGCGAGGGTTAATTGGTCTCAAGGACGGAGGTGAGAGAAGAATGCAATGCAAGTAGTCAAGTAGATCCATCAATTAACATATAGAAACACAAGCTAAGCCAACAATAAATCAAGACAAGCATTAAGGCAATAACCATTCAATTAAAGGATACAATTCACTTTCCACGAGCAGCTTTCAATCCACGAATCTGATGACGACGCGCCGGCCCAACCACCTTATAACTTCAGTTTGGAAAACCCCGGAAGTATCCAATCAATTCTACGACCCAAATCTCCCTGGGAGGCAACCCAAGCAAGAAAGGGAATAGGACACGAGGCTAGAGCAACTAACCCTGGCAACCCGAGGCTACCCAGAGAGGCCCATCACACCCGCCCTTGACTCTATGAATGTAATACATTATACAATGCAACAATCGAGCGATATAGCCACACGTGGGAGAATAACAAAGTAGGTTACTCTCGCACGCAATAGCAACAGTTGATAAACATTTCAATCATAATCAACTTTAACAAGCATAATAAGCGACAATAAGCATTCTACAAGCATAACACTATGAAAACCAACAAAATCACACAACGACCCCAACTTTCAAAATGCTACTACTTCCAAACGAGCCACGAGTTTTGAAAACCGACTTCACCATTCGTCCTAAGACACCATAAAGTACGACTAGAAGCCATAAAACCCTACTTTACCCTAGAATTCTCACAAAGCCCCGATTTCCCCCTTTGCTCGTTTGAACTACAGCTAGCCTAACCAAACACCCAGCCAACGCCATAACCACACCAAAAGTGCTTCCATGGCCTCCCGAGACAACGCCTTCACGCAAAACGAGAAAACGCCAAACTCGACCGGAACGACCCCAACATAACCCAAGGCATTTTTCTCTGTTTTTCTATTACACAATCCAAATAAATCATATATTTAAGCATTCTATCATATCTAGCACCTTTCTACATCAACAAAACGCAATACGAAGCAACTTTTACAAAACGAGGGTTTACTATTCATAATTTACTATTCCATTGTAAATTTAAATTGCAATTGCTATATTCAACCGTAGAAAATGCTAAAACCCTAGAAATACATGTTCTACAATCATCAAGGAACATTTTTTAAGCAACAAAACGGATAAAATAACAATCTACGCATAATTCCCAAAATTTAAAGTTTGTACAACATATATTCAAATGCGCAAATAACGATGCATCCCTCACCTTAGCTGTTAGTAGACGTTAGGAAAACAACGTTGAGAACCCCGAGAACAACCTCAAGCAACCCCACATGAATATTTGATTATTTGAGTTAAAAATCTTTTTTTTTTCTTTCTCCTTAAAGCTCTCGGTTTCGAGCTCTTTTTTTTTGCCTTTGTGTTGTTTTTTTTATTATAATATATTATGCATATATAAGATGACAACTCAAGGTCAAATGGTCAAGTCTTGGTCAAAGCTAACTAAAGTTGGTCAAAATAGCTTATTTTTTTGGCAAATTAACTTAAAACAAAGCCAAACTATAATTCTAACAAACTACCAAAATATTAAATACTATAAATACTATTTTTACTATTTGCTGAGGACTAGAAATCATTTCCTAACTAACACCCTTGATATGCAATGCACTTTGCGACGAAGAACGAATAACAACTAAATATCAAGGAATTCTAGAAAAATATAATTTTCAGAAAAAGAAACAGAAAAATTTCATGTTCCGGGCTCGGGTATTACACCATGCACGCATCATAGACATTCTAACTGTATTTCATTGAAATTTCAAGAATTTAACTATGCCCCACAACGCATGCATTGATTCAGTTAAGAATTTAATTTCATTTGGCCTACCAAATAGCGACCCATGTAGATAGTTGTTTGCAAATTTCTCTCAAACATTGAGGAATACTGATTGTTGATGATAATAAAATAATATAATAAACTCGTCTCTAACAATTTAAACTTTTAAATGTGGTGGTAACTTAACATGGTATCAGAACCTAAGTACTAAAAAGATGTTGGGTTCAAAACTCACCGCCACTTATTTAAAAACTTAAAATTGTCCATGTGTAAGACTTAAAAACTAACTCTTTCTGCATTTGTGGGGGCGCATTGATGATAATAAAATAACATGATAAACTCTTATCTACCAACTTAAATTTTTAGATGAGGTGATAACTTAACACTGATCAAAATTGTTAGAATATGCACTTGTCCCACATAAAAAAATCATAAACTCTTAGACCACTTAATAAGATCCTGGGCTACTCCACTTAGCACTAATTGGTTTTAAGATGGAAACCCATGATTCTTCACATGGTATCAGAGCTAGGCCCATGGTCTAGTCTCATTCATCTTCCGCGTGCAACCCATCTCAAATCAAGTTCACTTGTCTTCAATCTTTCGCGTGTGCATAGTCCACGTACTTTCAATCTTCCACATATGTTATCTTCTACATGTGTGTTCAATATTCCATGTGTGACCCATCTCAAAAAATTCGGTCCACATGTATTCAATCTTCCAAGTGTGACCATCTAAAAAATAAAGTTGGTCCACATGTATTCCATCTTCCAAGTGTGACCATCTAAAAAATAAGGTCCACGTGTGTTCAATATTCCACGTGTGACCCCTCTCAAATTAGGTCACACGTGATGGGGAGTGTTAGAATATGCACTTGTCCCACATAGAAAAATTATAAACTCTTAGATCACTTAATAAGATCCTAGGCAACTCCACTTGGCTCCAATTGGTTTTAAGATAGAAACCTATAATTCTTTACAAAAATAGTTAAATATCCAAATTATGTCACATGTATGTTCAATCTTCTTTCATATGTGTTATCTTTCATGCGTGGTTATGTGTGACCCAAATCAAAATCAGGTCACACTTGTATTTAATTTTTCACGTGTGTTCTACATACGTTCAACATTCTATGTGTATTCATCCACCACATGTGTTCAATATTTCACGTGTGACCCCTCTCAAATCTGGTCACACGTGAGAGGTAGTGTTAGAATATACACTTATCCCATATCAAAAAATCAAAAGTTTCAAGACCACTTTATAAGATTCTAAGATATTCCACCTGACACCAATTAGTTTTAGGATTGAATCCCAATTATCTTAACACAAAGAACAAGTAGTCCCATGTCTTTATATAAAATAATATAATATACCCATCTCTAACAACTTAAACTTTAAGATGAGGTGGTAACTTAACACTGATCAAAATACTTAAATATCCAAATTATGTCACATGTGTGTTCAATGTTCTTTCGCATGTGTTATATATCTTCCACGCGTGTTTATATGTGACCCATCTCAAAATCAGGTCATACTTGTATTTAATTTTCTACGTATATTCAACCTTCCATGTGTATTCATCCACCACATGTGTTCAATCTTTCACGTGTGACCCCTCTCAAAACTGGTCACACGTGAGGGAGAGTGTTAGAATATACACTTATCCCATATCGAAAAATAAAAAACTTCAAGACCACCTTATAAGATCCTAGGCAACTCCACTTGACATCAATTGATTTTATGATGAAACCTTAGTTATCTTAACACAAAGAACAACTGGTCTTGTGTCTTTATCATGAGATGCCAAAGGACACATAGAGGGTTGACATTAAATTCCCAACTCAAGAGTTTGTAATGCGTTGGGAGTCTATCGAGCCAAGCAAGCCAAGCACAAAAAGCGTGCTTTGGAATATGTCTACTACTCGTGTTGTGAATTTATTTATTTTTCTAGATAGTGTTGATCCAAAGCAGGACTTGATAGCGGTTGGGGAGAGGAAAACGCTATGCGACATCAATCCAATGAACAAATTAATATTTGAGTCACAAACACAAAAAAAGTTCACATTTGGCAAGTAAAAATTAGATACTCCTAACCTTTTGAAAACATGTTTTTTTATCTAACCTTTTGAAAACATTTTTTTTCAATGTTATTCTCAAAATATATATTTTAAGCCACAAAAGCTAAAAAATTTACAGTTCTTGAAAATTGAATTGTAGCCATGTTTTCAAAAACTTGATTTTTTTTGATATCATACTAAAGATGTACATAGGCTAATCCAAGTAAGAGGTTACAGGGAGTTTTGGGTAGTCTAGTTAGTGGATTACCTTTTTTGGTCAGCGGGTAATTTGGGTTTGAATCTCAAGGGGTGAAAAAGGGCATATGGTTGTATATACACATGATGAAGCAAGGTATTTGAAATAATTGTTTCCCCACATTGATTATTAGTGAAATAACTATTTACTTTATCAGCTTGTGTTTGCTCCTTGCAGATTGCCATTGGAAAGCCACAAAGGGTTACTGACATTAAACATCTAAATTGGTAATTATTGATGCTCTTGCAAGAGCCGCCACCCACAATGGATGCTCTAACATTATACATTGAAATATAAACAATATAATGACATCCACAATGGATGGTACAGTGAAAAATAATAACACTATTTTTCCTTCTTAAAGGGTAAAAATTTTAACAGTAATATAATGAAGGACTATATGAAAGAAAAATAACTTCAAACATACTCTTGTTACAAGAATGTGGGGATACGCATGTATATGAGAAAAAAATTCGTTCCATGCATATTTTCATTAATAAAGATAGTTTCTTTTTTTTTTAATTCTAATTAAATTGCAAAAATTTATGTTTTATATACTTTACATTCTTAATTATAAAAAGTGTTTGTACCATTAAGATACTACCTTTAAGAAATTTAAGGGTACTATTAGCCTAATTTTAGCCAGTGTTTGCAAACACTAAACACACTCATCTTCTATTTTCTCCCCTAACCCCAAGTCTAAAGTTTCCCTATTCTTCATTCAATTAAGCACAAAAATAATTTGAATATCATACTTTTTAAATTAATTACTGTGAAGAAGGAACTCTATGTGTGTGTGTGTGTGTGTTTTTTTTTTCTTAGTCAAAACATCAAGAGAAAACCACTAGAAATGTCATTTGTGTTTGTTTAGGCAGGAAATTTTGGCCCTTTTATTAAGGTGTGGCAAATGACAGTTTTACTCCACTCAAAATAGAATTATGTTATACTAAGTGTAAGAACTAAGGAGTTAAGTATAGCCGCACTTGTTTTGAAAACACACATTTTTTAAGTTATTATCAAAATAGTTTGGCAACTGCGACTAAAGGAAGAATATCCACATTTTCAGAAAGATCATTTGAGGGAGGAAGGTGATAATATAAATCTGGATGAGATCATAACAGTGGCGAAGTTATTCAATAACGAGAAAGGACTGCATCTCCTACTCACATTAATTTTTTTTCTTAAAATGCAAAATTGCTAATCAATCTAGTGACTGAGTCACAAAATTCTTTGTTTGCCTATTTTATTAACTAGATGTCTAATGTCCTTCCTCAATTTTATACCCTATTAAAGGAGGACTTTCACCTTACTGTATAGGATTGGTATAGGATGCATTACTTGGCACAAAAAAAAGACAAAGAAAAATAAAACGAGATGAGAAAGCATAGTCAAAATAGTGTTTGCATGGTCAAATTGAAGAGGATAGTTCTTTAAGAATATAATGGCAATGCCATTTAGCCTATGTAAGTAAGATGCGCTTTCACGGATGTTGTAGAGATTCAAAGTAAACTTTTTTCTTTTGGTCGAAAATGTCGACTTGGTTGATGGCCAAAAAAATAAAAAGAAAGAAAGAAGTCAACTTGGATGGCCATTTACCCATTCCACATCGGTAAATAGTTAAATAAAATTTTGCTTTATAATTCTTTGCTTATTCCTTTTTGTCAACGTCGAGTGGCAAATTAAGTTACTCACAACGGGTAACTAGCATTAAATCTTGAATTGTGGATCAAATGGCGCTGCTGCCGCCCAAGACATGGCCATCTCCAATGGGTTGTGAAGCATTCAAAATTGATATATTTGGTGATAAACAGCAAGGCATGGCCATCCACAGTGGATGGTGTAGTGTGTACAATCTAACCTTTTTTTCTTTTTTGAAGGGTAAAAAATTTATTGGATGACATGTTACATATATAATTTTAAAAGTTGTTTATTACTACTGTCAAGATACTACTTTTTATGAAGCTTTTTTTTTTCCTTTATAACTGATTTTTAAGATAACATATTATCTTCGAATTTATTGCGACAAAACTCTAATATTTGTATGTTAATTTTTGATTCATAACTTCGATTATGTTTGTTTCTTTGTTTATTGAAAAGGCTAAAAAATAATTCTTATTCACGAGATGGAAACTCATGGTGTGTCAACTTAGCCTTTTGGGAGTTCAAAAGCACATTTGGATTCTAATTGTATTTCAACGAGTGTCTAATCCTTTGCGTTTGAGTCTTTTTCTTTTTTTTTCCCTTTCAATGAGTGTTGATCCTTTGCGTTTGACTCACAAACATAAAAAAGTTCACATTTCGGGGGAAAAAAAGATAGATACACCTAACCTTTTGAAAACGTATTTTTTTCAATGTTAAAAACTTGATTTTCTTGACATGATACTCAAGATGCGTATAGGTTAAATAAAAACCTTGCTCAGCAAGGCATGGCCATCCACAATGGATGTTCTAGTATAAAAACTATCATTTTTTCTTTTCTTTTTTGAAGGGTAAAATTTATAAGGAGTCTATGAAAGAAAAATAATTTCAAACATAGTAGATCTTGTTACCACAAGTATTTTCGTGATAAGGATACTTGATTTTTAGTTATATTGTAAGATTATTTGACGACATGTTACAAATATACTTGGTTTATATATAATACATTTTCAATTTTAAAATTATTTATTACTGTCAAGGTACTACTTTTTAAGAAGTATTTTTTTTTTCTTTATAACTAAATTTTAAGATAACATCTATGTTGGAATTTATTGTCAAGAGAGAAAGGTAGATAAAGAGAATTTCTAGAACTGAAAAGGTGATGTGTCGACTTAGGCTCTGCTTGATCCAACCATGAAATTTTAGTTTTTGAGTTGGTGGCGGAGCCACTTATGCATTGAGGGGTGCATGAAGGAGTTTAAAGTGTTGTTGAACAAAAACTATTGATTGTTTGGCCTAAGATTTACTTGATGACATGTTACAAATATACTCAACATTTTCAATTTTAAAAGTTGTCTATTACTTCCAAGATACTACTTTTTAACAAGTTTTCTTTTCCCTCTTTATAACTGATTTTTAAGAACTCTGAATTTTCAATTTTAGAAGTTGTTTATATCTTTGAATTTATTGTGATTAGAACTCTGACATTTTTATGTTAATTTTTGATTCATAACTTTGATTTACTTTCATCCTATATATATACACCCCTTGGAGATTAAATGATCTTTGGACTTTTTCAAATGGAATGCAATTTATGTTTTGACCAAAAAAAAAAAAAGGTTGTAAATAATATGCGTATAGAAATGTTAAATAGTAGGAGGAATAGAGGACTATTCAAGAAAAGTTTTACGCAAATAACATAGGAATAACAATGTCCTCTATTAAGAGAGGTAAAGGCCAAAAATATTTGATAAAAATGTTCAAATGAAATTTCATGTGTGTCACGCCTCGAGCCCACAGGCGCGACTGGTATTGTAGGCATAAGAAACAACTACTTGGGCCCTCTTTTCTATTAGCCCAAAATGGTTAACTCAAGTTATTTCTTATACTCACAACACCCACTTATAAACCCACACTATATTCTTTCGATGTGGGATGTCATATACACCCCCCGTTAAGGATCTGACATCCTCGTCAGGAGCACCAGCCTTCTAGGTGTAGCACTTTGTCCCACATAGCACTTAGCTTCTACACCGGCTAATGACCTGCTCTGAATACCATTCTGTCACGCTCTAAGCCCACAGGCGCGACTGGTATTGTAGGCATAAGAAACAACTACTTGGACCCTCTTTTCTACTAGCCCAAAATGGTTAACCAAAGTTATTTCTTACATCCACAACACCCACTTATAAACCACACAAATACACTATATTCTTCCGATGTCGAATGTCACAATGTGCATGGAACTGAAGCTCAGAACCCCATAGTGGGATTAAAGTGAGTAATAATCGTCAATACATATGATCAGCCCCATAGTGCAATTAAAATTTAATTTGATTTGGTTTACGAGGGAAAACAAGGAAACAAACTAAAAAGGGGAAAAAATAGAGAGATACAAGAGGTTACGAACTCAAGTGGTTATGTTATACGATCTTAGCTCTCTTCTGAATCAAAATATATATATATAAATAAAATAAACAGAGGGATACTGCTTCCTTATCTTTTCTTTCTCGTCTGTTTCCTCGTTCTTTTTCATGTTAACCTCATGTGAAAAAGAAATAGAAGCAAAAGATTTTCAACAACAAAGCACTTTGGCTTCAATCGAAGTAGTACTAGTCAAAGGGGCAAAATATCCAGATTCTTCATCTTGGGATTAGTAACAAAATTCATGCAATACAAAGAAGTTGTCCCTTTACGCATGTCACTTATGGAAAATTATTCAAAACGATCTGACAAACATCATATTGTGAGTGAGTGAGTGTAGGAACGGGTCTCAAATCCGGTCTAACGTTCTTCAGCCATAACAAATACCTCTACACTTTTTAAGACCCCATTGCAGACTTATGTCCACAATGTCTAAAGTAAGCCAAATACTACATACTCTTCCAAGTAGCTTTACTTCTGCTGCAAATATTCCCACCACTCTCTGTATGTATAGTATTATCCCTGACATGCAATAGGCAACATCTTGTTCAAGTTTAACTATAGTCTTTAAAATGGAAAAAATTAAAAAATTAATTACATGTGATATCAATAGAGTAATAATAAAAGATGAAAAATCATACGGACCATTTTGAATATTTTTTTTTCAAGTTTATTGAAGTATCCATGCAAAACTTGGTAAATGTAGGGTATTTATACCAATACTCCACTAAGGCATGATATGAAAAGGTAAAAAACAATAGATAGTCTTCTATATTTCAAACTAATCCATACTATAACAAAATAGTATAAATAAAAAAGAAATATCTAACCTTTAATCCATTATACATAATCTCTTGAAGGTAAAAAAATATATGTAATCCAATATAATTCTGAATGATGATCCACATGGACGGATTCAAGACTTTTATTCAGTGGGGCTAAAATACTCAATTTAACACTTGCATGTGTATAATATTCAGTGCGGCAAAGTTTGCACCCAAAGGGCAATCTTTACACTGCTGAAAATGAAAATGAAAAATATAATCAAGAAATTTGAATATTTGATAAACATTAATGGTATTAATTATCATCAAAATTAATAATTACCTTCACATGGAATTGTCTCTTGCTGTTCTTCTCTAAGACAGTTAGACTAATCTGTGCACGGTTAGATGTGTCCACTGATTGCTCATGGTTTCGTTCATTTACGTGCTCAGATCAAGTTGAGATTCAACGTCAACTTGGTGGGTTTAAAGCTTTGCCAATTGAATAACAATGTTTTTCCATCCCACATCGGTAAATATTAAATAAATTTGGGTTACTAAACTCTTCAAATATAATTTGACAGGACTTGATGGTAATATGTTGAAGATTTTGCCGAATTCAATTTCTTATTGACTAAAAAATTGGGATTGCATAAAGATCATAGACAATTTTCATAAACTATATTGCATAGAAAAATAATTTAATGAAGCTGGATAGAGAATCGTCACAATTGCATATGGTTATATGTTGAAGATTTTGCACAATTCAACTTCTTATAGACTAACTTGGGAATGTATAAAGATAATAGACAATCTTCATAAACTATTTGCATAGAAAAATAATTTTAATTGCATATAATATTTCTCTCTCTTTGTTTCTATATTTTCATTAATCTTAAGAAACATCTCTATATAATCAGCCTCACAATAAACAAGTAGGCACCATGTTCACCAAAAATGAAATTCTGTTAAAATTAACTTAAAAATTAATTAATGAAGTGGGTAAAATAAAAAAGAAATTGTTCACTAAATGATACGAAACGAAAAAAAAAAATTAGAGGGCAAAATTGAAAGTGTGTCCAAGTTTAATGGCCTATGGCTCAATTAATCTACCCTTTTTTGAAAAATTAAGTATACTCGCACTTATTTTGAAAACGTGCATTTCTTAAGTATTCTCAAAATAGTTTGGCAAATGCAACTAGTTGTAGAGGATATAAAAAAGATTATGAATGAAACCTCAAGTGTGAGTTTTCAGTGTATAAGGAGAAATGTCAACTAGTCATTAATGACATGCATGTTACAAATATACATGGTTTATATATATATATAGTCTCCATTTTCAATTTTAAAAGTTGTTTTTTGATTCATAACTTTGATTTTATCAGTTTTCTTTGTTTATTGGCACATGAAGATATTCAGAGTTTCAAGAAATTCAATCTTGGTAACGGTGAAAACTGCATAAAAATATCTCAAGTTTTGCTGAAGAAGAAAGGGCCCCAAGCGTAATTACAACTATTAGATTTATTTTACACGAGCCAGAAACTTATTATTATCAAGGATCCAAATCCCACAGAACAACCACTAGGGCTTTAGTCCAGTGGTAAGGTTACTCGCTATATGCGATGAGTTGCGAGTTTGAGTTTCGCTAATTACGTTGTATGTTCTTAGACCTCCCTTGAAACCCAAAAAAAAAAAAAAGAATAATCCCACAGAATATAAAGGTTACTCATGTGCATGGAATTAAAAGCTGACAACTGTTGATGAAAATGAATAACATCATCAACACATATAAACGACCCCATAGTGAAATAAAGAATTAATATATGAGGGAAAACAAAGAAATGGACTAAAGAGGGAAAAAACAGAGGAATGCTGCTTCCTTATCTTTTCTTTCTCGTCTGTTTCCTCGATCTTTTCGTGTTTACCTCATGTGAAAAGAAATAGAAACAAAAGATTCTCTACAAGTGAAGTGGACAAAATATCCAGATTCTTCATCTTTGGATTAGTTACAAAATTCATGCAATACATGAAAGAAGTTATCCCTTTATATACATGTCACCTATGGAAAATTATTCAAAACGGTCTGACGAACGTCAGGTTATGTGTGAGTGTGAAAACACGCCTTAAACCTGGCCTAACGTTTGTCAGCTGTGACATATACCCCTGCACTTTTTAAGACACCTGTCGAAATAGAAACAAGACATAAGAGAGCACGAAACTTGTATATGATTTATCAGAAAGGTGTATTACAAAGGTATACAACATGCCTATATATAGGCTTAAGACTACTTGGTGCCCAAGACACCTATATATGGTAAGTAGTAGTATAATAGTAGTACAATCGAATAGTACAACTGTACAACAATATTAACACCCCCCATCAAACTCAAGGTAGTATGAATGACACGAGCTTGAGGTTGGAGATCAAATCCTGAAGACGGCCCGGGGGATGAGCTTTAGTAAAGAGATCTGCAAGCTGGGCAGCAGAAGGCGTGTAGTGGAGTTTCGTAGTGCCCTGAACAACATGTTGACGAATGAAATGGCAATCACACTCGATGTGGCGAGTGCGCTCGTGAAAAATATCATTGTGAGCAATCTGGATGGCACTCTGATTATCACAATGAAGTATTGTACCCTGAGGTTGAAAAACACCCATATCAGCAAGAAGCCACCGAAGCCAAATAACCTCTTGAGTAGTATCCGCAAGAGCACGATATTCAGCTTCAGTACTGGAACGAGCAACAACAGTTTGCTTTTTACTGCGCCAGGAAATGAGAGAGTCACCAAGAAAGAAGCAGTACCCTGTCACAGAGCGACGATCGGTAGGATCACCAGCCCAATCGGCATCAGAATATCCATGGAGAACTAAGGAGGAGTTGACAGAGAAGAAGAGACCATGGAATAAGGTGCCTTTCAAGTAACGAAGTATACGAAGGACTGCAGCATAATGAGAAGTACGAGGAGCAGACATAAACTGACTGACCAAATGATTGGCATATGCAATATCAGGTCGAGTAATTGTGAGATAAATAAGACTGCCAACCAACTGATGGTACAGAGATGCATCTGGAAGAGGTGTCCCATCCATAGGAGTGAGGCGAATATTAGGATCCAGAGGAGTAGAAGCAGTCTTACTGTCTGTGAGACCTGCACGAGCAAGAAGATCAGTGGAATACTTGGCCTGAGAAAGATAATATCTACTCGAATCGGAGGAGATTTCAATGCCCAAGAAATAACTAAGAATGCCAAGATCTTTCATCTCAAAATGTTGACTCAGAAACTGCTTGAGATTTGAAATACCAGTCAAGTCATCGCCAGTAATAATCATATCATCGACATACAGGAGCAACAAAATCATACCAGAACTAGAATGACGAATGAAAAGTGCAGAATCATGGTTACTAGAGATGAAACCAAAATCTGTGATAACTCAGCTAAACTTTGAGAACCAGGCACGCGGAGCTTGTTTGAGACCATAGAGAGCACGACGGAGCCGGCACACCTTATGAGACGGATGATGATACCCTGGAGGAGGTTTCATGAAAACTTCCTCTGTAAGATCCCCATTAAGAAATGCATTTTTAACATCCATCTTAAATAACTTCCACTGTCTAACAGCCGCAACAACAATGAGTATCGAAACAGAAGTGAGACGAGCAACAGGGGCAAATGTTTCCTCATAATCAATACCATACTCTTGAGTAAAACCCTTGGCTACTAAACGAGCCTTATACCTTTCAACGGAACCATCAGACCGAGTCTTAATTTTGTACACCAATTTGCAACCCATAGCATTTTTCCCGGAAGGTAGATCGACCAAATCCCAGGTATGTTTATCTTCCAAGGCCTGCAATTCATCAACCATAGCTTGCTGCCATAAAGGGTCAGAACTCGCCTCACGATAAGTTTGAGTCTCATGAAGTGAAAGAATAGAGGTGAAACAATGATAATCAAGAAGACGGGGAGGAACAAATCTTACCCTGGTAGAGCAACGTAGAGAAGACTCAGGACAAGACTCGTCATCGGGCAATGACTCATCAGAGGGGATAGTCTCTTCAGGAAGAGCCATATCGTGTGCGGACTGAGTGCTTGTATATGTACTTGTGTCTGGACCTGTGTCACTGTCATCATAAGGAAATAAAGAGAGAGAAGAATCGGTGAAATATGGGGTAGAAGAAGCATGCAAGAGAGAAAATGAGGATATTGAGGCAAACATCTTATTTTCCCAAAATATTACATGACGAGAGATACGAAGGCGTTTTGAGATTGGATCCCAACACTGATAACCCTTATGTTCAATACCATAACCCAAGAAACAACAGAGGCGGGATCGAGGCTCAAGTTTAGTACGCTCATGTGGGGGAAGCAAGACAAAACATGAACATCCAAAGACACGAAGATGATCATAAATAGGTGGATGACCATATAGACGTTCATACGGGGTAAGATTATGGATTATAGGAGATGGGAGGCGGTTGATGGTGTGGACAGCAGTAAGAGTAGCTTCCCCCCAGAAGCGCTCAGGACAAGAAGCAGAGATGAGAAATGTGCGAGTGATATCAAGGATATGTCTGTGTTTACGTTCAGCCCACCCATTTTGTTGAGAGGTGTAGGGACAAGATCGATGTAAAATAGTGCCATGTTGACGAAGAAGAGCTAGAATAGAGGACTCTTTATATTCCATTGCATTATCTGCATGGAGGATCTTAATACGTTGTTTGAATTGAGTGTAAACCATAGCAGTAAATTCAGAATAAATACGAGGCAACTCAGATTTATGATGCATGAGATATAGCCATGTAAAGCGAGAATAGTCATCAACAAAGATCACAAAGTACCGAGATCCCTCCATGGTGGGTGTAGGAGAGGGTCCCCAAATGTCAGAGTGGATTAAATCAAAACAGGTTGAAGATAAAGAGTCACTATTATTAAATGGTAAAGCAGATTGTTTGCCAAGTTGACAAGATAAGCAATCAAAAGTATCCAGAGAAACTTGTCCTAAGGAGCCTCTAGAGGCCAAATGTTTAAGTTTGCCGATAGAGGCATGACCTAATCTAGAATGCCATAAATGGAGAGAAGAAGAGGCTGGGGAGGTGGTGACTGATGCAGTAGTGCGAAGATGAGGCGGAAGACAGAGATGAACAAGCTCAAACAGTCTCCCAACTTTACGGCCTATCCCAAGAACCTGTCCCGTCTGAGGATCCTGCACACGACAGCCAGACATAGAAAAGGTGACGATTAGACCAAGCTCACATAATTGACCGACAGAAATAAAGCTAAGGGTAAGGTTAGGGACAAGGTAAGTATCTGGAAAGGAAGCATGAGACGTAGAGACAGATCCGATGTGACTGACAGGCATGGAAGTGCCATCAGCAGTATAAATGGAAGGGACAGAGGAGTTAATGAGTTTATTGGTAAGACTATGGGCATCAAATGTCATATGGTTAGAACAGGCAGAATCGAAATACCATGAGGACTTACCAGATGCAGCTGAGAGTGCAGTGGAAGGAGTATGACTAGTTAAAACCTGTTTAAGGATATCCTGAAGGTCAGCAACTGAGATAGATGAAGAAGATGGGTCGTGGTGAGGAGTGGGAGAATCCTCTGCAGTAGTGATGGCAGCAGAAGTGGCTGAAGTACTTGGGGCTTTGAAAAGACCACCTTTTGGTCGATTTCCTTGGGAATTTCTGTTAGGATTGCGAAAGCAGTTACTCTGATAATGACCAGGACCAGTTTTCTTACAAAAGGGACAAGTCCGATTTGGGCAGTTCAGAACCACATGACCAAGAAGATGACAATATTTGCATTTTTGAGAGGCTTGATTCTTTTTCGGAGCATGATTAGGGGTAGCAAGTACAATATCAGAAGACCGATATTTATGAGAGTGAAGTCGAGTTTCTTCTGAGATAAGCTCTTGAACAGCTTGGTCAAGTGTAGGAAATGGGCTGCGATGAAGCAAGGATGCACGAATAGGTTCAAAATCATCATGAAGGGCCATGAGAAACTGCACAAGACGGCTACGATCTCTCCAAGTTTCAAATTTAATAGCATCTTCGTTACAAGCCCAACTTGGCTCCGAGGCGGTAAGTTGATCCCAAATAGCGTGCATCTGTGACAGAAAGTTATTAATAGATTGCCCGGTTTCTTGCCGCATGCAATGAAGAGCAGTGGCTAACTGGTATTGATGGGCCCCATCTGCAGCAGAATATCTTTTTGAAAGAAAGTCCCAGACTGCCTTTGTTGTGTCGAAGCGTCCAAACTGAAGACTGATAGAGGTAACCGAGGTATTACAAAACCAAGTAATAATTTGATGATTTTTGCTATCCCATTCTTCAAGCCGCTCAGCAAACTTATCTTCAGACTTCCCTGCTTTTTGTGTTGGTTCCTTAAGATCACTAGTGACAATTCTCCAGAATTTTCGACCTTTAAGGAAACTAGTCATTGCTTAAGCCCAAGGTACGTAGTTGGATCCCTCTAACAGAAAAGAGATTGGTTGTGAAACATCTCCACGTTCCATTATATGAGCAAAACTGAATTTTAGAGTGAGAATCTCAGAAAACAGACCGCAAAAATGAATTCAGAGAGCTGAGAAACCCTAGGAAGGGTCTGGTTTTTTTTTTTTTTAAGAACAGCGGCGGAACTTCAACCGGCGCGTGGGGGCACGTGCGGGGCCAGATGGCAGCGATTTCGGTGGCGTTGGAAAGCTTGTGACGAGGCCTTTCTAATGGTATAGCGCATGTGGCAAGAGGGTGCAAAAACCGAGGTAAAAACGTACCTGAACATATCCGATTGGCTAAGGAGTTTAATGGTTTTGCGATGGTTTTGAAACGATGAGGACAGTGGCACAGGCTACCAGGATGGTAGCTCTGATACCATGTCAAAATAGAAACAAGACATAAGAGAGCACAAAGCTTGTATATGATTTATCAGAAAGGTGTATTACAAAGGCATACAACATGCCTATATATAGGCTTAAGACTACTTGGTGCCCAAGACACCTATATATGGTAAGTAGTAGTACAATAGTAGTACAATC
The DNA here is from genome assembly GCA_037974665.1 of Ehretia macrophylla. Taxonomy (NCBI): domain Eukaryota; kingdom Viridiplantae; phylum Streptophyta; class Magnoliopsida; order Boraginales; family Ehretiaceae; genus Ehretia; species Ehretia macrophylla. The sequence goes on along the minus strand of CM075780.1, from coordinate 39,015,576 downwards.
AAATAGTATAACTGTACAACAATGTTAACAACACCAATGTCTAAAGTAAGCCAAATAGTACAGATACTCTTCCACGTCTAAAGCTTTACTTCTGTTGCAAATATTCCCACCACTCTCTGTATAGTATTATCCCTGACATGCAATAGGCAACATCTTGTTCAAGTTAACTATAGTCTTTAAAATGGAAAAAATTAAAAAATTAATAACATGTGATATCAGCATAGTAATAATAAAAGATGAAAAATCAATGATACGCGGACCATTTTGAATATTTTTCTCAAGTTTATTGAAGTATCCATGCAAAACTGGGTGAATGTAGGGTATTTATACCAATACTCCACTAAGGCATGCATATGAAAAGGTAAAAAACAATAATACAACAAAATAGTATAAGCAAAAAAGAAATATTAATTAGACTTTAATCCATTATACCCAATCTCTTGAAGGTAAAAAACAATATGTAATCCAATTCTGAATGGTGGTCCACAGGGGCAGATTTAATGGGGCTAAAATACTCAATTTAACAGTTACGTATAACTAATAATTTTTCTTTTTTTTTGTAAAACGTATAAATAATATTAAGTGAGGCAAAGTTTGCACTTTCCATGCAAAGGCCAAACATTAATGTGTCCAAAAAAAGAAAGAAAGAAAAAAAGTCTAACTACTCTGATATGCTTTAAAGCTTAATAACAATGTTTCATCGCACATCGGTAAATAGTTAAATAAATTTTTACTTTATAAGTCTTTGCTTGCTCCACGTCTATTGTCAACGGCGAGTGGCAAAGTTATCCACAATGGGTAACTGGCATTAAATCTTAAATTGGATTGAGTGATGCTGCTGTCGAACACATGGCCATCCACGATGGGCGGTATTGCATTAAAAGTTAGTACATTTGGTGATTTACCTTGCAAAGCAAGACATGGCCATTCACAATGGATGGTGTGTTAGTGTAAAATCTAACTTTTTTCTTTTTCTTTTATGAAGGGTAAAATTTTATAAAGAGTCTATGAATGAAAAATAATTTCAAACATAGTAGATCACAAGTATTTTCGTGATAAGGATACTTGATTTTTAGTTATATTGTAAGATAAAATGGTATATTTGAGAAAGAAAAAAAACTAATTTTCGGTATTATATAAAAATAGTTTAGCAAAAGTCTTTTTTCAAAAGCTTCAATTTGAAGCTCTTAACTTTTAGTTTTTTTCAGCTTCAACTTTTACTTTAAAACACTTTAAAAAATGGGTCAAATAGGTTAGTTTCAGCTTCTAAACTCACTTAAAATATTTTTTAGTGTCTAAAAATTAAATCAAACAGTAGCATTTTGTGAATTCAAAAACACATTTGGAATATTCTAATCGGATTTCAACGAGTGTTTGGTCCTTAATTTGCGTTTGAATCCTTTCTTCTTCTTCTTCTTTTTTTTTTTCCTGGATGAGTGTTGATCCTAGCAAAGCAGGACTTGATAGCGGTTGGGGAGAGGAACAAGCTATAAGACATCAATCCAATAAACAAATTAATGTATGAGTCACAAACACAAAAAAGTTCACATTTGGAAAGTAAAAATTAGGTATAACTAACCTTTTGAAAACAAGTTTGTTATCTAACTTTTTGAAAACATTTTTTTTTCAATGTTATTCTCAAAATGTATATTTTAAGCCATAAAAGCTAAAAACTTTACAGTTCTTGAAAATTGAATTGTATTTTCAAAAACTTGATTTTCTTTGATATGATACTCATGAAGATATGCATAGGTTAAATTCCAGACAAAAAAAACACGTCCAAGTAAAAGGTTATAGGGAATTCTGGAGTAGTCCTATTGTGAATTACCTTTTTTGACCTGTGGGTGGTCAAAGTTTGAATCCTATGGGATTGGAAGGCAGATGAGGGCGAGATAGAGAAAACAAAAAAATAATAATAAGAGAAAAAAGTAAGAGGTTACAGAGGTGGTTTTATGTTTTATATAATTTACATTCTCAATTTTAAAAAGTGTTTGTACCATTAACATATTACCTTGAAGAAATTTAAGACTACTATTAGCCTAATTTTAGCCATGTTTGCAAATACTGAACACGCTCATCTTCTATTTTCTCCCCAAACCCCAAGTCTATGGTTTCCCTATTCTTCATTCAATTAAGCACAAAAACAATTTGAATATCATACAAGAGAAATCCACAAGAAACGTCATTTGTGTTTGTTTAGGCAGGAAATTTTGGCCCTTTTGTAAAGGTGTGGCAACATCCGAAAATTTATGTCGTCATATCTTTTGTTAAGCAAATAAATGTGCAGATTGATTGGCCTCTTATGGTCTTAGTTACCCACATTGGTTTATGTTTTCTACGCAATGTACCACATAATATGTGATATCTTTTAGATAGTGATAAACGGGATGCATGAAAAATCTTTGCACTTTGTAATAATATAGCCTTCATGGCTATACTTTCAATTTTATAATACAATGACTATGCCTCCTGTTTATCCCAAAAAAAAATGAAAGTATGTTAAAACTAACTTAAAAACTAATGAAGTAGGTAAAAATATGAACAAAAATTTGTTCAATGAATGATACGAAATGAAAAGGCATTTAGTGCGCAAAATTGAAGGCTTGTCCAAGATTAATGGCATATGGCTCAATTAATCTACCCTTTTTTGAAAAATATAATTAAGTATATATGCCTGCACTTATTTTGAAAATATCTACTTTTCTAACTTATTCTCAAAATGATTTGGCAAATGCAACTAAAGGAAGAATACCCACATTTTTTAAAAGGTCATTTGATGGAGGAAGGCGATAATATAAATCAAGATGAGATCATAATAGTGGCGAAACTATTCAATGATGAGGAGGGACTGCATCTTTCACACGCCCTAATTTAAAAAAAAAATGCAAAATGATAATCAATCCGGTGGCTGAGTTGCAAAATACTCTGTTTGCCTATTTTATTAACCACCATTTTGAGATTTTGTCTTTGCCACATTTACCATAGTCAATTTGCATGTTCTTTTGCGTTCCCTACAGCTCGGCATGCTTTCCTGGCTTCACAAGCTTCTTTATCAATGTTGCTGGATCTACGTTTCCTGTCACAGTCACCTTTCCTTGCTCTACATCTATGGAAACTTTATAAACCCTTGGAAAACACAGTGCATCCAACAAATTTTAGCAAAACTAGCACACAAGTCATAACATTGTGGGTTACCATCCCACATCGGTAATTAGTTAAACAAATTTTCATTTTATAATTGTTTGCTTGTTCGACATTAAATGTCAATGGCATGTGGTAAAGTCACCCATGAATTTAACATTGAATTAAACGGTGCTGCTGCAGTCATAGACACGTCCATCCACAATGGATGGTGTTGGCATTACAACAAATGGATGTTGATTGATGATTCGCAGCCGTGCTGCTCGTGTTTCAGCTATCCACCATGGATGGTCTAGTTAAAAAGAATATCCATACTTTTTTCCCCTTTCTTGGAGGATAAAAATTTCAAGAGTTAATATATAACATTTAAAGAAAAAATAAAAAAATGACGCATTTAGACTTTATTACTTTTTTAAAATTTTAATTTTTTCTCTATTGTTTAAAATTAATTAATTTAGTCCATATTGTATTCCAAAAAATTTAAATTCGTCTTTATTGTTCAAAATTAGTCAATTTATTTTATTTATTGATTCGATTAATTCTCAATTAAATTGCAAAATTTATGTAATAACATGTTACAAACTATACTTGTTTCTTGTTTTATATACTCTACATTTTGAATTGTAATAACTGGTTATTACCGTCATAATACCACCTTTTTCAAAAGTGTTTTACTTCCTTCTAAAGTGAGTCTAAAGGCCAAAGAGTAATCTTTGAAGGCTACTACGCCTCCTTACTCATAGTAGAGTGTAAGGTAGGTTTGGGTATAGCAGGACTTGAACTTGTGACCATTAGGTTAAAAGCCCAATGCTCTACCAACTGAGCTATACACCCAAAAAAGATGTAGTAGTAAATAAGGATTGGTGCAGAAAAGAGGGCGGCCCCCCTTCTTCTAATCATATTAAAGGAGCGCGGCTCTGTATGAGGCTCGTACTGCAGAGCAAGCGAAGAAAACGTAAGGGCGCCCGTTAGTACTCCTGCAAGAAATACGATGCGTGTTAGCGCAACGGCTTTCGCGCCCCATATTGAAAACTCAAGAAAAACACGATATGAGAAAGATGCACGAAAGCATCCAAGCAACCCATACAAGGGGCTAATTTTTAAGGAAATAAACTCTTCAAAAATAATTTGACAGGACTTGATGGTTATACGGTGGAGATTTTGCCCAATTCAATTTTTTATTGACTAAATTGGGATTGCATAAATATCATAGACAATTTTCAAAATTTAATGAACCTGGATAGAGAGCCGTCACAATTGCATATAATATTTCTTTCTCTCTTTGTTTCTTTATTTTCGATAATCTTGAGAAACATTCATACACAATTAGCCTCACAATGAACAAGTAGGCACCATGTTAGAGCAGAGAGTCCTGCAATCACCTCCATGCACGCATCACAGACATTCTAACTGTATTTCACTGAAATTTCAAGAATTTAACTACGCCCACAACGCATGCATTGATTCAGTTAAGAATCTAATTTTATTTGGCCTGCAAAATAGCGACCCATGTAGACAGTTAGTTTGCAAATTTCTCTCAAACATTGAGGAATACTAATTGTTGATGATAATAAAATAATATAATAAACTCTTCTCTAACAGTTTAAACTTTTAGATGTGGTGGTCACTTAACATGGTATCAGAGCTTAGGTACCAAAAAGGTGTTGAGTTCAAAACTCACTGCCACTTATTTAAAAAATTAAAATTGTCTATGTGTTAGGCTCAAAAACTAACTCTGCTTGTACTTGCAGGGGTGCGTTGATGATATTAAAATAACATAATAAACTATTCTCTAACAACTTAAACTTTTAGATGAGGTGATAACTTAACACTAATCAAAATAGTTAAATATCCAAATTATGTCACATATGTGTTCAATATTCTTCCACACGTGTCTATGCGTGACCCATATCAAAATCAGGTCATACATGTATTTAATTTTTCACGTGTATTCCATATATGTTTAACCTTCCATGTGTATTCATCCACCACATGTGTTTAAGTTTCCACATGCGACCCCCTCAAATTTGGTCACACGTGAGGGGGAGTGTTAGAATATACACGTATCTCATATCGAAAAATAAAAAATTTCAAGACCACTTTATAAGATTTTAGGCTATTACACTTGGCACCAATTGGTTTTAGGATTAAACCCCAGTTATCTTAACATAAAGAACAAGTGGTCCTGTGTCTTTATATAAAATAATATATTAAACCTCTCTCTAACAACTTAAACTTTTAGACGATGTGGTAATTTAACACTGATCAAAATACTTAAATATTCAAATTATGTCACATGTGTGTTCAATCTTCTTCCGCATGTGTTATCTTCCACGTGTGTTTGCGTGTGACTCATCTCAAAATCGGGTCACACTTGTATTTAATCTTCCACGTGTGTTCTACGTACGTTCAACCTTCCATGTGTATACATCCACCACATACGTTCAATTTTCCACATGTGACTCATCTCAAAACTAATCACACGTGAAGGGGAATGTTAGAACATACACTTATCCCACATCGAAAAATCAAAAACTTCAAGGCCACCTTATAAGATAATAGGCTACCCCACCTGATACTAATTGGTTTTAGGATGGAATCCCAATTATCTTAACACAAAGAACAAGTGGTCCAGTGTCTTTATCGTGAGATGCCAAAGGACACAGAGAGGGTTGACATTAAATCCCCAACTCACGAGTTTGTAATGCGTTGGGAGTCTGTCGAGCCAAACAAGCCAAGGACAAAAAGCGTGCTTTGGAATATGTCTGCTACTCGCGTTGTGAATCCTTTTTTTTCTAGATAATGTTAATCCAAAGCAGGACTTGATAGTGGTTGGGGAGAGGAAAACGCTATGCGACGTCAATCCAATGAACAAATTAATATTTGAGTCATGAACACAAAAAAGTTCACATTTAGAAAGTAAAATTTAGATACTCCTAACCTTTTGAAAACATGTTTTTTTATCTAATATTTTGAAAACATTTTTTTTTCATTGTTATTCTCAAAATATATATTTTAAGCCACAAAAGCTAAAATATTTACAGTTCTTGAAAATTGAATTGTAGCCATGTTTTCAAAAACTTGATTTTCTTTGATATGATACTAAAGATGTACATAGGCTAAATTCCAAAAAAAAAAAATCACGTCCAAGTAAGAGGTTACGGGGAGTTTTGGATAGTCCAGTTAGTGAATTATCTTTCCTAGACAGTGGGTGATTAGGTTTCGAATCCTAAGGGGTGATGAAGGGCAGATGGTTGTATATACACATGATGAAGCAAGGTATTTGAAATAATTATTTTCCCACATTGATTATTAGTGAAATAACTATTTACTTTATCAGCTTGTGTTTGTTCCTTGCTGATTAATTGCCATTAGAAACCCACAAAGGTTACTGGCATTAAACATCTAAATTGGTAATTAGTGATGCTCTTGCAAGAGCCGCCACCCACAATGGATGCTCTAACATTATACATTGAAATATAAACAATATAATGCCATCCACAATGGATGGTACAGTGAAAAATAATAACACTATTTTTCCTTCATGTTAAGGTAGAAAAATGATGGGTAACAAATAGTCTTCACGTGCTGCCGGACGTCTGCAAAACAGTGAGGGCTTGGCGGGTCGTGCCCGCGTTAGCACTTTGATGCCAAAGTTAGCCTGGTGCTTTAATGGAAGAAATGGTAGACAGAGTATTTAGGTGCAAGTAACAAAAATGCAAATACCTTTTCCCAGTTGAATCTTCTCATATTTATAGGTAGATGCCTACTGAATTAGGTGGGGAATAGTGGAGTAGTGGGGAGTTAGTGGGGGAATAATTGCATGTAACCACTAACTATGCTCATTAATGGGGTTATAACTGATTAGAACTGCCGAACGTGCTCCGCTATCGCGGAACACTACTATTTGTAACCTCCGTCGCACTCGAGGTCCCAAAATTAGACCCTCGGATGCCTCTTCGCTTCATCCGACCCCCCAGAGGCTCTCACCATGTTCCATCCGAGCCCTGGGTGCAATCCTCAAGGGGTCGGATTTGTCCAACCCCTCATCCGAGGTGCCCATTGTTCTCCATTTGTCCGCATTGACCCCTCCCAGGGGTCATTCTGTCATTGCTACAAACCCCAAGGGTCTTACTCGTATCATGATGCCCCCTCAGTTCTCGGAGCTATATAATGGGTCCGGGAACTGGTTTCGTCACCTCGTCTTTACCATAATGGCATGAGAGTTTACCTTAGAGCCGTCTCATCTTCCGTGTAACTTATTAGCAACCACCATTTACTGCAGCCTTGCCACTTGTCACAATCTGGTGGATTGTCTTTTGAATTCACGGTTGAGATTAGACCTTGGTTTTCCTTCTCTTTTCTACTCCTTTAAATACCCATTTTCACCATTTCAAAATTCACTTTCAAAATTCACTTTTCACCTAACTCTTTTTCAAATACTCTTCTATTTTTTCTCTTCCATCTTTTGCCCACGGCTCGATACTTTGAGCCTTCACACCTTTTCGGCACTTCACTCCACCGCCTTAGGTGCCTTCATACCACTTCAACACTTCATTCCACCGCATTGTGTGCCTTCACAGCACTTCGCTCCACTACATCGGGCCCTTATCCGAGCCATTCTTTCAACTTTCTACACCTATCACTCTTACAAAATGACGTCCTCTTCCACTTCTTCCTCTAAAATCATAGAAGTCACTGTAGCTCTACCTGCCGCAACTCAAGGCCTCGGACTCAGGGACAGCGCGTGCGCCGAGCCCTTGGTCACCGCTGTTTCGACGCTCTCAACACTTCTTCCTCTCGGGGTTCCTATCCCGACTCAACCACTTAGGTCCATTAGATCTAACGAGGCCGGACCTTCGAGATCAACCCCTTCGAATGAAGCCTCCCAGACTATTCCCCGATGCGATCCTCATCCAGAGCTCTTACACATCATTCTAGAGATGATTCCAATAATGCCCGAATCTCCTTTCCCTCATCTCAGGGCCGCGACTCCCGATCCCGACCCTGAGGCTTATATAGACTTTTTAGCCTTACGGTATCAATACACCTTTGATGATCGTGATATGCTCAACTTTTGTAGCAGAGGCGTCTTTCCCGAAGGCTAGGAGTACTGATTTCCCGGACATCATGAAGTGGCTTGCCGACTCGAGGTAGGGGGATTTGCATTACCCTACATTGTTCTTCGGTTTCTCCACCTTCCACTCCCAACTTTTGTTGTCCGTGTCCTCAACTTCTTCGACATCGCTCCTTGCCAGCTCGCACCAAATGGCTGGAGGGAAATAGTGGCCTTTTATGTATGGGTCAAATCCCTCCGGCTTTTCCCAATACTCAACCTCTTCCTACAGTTCCATCAGTTTGTCCACGATTCTAAAAACTCTGGTGTGTACTACTTTTCTCCTAGATCCTATCACCGTCCATTTACCAACTGACCCTCTAGCAATCGTGGGTGGCACAACAAGTTCGTGTTCGTCGCTCATCCCTTTAGATGGCCCGTCAAGAGGCTTTATAGGCTTTTGTCTAGTGCCGAGCTTAATGCTTACCGCGAGCCTTCTCTCTTGACTCCAATCGAGAGGCTCATGACTTATTTCCTTCTCCGTCGAGCTCGTCTCATACATGGGGATTCATTCCTGACCCATGAAGCCATATTAGCCTCGGGCCTTCATGATCGGCCAAGGGCTACTGGTGTCGCAGCGAGGCCTTCGGACACTATTCGCTCTCCATGAAGACAAGTCTCTGTTGTCGAAGTTTCATCTTCTCCAATAGGCGAAACTCATGCCGATGTTCCGTTCCATGGAGAGAATGAAGGTAATGAAAATTTCTTTACATGTAATGTCATTTTAGACCTTTATTTCTACCTAGCTGATCTTTCACTCTCTTGTTACAAGTGTTGCCGAGCCTCCGATGCCCCGTGGCAATTCCGAGGCTGTCGAGGTTTGTACCGCTAGCGCCGATAACACTCTTCCCACACTTGTTCCTCCTACTAAGGCCCGAGAGATTGATCCTATTGTTGTTGCTGTTGAGGAGGCTCAGGCCGAGACACGCCAAGCTCAAGCCGAGACTCGACGAGCCTAAGTTGCTAAACGAGCCGGAAAGAAGAAAGTCAAAGGGGGTCCTAGGAAGAGGTGAATAAGGGCCGTCCCATCAGAGTTTTCATCCGAGCCCACCTGGTCCGAACCTCCTATACTGTAGGATTTCTCTTCGCCAACCCCCGAGAGAGTCGCTTGCAGATTGGAAGCCTTCAAGAAGGTTGCCACTCGACATGAAGCTCCTCCTTATGAAGAGATAGTTCGCGTTATGCCCGAGGATAATGGGTTGGCGAGAGACGCATCGCTCTTCGCTGCTGAGGCCTCTGCTCAGTCTCGTCCGAGGTCTCCCCTGACTTTTGAGGGTTCCACTCACACGACGAGTTCTCTGCATGAGCTTTCAAGGGAACAGTTACACCCCATCGCGCAAGAGGCCTTTGAAAAGGCTCGCCTCAAGGTATTTTCTTTTTTTCCTTAGTTCCTCATTCACTTTCATTTCATTCGGGTTGTGTCTTTCTGATATTGCTTGGTTGTCGTAGATGTCTGTGGGTCTCAGCGTGGCCTACCACTTCTTGGAAGAATATAAGCGGTAGCTCACTGAGACAGAGGCTACTCTTAGGGAGTCTGAGGAGCGCTTTAGGAGTTTCGAGGTCGCCGTCCAAGCCAAGCTTGCCGCCGCCCGCGAGGCAGTCAGGATGGCTCAGGAGGAGGCCACTTTAGCAAATTTTGAGTGTTGTCAACTCCGGACTGATTGGGAGGCTTCTTTGAGGGCTCAAGAGGAGGCCAGGGCTAAGTGCGAGAAGCTTCAATCTGAGTTAGAGGCATTCCAGACTGCTCGAGGTTCTGTGAAAACTCAACTTAGGGATTTGAAGGCCTCACTAGAAGATATGAAGACCCAGACAGTGGAGCACTTCCATAGTGGGCAGCGCTACAAGGATGATTTGAAGAAGTTATATGCCCGATCTGTCGCTGATACCACTGCCGATGTCACCGCTACACTTCAGGCGAAGCTTGACTGTTACGCTCAAAGGCATGGCTTAGTTATTAGGGAGAATATGCTTACTGGTGACTTTTCAAGCTCTGAGGACGAGGCCGAGGATAGTGAGGACGAGGGATAAGCATTGCATTTACTTTTTACTTTTCTATTTGTAATGAAAACTTTTGTCTTTAATGAAAAGAGCTTTTCTTCTCGTTTTCTTCTTTCAATTTGTTGCTTTTCCTTTTGCATTTGTTTCCTCTGTCGGTTCATGCCCTTACCCTTAATTTCATATTCGTTAGCTTTGGGGGTCATGCCCCCGCTCTCATACCTCGGGAATAGTGCTCCTAGTCTCGGCCTTCGGGGGTCATGCCCCCAGGTTCAGACTTCGGGAGTCGTGCTCCCAAACTCGGCCTTCGGGTGTCGTGCCCCCAGGCTCGGCCTTTGGGGGTCGTTCCCCTAGGCTCATACTTTGGGAGTCGTTCCTTCCCAGTCTTTATGCCTTGGAGGTCATGCCTCCAGTTTCATGCCGTCCTGGGAAGATCTCGTTTCCACATGAGGTATATCTTTCTTTCGTTAATTTTTGGAAGTTGACCTCATTCGCTGGGATTTAACTTTATTCCATTACAATCATCAATAGAGCTTTGGATGGAAATATCAATTTTATTGCAGAGACATAATCTGTCTCTATACTATCAACATTTGAAGGCATCATCTGCCTTGATACAAACAACGCCTAGAGACATAATTTTCCTCAATATGTACAACATCTTAACATTGAAAGAAATATATAAATAACAACTAGATACCCAAAGAGAGGGTTACATGTAATATTTTCTTAGATGCTCTACGTACCAAGCATTTCTCAATTCATTGCCGTTGAGGTCTTCAAGCCTGTAGGTACCTGGCTTGACCTCTTTGACCTCTTTGACTATCTTGTATAGGTCTTCCCAATTTGGTTCGAGTTTTCCCTGATTCGGGTCAGGTCTGAATATTGCCTTTTTGAGGACCAAGTCTCATTCTCAAAGCTCTCTGCTTCTTACCTTCTTTTTGAAATGCCGCGCCATGGTTCGTTTGCCTTCAAGCATCTTTATTCTGGCCTTCTTTCTGAATTCTTCTACTAAATCCAGGTCTTCTCATAGGGCCTGATTATTAACTTCTTCTTCATACTCAGCAACTATTTGGCTCGCCAAGCCAATTTCTACAGGTAGGACAACATCTAACCCGAACGTCAGGCTGAAGGGGGTCTCGCCCATTGACTCGTTTGGCGTTGTTCTACATCCCTACAGTACCTCGGGCAATACCTCGGCCCATAAGCCTTTGGCTGCTGCCAGCTTCTTTCTTAGACCCTACAAAATAGATCTGTTAGTTGGAATTGAAGTTCTAGTTGTATTTGTGGTTTTATTGAATGCTTGCAGGTTTTCAGAATGTCCACAGTACAGAGGAGACTCTGTCCGTTTGTCGGGTCCGGACTTAACGTTTAGTGTGGGGTTGGGTCGGGGCATGACATTTAGGTAGTATAAGAGCTTATAGAATGCATGAGTCGGGATAGGTTTCTTGGTCTGTGGGGTAGATGTCTATTATGTGAAAGTATAATTGCGTGAATAAGTGTTTCTTTTGATTGAATAAGTGAAAGATTGAATTAGTAAATGACATGCTAGTATGAAAAAGAGAATGTGAAAGGTTTAGAATGAAAAGTATGATTAAGTGTTTTATTTGTACCTATTGTATGTAAAGTGTTTGTATGACCTTACATGTGGCTTTATGTGAACTTATTTGAACTTATTTTATGTGATTTATTTGTGGATTACATATATGCCTGTCATAATACTTTGCATTCTAGTTATACGAGATGGGGCCCCGCCGTCAGACCCGAAATCAGAATGTTGGGGAAGAAGAAGTAGATCAACAAACTATTAATGCACAGTTGACTGCTGCAATAGGTCAGATTGCACAAGTATTGTAGAGGCAGAGAGGATATGTACCCGCAGATAATCCGGGTCAGGGTCAAGGTGGAGCAGAGGGCGGTAGTGGTAACTACCTTGAGAAATTCTTGCATCGGGGTCCGTCTAGTTTCTTCGGAGAGCCCAATGATATGTTAGCTGAGCAATGGTTGAATAAAGTGGAGAAAATTCTTACTGGCCTCGAGTACACTGGTGCAAGGAGGGTTACTTACGCTGAGTTTCTGCTTGAGGGAGATGCCAAGCAATGGTGGCATACCGTGAAATTAGGATGGAAGGCTGAGGCAACACCCCGGACTTGGGATGAGTTTGTCAGGGAGTTTCGAGAGAAGTTCATTATAGAGACAGCTATTGAGAGACGGGAGCAAGAGTTTATTAATCTGAAACAAGGCAACATGTTAGTTGATCAGTATGACATTGCTTTCACCCACTTGTCCCGTTATGTGCCAGCCTTAGTACAGTCGGAGAGTAAGAGGATTCAGAGGTTTGTTATGGGGCTGAGGCCCAATATTTCGTTGAATTTGTCTACCCAGGTTTATCCCACTTATGCCGCAGCAGTCAGGATAACTGCCAGATATAAGAAACAAAAAATAGATCTGTTTGAAGAGCTGAGCCAGCCTAGTAAATGACCACATCAGACACAGAGTCAAGGGTATCAGAGGCAGACTGTTTCAGTTGGTCAAAGTCAGCAGCCGAGGCAGACTCAGAGTTATACCGGGCCTACTCAGACTCAAGCACGACCAGTTTAGAGTCAAACTCAAGGGCAGCCTCGTCAAGTTGTGGCACGATCTCAGCAGGGTAGTTCAGCTACTTCTACTTACAGAGCTCCTACGGGAGGCACTATTGCAAGACGTCACCAGCAGTGCAGCTTTTGTCAGCGTTAGGGCCATATTGAGGAGAATTGCTAGAAGAGATTGAATCAGTGTACAGGTTGCGGGAGTGACCAGCACAGGGTCAAGGATTGCTTGAAATTCAAGAACACCAGAGGTCAGACATCTGGTCAGGGTACTTAGACCAGGGTACCAACTGCAGCACCAGCACCACGGGGGCAAGCCCGAGTATTTTCTTTGGATGCGGAAGAGCTTCCGGATATGACTGCGGTGGTAGAAGGTACTTTTCTTCTTAATGATCAATCGGTTAAAGTTTTAATTGACTCCGGGATTACACATTCATTTATTACACCTATTTGTGCACAAAATGCTAAATTGAAACATGATAAATTGTTGCATAAGATTGTGGTTCATACCCCTATGGGTCCAAAGTTTGTTACTGAGTCTATTTGTAAGGCATATAATATTTATATTGTGGGTCATGTATTTCCTGCTGATTTGATTATTCTACCCTTCCACGACTTTGAAATTATATTGGGGATGGATTGGTTGAGAAGGTACTATGCACAGCTTGATTGTAGGAAGAAGATTGTGAAACTAGAAATGCGCAACAGCCTGTAATTGAAATAGTTGGAAGTAGAAAATCAACTGGAACACCTATAATTTCTTCTATTAAAGCATCAAAAATGTTAGGCAAGGGTTGTGAGGCTTATCTTGCTTATCTAATTAATCAACCTAGGGACAAACTAAAACTGAAAGATGTGCCTATTGTAAAAGAGTTTTCGGGGGGTTTTCCTGAGGAATTACCTAGTTTACCACCTGATAGAGAAATAGAATTCGTGATTGACCTATTGCTGGGGACTACACCTATCTCTAGAACTCTATATAGAATGGCTCCGCTTGAATTGCAGGAATTGAAACTTCAGTTGCAGGGTTTACTTGAGAAGGGATTCATTCAGCCGAGTTCCTCGCCTTGGAGTGCACCAGTTTTATTTGTTAAGAAGAAAGACGGATCTCTTCGCTTGTGTATTGATTATCGGGGTCTTAATTAGGTGACTATTAAAAACAAGTATTCGTTGCCTTTAATTGATGAGTTATTTGATCAGTTGCAGGGTGCCAGGGTATTTTCTAAATTTGATCTGAGGCAGGGTTATTATCAATTGAGGATCAAGAAAGATGATGTGCCTAAAACTACATTCGGAACTCGATGTGGCCATTATGAGTTTGTTGTTCTGTCGTTTGGTTTGACTAATGCTCCTACCGCATTTACGGACTTAATGCAGAGGGTATTCCGTCTGTATCTGGACCAATTTGTGGTTATTTTTATTGATGATATTCTTGTGTATTCTAAATCTAAGGCTGAGCATAAACAACATCTCAGGATTGTATTATAGACTCTTCAAGAGCATAAATTGTTTGCAAAATTCAGCAAATATGAGTTCTGGTTAAAACGAGTTGCTTTTCTCGGTCATATTATCTCGTATGATGGTATTTCTGTTGATCCAGTGAAGATTGAGGTTGTATTAGCTTGGAAACGGCCTGAGACTGTTGCAGAAATCTGTAGTTTTCTAGGTTTAGCAGGTTATTATAGAAGATTTGTCAAGGACTTCTCTAAAATTGCTGGACCTTTGACTCAGCTCACTCAAAAGAAAATTGTGTTTGACTAGAATTAAAAATGTGAGGCTAGCTTCCAGGAATTGAAGAAAAGGTTAACCACGGCTCCTATTCTTGCAATACCCGAGGGAACTGATAACCTGGTAATCTATAGTGATGCTTCCAAGGAAGGTTTAGGCTGTATATTAATGCAGAATGGAAAACTTATTACATATGCCTCTAGGAAACTGAAACCCTATGAGCTCAACTATCCGATGCACGATCTTGAGTTGGCAGCTATTATATTTGTACTAAAGAAATGGCGTCACTATCTCTGGGGTAACAAATTTAAAATCTTTACAGATCATAAGAGTCTGAAATATCTATTTTCACAAAAAGAGTTGAACATGAGGCAGAGGCGTTGGCTGGAATTACTTGAGGACTATAACTGCACTATTAATTATCTACCAGGTAAAGCCAATATTGTTGCTGATGCTTTGAGCCGAAAGGCTATAGTTGCTAGCTTGATTATCAAAAATTGGGAGTTCATGGAAGAACTATGTTTATGGAAGCCCAAAACTTCAAATTTTGGTATTCAATTTGCAAGTTTGCATATTCAATCTTTATTATTATCTAATATTAGAGAAGCTCAGCAAACTGATCCACAATTGTTGAAAATCCTAGAAAAGTCTAAAGGGGAAAGTCGGACTTCAAACTGCATGAGGATGGCATTCTCAAATTCAAGGGCAGAATCTGTATTTCGAGTGAGCCAGCTTTAAAGAAAGAAATACTTGTTGAGGCACACAGTTCTAAGTATACTACAAAGATGTATAGAGATCTAAAACATAACTTCTAGTGGAATAACATGAAAATGGAGATAGCTGATTATGTAGCTAGATGCTTGACCTGCCATATAGTTAAAGCTGAGCATCAGAGACCTGTAAGGTTATTGCAACCTTTGGCTATTCCTAATTGAAAATGGGACCACATTACTATGGATTTCATGTGATACTTGCCAAGATCTTCGAAAGGTAATGATTCAGTTTGGGTGGTCGTTGATAGATTAACCAAGACTTCTCACTTCATTGCCACAAAGAAAACTGATTCTATTGACAAGCTAGCTGAATTATATGTTGAGAATATAGTTAGACTTCATGGGATTCCAAAGAGTATTGTGTCAGACAGAGATCCCAAATTCACATCTCAGTTCTGCCAGAAGATTCAGAAAGCTTTGGGCACAACGTTGAACTTCAGTACTTCTTATCATTCTCAAACGGACGGTCAATCTGAAAGAACTATCAAAATACTCGAGGATATGTTGCGAGCTTGTATTCTGGACTTCGGTAAGAGTTAGGAGAGATATTTGCCGCTTGCAGAATTTGCCTATAACAATAGTTACCAAGCTACTATTAGTATGGCATCGTATGAGGCACTGTATGGGCGTAAATGCAGATCTCCGTTATATTGGGATGAATTTGGAGAGATTAAATTTATTGACCCCACTCTATTACCTGAGATGAACAGAATGATTGATAATGTACAGCTTATCAAAAAGAGAATGCTTACAACATAGAGTCGGCAAAAGAGTTATGCAGATAGACGCCGTCGTGATTTGGAGTTTGCCTTGGGTGATCAGGTATTTCTGAAAATCTCTCCTCGAAAGGGTTTGATACGGCATGGTAAAGAGGGTAAACTTAGTCCAAGATTTGTAGGGCTGTTTGAAATAATTGAGAAAGTTGGTGCATTGGCTTACAAATTAGCTTTGCCTCCGAGTTTGGGCTGAATTCATGATATCTTTCATGTGTCTATGCTTCAAAAATATTAGCCAGATTCTTATCATGTTCTTGAGCCAGAACCGCTAGAGATCAATAAAACGTTGACTTATACTGAGAAACCTTTTCGAGTTGTTGATTGGAAAGTTCAGGAACTCAGAACTAAAAGCATCCCGATGGTTAAAATTCTGTGGGATCATCACGGGTTAGAGGATGCAACATGGGAGAGAGAGAATCAGATGCGAGATAAATATCCGGAGTTATTCACCGAATCATGTAAGAATTGCGTGGATACAATTAGTTTAAGGGGGAGAGGGTGTGACGCCCGAGAACTTTGCCATACTTCTATTAACTGTTGCATTCATTGTTTGTGCATTTTAACTGTGCATTACTTGTTACTTTCCTTAGTTACTATTCATTACATTTTTCAATTACCTATTTTCTTCGAATTAGCATTTTTTCTAAGTCATATTAATTATTTTAGGAATGAAAAAAATGTGCGTTTGAGCAAAATGCGTTAGGAACATTCATTTAGAAAATGTTTTAGCGGTTCGTTGAACAGTGTTACATAATCTAACATTATTTTGAGCTAGCTAGCATTTCATTACGTTATTGTACTTCTTTTAAGTGATGTTGGCCACTTTAAGTTAGCATTTCACACACATAAACATATTATATATATATTATATATCCACATTACAACATATATACATACATTATAACATAAAAAAACAAAAGAAAAAGCCCCAAAATCTGCCCCCAAACCCGACAGCCCCAAAGAAGAGAAAGGTGAAGATTTTGCTCATTAAACCTTGGATTTAGGCCCTTGCAAGCTAGGAGCAAGTGACTTTGAGTGTTTGCAAGCCTCTTACAAGCTTCTACACACCATTTGTGAGGGATTTTTGCATTCTTTTTGAATTTTAAAGTTTATGTCATTTCTCTATTTGTTGATTTTGGCTCATGAATTGATTGAAACTTGTTACATAAGTTATCCACATGTGGTAGAGACTATGTTTATGCTATTGTTTCGCTTTTTAAACGGTTAAATTTGATAGTTTGATTTTAGGGCAGTGAATAGTGACATTTTTTAGGGTTTTGTGAAATTATGCCTTATAGCTTGATTCATTGCTTTAATTAGGTGCCTTAGATGTTAATAAAGATAGATTAGTAATACCGTGAGGTTTAATTACTCGAAACTTGGTAAAAATGAAAATTTAGTGACTTTTAAAAAAGGGTTTCGGGTGTAATGTGAATCCGGGTTGATTTGGCTATCACATTTAGTATTCTTAAGCTTTATAGGTATTAGATATGCTTTGCTAAACCTCGGTTGGGTTCCGGTTAGGGTACGTGTAGTACAAACTCATAGAGTGGCAATTGGGACTTTTGTGCTAAACGCGGGTAATTGGGTAGTTTGAAGGGTCTTAAGGGTGCCATAAGGAGTAATTAGAAATATGGAATAACCCGCTTACTATACTGGAACATTAACTTGTGTTTGGAAGACAAATGACTTAAGTTACAAAGGGGGAAAAGTAGGAAATAAGTTGTTTTGCACTTCTAAGGCCTTGTAATTGCTTATTAAGTGTTTAAATGTGTTCTTTAAGATATTCATGAACTCTTGCTAAAGTTCCATGTGCAATATGTTAATAACCCATTTGTATTCATTTAATCGTTTGTATGCACTTATAATTGAACTGTTCTCGAGGGCAACCTACTTTGTTGTCCCTCCTAAGTGTTATTGTTTTATTCTATTATTGGATCATCATTGGTTAAAGTGCATCGCATAGTGGTTGCGCAACCATAGTGTCAGGGGTGGATATCGGCTGGGTGGTGGCGGGCTTGCCAGTGGATATTCGATCTCCGTGCTCTAGTCCCTCATCCGCCTGGTTTGGAGATTGTCAGGGGGTGTTAGGTCATAGGATTATTCGGGGTACATTCGGAGTACACCCACTGAAGTGTTTGGGGTTATGTCGGCACATTGATCGAGGTTCGTGGATCGAGGTTTGTGATTGAAGATCAAGTGACTTCTGGAGTGTTGGGGTTAAAGTGAATTGTATCCTTTTTAATGTGTGGTAACTTATTGTTTAAATGTACTTTGTTTACTGAACTGCTTTACTTGTTTTTAATCTGTTATATTACACGAGCACGTCCCAGTGGACTTTATTCCTCATTGGAAAATTGTGGTTGCTCATACCTCGTTAACATGTTTTAGGAGGTGCTGAGGTTGAACCTTAGCTTGATTTAGTTGAGGGTGAAGAACAGAAGGTGTAGGCAGAGTACTTGCCTTAGTTGCTGTGTACTTTGTGCTTGAGGTGGTTGTGTTTCTTGCTGTTTATATGAAGACTTTGCTTGTATTACTTTATGTTCTATTTTGGAGCCTATGTGCTCATGTATATATATTTGTTCAGTTGTAAGTTGAATGTAGTATGAGATATGTATCTATGGCATGTAATAACTAATATTCCTGCTTTTAGTTTTGTTGCATGCTTAGGTGTGAATGCAAGGGTTGAAAGGTTGACTTTAATTCCTAAGTATGTTTAAATGATAAAATTGAGTGGTATGATAAGCGGTTATGAGATAAAGATTCTAGAATTGTTGATTGCATGCTTGTATGTATTTAAATTGCTTTGTATTGCTTAAGGCTCGGATGGCCTTGAAGTTGGGATTTAGTTGGAATTGAAGTTCTAGTTGTATTTGTGGTTTTATTGAATGCTTGCAGGTTTCCAGAATGTCCACGGTACAGAGGAGACTTTGTCTGTTTGTCGGGTCCGGACTTAACCTTTAGTTTGGGGTTGGGTCGAGGTGTGACACTCATCATCATCGTCAAGTCTACTGCTGGTTGCCGTGGGATTCTCGAGAACCTCTGGCATATATCACACTTCTACACCAGACACATAGCATTTTCATTCAAGGTCGGCCAGAAATACCCATACCTCAGTATCTTCCGGGCTAATGCCCTATGGCCTATATGATTGTCATAGATCCCCTCATGCATTTCCTTGAGTATGTAATCACTTTCACCCTTATTTACACACCTCAGCATGGGCCAAGTATACGCTTTCTGATACAACTGCTTTCTGAGCATTACATACTTTGGGGCTCGGATTTTCACCTTCCTCGCCTTTTCACTGCCTTCTGGTAAGATTCCTTTTTCCAGGAAATCAACCATAGGTTGCATCCAATCTCACTGTGCTCCACCTGGGGTACTTCTTTGCACTCCCAAAGTATGCTTGGCTCGGACACCTCTTCCACCTCTATCGTCACTGGCCCTGCCACTTCCACTACAAGCTTTAAGAGGACATCTACGCTCTCATTCTCCACCTGTGGAATTCGCTTGATTATGAAACTACTTAAACCAGCCACTATGTCTTTTACTTTGGCCAAGTATGCGACTATGGTTTCATCTTTGGCTTCATACTCTCCGCCTATCTGACTTGCCACCAATTGTGAGTCTGTGTGAGCCTCTATCGAATCTGCCCCCATCGCTTGAGCTGTTTTAATTCCTACAATAAGGGCTTCATACTCAGCCTCATTATTCGAGGTTGAGAAACAGAACTTCAGCGCGAACTGTAACTCATCACCCTCTGGACCCTACAGTGTGACCCAAGTTCCGCTGCCGTTCTTACTCGAGGCTCTATCCACCCTAATCTTCCACAGCCTCGGACTACCCTCTGACGGCTCCCCTGTGAACTCCACAATGAAATCTGCTATAGCCTGAGCTTTTACTGCAGCCCTTGGTCTGAATGCGATGTCAAATTGGCTCAACTCCACAGACCACTTCAAAAGCCTTCCCGACGCTTCTGGTTTCTACAATACCTGCCCGAACGACATATCTGTCATAACATATATGGGATGTGCCTCAAAGTAATGTCTTAGTTTCCTCGAGGCCACAAGTAAGGCCAATGACATCCGCTCTACAGGCGGATACCTCAGTTATGCCCCTTTAAGTATTTGGCTGATATAGTAGATCGGCACATCTTTTACACTCTTGGGCGGCTCCAGACCTAGGATGGCTTGAACTTTCTCTGGATTAGCCTCTATCCTCCTCTGAGTAACCATGAAACCTAGGAACTTTCCTGCTTGAACCCCAAAAGCACATTTTTTAGGATTTAACTTGATACCGACCTTCCTCATTATCGAGAATGCCTCAGATAGATCCTCTATATGAGTCTCTGCCCTCTTACTCTTTACCAACATGTCATCAACATAAACCTCCATATTCTGCCCTAACTGCCCCTTAAATACCTTATCTATCATGCGCTGGTAACAAGCCCCTGCGTTCTTCAAACCGAATGGCATCACCATATAACAAACACCCCTCGGTCTGTTATGAACGCCGTCTTCTCCTCATCTTCTAGTGCCATCTTAATCTGGTTGTACCCTTTGAAGGCATCCATGAATGACAGTATCTCAAAACTTGAGGTGACATTCACCATTTGATCTATTCTAGGCAATGGGTAGCAGTCTTTCGGGCAGCCCCTATTCAAATTTGTAAAGTCCACACACATCCGCCAAGCCCCAAAAGTTTTAGGGACCATCACCACATTCGCCAACCAGGTAGGGTACTCCACCTCACGGATATGCCTAACCCTCAACAATTTGCTCACTTCTTCTCTGATTGCTCGGTTCTTTTCTGGTTGGAAGACCCGTCTTTTCTACTTCATCGGCCTGAATGCTGGATCTACATTCAGCTGATGCATAGCTATCTGCGGATCTATTCTTGTCATATCATGCATAGACCAAACAAATACATCTCTATTACAAGATAAGAAATGAGTTATACCTTTAGCTAGGTTTTGAGGAAGCTCTATTTCGATCTGAACCTCATTCCCTGTTGCTAATTCGACTTTTTGTAACTTCTCTGCTGGCTCAGCTTTTTTCGGTTCCCGCCCCTTCTTGGCCTTCTTCTCGGGAATCTCAATTAGTTCTTTCTCTTCTTTCTGCAGCCCCAGGCAAGCGGCATAGCATTCTTGGGCTCTCCTCTGGTCCCCTCTTACTGTTACTATACCAACTTCTGAAGGGAACTTCATCGCTAGATGATAGGTAAACACCACTGATCTGAACTTTTCCAGGGCCACCTTTCCCAATATCCCTTTGTAGGGTGACTCACAATCTACTACAATGAAATCTAGCATCTCACCACAGCTCAGCTTGTCACGCCCGAGGATTACCTTCAGTGTTATCATACCCTCGGGTCTTACCTCTCTGCCGTTGAACTCTGACAAGGTTCCCTTCATCGCCCTCAAATGTTCTTTTCTCAAACCCATCTTCTCAAATGTACTCAAGAACAAGACCTCTGCTGAACTCCCTGTATCGACCATGATCTTGCCTACCACAACCCCACTGATATTTACTGCAATCACCAATGGGTCATCATGAGGTAACACTAGACCATCCAAATCTTTATCGCCAAAAGTGATAAAATATGATATTATTAAATTTATTAAATAAGCATAACTCTTGTTGAAATCACGAATAGAGTTCAAACGTACTTTTAAACTATTCAAAACATTAGGCCAAATACACCATAATATTACAAAAGAAAATCTTATATTTTGTATTTAATGACATGTTTAAATTTATTAAACTACATTCCAAGAACAAAAGTATCCCTTACTCAGCACAAGACATTGTTCCAGAGTGTTTTAAGACAAGATTGCATTAAGTACTCTAAATGTTAAAAAAGTTTTGTATATATCATCGATCGTTCGGCAGTAAATATGAAAATGGCCCTCACATAATTTGAGATATTAAGTTCGTCAAGATCGATTGATGTACAAAAGAATTTATTTCTAAATATTTTTAGAACATCGAAGACCATAGATGATGGACATTACTAAATCCAAGATGGTCCAAACTGATGTGATGGGCCTGTCTTCTTCCTTCACGGGTTCCAAAGACGGGGTTACGTTCATCTTCACGGGATTATTTGAGGAAATTAATATTGGCCCTTTTACAAAGGTAAGGCAAATGATAGTTTTACTCAGCTCAAAATAGAATTATGTTAAACTAAGTGTAAGAACTAAGGAGTAGATAGTATAAAAGAAACTTTTTGTTAAATGGGCAATTTATCTTATTTTATATTATAGAAGTAGTATGAGAAATGAGAATGTTATTTTCGGGAATGTGATTAAAGTGTTTGGTTTGTTAAAAATATTCTTGGGAATATTTTGTCGAGTTTCTAGAAATGTTATTTTATTATATTTTGTTTACATTCAATATTCCTAAGAATGTTGAAAAAAATTTCAATAATACCTCTAACTCAAAAAAATAAAAATATCAAACAAAGTGTACAAATAACGATACATTTTGCATACTTTTGCTAATACACGAGTAAAAAAATATTTAACGTATTAATACAACGAAAGTAAATTTATTTTTATAATTTATAAATTTTAACTTGACACTTCCAAATTAGAAACTTAAATTTATTATATTTTAAAAAAATTTAAAATTTAAAATTATTTATTTTATTTTTATTTAAATTTTTTTATATTTATTTAATTTAAAAATTTTAAATCTACAATTTAGCATTAAAAATAATTTCAAATATAAAATTCTAGTGTAACATAGAAAATTTATAATTTTTATTTATTTCATTTTATATTTTATTTTTATTGTTATTATTTTATTTATTTTAAATGTTTTTATTTTATGTAGTTTTATTTTATTCTTACTAATTTTATTTTTATTTATTTTCTTATTTTAATTTTTACTGTTATTGTTTTATTTTTTTCCAAATATTTTATTTTGTATAGTTTTATTTTATTTTATTCTTACTAATTTTATTTTATCTTTTTATTTTATTTTTTTGGAGATTTACCTTGCTTAGCATGGCATAGCCATCCACAATGGATGGTGTAGTGTAAAAGGGCATATTTCACAAATAGTCTCTATTGTTTATAAATTTTTGACAAATAGTCCTCATTGTTTTAAAAGTCAAGCAGTTAGTCCTCATTGTTTGCAAAAGTTTTACCAATAGTCCCCATTGTTTCACAAGTCATTCAGTTAATCTCTCTTGTTTGTAAAAGTCTCTCAATTAGTCCTTAATATTTGCAAAAATCTCTTCATTAGTCTTCAATGTTTGCAAATGAAATAATAGGGACTATTGGTGGGACTTTTACAAACAATGGGGACTAATCGCGTGACTTTTAAAATAATATGGACTATTTGTCCAAAACTTATAAACAATAGGGATTATTTGTCCAATTTGCCCTAGTGTAAAATCTAACTTTTTTTCTTTTTTGAAGGGTAAAAAATTTATTGGATGACATGTTAAAAGTCGTTTATTACTACTGTTTATGAAGCATGTTTTTTTTTTTCTTTATAACTGATTTTTAAGATAACATATTATCTTCAAATTTATTACGACAAAACTCTGATCTTGTTAACCTAGTATATACATATGAATATTTTCATATGAATAACACCTAAGATTTATTTGATGACATGCATGTTACAAATATACATGGTTTATATATATACTCTCCATTTTTAATTTTAAAAGTTGTTTTTTGATTCATAACTTCGATTTTATCAGTTTTCTTTGTTTATTGGCACATGAAGATATTCAGAGTTTTAAGAAATTCAATCTTGGCAACGGTGAAAACTGCATAAAAATATCTCAAGTTTTGCTGAAGAAGAAAGGGCCCCAACCGTAATTACAACTATTAGATTTTTTTCTACCTGTAAACCTACTCTTATTTTACACGAGTCAGAAACTTATTATTATGGAGGATCCAAATCCCATAGAATAGTTACTAGAGCTTTAGTCTAATGGTAAGGTTACTCGCTGTATGCAAGAGGTTGCGAGTTTGAATCTCGCTGATTATGTTATACGGTCTTAAACCTCCCTTGAAACCAAAAAGAATAGGGTAAATAGTATATTACCCCCCTGTGTTTTGCTAAAAATGCACAATACCCCCCTGTGTTTTAAAAATTAGCTGATTACCCCCCTGTGTTTTGCTAAAAGTGCACAATACCCCCCTGTGTTTTAAAAATTAACTGATTACCCCTCTGTGTTTTATAAAAGTAGCTAATTATCCCCCTGTGCTTTTTAAAAATTAGCGCTTTTGTTAAAAAATATAAGGTGGTAATCAGCTACTTTTAGCAAAACACAGGGGAGTAATCAGCTAATTTTTAAAACACATGGGGGTATTGTACATTTTTAGCAAAACACAGGAGGGTAATCAGCTAATTTTTAAAATACAGAGGGGTATTATGCATTTTTTACAAAACACAGGGGGATAATATACTATTTACCCCAAAAGAATAATCCCACAGGTTACTCATGTGAATGGAATTAAAAGCTGACAACTGTTGATAAAAATGGATAACATCATCAACGCATATGAACAACCCAATAGTGAAATAAAGAGTTAATCTATGAGGGAAAACAAAGAAATGGACTAAAGAGGGAAAAAACAGAGGAATGCTGCTTCCTTATCTTTTCTTTCTCGTCTGTTTCCTCGATCTATTTCGTGTTTTCGTCATGTGAAAAGAAATGGAAACAAAAGATTCTATACAACAGAGGACTTCATCTTCAATCAAAGTCGTACAAGTGAAGGGGACAAAATATCCAGATTCTTCAACTTCGGATTAGTTACAAAATTCATGTCACCTATGGAAAATTATTCAAAATGGTTTGATGAATGTCAGGTTGTGAGTGAGTGTGGAAACACGTCTTAAACCCGCCCTAACGTTTGTCAGCCATAGAAGATACCCCTGCACTTTTTAAGACACCAATGTCTAAAATAAGCCAAACAATACAAATACTCTTCCACGTCTAAAGCTTTACTTCTGTTGCAAATATTCCCACCACTCTCTGTATAGTATTATCCCTGACATGCAATAGGCAACATCTTGTTCAAGTTAACTATAGTCTTTAAAATGGAAAAAATTAAAAAATTAATAAGGTGTGATATCAGCATAGTAATAATAAAAGATGAAAATTTAATAACACGCCGACCATGTTTAATATTTTTCTCAAGTTTATTGAAGTATTCATGCAAAACTGGGTAAATGTAGGGTATTTATACCAATACTCTAGTAAGGCATGCATATGAAAAGGTAAAAAACAATAGATTGTCTTCTATATTTCAAACTAATTCATAATATAACAAAATAGTATAAACAAAAAAGAAATATCAATTAGACTTTAATCCATTATACCCAATCTCTTGAAGGTAAAAAACAATATGTGTAATCCAATTCTGAATGGTGGTCCACAAAGGCGGATTCAAGACTTTTTATTCAGTAGGGCTAAAATACTCAATTTAACACTTACATATAAATATATATTTTTTTTGTTTGTAAAACTTATAAATAATATTAAGTGAGGCAAAGTTTGCACTTTTCATGCAAAGGCCAAACTTTACTTTACTCAAAATGAAAATGAAAATTATAATCAAGAAATTTGAATATTTGACAAACGTTAATGGTATTGATTATCATCATGAAAATAGTTAAATAAAATTTTGAATATTTGGCAAACATTAATGTGTCCCAAAAAAAGAAAAAAAAGTCCTACTACTCTGATATGCTTTAAAGCTTAATAGCAATGTTTCATCCCACATCGGTAAATAGTTAAATAAATTTTTACTTTATAAGTCTTTGCTTGCTCGGCATCAATTGTCAACGGTGAGTGGCAAAGTTAACACAGTGGGTAACTGACTTTAAATCTTAAATTAGATTGAATGATGCTGCTAACAAATACATGGCCACCCACGATGGGTAGTGAAGCATTCATATTTGAACATTGGTAGTATGTTCTTAAACGGTTGTTATCCAAATATGGCCATCCACAATGATTGGTCTAGTATAAAACTAACTTTATTTTTCTTTTTTGAAGGGTTAAAATTTTATAAGGAGACTATGAAACCTTTTATTTTATGGACATTTTTGTATTAAAGATATTACTTGATTTTCCCACATCGGTTATTAGTGAAATAATTAATTACTTTATCAGCTTGTGTTTGTTCCATGCAGATTGCCATTGGTTACCCACAAAGGGTTACTGGCATTAAACATCTTCAACCTAATTGGCAACTAGTGATGCTCTTGCAAGAGCCGCCATCCACAATGGATGCTCTAGCATTAAACATTGAAATTTATATAAACAACATAATGCCATCCATAATGGAAGGTATAGTGAAAAATAATAACACTATTTTTCCTTTTTAAAGGGTAAAAAATTTAATAGTAATAAGATGATAAAGGAATATATGAAAGAACATTAACTTCAAACGTACTCTTTTTACAAGAATGTGCGGATACACATGTGCATGCTTGAGAAAAATTTCCGTTCCAAGCATATTTTCATTAATTCTAAAGATAGTTTTTTTTTCCAGTTAAGTTGCAAAATTTATGTTTTATATACTTTACATTCTCAATTTTAAAAAGTGTTTGTACCATTTTAAGACTACTATTCGCCTAATTTTAGCCAGTGTTTGCAAACACTGAACACACTCATCTTCTATTTTCTCCCCAAACCCCAAGTGTAAGGTTTCCCTATTCTTCATTTAATTAAGCACAAAAACAATTTGAATATCATATTTTTTAAATTAATAATGTGAAGAAGGAACTCTTAGTGTGTGTGTGTGTGTGTGTGTGTGTATTTTTTTTCTTTTGTCAGTCAAAACATCAAGAGAAAACCACAAGAAATGTCATTTGTGTTTGTTTAGGAAGGAAATTTTGGTCCTTTTGTAAAGATGTGGCAAATGACTGTCTTACACAGCTCAAAGTAGATTTAAATTAATTTATCTTATTTTATATTATAGAAATAGTATGAGAAATGAGAATCATGCTCACCAAAAATGAAAATATGTTAAAACTAACTTAAAAACTAATGAAGTAGGTAAAATAAAACAAAAAACTTTGTCAATGAATGACACGAAATGAAAAAGCATTCAGTGCGCACAATTAAAAGGATGTCCAAGATTAATGGCCTATGGCTTAATTAATCTACCCTTCAAATCATTAGGATAAATAATTTTTGACAATGTACAACTATCAATGATGTGTCCAAAAACTATTGACTTAGACCATGGGTGAGACCATGGTCTTAGACCAATTTGTCCAAGTAGAGACTCAAAGTCAACTTGGTTGACGACCAAAAAAAAGAAAGAAAGAAAAAAGTCAACTTGGATAACTATCAATGATGTGTCCAAAAACTATTGACTTAGACCATGGGTGAGGCCATGGTCTTAAACCAATTTGTCCAAGTAGAGACTCAAAGTCAACTTGGTTGACGACCAAAAAGAAAGAAAGAAAGAAAAAAGTCAACTTGGATATGCTTTAATGCTTTTGCCATTTGAATAACAATGTTTCATCCCACATCGGTAAATAGTTAAATAAAAATTTTCTTTATAATTATTTGTATGTTAAATTTTCATTTATAACTTCGATTTTGTTAGTTTTCTTTGTTTATTGGCACATGATGAAAATATTCTTAGAGTTTCAAGAACTTCAATCTCGACAACGGTGAAAACTGCATAAAGTTTCTCAAGTGATGCTGTAAACTTTATTAGTTTATAAAGCATACACCTAGCATCATTAATATTTATAAGCTGCCTCTTTAAAACATAAGAAGAAATATATGAAGCACAAGAAAATGGCAGAAAATTGATGAGAGTGGACAACTTGGATCCGCCCGAGCTCACCAACTCGACCTCAAGAACCTAACCTGCAAAAGAAGGAAAGGAACCGCGAGGGTGGTGACCCGTGTTTTTTCTCGGGTGTGAGAGTAATTAGTATGCTCGAGTTGAAGGGTAGGTAGTTAAGAGCAATAAATATGCACGAATTACATGACAATGGTTGATGAGTGGGCTATTTATACTAATATTGATTACAGGTAGCAATTAATGGTTAATGTTGTCTGGCACTGTTCACGCCTGCCCGAACTCATTGCCCAGCGGATAAAGTTATTGTCCATTGGTTAAAGTCAGGTGCTGCATTTATGTCACATTGGTGGTGACTGTCAGGCTGGGAAAGTGATGCGGGTTGGATATGGGCCAGGTCACATTGACCTAGGTCGGGAGGACTTGTCCCGGCTCGGGTTTACACCCATATCAATAATAAAGAGAATTCCCAAAATTGAAAAGGCTAAAAAATAATTCTTATTCACGAGATGGAAACCCATGGTGTGTCGACTTATCCTTTTGGGAGTTCAAAAGCACATTTGGATTCTAATTGTATTTCAACGAGTGTATAATCCTTTTTGTTTGAGTCTTTTTTTTTCCCTTTCAATGATTGTTGATCCTTTGCGTTTGACTCACAAACATAAAAATGTTCACATTTCGGGGAAAAAAAAAAGATACACCTAACCTTTTGAAAACGTGCTTTTTTCAATGTAAAAAACTTGATTTTCTTGACATTATACTCAAGATGCGCATAGGCTAAATTCCAAAACAAAAATCCAAGTAAGAGATTAAGGGGAATTTTGGGTAGCCCAGTTAGTGGGTTATCTTTTCTGGTTTGTGAGTAGTCAGGATTCGAATTCTAAGCATTGGGTACATATGGGGTGGGGGTAGTAGAGAAAATTAAAAAAAGGAAAAAAAGTAAGAGGTTACGAGAGCCATTTTATACACATGATGAAGCAAGATATTTGAAATAATTGTTTTCCCACATCGTTTATTGGTCAAATAATTGTTTACTGTTGGGTTCTTCTTCCATGAGGTATGTGACAAATCTGTCATAGCCACATGGACAAAAAGTATTTCAATCAGTTAATAAATGTCAATCAATTGTTATAAGTAGGGGCATCATAGTAATTTATTTAAAACTTTGTAAGGCCAAATTAGTAAAAAGAGAAACTTATGATATTCTGACATGGCATGTCTGCATGATACAGACTAACGTGAATTAGCCTCATGGAATAACAATTTAACATGTAGCTGTATCAGATTTGTTACATGCCTCATGGAAGAATTTTCCTTGTTCCATGCAGATTGCTACCCACAACGGGTAACTGGCATTAAATCTTGAATTGGATTAAATGATGCTGCTGCCCAAGACACGGCTACCCACAATAGGTGGTGCTGGCATCGGTTTTTTTTTTTTTTTGGAGATAAACCTTGCTCAAGCAAGGCATGTCCATCCACAATGGATGGTCTAGTAAGGAGTCTATTATAATGAGTCTATGAAAGAAAAATAATTTCAAACATAGTAGATCTTGTTACCACAAGTATTTTTGTGATAAGGGTTTTGGCTTCTGATTACTTCGCTTGCTTGCACGAACTCCTCTTTGTTTGAAAAAGAATATTACTTCGCTAATCGACGAAATGCTTCAGAGAGTTGAAAATAAGCATAGATCCGGAGGTTCCCGAATAGGGCAACCTTTCGATACTTGATTTTTAGTTATATTGTAAGATTATTTGATGACATGTTATAAATATACTTGGTTTATATATTGTACATTTTCAATTTTAAAATTGTTTATTACTGTCAAGATACTACTTTTTAAGAAGTTTTTTTTTCTTTATAACTAATTTTTAAGATAACATATATGTTGGAATTTATTGTCAAAAGAGAAAGGTAGATAAAGAGAATTTCTAGAACTGAAAAGGGGATGTGTCGACTTAGACTCTGTTTGATCTAACAGTGAAATTTTAGTTTTTGAGTTGGTGGCGGAGCCACTAATGCATGAAGGAGTTCGAAGTGTTGTTGAACAAAAATTATTGAATGTTTGGTCTATGTTGCACAATGTTGAGTTTTTAGAAATTTTGATAGCAATGTTGGACTTTGAAAAATATAAAAGGGTATATTTGAGAAAGAAAAAAAAATAGCTTCCGGCATTATACAAAAACAGCTTAACAAAAGTCTTTTTTCAAAAGTTTCAATTTGGAGCTCTTAACTTTTAATTTTTTTTCAGTTTCAACTTTTACTTAAAGGTATTTTAAAAAATGGGTCAAATATGTTAATTTCAACTTCTAAACTCACATGAAATATTTTTTAGTGTCTAAAAGTTAAATCAAACAGTAGCCTTTTGTGAATTCAAAAACACATTTGGATTCTAATCGGATTTTAGCGAGTGTCTGGTCCTTTGCATTTGAATCCTTTCTTCTTCTTTTTTTCTCTAGATGCGTGTTGATCTTAGCAAAGCAGGACTTGATAGCGGTTGGGGAGAGGAAAAAGCTATAAGACATCAATCCAATAAACAAATTAATGTATGAGTCACAAACACAAAAAAGTTCACATTTGGAAAGTAAAAATTAGGTATAACTAACCTTTTGAAAACATGTTTTTTTATCTAACTTTTTGAAAACAATTTTTTTTTCAATGTTATTCTCAAAATGTATATTTTAAGCCACAAAAGCTAAAAACTTTACAGTTCTTGAAAATTGAAGTATATTTTCAAAAACTTGATTTTCTTTGATATGATACTCAAGATATGCATAGGTTAAATTACAGACAAAAAAACACGTCCAAGTAAAAGGTTATAGGGAATTCTGGGGTAGTTCTGTTCGTGAATTACCTTTTTTGATCTGTGGGTGGTTAAGGTTCGAATCCTATGAAAGTATAAGGCAGATGGAAATGAAGTAGAGAAAACTATAAAAAAAAATATGAGAAAAAAGTAAGAGGTTACAGGGGTGATTTATACACATGATGAAACAAAGGTATTTGAAATAATAGTTTTCCCACATCGGTTATTAGTGAAATAATTATTTACTTTATCAGCTTGTGTTTGAATTCCATGCAGATTGCCAATGGTCACCCACAAAGGGTTACTAGCATTAAACATAATAAAAGGGTAGTATAGTGTTGCTCTTCCGGGAGCTGCCATTCACAATGAGTAGTATAGTAGCATTCATCTTCTATTTTCTCCCCAAACCCCAAGTCTATGGTTTCCCTATTCTTCATTCATCTAAGCACAAAAACAATTTGAATATCATACAAGAGGAATCCACAAGAAATGTCATTTGTGTTTGTTTAGGCAGGAAATTTTGGCCCTTTAGTAAAGGTGTGGCAACATCTAAATTTCCATCTTCGTAATATCTTTTGTTAAGCAAATAAATGTACAGATTGATTGACCTCTTATGGTCTTAGTTACCCCCATTGGTTTATGTTTTCTACATAATGTATCACATATTGATTGGCCTCTTATGGTCTTAGTTACCCCATTGGTTTATGTTTTCTACATAATGTACCACATAATATGTGATATCAGTTAGATCGTGATAAACGAGATGCATGAAAAATCCTTGCGCTTTGTAATAATATAGCCTTCGTGGCTATACTTTTAATTTTATAATACAATGGTTATGCCTCCTGTTTATCCCAAAAAAAAATGCAAATATGTTAAAACTAACTTAAAAACTAATGAAGTAAGTAAAATAAGACAAAAAAATTTATTCAATGAATGATACGATACGAAAAAGCATTTAGTCCACAAAATTGAAAGCGTGTCCCAGATTAATAGCATATGGTTCAATTAATCTACCCTTTTTGAAAAATATAATTAAGTATCTATGCCTGCACTTATTTTGAAAATATTTACTTTTTAAGTTATTCTCAAAATGATTTGGCAAATGCAACTAAAGGAAGAATACCCACATTTTTTGAAAGGTCATTTGAGGGAGGAAGGTGATAATATAAATTAAGATGAGATCATAACAATGGTGAAGCTATTCAATGATGAGGAGGGACTGCTTCTTCTACTCGCCCTAATTTTCTTCAAAAAAAAAAAAAGCAAAATGCTAACCACCCTTTTGAGATTTATTGTCTTTGCCGCCTTTACCATTGTCAATTTGCATGTTCTTGAAGTGGTTGTTCAAGAAATTTACATTCGTGCTTTCCTGACTTCACAAGCTTCTTTATCAATGTTGCTGGATCTATGGAAACTTTATAAACCCTTGCAAAAGACAATGCATGCTTCCAACAAATTTTAGCAAAACTAGCACACAAGTCATAACATTGTGGGTTACCATCCCACATCGGTAATTAGTTAAATAAAAAAATCATTTTATAATTGTTTGCTTGTTTTACATTAAACGTCAATGGCACGTGGTAAAGTCACCCATGAATTTAACGTTGATTTAAACGGTGCTGCTACGGTCAAGGACACGGCCATCCACAATGGATGGTGTTGGCATTACAACAAATGGATATTGATTGATGATTCGCAGTTGTGTTGCTCTATGTTTCGGCTATCCACCATGGATGGTCTAGTTAAAAAGAATATCCATACTTTTTTTTTTTCCTTTCTTGGAGGGTAAAAATTTCAAGAGTTAATATATAAGATGTAAAGAAAAATAAAAAAATGACGCATTTAGACTTTATTACTTTTTAAAAATTTTAATTTTTTCTCTATTGTTCAAAATTAACTAATTTAGTCTATATTATATTCCAAAAAAATTAAATTCATATTTAGTGTTCAAAATTAGTCAATTTGTTTTATTTATTGATTCGATTAATTCTCAATTAAATTGCAAAATTTATGTAATAACATGTTACAAACTATACTTGTTTCTTGTTTTGTATACTCTACATTTTGAATTCTAATAACTGGTTATTACCGTCACAATACCACCTTTTCAGAAGTGTTTTACTTCCTTCTAACTAATTTTTAAGGAAATAAACTCTTCAAATATAATTTGACAGGACTTGATGGTTATACATTCGAGATTTTGCCCAATTTAATTTTTTATTGACTAAATTGGGATTGTATAAAGATCATAGACAATTTTCATAAAATATTGCATAGAAAAATAAATTAATGAACCTGGATAGAGAGTCATCACAATTCCATATAATATTTCTCTCTTTCTATCTTTATTTTCGATAATCTTGAGAAACATTCATACACAATTAGCCTCACAATAAACAAGTAGACACCATGTTAGAGCAGAGAGTCCAGCAATCACCTCCATGCACGCATCATAGACATTCTAACTATATTTCATTGAAATTTCAAGAATTTAACTGCGCCCCACAACGCATGCATTGATTCAGTTAAGAATTTAATTTCATTTGGCCTACCAAATAGCGACCCATGTAGATAGTTGTTTGCAAATTTCTCTCAAACATTGAGGAATACTGATTGTTGATGATAATAAAATAATATAATAAACTCATCTCTAACAGTTTAAACTTTTAGATGTGGTAGTTACTTAATATGGTATCAGAACCTAAGTACCAAAAATATGTTGGGTTCAAAACTCACCGTCACTTATTTAAAAACTTAAAATTGTCCATGTGTAAGATTTAAAAACTAACTCTGTCTGCATTTGCGAGGGCGCGTTGATGATAATAAAATAACATAATAAAATATTCTCTAACAACTTAAACTTTTAGATGAGGTGATTACTTAACACTTATCAAAATTGTTAGAATATGCACTTGTCCCACATAGAAAAATCATAAACTTTTAGACCACTTAATAAAATCCTGAGCTACTCCACTTGGCACTAATTGGTTTTAAAATGGAAACCCGTGATTTTTCACATAGTATCAGAGCTAGGCCCATGGTCTAGCCTCATTCATCTTCTGCATGCGATCCATCTCAAATCAGGTCCACTTGTCTTCAATCTTTCGCGTGTGCATAGTCCACGCATTTTCAATCTTCCACATATGTTATCTACCACATGTGTATTTAATCTTCCATGTGACGCCCGAGAATTTCATCATAATTTCTTAATAACTGTTGCATACTTGAGCATTCTTACGTGCATCACTTTTCTTGCTTAATTGCTTTATTTTGAGGCTACTATTCATAAGATTTTCGGTTGTTTTAAAAGTTCGATTTAATATTTTTCCTAAGTCATATGACATATAAGAGGAATCAGGAACTTGTCATTTTGGACTTTCGAGCTTGGGAACATACATTAGGAAAATGTTTTTTGGGTCATTTGAATAGTGTTACGTATGTACCTTTAATTTCAACTAGTTAGCAATTGAATGAGTTTTAATTTAGTTTGACTAGGATTTAATGGCATTTGACTTCACTTAACATAACATACTCATACATGTATACTCAATTATCAACATTTTAAATAACTACTCAACAAACAAAGCAAGAAATTCCCCTTTTGTCCTTCCCTAAAACCGTGACCTCTAAGGGAGAGAAGAGAAAAAACTTCTTCAACAATCTTGCAAGCTTAACTCTTGGCTTGGTCTAGGAAGGGTTTGAGGCATCTAAGAGCTCCTACTACTTGCTTGCATTTTCAAATTGTGAGGGAGTTGCATTTTCATTGCTTTTAAAGTTTATGCTCATATGTTGAAATTCTTGATTTGTTGATTATAGCTATAATATTTGTTATGAATGCTTATTATGTGTTTATTAGAGACTATAGAGTTAACTTTTATAGCTTGATAGAGATTCTATGGTTGAATGTTGAGATTGAATGAAGAAGATGATGAGTAGTGATTGGAATTAGGGTTTTGAGAAAACTTGTTAATTGGATTGATTTAAGGCTTCAATTAGGTGTTTTATACATTAGTGAAACTAGTCATAGGCTCAAGTGGGTTTGAATTGCTCGGAAATGTGACAAAATGCAAATTTGGTAGTCTTAAAAAATGGGATTTTTTCCGAAATGCAATCCGGGCACGTTTGGGCTTCGGTTTAGGTATCCTTGGGGTATGAAAGCACTTTTGGTGCTTTCGTTACGTGAATTTGGGGTTCAGATAGGGTAGTTATAGTTCAAACCTGCTCGGGGCCTTCCCACGTTTTCATTTCCAAACCGGGTTTTCAAAGCTTAGATAGGTGCCTTTTGACCTACCTAGGGATGTAGGATAGTTGGTTTGATGATTTGAAACCTTGAACCTTGCATGAGAGAAGAAATCGGAAAGTTAACAAAGAGGAAAATATGTTTTGGTCGACCTTTTTCTCATATGAACTTGTGAATACTTGGTAAATGTTTAAATGCATGTTACATGGGTTCCTTAGATTATCCATGTAGTTTTGTGAATTTTATGATATTTGTCTCTTTATAGCTTTGTTGCTATTTTTGGATTCTTGGCTTATTTGTAGAAAATTGCGAGGGCGGCCTACTTCATCGTCCCTCTCACATGTTATTGGTTATCTTGATTCTTGTGGACTTGTCTCGGGGTTGCGCAACCTTTTCGGACATGGTAGCTTCGAGAACACGGGCGGCATCGGGCTTGCCGTGCTCCCTCGACTACCATGGTACCTATTCCCTTTCTCACTGAGTATACTCCACTACCCCAGATACGTGGTTCACCTGCTGGGCATATGGTGCTACCTCAGGAGAAAGGGTCGTAGGATCGGAATACATCCGGAGTATCCCAACTTGTGGGAGTAAGGGTTTGCCGGTACTTGCGTGAAGTTCGTGGCTCGTGGTTCGAGTTTGAAGACTTGAAGTGGAACCGTATCCTTTTTAATGTGGTTATTACTTGTTATTTAATCTTATTGTTTATGATATTTATATTTATGACTTTTTGTGTTTACATATCATATTGCATGCCTTGGTATGTTACATCACCTCCGTCACTGGGCAACATTGTTGCTCATTCCTTATTTAACATGTTTAAGGAGAAGCTGAGGTAGATCCCCAGCTAGTTGCAGTTGTTGAAGAGGAGGAAGTGCAAGTTGAACAACTTCCGTGACTTCTTGTGTGATAAGGTTATTGGATGTTGTGTTTTGAGACCTTGGGGTCTTGTATATTTGCTCGGGAAGTTGTAACTTAATTATATTCTTGTATGTTGGATATAAAGTAGAATGGCATGTAATAGACTATGGTAGATCTATCTCGGTTGTCGCATGCGTGGGTGTGTTAATTAGCTTGTTTTAACTATGTCATACTATTTGAAAGTTTAAGTTAGAATTGAACCTGCATGCTTGTAGTTTCTACTTTGTTGTGCCAAGGCTCGGATGGCCTTGTGAATTTGGTTGGTTCCAAAAAACTTGGAAGTTAGATTGTATGAAGTAGTTGTTGTGGTTCAGGCATTGTATGTAATTATTGCAGGTACCAGTTTAGTCCACGGTACAGAGGAGACTCTATCCGAGTGACGGGTCCGGACTTGGCCTATAGCCTGGGGTTGGGTTCGGGGCGTTACATTCCATGTGTGACCCATCTCAAAAAATTCGGTCCACATGTATTCAATCTTCCAAGTGTGACCATCTAAAAAATAAGGTTGGTCTACATGTATTCAATCTTCCAAGTGTGACCATCTAAAAAATAAGGTCCACTCGTGTTCAATATTCCACGTGTAACCCCTCTCAAATTAGGTCACACGTGAAGGGGAATGTTAGAATATGCACTTGTCCCACATAGAAAAATTATAAACTCTTAGGCCACTTAATAAGATCTTGAGCTATTCCACTTGGCACCAATTGGTTTTAAGATGGAAACCTATGAATCTTCACAAAAATAGTTAAATATCCAAATTATGTCACATGTATGTTCAATATTCTTCCACATGTGTTATCTTCCATGCATGGCTATGTGCGACCCAAATCAAAATCAGGTCACACTTGTATTTAATTTTTCACATGTGTTCTACATACGTTCAACCTTCCATGTGTATTCATCCACCACATGTCTTCAATAACGTATGACCCCTCTCAAATTTGGTCACACGTGAGAGATAGTGTTAGAATATACACTTATCCCACATTGAAAAATCAAAAGTTTTAAGACCACTTTATAAGATCCTAAGCTATTCCACCTGACACCAATTGGTTTTAGGATTGAATCCCAATTATCTTAACACAAAGAACAAGTGGTCTCATGTCTTTATATAAAATAATATAATATACCCTTTTCTAACAACTTAAGCTTTAAGATGAGGTGGTAACTTAACACTGATCAAAATACTTAAATATCCAAATTATGTCACATGTGTGTTCAATGTTCTTCCGCATGTGTTATATATCTTCCACGCGTGTTTATGTGTGACCCATCTCAAAATTAGGTCACACTTATATTTAATTTTCTACGTATGTTCAACCTTCCATGTGTATTCATCCACCACATGTGTTCAATCTTTCACGTGTGACCCCTCTCAAAACTGGTCACACGTGAGGGAGAGTGTTAGAATATACACTTATCTCACATCGAAATATCAAAAACTTTAAGACCACCTTATAAAATCTTTGACAACTCCACTTGACACCAATTGGTTGTAGGATGGAACCTTAGTTATCTTAACACGAAGAACAAGTGGTCTTATGTCTTTATCGTGAGATGCCAAAGGACACACAGAGGGTTGACATTAAATTCCCAACTCACGAGTTTGTAATGCGTTGGGAGTCTGTCGAGCCAAGCAAGCCAAACACAAAAAGTATGCTTTGGAGTATGTCTACTACTTGCGTTGTGAATTTTTTTTTCTAGATAGTGTTGATCCAAA
Organism: Ehretia macrophylla; assembly: GCA_037974665.1. Classification (NCBI taxonomy): domain Eukaryota; kingdom Viridiplantae; phylum Streptophyta; class Magnoliopsida; order Boraginales; family Ehretiaceae; genus Ehretia; species Ehretia macrophylla. Next base: position 38,977,974 of record CM075780.1, on the reverse strand, counting down.
GCAGGACTTGATAGCGGTTGGGGAGAGGAAAACGCTATGCGACATCAATCCAATAAAAAAAATTAATATTTGAGTCACAAACATAGTTGTTGAATCGTGAATCGTATCGTGAATCGAAATGTCATTTTTTTGAATCGTGAATCGAATCAAATCGTGAATCGTACCGATTCGGTCACAAATTTGAAACTAGTTGATATTTGACATATTATGTTTCTATTAACAGTTTTTAGTTGAGATTCTTTATTTGAATTAATATTAATATATGTTTTTGTTACTTTTCTAGATTGTTCACTACTTCACTTGTTCCTAGTAGCCCAAACAATTTTTGCATCACAATATCACACTATTTTTTTTTGGTCGGAACAATATCACATTTCACAAGTACCCAAACTAGTGCTCAAAAGTTGTGATAAACACAAGTGGTTCAATCAGTTACGAGTTTTGTGTCCCATTTTTTTTACTAAAGTGGGCTTATTTTGTTATCTACTTTGAAATATTTTGGGCTTTTAAAAAAAAAAAAATTGACCTGAATCGCGAACGATTCAGTGAATCGTTCGATTCACTAACGATTCACACGATTCGGTACCGATTCACTTGCGATTCACATCGATTCACGATTCTCCTATCTGATTCGTATCATTTTTTTAGTGAATCGTATCGAATCGTACGATTCGAATCACGAATCGTACGATTCTGATTACACTGGTTCACAAACACAAAAAAGTTCACATTTGGAAAGTAAAAATTAGATACTCCTAACCTTTTGAAAACATCTTTTTTTATCTAACCTTTTGAAAACAATGTTTTTCAATGTTATTCTCAAAATATATATTTTAAGCCACAAAAGCTAAAAAATTTACAGTTCTTGAAAATTGAATTGTAGCCATGTTTTCAAAAACTTGATTTTCTTTGATATGATACTAAAGATGTACATAGTCTAATCCAAGTAAGAGGTTACAGGGAGTTTTGGGTAGTCTAGTTAGTGGATTACCTTTTTTGGTCAGTGGATAATTAGGGTTTGAATCTCAAGGGGTGAAGAAGGGCAGATGGTTGTATATACACATGATGAAGCAAGGTATTTGAAATAATTGTTTTCCCACATTGATTATTAGTGAAATAACAATTTACTTTATCAACTTGTGTTTGCTCCTTGCAGATTGCCATTGGAAAGCCACAAAGGGTTACTGGCATTAAACATCTAAATTGGTAATTATTGATGCTCTTGCAAAAGCCGCCACCCACAATGGATGCTCTAACATTATACATTGAAATATAAACAATATAATGACATCCACAATGGATGGTACAGTGAAAAATAATAACACTATTTTTCCTTCTTGAAGGGTAAAAATTTTAACAGTAATATAATGAAGGACTATATGAAAGAAAAATAACTTCAAACATACTCTTGTTACAAGAATGTGGGGATACGCATGTACATGAGAAAAAATTTTGTTCCATGCATATTTTCATTAATAAAGATAGTTTTTTTTTTATGCTAATTAAATTGCAAAAATTTATGTTTTATATACTTTACATTCTTAATTATAAAAAGCGTTTGTACCATTAAGATACTACCTTTAAGAAATTTAAGGGTACTATTAGCCTAATTTTAGCCCGTGTTTGCAAACACTAAACACACTCATCTTCTATTTTCTCCCCAAACCCCAAGTCTAAAGTTTCCCTATTCTTCATTCAATTAAGTACAAAAACAATTTGAATATCATACTTGTTAAATTAATTAATGTGAAGAAGGAACTCTATGTGTGTGTGTGTGTGTGTGTGTTTTTTTTTTCTTAGTCAAAACATCAAGAGAAAACCACTCGAAATGTCATTTGTGTTTGTTTAGGCAGGAAATTTTGGCCCTTTTATTAAGGTGTGGCAAATGACAGTTTTACTCCACTCAAAATAGAATTATGTTATACTAAGTGTAAGAACTAAGGAGTTAAGTATAGCCACACTTGTTTTGAAAACACACATTTTTTAAGTTATTATCAAAGTAGTTTGGCAATTGCGACTAAAGGAAGAATATCCACATTTTCTGAAAGGTCATTTGAGGGAGGAAGGTGATAATATAAATCTAGATGAGATCATAACAGTGGCGAAGTTATTCAATGACAAGAAAGGACTGCATCTCCCACTCACATTAATTTTTTTTCTTAAAATGTAAAATTGCTAATCAATCTAGTGACTGAGTCACAAAATACTTTGTTTGCCTATTTTATTAACTAGATGTCTAATGTCCTTCCTCAATTTTATACCCTATTAAAGGAGGACTTTCACCTTACTGTATAGGATTGGTATAGGATGCATTACTTGGCACAAAAAAAAGACAGAGAAAAATAAAAAGAGATGAGAAAGCATAGTCAAAATAGTGTTTGCATGGTCAAATTGAAGAGGATAGTTCCTTAAGAATATAATGGCAATGCCATTTAGCCTATGTAAGTAAGATGCGCTTTCACGGATGTAGTAGAGATTCAAAGTAAACTTTTTTCTTTTGGTCGAAAATGTCGACTTGGTTGATGGCCAAAAAAATAAAAAGAAAGAAAGAAGTCAACTTGGATGGCCATTTACCCATTCCACATCGGTAAATAGTTAAATAAAATTTTGCTTTATAATTCTTTGCTTATTCCTTTTTGTCAACGTCGAGTGGCAAATTAAGTTACTCACAACGGGTAACTGGCATTAAATCTTGAATTGTAGATCAAATGGTGCTGCTGCTGCCCAAGACATAGCCATCTCTAATGGGTTGTGAAGCATTCAAAATTGATATATTTGGTGATAAACAGCAAGGCATGGCCATCCACAGTGGATGGTGTAGTGTGTACAATCTAACCTTTTTTTATTTTTTGAAGGGTAAAAAATTTATTGGATGACATGTTACATATATAATTTTAAAAGTTGTTTATTACTACTGTCAAGATACTACTTTTTATGAAGCATTTTTTTTTTCTTTATAACTGATTTTTAAGATAACATATTATCTTCGAATTTATTGCGACAGAACTCTAATATTTGTATGTTAACTTTTGATTCATAACTTCTTTAAAGCATAAGAAGAAATATATGAAGCAAAAGAAAAAGGTAGATAATAAAAAGAATTTCCAAAATTGAAAAGGCTAAAAAATAATTCTTATTCACGTGATGGAAACTCATGGTGTGTCAACTTAGCCTTTTGGGAGTTCAAAAGCACATTTGGATTCAAATTGTATTTCAACGAGTGTCCAATCCTTTGCGTTCGAGTTTTTTTTTTTTTTTTTCCTTTTCAATGGTGTGTCACCTAACCTTTTGAAAACGTGTTCTTGACATGATACTCAAGATGCGTATAGGTTAAATAAAAACCTTGCTCAGCAAGGCATGGCCATCCACAATGGATGTTCTAGTATAAAAACTATCATTTCTTCTTTTCTTTTTTGAAGGGTAAAATTTTATAAGGAGTCTATGAAAGAAAAATAATTTCAAACATAGTAGATCTTGTTACCACAAGTATTTTCGTGATAAGGAAACTTGATTTTTAGTTATATTTTAAGATTATTTGATGACATGTTACAAATATACTTGGTTTATATATAATACATTTTCAATTTTAAAATTGTTTATTACTGTCAAGGTACCACTTTTTAAGAAGTATTTTTTTTTCTTTATAACTAATTTTTAAGATAACATATATGTTGGAATTTATTGTCAAGAGAGAAAGGTAGATAAAGAGAATTTCTAGAACTGAAAAGCTAATGTGTCGACTTAGGCTCTGCTAGATCTAACTGTGAAATTTTAGTTTTTGAGTTGGTAGCGGAGCCACTAATGCATGAAGGGGTGCATGAAGGAGTTTAAAGTGTTGTTGAACAAAAACTATTGACTGTTTGGCCTAAGATTTACTTGATGACATGTTACAAATATACTCAACATTTTCAATTTTAAAAGTTGTCTATTACTGTCAAGATACTACTTTTCAACAAGTATTTTTTTCTCTTTATAACTGATTTTTAAGAACTCTGAATTTTCAATTTTAGAAGTTGTTTATATCTTTGAATTTATTGTGATCAGAACTCTGACATTTTTATGTTAATTTTTGATTCATAACTTCGATTTACTTTCATCTGATATACACCCATTGGATATTAAATGATCTTTGAACTTTTTCAGATGGAATGCAATTTATGTTTTGACAACAAAAAAAAAGGTTGTAAGTAATATGCATATAGAAATGTTCAATAGTAAGAGGAATAGAGGACAATTCAAGAAAATTTTGCACAAATAGCATAGGAATAACAATGTCCTCTAATAAGAGAGGTAAAGGCCAAACAAATTTGATAAAAACATTCAAATGAAATTTCATGTGTATGGAATTGAAGCTGACAACCCCTTAGTGGGATTAAAGTGAGTAATAATCGTCAATACATATGATCAACCCCATAGTGCAATTAAAATTTAATTTGATTTGGTTTATGAGGGAAAACAAGGAAACAGACTAAAGAGGGAAGAAAACAGAGGGATACGAGAGATTGCAAACTCGAGTTTCGATGATTACGTTGTATGGTCTTAGCTCTCTCCTGAATCAAAAATATATATATAAATAAAATAAACATAAATATGTTATATTATCTATTATATATATATATTTACAATCAAGTTTCGGGTTTTGATTTTTTTTAATGTTAAAAATCAAAACATATCGGTTTATCCGTCGCTTATCACTTATAAAATCTAAAACCTCATGGATTCTCCATCGGTTTTTGTTATCGATTTTTTATCGGGCGGATATCTGTCGGTTTCGGGTAAAATGATTACCCATTGCCATCCCTAGCAGTTATTAATGTGATAGTTTTGAGCACTGAGTTAGATGTTGTGGCAAGTTACAGTGAGATCGTTCCTAATATAGTCATCTTCGATGATTTTGATAGGCTATAAATTTATTTATTTATTTTTATTACAAAACATAATTGACTATTACCATTAACACTTACGTATTATCACATAAGTTCATACTTGAGACTATGTAATTACTTAATACATAAGAACATACCTGAGATTGTATCATTAATTAATTAATTGACAACGAAGAAGGATTAGCTTCCATTATTCCTAAGATACACTTAAAACTTTGCACCAAAATAGGTATATAGTCTATATAGTCAAGAAGTCATACTTATTCTTACTTGGTGTATTATTGTGCTTTATTTATATATTTAGAATTACTATTGTTCCCAATATATTGTTTATAGGTGCTCTGAAACTTAACTTGCGGCTATTTGACTAAATTAATTTGTTAATTTTCACCATATGTCGCCCTTGCCCCAAAACTATAAAGACCTTCAATACCGTGTAAGTATTTGATTATGTCAGAAACTTTTAATCTAAAATATGTTTATGTATATATAGTATCGTGCTCACTTTGGGTCGCAGAAACATGATGCCAACTTCGATTCCATCAACTCGAACTTAGAAGATCTTATTCGTCTTATACAAATCTTTCATTGTACGATGCTTCACTCTTTATTTAATAAGAATTCATATCATATGCATCTATATATACGTGTAGGTTAGAAATAATGATATCATTAAAATAGATTTTAAATTACTCATTTATTAATCTCGCTGATATTAGGAGTTAAACTTAATTTTAATGTGTAGATTTAGTTAAACTTACTTTTATCAAATATTTATGTTTCAATATGATATTTGAATATGTATGTGGAATTACACACTTGTGATTGCAGAAATATAATGCAAAAGGCAATCCATACAAGCCAAATGAGCGTCGACAAGTTTACGGACTTCTTATACATGTCTACGTGACTCCCTAAGGCCCAAAGCACCCCACAAAGGATGCTGTCCACTCAGGCCCGGAACGCCCCAAGGGGTTGCAGCTAAATACAAGTCTGAAGCGCCCTAAGGAATTGTGGCTAAATAAAGCCTAAAGTTCCCTAAGGGGTTGCAGCTAAATACAAGCCTGAAGCACCCTAAGGGGTTGTGGCTAAATAAAAGCATGAAGGGCCCCAAGGGGTTGCTGCTAAATACAAGCCTGAAGCACCCCAAGGGGTTACAGCTAAATATATAAAAGTTTGAAGGGCCCCAAAGGGTTGCGGCAAAATATAAGCCTGAAGCACCCCAAGGGTTTGCGACTAAATAAAAGCCTGAATCACCCCAAAGGGTAGCGGCTAAATAAAAGTCTGAAGCACCCCAAGGGGGTTGCGGTTAAATAAAGGACCGAAGCACCCCACAGGGGATGCGGCCCATTCAGGCCCGAAATGCCCCAAGGGGTTGCGGCTAAATAAAAGCCTGAAGCGTCCCAAGGGGTTGCAGCTAAATAAAAGCATGAAGTGCCCTAAGAGGTTGTGACTAAATACAAGCTTGAAGCACCACAAAGGGTTATGGCTAAATAAAAGTCTGAAGCATCCCAAGGGTTGCGGTAAAATAAAAGCCTGAATCACCCCAAAGGGGTTGTAGCTAAATACAAGCCTAAAGCGCCCCAAAGGGTTGCGGCTAAATAAAAGCCTGAAGCGCCCCAAGGGGTTGGGCCTAAATAAAAATATGAAGCGTCCCAAGAGGCTGCGGCTAAATACAAGCCTGAAGCACCTCAAGGGGTTACTACTAAATAAAAGCCTGAAGCGCCCTAAGGAGTTGCGGCTAAATAAAAATTTGAATCACCCCAAGGGGTAACGGCTAAATACAAGCCTGAAGCACCCCAAGGGGTTGTGGCTGAATACGAGCCTGAAGCGTTGAAATGTGGGCCAACTTGGTCTGAAGCATCTTACAGAAGATGCTACCCAACTTGGCTTGAAGCAACCTACGGGAGATGAAGCATCCTACGGGAGATGCGGCCTCCTTAGACCTGAAGCATCCCACAAGGGATGCGGCTCAAAATTTAGAAAACTGATCAAAACTAATTCTACATGGGTACTGTAACGCCCCGATCCCTCACGAGATCAGGACTCCAATTTATCATGCTATTCTCAACCCAAATCCAAACCCGGGCACAAAATTTTAGGAAAAACGGACGGAGTTTCCCCTATATGTAGGTCTATCTAGAAACCTGCCAACAGTCACATACAAGTCCTGAATCACAATCAACCATTCATACAACCTAACTTTCAAGATTCATAAAGCCAACTAGCTCCTCAAAGCCATCCGAGCCTTGGGACCCAACAACATGTCACACAAGCATGCACTACTAAGTAATAAAGTAAAATAAATAGAATATATTACAAGCCCATTAGTACCTAATCATCAAACAAAACTAAAACTTTAATATTACATTCATTGATATAACATAAATACATACATGGGCACAAAGTCTCAAATACAATACAAGCATATCATGATCACATTCTTCCATGTTTTACACACTGATAGAGCAAGCAGGTCACGCAGGAGACAATCCAATCTTCAGCTTATAGCACTGGTCCTGAAAGGTGTTAGAAACGAGGGTGAGTATACAACATGTATACTCAGTGAGGGAGGTGATGCAACATACTGGGCATGCAATATGAAATGCAGACACAAGAAATCATATACGTATAACATAAAGAACAAGATTTAAGTAACAAGTAGTTAACCACATTAAAAAGGATACGGTTCTACTTCAAGTCTTCAATCACGAGCCACGAGCCACGAACTTCACGCAAGTGCTGGCAAACCCCTTACTCCAACAAGTTGGGATACTCCGGATGTATCCTGATCCTACGACCCTTTCTCCTGAGGTAGGTCCATGCCCAGCAGGTGAACCACGCCTTTGGGGTAGTGGAGTATGCCTCAACGAGAAGGGAATAGGCACCATGGTAGTCGAGGGAGCACGGCAAGCCCGACACCGCCCGTGTTTCTCGACACTACCATGTCCGAAAAGGTTGCGCAACCCCGGGTCAATAACACGAGAGCCAAGTATACCAAATATCACATAAAAGGAACGACAAAGTAGGCCGTCCTCGCAGTTAATCACAGAAAACACGAAAAGACACAAGATAATAAGTAAATAACGCATATAAACTTTATCAATTACTAATGAATACAATCTAGAAACAATAAATTAAGTTAAGACGCACAGAAGAGATAAAGACTCCCTCCCTTGGATCCGACTAAATATGCAAGAAAATAGCTCCGATTACCCCAACCTCCTCAAACTAGCTTGGACATGTACCCTAGCGTGTTCATATGAGTTTAGCACTTTAGCAATTATCTATATTAATTTCTAACTTAACTTAACTTTTGCTTAACTCAATCCACAACAATAGAAGTTATATATAATCACTCATGTATATCATATTGCCACATAGCTTAAAAGTCATACAAATATCTCTAAAATATTTCTTTAATCTTACGAAGGACACTACTACATCAACATTTAACTAGTATACTAGAATTTAAGTGCAAGTTAAGTTTAACTATAGCTTACTTGTAACGCCCCGATTCCTCACGGAACCGGGACTTCTATTAACCATACTAATCACAACCCAATTACAACCCGGACTCAAAATTTTAGGGAAAACGGACAGAGTCTCCCCTATACCGTGGGTATTCTGGAAACCTGTAAGCATTCAAATAAAACACAAAGCAAAAGGAACAACATTTCTAATTGAAATCCCAACTTTAAGACCATCCGAGCCTTAAGCAACACAAGATAATATAAACACATACAAGCATGAAACCATAGTCATAAAATCTTTGTCTTCATTCGCTTATCATACCATTCTTTGTTAGCAATTAAACATTCTTAGAAATTAAAGCCAACCATACATCCGTTCATTCACACCCAAGCATGCAACGTAGCTAGAAGCAGAAGCATAAGTTATTACATGCCACAATTCCATAACATTTACTACATCCACTTAGCTTTCAAATTTGCAACCACTCAAATATATATACATAAGCCCTTAGGCTCCAAAATAGAACATAAAGTAGACAAGCAAGGTCTTCTACAGTTTAGCAAGCAATCACTCCAATCTCAAGTAATAGTATACAGCAACCAAGGCAACTCCTCCAACTGCACCACCTGAAACATGTTTAGCGAGGTATGAGCAATCACAATTGCTCAGTGAGGGATAAGGTCTACCGGGGACGTGCAATGCAGCAACTTAACACAATTAATACAATAGATAAACAGTGAATAACAATTCTAATACCACATTTTAAAAGGATACAATCGATAACCCTTATCACTCCAAATCTTTGATCCCCGATCCACGAACCACGATCTCAATCTCGATATACCGGCATCCCTTACACCAATGGGTACTCCGGATGTACCCGATCCTACGACCCAACACCCCTTGGCAATCTCCGGACCAAGCAAGTGAGGGAATAGCAGACAGAGCTAAGGCAACCAACACTGGCAAACCCGATGCCGCCCAGCGAGGCCATCGCATCTGTCGCAATAATGAGGTTGCGCAACCACGATGCAATACAAGAATGATAACAATGACAATATAATCAGGAAACACATTTAAGGACAAAAGTGAGTTGTTCTCGCACCAAGTTACAATTTAGCAACAATAAGCATATATCAATTATGCAATTATACTAAACAATATACTATCTTAGAAAGAAAATAAACTATAATGCATGTAAGGATACAGATCCCTCACCTTTAGGAAGCCAAACATACAAAACTTAGCCAAACTCCCATTTGAACCTTCTCCCATGGCATCAATTCCCTTCAATTCCTAATTAGGCAGTTATGCAATAAAATCATTCTACATTAATCCGATTGACCATACACAAATAACATGAGTTAAGAATGCTAATCATGCAATTAATTAGCTAGTTCTACAAGTTCATGTCACAATATCAAACTCTAAAATCTCTAGACATGCATTATCTTAACTAACTTAGAGGATATGACAAGAAGCATTCTTTGCTTTTTAGCATTAGCATGCACAAGGTGTGAGGCCCGACCCCGAATAACGTGCCTTACCTTGATTTGCATGCCTTAGACCCAGAACTGTATGACCGACCTTGGATTACGTGCCCTGTCTTGGTTTTCGTGTATGCCTCATTATACGTGCCTTAACCTAGAATTGTGTGCCCTAATCCTCGATATACGTGTGATACCTAGATAAACATGCTATGACCTTAAATTACATGCGAGACCTTGATTTGCGTGTATCTCTTCGTTTCGTGTGCATTAACCTTGAACTGTGTGCTTTAACCTAGGTTTAAGAGTCGTGTCTTAAATTACGTGCATTGCATTGAATTACGTGCCTTATTTTGGTCTACGTTCATTCACCTAGGGTTGCGTGTGTTAGCATTAGAATCTGTGCACTTATCTTGAAGTATGTGCCTTAGTCTTGAAATACGTGATGTACCTCGTAGTTCGTGTCTACCTCGTAATTCGTGCCCTAGATCTAGGAATTCATGCCACCACGTTAATCAAGAAAGAATCCTACACAAAGCACTAGACAATAAAATAATCCTACACAATCTACTAACCAATATTATATTCCTAATTCAAATTCTCTACAAACTCCACTAACAATAAAATAATACTAAACTATTCCTACATTTTTCACTAACTATTATTCTATTCATAATTCAACTCATCAACAAACATTCCTATATTTTATTCTACCTAGATTCCCTAAATTTTTCAACATTCCTATGACAATTCTAATGACACAAATGCATTAAAAATTAGTCCTAGACAATCTATGACAAACTATGACACAAAATGCATAAAAAATGCTCAAAACCACCTAAATCCTCTACCTTGCTCAACCAAACCACCTTTGCCTATGCTAAACATTTTAAAATCACACATTGAAGACATAAAAATCAGATTTTAATGGCCCAAGGCCGACCAATTGCTTGAATAATGCAAAAGCCTTCATTTTTTTGTCATTTCTTCTTTCCCCTCACATTTTCTCTCTCTCTCTCTCTCATTTTCTCTTTCCATTTCAGTTTTGGCTGAGTTCTCTACCTACATAGCTTCTCTTCTTCAGACCATAGCTAAACCAAGCAAGCCACAAGCAAAAGACTTCAACCGAGCTAGCTAAGAAGTGAAAATCACACTTGTATGTTCATTGAAGACTCCATTCGGCCTAGATAAGCTTCTTGGCATTCATTTCTTTTCTTCAAGTCCTAACTACATGCATGTACTAAGAGATTGATCACTAAGCTAGGAAAAATAGAGAAAAGATAGTTGGGATTTCGGCTAGGCAAAGGAAAAGAGAAGATTCGAGCTTCAACAAGGTTTTTGAGCATCTTTTGGTTGATTACTAAGGTGAGGGTTAAAACCTTTTGAAAACTCTTCAAAAATTCACATGCATGCTCATAAATGTGTGTATTTGCTTCTGTACTTGAGCTATATGGTCGTTCATAAGCTTAAACAACCATGCATGGCAAGATCTTGGCTTGAAAATGATGCTAGGTGAAGTCGAAATTGTTGACAGCTCTCTGACCAGTCTGTTCGAGGTACGTTTAGCTAGGCAAATTATGTTGAAAATGCATGAAAATTGGTAGGTAACTAGTTTGGACAGTTTTTAACATTTTTCCCAGAAATAGGCCGAAGCTAATTTTGAATCTAAGGTCCTCAAAATGGCAAATCTCTAAAATGTGACCAAATCTGGAAATCTGGAAAAATGAAGCAGGTTTTGGCAGATGCACTGACCTTGTAGAACGAACCAGATTTGACTTAGTTAATGATGTCACAAATGTATGAAAATTGGTTTGATGCTATATTTTTCAGTTCTGGACACTTTTGTCAGAAATGGACTAAGGCTGAATCTGACCCTAAGGACCTCAAAAACGTCAATTATCGAAATGTGTGTAAATCTGGACAGTTTTGTGCTATTCCACTGTTTCGGCTATATCTAATGATCCCGAACTCCAATTGATACAAGGTTTGTTTCTGATTTTAGTTGACTTCTTAAGATTTAATTTGACATCTTATTCACTGGATTTGGAGATTGTTTGATTATCCTATTGATTGTAAAAAAACAGCCTATTGCAGTAAAGGTTTCACTTAGCTACATGCTTGGAAAATTGTTGTAACCTTACTTGTGGTACTAATTGTGTGGAAATGTGATGTTGGGATGTTGTGTGGACTGTTTTGAGTACTTGAGGATGTTTGAATTGAATGATGCATGACTTGAGAATGATTTTGAGATTGACTTTGAATTGGGTTGAGGTTCAAATTGCATGAATATACACGAAATGGAAACCCTAATGACTAGGTAGTTTTGCTAAGTGTTGATCATTTGGATGTTGTGTGGAAATTATATGCTTAGTGGGCTGCCCGTAAATGTCTTATAACTTCAAATGTGAATTTGATCATCGCATGTTGACAAATGAGCTTTTCTCGCACCCGAACCCACGTAAATGATATTACATGTTGAATAATCTTATCACTTGATTACGTGGACTTCGAAATGAGTTATATGGCTTGACTCGCATGTGTTACATGGCTGCCCGTTTAAAGTTCATATGGCTCTATATGCCTTTCAAGTGAAATTACTTGTCTTATCGTGCCTCGTTTGATTACTTGATAACATGTGATCTTGAAATTGCTCGGAGGCAAACTACTTTGTTGTCCTCCTAATGTGAATTGTTAAAAGATATTCAATGGTTTATTTGAACATGATTACTTGGCTGCCCGTTAAAGTTTAATTGCTTTCAAATGGATATATGAAATGATTATATGTTCTTACAATGCCTTATATGCCAATATGTCAAAATGTGATCATATACTTGCTCGGAGGCAACCTACTTTGTTGACCTCCTAATGTGAAATGTTAAATGACATAAATGGGCATTGTATACAAGGTTGCAACCTTTCATTGTGGCATGGTAGCGTTTCACGAATGCCGGGCGGCATAGGGCTTGCCGGTGCTCCCGTGACTACCATGGTCCAATTCCTTCTCTCGCTTGGCATTCCACCCTCGAAGAGTTGGGTCGTAGGTTTCGGGGTACATCCGGAGTACACCCAATTGGGAGCGATAAGTGGATTATTGAAGTCGGCCGCACCAAATGAATCGAAATTGATATTGAGAGCAAATGCTCACCGTATCCTTTTTACTATGTGTATAAGTACTCTCGCTTGGTTTCTAGAGAATCTCGGGGAGGAAAGACTGGTATTCCTGTTCCTGTACTTATATGTAAGTACTCTCGCTTGGTTCCTAAAGAACCTCGGGGAAGAAAGACTGGTATTCCTGTTCCTGTACTTATATGTAAGTACTCTCGCTTGGTTCCTAAAGAACCTCGGGGAGGAAAGATTGGTATTTCTGTTCCCTTATTTTGTATCCGTTACTCGATTTGTTTCATATATTTGCGTACCTTATTATTTGTAATACATGACATGTTTAAAAAAAAATGAGTTTTCATAAGTTGAACCGGAAAATGAGTTTCAAAACCTATTTCTCGTTCCCCATCGCTGAGTTCATAAGGACTCACCCTCTTTTATCATCTCAGGTGAAGAAAATCAAGAATAGGTACTCGAGGACGATGTGCCTAACGATGATTCCTTGGAGTGATTGCCTGTCCCTACGTGCTTTTGTGCTTTGCCTGAAAGTAGTTGCTATATGGATGTTGTGTTTGATTGCAAACTATTCATTTTATTGATGTAAATGACCCCGTTGTAATTTGGGTCTAATTCTGGGATTGTACTATCTATAACCGGACGAACTTTTATTTGGTTGTTTGCTTTCGTTTTCTTAATTAGTAGTTATCGTATGCATTCAAACCACTAGATGAACAATCAACTAAGTTAATTCTATCTAATTTCACTTAGGTGCTCATTTGCAAACTAAAGGATAATAGGTACTTGCATGATAGGAAATTGACAAATAAACGGGACATAGTTATCATGTTAGGCTTATTAACCAAACGAGACTTTCAAGATAAACTAGTAGGTAAATCAGTTGGTGACAAATAGGAGTCCTTAATGGAATTGGATTAATGATTGGAATAATTGAGGCGTTTAGAGAATTAGGTCAAACCAAAGAGCCCAATTACAGCCGTTATGCTGCCGGTTTATCGAAAAATTTTGGAGTTTAGGCCAAAACGTTATGTTTTAAATCTTCATGAACGGTTAAGTATGAGACGTGACTTGAATGTTTAGATCACACCCTAGTCTAACCTTTATAGACCGGGTTGGGGCGTGACACAAAGCCCTAATTCCATTTAGTTAGCTAAATGGCAGCCAATCACCTCCCATTTCAACTTACATGTTCAACAAGCTAACCATTTGTCTAAACTCAACTCTAGCTAATTACAAGATAATTCAAGTTATCATACTCATTTTTCTCAATTTACATTTTATAACTCAATCAATAAACAAATATAGCAATTATAACAAGTATAACAATTCAAATAGCTACTTATGCAATAAGCTTAACTAATTCACATAAGCTTCATTTAGACACTTTTCACATGCTTGGTATTTAGGCCATAAACTTCACACTTATATAACATATAACTCTATCATGATCAATTAGAGCAAACATAACAATATAATAACTACTAATGCAACTAATTCAAGTAATTCACAAGAAATCTAACAAATCTCCTTCTAAATGCTAACAAAATAAGCTCTAAACTTCACACAAGATAACGAACCTCAAATCTAACTATACTAAATCTCTAATGACACTTTATGGCACCACTTAAGCCCTTGAAATCTCACTTTAAAGTACAATTACCCGAAAAGTCCGAATTTGCCTCTTCATGCATTACTCTACAAGTACTCTAATCGGAGCTCAACTAAGCGAAGCGAATACATTTCTAGCACCTCCTCACTTACTAGACACTTGCCCTAATGCCCGAACGCACCCGGATTTACTTTCAACTTGAAACCCCTTTGTCAATCTTTGCTATTAAGCTCCAAACCAAAAGGCAAGGTTCAAGATTCCCAAACAAGTTATCATATCCTTCAAATCACACCTTATAGCACCCCAAGGACCCTCGAGTTCACCCGTTAAACCTCGTTTACCATTAAATTCCCGATTTCCTCTTTGTGCGTTTACACTACAAGTACTAATTTCGAAACCCAAACAAGCGAAACAAAGGCACTTCTAAAGCTTCAATACTTAATAAAGACTAGCCATAACCTCGAAACGTGCCCGGATTTGAGTTAACCCCGAAACCCCTTATTAAAGTAGCTTAATTTGATCAAATTATTCAAATTTTGTACATGGCAAGTGCAACTAACATTTTTTCCACGCTCAAGGACCTAATTAGCAACTACTAGAAGCATTGAATCAAATTAAATTGCACAAATTTTCGGAACCCTAGAAATTTTACTATTTATCATCTTCCTCAAAGCTCCAACTCCATTTTCAACCATTCAAAATGCTATCTAACCACAAAAGTATGCTCTATGATCATTAATAAGAGTAATTTAAGCATAAACAAGCATAACCAAGTAATATTTCAACAAATCCCAAAAAAAATAAAGTTTAGGTGCAAAATTTTCAAATACAAAAATAAGATGAAATTCTTACCACACAAGGCTAGAGAAGCTTGAAGAAGGTGTAAACATGTTCAAGAACTCAAGATTCAAGCTTGGAATGGATGGAAATGACCAACTATAGCAATTTTGCAAGAAAAAGTTACTATTCCCATAACTATTTTTTGGCCATTTTTTGACTCTTTTTTTTTTTGTTCTTGGCTTATATTATTCTCATGAGAAGGTCAAATGGTAGGTCAAATAATTAAGACATTTTAGTAAGGAAAAAATGGTCATTTGGGTGATCAAATTTCAGCAAAACAAATGCCAAAAATCTGAAAAAAATATGGGGAAAAAAAAATCCCGTTGGTACTATTCATCAGACATTTCGTGAATTTTTTTCCGTTGATTCCGATATGCAATGCACGCACGGTCAAGGGCTGTAGTCCCCTAAAAATATGTAGTATTTTATAAAAATATAAAATGCATGAAAAGAAACAATTGAATTTATGAAAATATGGAAAATAGAAATAAAAAGTAATTAGCTAAGTTACATCCAAATTAACCATTTAATGAATGCAATTAATGAAGTGCTGGATTCGGGGTGTCACATTACTACTGCATAATTATGAAATACACATGCATTATTCTCTTCCAAAGGCCATAACTTGTACCTAAATGAAGCTTAGCAACATTCTTCCTTTAGCTAGTTAATAACCCCATTAAACTATCATAATTCATTAGATTCATTAGCTAAATACAAGTTAAGAAAATTCATAAACTAGACTAGCATAACAAGCTCTAACAAAATCTATAGTTCAACATTTCATAAGTTGGACAAGAAGTAGAAAAACTTATCTATCAACAATTTCAACACTGACTTGATAACAACTCAAAAATAAGTTAATTCTATCTCAACACCCATAACAACTCAAGTTAAAGAAAACATTTTACAAGTCAATACTAACTTTTATCAAGCTAACACATTTCTTATATTACCAATATAATTAAAAGAAAAAGAAAAGAAGTATGGCAACTCAACTGGCTGCCCTCACATAAACACATTATAACCAACATCTGCACGAGATAACTATATAATCCCAAAAAGAGGCAACCAACACAACTTCACCCAAAATCCAATTCAAATAGCTCAATTAGCTTTAGATAAACACAATAGTATGTGACAACACAATAGCAAGCTCTAGGTGCGCCAAAGAAGCCAATTACTACATTTTCTCCTTTTTTAACCAAGCTTTTCTTCTCCTAAGTGCATTTCAAAGTTACCAACCCACAACCTAACCATACTACATCCCTAAGGATATCAAAAGTCACCTATTAAAGCCATGAAAACCCACTTTGGAGGCAAATGCTCAGAAAGGCACCGAGTGGGTTTTAACTATGTCTACCCTATCCGGACCCTAATTCCACTCAACGAAAGCACCATAAGTGCTTCCATGCCCCAAGGATACCTAATCTAAAGCTCAAACGTGCCCGGATTGCATTACGTGAAAAATCCCCTTTTTAAAGTTAACAAATCTTGCATTTTAACTCATTTTCGGCCAATTCAACCTCACGTGAGCCTTTGTCTAGTTTCACTAATGTCTAAAGCACCTAAGGGAAGCCTCAATTCAATCTAATTAACAAATTATATCAAAAACCTTAAATTTTCAGATTTTACTATTCACTACACTATTCATCTTCTCCTACAACTTTGATTCTCAAAACCAAACCATTACAATTGCAACCAAATTCCAAAAGAGAGTTCTATAGGCTTCAAAGATCATATAACAAGCATTTATAACAAGTAAAATAGCTAAATTCAACAAGACAAAAAATTCAATATATATGCATCAACTTTAAAATTATGAAATATGTAATTCCCTCACAATATTGAAGATGAAGACAAGTTGTAGATGCCCCCTAATGCTCCAATCTCCTCCTAGACCAAGCCAAAGGACCAATTCTTGCTCAAAGTTGAAGAAATTTTTTCCCTTTTCCTCTCATAGGGTTCACGAGTTTGGGGGGGGGGGGGATATTTTTGCAATTTTGGCTTTTGTTTTCTTGAGTAGTATGCATAAATGGTGTTATATTGTGTAAATATATGTGTAAGTTATGTTTTGTTATGTCAAATACTAACAAAAGTCTTGATCAAATAGGCTTAATTCCAATTGTAATGCTAACTAATTTAAAACAATGTTTTTACATACGTAATACTATTCATGTGAAGCGGTAAAACATTTTTCAAACACATACTCCCGACCCCTAAAGTTCAAAACTACCATATTCCGACTCTTTTTAAATGTCATGTGACCTATGAAAAATATTGAATCGCATATCCGAGACAGTAAATTTTCTTATGAATATTGCCTCAGAAATAAACAACTGAAGAAGACAAGAAATGCACGTAAGATGCACAAGTAGTTTATGCAACAGTTATTTAAAATATATGATGAAATTTCCGGGCGTCACATTCTCTCCCCCTTAAACAAATTGCGTCCTCGCAATTTCTTCTTTTCAAGAGAAATCCACATAAGCATCTTGAATACCCTGAATACGAAATCACAAAGAATTCCAAGCAGAAGTACTAAGGGAACACACCAGTAAGAGCCTTCATATGGAACTCCCTAGAACCCCATCACTCACGAATGCCAATAAGAATTCCAACAAAATATTCGTATGAAAACTGGAAGAATAATCGATGAGAACTCCAGAGTAAGAAGTCAAAAGAAATCCCAACTATGAATGCCAAATAAAGGCTTCGAGTAAAATTACCCGTCCAGAAGTCCGAATAAGAATCCCTCCGAATGTGATCACCACATAAGAACTCCAACATGATTGCTATACAAGAAATTTCGAGAAAATACCAAATACAATTCCAGACAAGAAGTCTGAATGAAAATACCGAAGAAAATACCTGAGGCGAATCCCAAACTGGCTTCTTGAATGACTTCTTGTTGATCACAAATATGAACTATGTCTGGCTTTGCTGGTCCTTACCTTAGAAATCCACTTTTGGCAATCTCTATAGGGGAGAGTTTTCTTACCAATTCAAATGAGATTATATGTATGCATGCAATAGATAGTATGTGAATTACATATACTAACAAATATACCACATAAAAGTACCCCTAGTCACAAATTTTTTCGTCTATTACAATCATCATATTTCACATAAGCAAATCACGTAGAAACACATTTCCACCTAAGTCACACATAATCACATAGTTATGCATATCACAAAATCTTCCTATTTCACACAAATGTAACCTATAGAACATATTTTCACTTAAGCAAATCCAAGTCCACATACAAGCATATACTTATTCAAAACATACTTCACATGCACACACTCGAGGTTCACTACCCACCAAACCGAGGACCCTGTCCCGGCTGAGAGCTAACTAAGCTCTGATACCACTTCTGTAACGCCCCGATCCCTCATGAGACCAGGACTCCTATTTATCACGCTATTCTCAACCCAAATCCAAACCCGGGCACAAAATTTTAGGGAAAACGGACGGAGTTTCTCCTATATGTAGGTCTATCTAGAAACCTGCCAACAGTCACATACAAGTCCTGAATCACAATCAACCATTCATACAACCTAACTTTCAAGATTCATAAAGCCAACTAGCTCCTCAAGGCCATCCGAGCCTTGGGACCCAACAACATATCACACAAGCATGTACTACTAAGTAATAAAGTAAAATAAATAGAATATATTACAAGCCCACTAGTACCTAATCATCAAACAAAACTAAAACTTTAATATTACATTCCTTGATATAACATAAATACATACATGGGCACAAAGTCTCAAATACAATACAAGCATATCATGATCACATTCTTCCATGTTTTACACACTGATAGAGCAAGCAGGTCACGCAGGAGACAATCCAATCTTCAGCTTATAGCACTGATCCTGAAAAGTGTTAGAAACGAGGGTGAGTATACAACATGTATACTCAGTGAGGGAGGTGATGTAACATACTGTGCGTGCAATATGAAATGCAGACACAAGAAATCATATACGTATAACATAAAGAACAAGATTTAAGTAACAAGTAGTTAACCACATTAAAAAGGATACGGTTCCACTTCAAGTCTTCAATCACGAGCCGCGAGCCATGAACTTCACGCAAGTGTTGGCAAACCCCTTAATTCAACAAGTTGGGATATTCCGGATGTATCCCGATCCTACGACCCTTTTTCCTGAGGTAGGTCCATGCCCAGCAGGTGAACCACGCCTCTGGGGTAGTGGAGTATGCCTCAGCGAGAAAGGAATAGGCACCATGGTAGTCGAGGGAGCACGGCAAGCCCGACGCCGCCCGTGTTTCTCGACGCTACCATGTCCGAAAAGGTTGTACAACCCCGGGTCAATAACACGAGAGCCAAGTATACCAAATATCATATAAGAGGAACGACAAAGTAGGCCGTCCTCGCAGTTAATCACAGATAACACGAAAAGACACAAGATAATAAGTAAATAACGCATATAAACTTTATCAATTACTAATGAATACAATCTAGAAACAATAAATTAAGTTAAGACGCACAGAAGAGATAAAGACTTCCTTACCTTGGATCCGACTAAATATGCAAGAAAATAGCTCCGATTACCCCAACCTCCTCGAACTAGCTTGGACATGTACCCTAGTGTGTTCATATGAGTTTAGCACTTTAGCAATTATCTATATTAATTTCTAACTTAACTTAACTTTTGCTTAACTCAATCCACAACAATAGAAGTTATATATAATCACTCATGTATATCATATTGCCACATAGCTTAAAAGTCATACAAATATCTCTAAAACATTTTTTAAATCTTACGAAGGACACTACTACATCAACATTTAACTAGTATACTAGAATTTAAGTGCAAGTTAAGTTTAACTATAGCTTACTACTGCATGATTATGAAATACACATGCATTATTCTCTTCCAAAGGCCATAACTTGTACCTAAATGAAGCTTAGCATCATTCTTCCTTTAGCTAGTTAATAACCCCATTAAACTATCATAATTCATTAGATTCATTAGCTAAATACAAGTTAAGAAAATTCATAAACTAGACTAGCATAACAAGCTCTAACAAAATTTATAGTTCAACATTTCATAAGTTGGACAAGAAGTAGATAAACTTATTTATCAACAATTTCAACACTGACTTGATAACAACTCAAAAATAAGTTAATCCTATCTCAACACCCATAACAACTCAAGTTAAAGAAAACATTTTACAAGTCAATACTAACTTTTATCAAGCTAACACTTTTCTTATATTACCAATATAATTAAAAGAAGAAGAAAATAAGTATGGCAACTCAACTGGCTGCCCTCACATAAACACATTATAACCAACATCTGCACGAGATAACTATATAATCCCAAAAAGAGGCAACCAACACAACTTCACCCAAAATCCAATTCAAATAGCTCAATTAGCTTTAGATAAACACAATAGTATGTGACAACACAATAGCAAGCTCTAGGTGCGCCAAAGAAGCCAATTACTACATTTTCCCCTTTTTTAACCAAGTTTTTCTTCTCCTAAGTGCATTTCAAAGTTACCAACCCACAACCTAACCATACTACATCCCTAAGGATATCAAAAGTCACCTATTAAAGCCATGAAAACCCGCTTTGGAGGCAAAATCTCGGAAAGGCACCGAGTGGGTTTTAATTACGACTACCCTATCCGGACCCCAATTCCACGCAACGAAAGCACCATAAGTGCTTCCATGCCCCAAGAATACCTAATCTAAAGCTCAAACGTGCCCAGATTGCATTACGTGAAAAATCCCCTTTTTAAAGTTAACAAATCTTGCATTTTAACTCATTTTCGGCCAATTCAACCTCACGTGAGCCTTTGTCTAGTTTCACTAATGTCTAAAGCACCTAAGGGAAGCCTCAATTCAATCTAATTAATAAATTATATCAAAAACCTTAAATTTTCGGATTTCACTATTCACTACACTATTCATCTTCTCCTACAACTTTGATTCTCAAATCCAAACCATTACAATTGCAACCAAATTCCAAAAGAGAGTTCTATAGGCTTCAAAGATCATATAACAAGCATTTATAACAAGTAAAATAGCTAAATTCAACAAGACAAAAAATTCAATATATATGCATCAACTTTAAAATTATGAAATATGTAATTCTCTCACAATATTGAAGATGAAGACAAGTTGTAGATGCCCCCTAATGCTCCAATCTCCTCCTAGACCAAGCCAAAGGACCAATTCTTGCTCAAAGTTGAAGAAATTTTTTCCCTTTTCCTCTCATAGGGTTCACGAGTTTGGTGGGGGGGGGGGGATATTTTTGCAATTTTGGCTTTTATTTTCTTGAGTAGTATGCATAAATGGTGTTATATTTTGTAAATATATGTGTAAGTTATGTTTTGTTATATCAAATACTAACAAAAGTCTTGATCAAATGGGTTTAATTCCAATTGTAATGCTAACTAATTTAAAACAATATTTTTACATACGTAACATTATTCATGTGAAACGGTAAAACATTTTTCAAACACATACTCCCAACCCCTAAAGTTCAAAACTATTATATTCTGACTCTTTTTAAATGTCATGTGACCTATGAAAAATATTGAATCGCATATCCGAGACAGTAAATTTTCTTATAAATAGTGTCTCTGAAATAAACAATTAAAGAAGACAAGAAATGCACGTAAGATGCACAAGTAGTTTATGCAACAATTATTTAAAATATATGATGAAATTTCCGGACGTCACAGGTACAATGACTAGTAACTCTCTAACTCGAAAATATTTCAACTTAGAGAGTGGAGGACTTAATTGTAGTGGCATAATCTAGCCCAAACCTAGTCTAGGTGTTAGTAAATAATTGGATTTAGGTTAACTTAAACCCATATGTCTAAGGCCCCAGCTTGGGCCACAAGCAAGATAACTCTATAAATAGACATGCCCTAGGGAGAAGCAAGGGGGAGAGGACCTTTGTGTCTTCTGGATTAGGGCAAAATTACTAGTTCCTACTAAGAAAGTAGTTATGGAGGGGTAAACCACGTGCACTAATTTATAAATCTATGGAGATAAAAATAAGATAATCTTAATTGTAGATTTTGAAGGTTTACAAATAGTAAGGCCATGTAGTCTATGTAAGTAATTAAGATACGTTTTCATAGATCAAGTAGACATTCAAAATCGACTTGGTTGATGACCAAAAAACAAAAGAAAAAAGAAAGGAAAAAGTCAACTTGGATGGCCATTTACCCATCCCATATCGGTAATTAGATAAAAAAAAACTTTTAATTTATAATTCTTTGCTTGTTCCTCCTCAACCGTCAACGACAAGTGGCAAGGTTACCCATAAAGGGCGATTGGCATTAAATCTCGTTCTGAATTGAAATTAAATGCCCGCCATCCTCATTAGATGGTGAAGCATTTCAACATATATTGGTATATTGATTTTTTTCTTTTTTGAAGGGTATAAAAAAGAAAAATAAATTCAAACAAAAGTTTTATGAATATTTTCATATGAATGACACCTAAGATTTACTTGATGACATGTTACAAATATATTCAACATTTTCAATTTTAAAAGTTGTCTATTACTGTCAAGATACTACTTTTTAACAAGTGTCTTTTTTTCTCTTTATAACTGATTTTTAAGAACTCTGAATTTTCAATTTTAGAAGTTGTTTATATCTTTGATTTTATTGTAATTAGAACTCTGACATTTTTATGTTAATTTTTGATTCAGAACTTCGATTTCCTTTCCTCTGATATACACCCCTTGGAGATTAAATGATCTTTGGACTTTTTCAGATGGAATGCAATTTATGTTTGAACAAAAAAAAAAGGTTGTAAATAATATGCATATAGAAATGTTCAATGGTAAGAAGAATAGAGGACAATTCAAGAAAATTTTTACGCAAATAACATAGGAATAACAATGTCCTCTAATAAGAGAGGTAAAGGCCAAATTTTTGTGATAAAAACGTTCAGATAAAATTTCATGTGCACGGAACTGAAGCTGACAACCCCATAGTGGGATTAAAGTGAGTAATAATCGTCAATACAAATGATCAACCCCATAGTGCAATTAAAATTTAATTTGATTTGGTTTATGAGGGAAAACAAGGAAACAAACTAAAGAGGGAAGAAAACGGAGGGATACGAGAAGTTGCGAACTTGAGTCTCGCTCATTACGTTGTACGGTTTTAACTCTATTCTGAATCAAAAAATATATACATAAATAAAATAAACAGAGGGATACTGCTTCCTTATCTTTTCTTTCTCGTCTGTTTCCCTCGTTCTTTTTCATGTTAACCTCATGTGAAAAGAAATAGAAGCAAAAGATTCTCAACAACAAAGCACTTTGGCTTCAATAGAAGTAGTACTAGTCAAGGGGACAAAATATCCAGATTCTTCATCTTGGGATTAGTAACAAAATTCATGCAATACAAAGAAGTTGTCCCTTTACGCATGTCACCTATGAAAAATTATTCAAAATGGTCTGACGAACGTCATGTTATGAGGGAGTGTGGTAACGGGCCTCAAATCTGGCCTAACGTTCTTCAGCCATAACAAATACCTCTGCACTTTTTAAGACCTCATTGCAGACTTATGTCCACAATGTCTAAAGTAAGCCAAATACTACAGATACTCTTCCAAGTAGCTTTATTTCTGCTGCAAATATTCCCACCACTCTCTGTATGTATAGTATTATCCCTGACATGCAATAGGCAACATCTTGTTCAAGTTTAACTATAGTCTTTAAAATGGCAAAAATTAAAAAATTAATAACATGTGATATCAATAGAGTAATAATAAAAGATGAAAAATTATACGGACCATTTTGAATATTTTTTTTTTCAAGTTTATTGAAGTATCCATGCAAAACTCGGTAAATGTAGGGTATTTATACCAATACTCCACTAAGGCATGATATGAAAAGGTAAAAAACAATAGATAGTCTTCTATATTTCAAACTAATCCAAACTATAACAAAATAGTATACATAAAAAAGAAATATTTAACCTTTAATCCGTTATACATAATCTCTTGAAGGTAAAAAAATATTTGTAATCCAATATAATTCTGAATGATGGTCCATAGGGACGGATTCAAAACTTTTATTCAGTGGGACTAAAATACTGAATTTAACACTTGCATATATATAATATTCAGTGAGGCAAAAGTTTGCACTCAAAGGCCAAACTTTACACTACTGAAAATGAAAATGAAAATGAAAAATATAATCAAGAAATTTGAATATTTGACAAACATTAACGGTATTAATTATCATCAAAATTAATAATTACCTTCACATGGAATTGTCTCTTGTTGTTCTTCTCTAAGACAGTTAGACTAATCTGTGCACGGTTAGATGTGTCCACTGATTGCTCATGGTTTCGTTCATTTACGTGCACATATCAAGAAGAGATTCAACGTCAACTTGGTGGGTTTAAAGCTTTGCCAATTGAATAACAATGTTTCTCCATCCCACATCGGTAAATATTAAATAAATTTGGGTTACCATCCCACATCGATAATTAGTTAAACAAATTTTCATTTTATAATTGTTTGCTTGTTCGACATTAAATGTCAATGGCATGTGGTAAAGACACCCATGAATTTAATGTTGAATTAAACGGTGCTGCTGCAGTCAAAGACACGGCCATCCACAGTGGATGGTGTTGGCATTATTATAACGAGTAGATATTGATTGATGATTCTGCGCTGCTCTATGTTTCGGCTGTCCACGATGGATGGTCTAGTTGAAAAAAAAATATCCATACATTTTTTTCCTAAAGAAAAATAAAAAAGAAGCATATAGACAATCACCTTTTTAAAATTTTAAATTTTTCTCTATTGTTTAAAATTAATTAATTTAGTCTATATTGTATTCCAAAAAAATTAAATTCGTCTCTATTGTTCAAAATTAGTCAATTTATTTTATTTATTGGTTCGATTAATTCTCAATTAAATTGCAAAATTTATGTAATAACATGTTACAAACTATACTTGTTTCTTGTTTTATATACTCTATATTTTGAATTGTAGTAATTGGTTATTACCGTCACAATACCACTTTTTTAGAAGTGTTTTACTTCCTTCTAACTAATTTTTAAGGAAATAAACTCTTCAAATATAATTTGACAAGACTTCATGGTTATACGTTGGAGGTTTTGCCCAATTCAATTTTCTATTGACTAAATTGGGATTGTAAAAAGATCATAGACAATTTTCATAAACTATTTCATAGAAAAATAATTTAATGAACCTAGATAGAGAGTCATCACAATTGCATATAATATTTCTCTCTCTTTCTTTCTTTATTTTCAATAATCTTGAGAAACATTTATACACAATTAGCCTCACAATGTACAAGTTAGCACCATGTTAGAGCAGAGAGTCCAACAACCACCTCCATGCACGCATCACAGACATTTTAATTGTATTTCACTAAAATTTTAAGAATTTAACTACGCCCCACAATGCATGCATTGATTCAGTTAAGAATCTAATTTCATTTGGCCTACAAAATACTGATTGATGATGATAATAAAATAATATAATAAACTCATCTCTAACTGCTAAAACTTTTAGATGTGGTGGTTACTTAACATGGTATCAGAGTCTAGGTATCAAAAAAGTGTTGGGTTCAAAACTCACCGTCACTTATTTAAAAAATTAAAATTATCCATGTGTAAGGCTAAAAAACTAACTCTGGTTGTACTTGTGGGGGCGCGTTGATGATAATAAAATAACATAATAAATTATTCTTTAACAACTTAAGCTTTTAGATGAGGTGATAAGTTAACACTGATCAAAATAGTTAAATATCCAAATTATGTCACATGTGTATTCAATCTTCTTCCCCATGTGTTATCTTCCACGCGTGGCTATGTGTGATCCATATCAAAATCAGGTCATACTTGTATTTAATTTTTCACTTGTGTTCTACATACGTTCAACCTTCCATGTGTATTCATCCACCACATGTATTCAATATTCAACATGTGATCCCTCTAAAATCTGGTCATACATGAGGGGTAGTGTTAGAATATACACTAATCTCACATCAAAAAATCAATAGTTTCATGACCACTTTATAAGATCCTAGGCTATTCCACCTGACACCAATTAGTTTTATGATTGAACCCCAGTTATCTTAACACAAAGAACAAGTTGTCCTGTGTCTTTATATAAAATAATATAATAAATCCCTCTCTAACAACTTAAGCTTTTAGATGAGGTGGTAACTTAACACTGATCAAAATACTTAAATATCCAAATTATGTCACATGTGTGTTCAATGTTCTTCCGCATGTGTTATCTTCCACGCGTGTTTATGTGTGACCCATCTCAAAATCCGGTCACACTTGTATTTAATCTTCCACGTACGCTCAACCTTCCATGTGTATTCATCCACCACATGCGTTCAATCTTCCACATGTGATCCCTCTCAAAACTGGTCACATGTGAGAGAGAATGTTAGAATATACACTTATCACACATCGAAAAATCAAAAACTTTAAGATCACCTTATAAGATCTTAGGCTACTCCACCTGGCACCAATTGGTTTTAGGATGAAACCCTAGTTATCTTAACACAAAGAACAAGTGATCCTGTGTCTTTATCGTGAGATGCCAAAGGACACAGAGAGGGTTGACATTAAATCCCTAGCTCACGAGCCTGTAATGCGTTGGGAGTCTGTCGAGCCAAGCAAGCCAAGCACAAAAGGCGTGCTTTGGAATATGTCTGCTACTCGCGTTGTGAATCCTTTTTTTTTTTTAAATCTGGATAGTATTGATCCAAAGCAGGACTTGATAGCGGTTGGGGAGACGAAAACTCTATGCGACATCAATCCAATGAACAAATTAATTTTTCAGTCACAAACATAAAAAAGTTCACATTTGGAAAGTAAAAATTAGATACTTCTAACCTTTTGAAAACATTTTTTTCCAATGTTATTCTCAAAATATATATTTTAAGCCACAAAAGCTAAAAAATTTACAGTTCTTGAAAATTGAATTGTAGCCATGTTTTCAAAAACTTGATTTTCTTTGATATGATACTGTACATAGGCTAAATTCCAGGAAAAAAAAAAAAAAGAATCACGTCCAAGTAAGAGATTACGGACAATTTTGGGTAGTCCAGTTAATGTTTTACCTTTTTTGGCCAATGGGTGATTAGGGTTCGAATACCAAGGGGTGAAGAAGGATAGATGGTTGTATATACACATGATGAAGCAAGATATTTGAAATAATTGTTTTCCCACATTGATTATTAGTGAAATAACTATTTACTTTATCAGCTTGTGTTTGTTCCTTGCAGATTGCCATTGGAAACCCACAAAGGGTTATTGGCATTAAACATCTAAATTGGTAATTAGTGATGCTCTTGCAAGAGCCGCCACCCACAATGGATACTCTAACATTATACATTGAAATATAAACAATATAATGCCATCCACAGTGGATGGTACAGTGAAAAATAATAACACTATTTTTCCTTCTTAAAGGGTAAAATTTTTAACAGTAATATAATGAAGGACTATATGAAAGAAAAATAACTTCAAACATACTCTTGTTACAAGAATGTGGGGATACGCATGTACATGAGAAAAAATTTCGTTCCATGCATATTTTCATTAATTCTAAAGATAGTTTTTTTTTTTTCTAGTTAAATTGCAAATATTTATGTTTTACATACTTTACATTCTTAATTATAAAAAGGGTTTGTACCATTAAGATACTACCTTTAAGAAATTTAAGGGTACTATTAGCCTAATTTTAGCACGTGTTTGCAAACACTAAACACACTCATCTTCTATTTTCTCCCCAAACCCCAAGTCTAAAATTTCCCTATTCTTCATTAAATTAAGCACAAAAACAATTAGAATATCATACTTTTTAAATTAATTAATGTGAAGAAGGAACATCAAGAGAAAACCACTAGAAATGTCATTTGTGTTTGTTTAGGTAGGAAATTTTGGCCCTTTTATTAAGGTGTGGCAAATGACAGTTTTACTCTGCTCAAAATAGAATTATGTTATACTAAGTGTAAGAACTAAGGAGTAGATAATATAAAAGAAATTTTTTGTTTGGGCAACTTATCTTATTTTATTTTATAGAGTTAAGTAGTATGAGAAATGAGAATCATGTTCACCAAAAATGAAAATATGTTAAAACTAACTTAAAAACTAATGAAGTGGGTAAAATAAAATAAAAAAATTGTTGAATGAATGATATGAAAAAAACATTTAGTGGGCAAAATTGAAAGCATGTCCAAGTTTAATGGCATGTGGCTCAATTAATCTAACCTTTTTTTGAAAAATAAGTATAGTCCCACTTATTTTGAAAACTTGCATTTTTTAAGTTATTATCAAAATAGTTTGGCAACTGCGACTAAAGGAAGAATATCCACATTTTCTGAAAGGTCATTTGAGGGAGGAAGGTGATAATATAAATCTAGATGAGATCATAACAATGGCGAAGTTATTCAATGATGAGAAATAACTGCATCTCCCACTCACCTTAATTTTTTTTTAAAAATGCAAAATGCTAATCAATCTAGTGACTGAGTCGAAAAATACTTTGTTTGCCTATTTTATTAACTAGATGTCTAATGCATAGTTTGCGAATCGTGAATCGTATCGTGAATCGAAATTTCATTTCTTTGAATCGTGAATCGTATCGAATCGTGAATCGTACCGATTCGGTCACAAATTTAAAACTAGATAATATTTGATATATTACATTTTCATAATAATTTTTAGTCAAAATTCTTTATTTTAATGGGTATAAATATATATTTTTTGTTAACCATAGTTTAATAGTAAATATCAATGTCAATTAAAAACAAAATAATATAAAATAATCAAATAATAATAGTGGCCAATTAAAGTGTTATCACCAATAAAGTCTTTGATTTAATAATGCAAAGTTGTTGACTTGACTCTTGACCGTACAAAAGCAATGACTGAAAAGGCAAGGCTTTTAAGCATCAGCCACTGATCCACTCAATAAAAATAAACACTAAGCAAAGACAATAGTTTTCCAAGACTATTTTTTTTTTGTCGGTAAAGACTAAGGTCCAAGACCATTTCAAGCCACTCAATAAAGGCCCGTAAACAAAGATAAAATGCAAAGTTTCAAAAACAAAAGAAAGAGCAAGATCAGTGAGCACACTGAGCAGTAAAGAAGGAGTTTTAGGGCTTTTAATTGGATGATTTTTAAGTGTTTTAATTTTATAATTATAGTTTAAAAGTTGATGTTTTTAACATAAATGGGATTTTTTTTTTGTTTGTTTATATTTTTAAAAAATCGACCAATTGTATGCTGATTGAAAAAATCTAAATTGGGCTCTTTCGTTTTTTTTTTTTGGATTTTTTGGGCTTTTGTTTTTATTTTTTTCCCGAATCGTGCCGATTCACCGAATTGCACGATTCGCTACGATTCACTCCGATTCGCTTACCGATTCACTCTAATTAACGATTCACCAATTAATTCGTATCGTTTTTTATATGAATCGAACCGAATCGTACGATTCGTATCGCGAATCGTACGATTACGATAACTATGGTCTAATGTCCTTCCTCAATTTTATACCCTATTAAAGGAGGACTTTCACCTTACTGTATAGGATTGGTATAGATGCGCTTTCACGGATGTAATGGAGATTTATAGTAAACTTTTTTTTTTTTTGGTTCGAAAAAGGCGACTAGGTTGATGGCCAAAAAAAGAAAAAGAAATAAAGAAGTCAACTTGGATGGCCATTTACCCATCCCACATCGGTAAATATTAAATAAAATTTTTCTTTAGAATTCTTGGCTTATTCCTTATGCATTGTCAACGGCGAGTGGCATTAAATCTTGAATTGTGGATTAAATGATGCTGCTGCTGCCCGAGACATGGCCATCCACAATGGGTGGTGAAGCATTCAAAATTGATATATTTGGAGATTTACCTTGCTCGGCAAGGCATGGCCATCCACAATGGATGGTTATAGTATAAAAACTAACATTTTTTTCTTTTTCTTTTTTGAAGGGTAAAATTTTTTAAGGAGTAGATGAAAGATAAATAATTTCAGACATAGTAGATCTTGTTACCACAAGTATTTTGGTGATAAGGATACTTGATTTTTAGTTATTTTGTAAGATTATTCGATGACATGTTACAAATATACTTGGTTTATATATTGTACATTTTCAATTTTAAAATTGTTTATTACTGTCAAGATACTACTTTTTAAGAAGTATTTTTTTCCTTTATAACTAATTTTTAAGATAACATATATGTTGGAATTTATTGTCAAAAGAGAAAGGTAGATAAAGAGAATTTCTAAAGCTGAAAACGTGATGTGTCGACTTAGGATCTGTTTGATCTAATTGTGAAATTTTAGTTTTTGAATCGGTGGCGGAGCCACTACTGCATGAAGGGTTGCATGAAGGAGTTCAAAGTGTTGTTGAACAAAAACTATTGACTGTTTGGTCTAAGATTTACTTGATGATATGTTACAAATATATTCAACATTTTCAATTTTAAAAGTTGTCTATTACTGTCAAGATACTACTTTTTAACAAGTTTTTTTTCCCCCTCTTTATAACTAATTTTTAAGAACTCTGACATTTTTATGTTAATTTTTGATTCATAACTTTGATTTACTTTCATCTGATATATGTACACCCCTCGGAGATTAAATGATCTTTGGACTTTTCAGATGGGATGCAAGTTATGTTTTGACCAAAAAAAAAAAGGTTGTAAATAATATGCGTATAGAAATGTTCAATAGTAAGAGGAATAGAGAACTATTCAAGAAAAGTTTTACGCAAATAACATAGGAATAACAATGTCCTCTAATAAGAGAGGTAAAGGCCAAAAATATTTGATAAAAACGTTCAGATGAAATTTCATGTGCATGGAACTGAAGCTCAGAACCTCATACTGGGATTAAAGTGAGTAATAATCGTCAATACATATGATCAGCCCCATAGTGCAATTAAAATTTAATTGATTTGGTTTACAAGGGAAAACAAGGAAACAAACTAAAAAGGGAAAAAAATAGAGAGATACGAGAGGTTGCGAATTCAAGTGGTTATGTTATACGGTCTTAGCTCTCTTTTGAATCAAAAAAAATATATATAAAAAATAAATAAACAGAGGGATACTGCTTCCTTATCTTTTCTTTCTCATCTGTTTCCTCGTTCCTTTTCATGTTAACCTCATGTGAAAAAGAAATAGAAGCAAAAGATTTTTAACAACAAAGCACTTTGGCTTCAATCGAAGTAGTACTAGTCAAGGGGGCAAAATATCCAGATTCTTCATCTTGGGATTAGTAACAAAATTCATGCAATACAAAGAAGTTGTCCCTTTACGTATGTCATCTATGGAAAATTATTCAAAACGATATGACGAACGTCATACTGTGAGTGAGTGAGTGTAAGAACAGGTCTCAAATCCGGCCTAACGTTCTTCAGCCATAACAAACACCTCTGCACTTTTTAAGACCCCATTGCAGACTTATGTCCACAATGTCTAAAGTAAGCCAAATACTACAGATACTCTTCCAAGTAGCTCTACTTCTGCTGCAAATATTCCCACCACTCTCTGCAGTGGCGGAGCCAGGACCCAAGGTTAGAGGGTGCATTACGTGACAAGTCCTTAATCGAAGTTAAGGGAACTTATTTGTCCAAATTTATTTTATATAAATTATAAAAAGACTAAGTATTATCTTTATGCCTAAAATCATGATTGATCATAATATTTTTAAAAAAAAATAATACGCGGGTATTCAAATTCGAACTCTTTAATAAAGACACAAAATAATCCATTAAAAATAAAAAACCTAAACATCATTCAAAAAAATTAAAATTGAAATAAATGTACAACTAAACTAGAAAATTTTAAAATAAATGTTAAAAATATTACAAAAATAAACGAATTGAAATTTATATACAGTGATAAACACAAATAGTCTTCAAAATATGGAAAATAAATTATAAACCTATGTAAAAATAAGAGAACAAAAGTGAAAAATAAAGAGGGGAAAGCATAGTGAAAGATAAAGGATAAAAATATGTGAGTATATACATATATATAAAATAAAAAAATAAAAAATCTTTTTCCCAAATTTCAGGGGGTGCACGGCATACTTCCCTCCGCCCTTGACTCTCTGTATGTATAGTATTATCCTTGACATGCAATAGGCAACATCTTGTTCAAGTTTAACTATAGTCTTTAAAATGGAAAAAATTAAAAAAATAATTACATGTGATATCAATAGAGTAATAATAAAAGATGAAAAATCATACGGACCATTTTGAATATTTTTTTTTTTCAAGTTTATTGAAGTATCCATGCAAAACTTGGTAAATGTAGGGTATTTATACCAATACTCCACTAAGGCATGATATGAAAAGGTAAAAAACAATAGATAGTTTTCTATATTTCAAACTAATCCATACTATAACAAAATAGTATAAATAAAAAAGAAATATTTAACCTTTAATCCATTATACATAATCTCTTGAAGGTAAAAAAATATCTATAATCCAATATAATTCTGAATGATGGTCCACAGGGACGGATTCAATACTTTTATTCAGTGGGGTTATAATACTCAATTTAACACTTTCATATGTATAATATTCAGTGAGGCAAAGTTTGCACCCAAAGGCCAAACTTTACACTACTGAAAATGAAAATGAAAAATATAATCAAGAAATTTGAATATTTGGTAAACATTAATGGTATTAATTATCATCAAAATTAATAATTACCTTCACATGGAATTGTCTCTTGTTGTTCTTCTCTAAGACAGTTAGACTAATCTGTGCACGGTTAAATGTGTCCACTGGTTGCTCATGGTTTCGTTCATTTTCTATTCTTATCAATGGAGAAACAACTGGTTTTTTCAACTCGTCTAGAGGTTTGAGACAGGGGGACCCAATTTCCCTAGCCTTATTTATTATTGCAGCTGAATATCTTTCCAGGGGCCTGAATAATCTTTTTGGAAAATATCCTTCTCTGAGATATCATACAAGTGCTAGAATTTCATCTCTCACCTATCATTTGCTGATGATGTCATCATTTTTTTCAAATTGTAGTAAGCATGCTCTTTCTAAGCTGATGAGTTTCCTCGAGTATGAAGTAATATATGGACAAAAAATCAACTATCTCAAGAGTGGCTTTATCATTTCTAGAAAATCTGATCCCACTAGAGATGAAATCATTGCTGCAGCTACTAGCTTTCAACAAAAAAAATTTCCGGTTACTTATCTGGGGGTACCCTTTTTTAAGGGAGCTAAGAAAATTTTTCATTATGATGGGCTGTTACAAAAAATTTCTAATAGATTGTTCGGTTGGGAGACTAAACTCCTTTCTCCAGGTGGCAGAATCACTTTAATTCAAAGCACACTGTCGTCTATGCCTCTCCATCTGTTGCAGGTGATCTGTCCTACCAAACAGGTGATTGAAAGGGTTGAAAAATTATTCAACAGATTCCTCTGGGGCTCTAAGACTAATTCATACAAGATGCACTGGTCTTTTTGGAATACAACTTGTTTCCCTGTTGTAGAAGGGGGACTGGGATTCAGAAATCTGAAAGACCTTAATACTACTATGGAAATGAAGATTTGGTGGCAATTCAGAACGGTTAATAACACTTGGGTCCAATTCATGAAAGACAAATATTGTGGCAATAAACACCAAAGTATTGTTAAGACTTCTATCCATGATTCCCCCGTCTGGAAAAGAATGAAGAAGGCAGGGATTATTGCTGAAAAATTCATAAAGTGGAGAATTGGCGCAGCAAAAATGTCATTTTGGCATGATGTTTGGTGGGGAAACTCTCCACTAAAAGACTATGCAAACCACAGGGGAACATCTTTTGTCAAAGTTGAAAATTACATTCTTAATGACACATGGAATACTGATCTTCTAAGATCAATTCTTCCTGAAAATTGTGTTCAAGAGATCCTTAAAATTCATATTGATCCCAATTCTCAAGATAAGCCATTTTGGAGCCTCACTCAAGATGGCAACTTCTCTATTAACAGTGCTTGGAATGAGGTCCCAAAAAAAAAAGCATGTTCAGCTTGCTCTTTCCTATGCTTGGTACAGATATCTTCCTATTAAGATCTCCTTCTTTTTTTGGAGACTTGTCAACAACTGGATTCCAATAGATAGCATACTTCAACAGAAAGGATTCATTATGGCTTCTAAGTGTCAATGCTGCCAAGAGGTGAA
This sequence comes from Ehretia macrophylla, assembly GCA_037974665.1. Classification (NCBI taxonomy): domain Eukaryota; kingdom Viridiplantae; phylum Streptophyta; class Magnoliopsida; order Boraginales; family Ehretiaceae; genus Ehretia; species Ehretia macrophylla. The sequence goes on along the minus strand of CM075780.1, from coordinate 38,943,350 downwards.
ATCAATTAGTCACTGCTTCTTTGCAAGCTCAGCTGCTCAGAAAGTCTGGACCCACTTCGCTGGAATCTTTAAAGTCAAAATCCATCTATCTGACTGCATCAAACATTGGTTTTCATGTTGGCTCTTCTCTGGGGATTGTACATGCAAAGGTCACATTAGAACACTGATTCCCATTCTGACCTGCTGGTTTATTTGGATCGAAAGAAATTATGCTAAACATAGAGGGATGGGATTCTATCCTGCTAGAATTATTTGGAGAATAAGCAGAATGGTGGCTCAACTTTTTGCAGCAAACTTACTTAAAAAATGGCAATGGAGAGGGGATCTTGCTATTTCTGACCTCTTTTATTGCTCATTCAAAAACCAACAGCCTCCGAAAACCTCCTATGTTGTCTTGTGGAAAAAACCTGTTGAAGGGTACTATAAACTGAATGTTGATGGCAGTTTTTTCAGAGATCTAGGGAAAGTTGGTGGAGGGGGAATACTTACAGACTCTAAGGGTTCCTTTATCTGGGGTTGCTTTCTACCAGTGGAATGCACCTCACCTTTCAAAGCTGAGATCATGGCCCTCATTGCAGGATTAACAATCTGCAAGAACAGAAACATCAAGAAAATTTGGGTAGAAATGGATGCAAAAAGGGTTGTTCTTACCTTACAGAACAACAAATTTGGTAATTGAAAAAATTCTTATGATATCTGTAAGGCCAACTGCTTACTCAAGGAATGTCAAGCCTTCATCTCGCATATTTATAGGGAAGGAAACTAGCATGCTGACCTGCTTGCCAACCAATGTGCATTTGCGAAAACTTGCTGCGTTCTTGAAAACACAAATGATCAAAAGCAGTTAAGAGGTATGATCAGAATTGACAATCTTAACTTACCAAATTTTAGATTCTATGCATACGCTTTATATGTTACTCTATACTTTTGGGTGGCCCATTGTTACTTGGAAAGAGGTTCTTGCATGTGTCCCTCTTTCCCCTTAACAATATGCTTTCTGTTTAGTTTTATGATAGATTCTAACTTATTTGGTTAGGCTTTTGTAAAAAGGAACGACTTGTGTTCCTTTTAGTTAAGTTGGGCTTTTGGGACAGGTAAGTTCCCCAATCCCCTTTGGAGGTTTTGGTTTTATATCCCCCTCCAATTTTGTACTTTCTTTTTGGAATTAATATAAAACCCGGAGGGAAGAACCCCTCCTTTTACCCAAAAAAAAAAAAAAACTTGGTGGGTTAAAAGCTTTGCCAATTGAATAACCATGTTTATCCATCCCACATCGGTAAATATTAAATAAATTTGGGTTACTAAACTCTTCAAATATAATTTGACAGGACGTGATGGTAATATGTTGAAGATTTTGCCGAATTCAATTTCTTATTGACTAAAAAATTGGGATTGCATAAAGATCATAGACAATCTTCATAAACTATATTGCATAGAAAAATAATTTAATGAAGCTGGATAGAGAATCGTCACAATTGCATATGGTTATATGTTGAAGATTTTGCACAATTCAACTTCTTATAGAGTAACTTAGGAATGTATAAAGATAATAGACAATCTTCATAAACTATTTGCATAGAAAAATAATTTTAATTGAATATAATATTTATCTCTCTTTGTTTCTTTATTTTCATTAATCTTAAGAAACATCTCTGTATAATCAGCCTCACAATAAACAAGTAGGCACCATGTTCACCAAAAATGAAATTCTGTTAAAATTAACTTAAAAAATAATTAATGAAGTAGGTAAAATAAAAAAGAAATTGTTCACTAAATGATACGAAACGAAAAAAAAATTAGAGGGCAAAATTGAAAGTGTGTCCAAGTTTAATGGCCTATGGCTCAATTAATCTACCCTTTTTTGAAAAATTAAGTATACTCGCACTTATTTTGAAAACGTGCATTTCTTAAGTGTTCCCAAAATAGTTTGGCAAATGCAACTAGTTATGGAGGAAATAAAAAAGATTATGAATGAAACCTCAAGTGTGAGTTTTCAGTGTATAAGGAGAAATGTCAATTAGTCATTGATGACATGCATGTTACAAATATACATGGCCACCCACAATGGGTGGTGAAGCATCCAAAATCGAACAATGGATACACGGTTGTTGTCCAAGCATGGCCATCCACAATGGATATTTTCGTATTAAACTTTAGATTAATCATGAACATTGGTATGGATAATTTTTTTCCCTTTTGAAGGGTTATATTTTTATAAGGAGTCTATGAAAGTTTTTATTTTATGGATATTTTCGTATTAAAGATATTACTTGATTTTTAGTTATATTGTAAGATTTATTTGATGACATGTTACAAATATACTTTCAATTTTAAATTTGTTTATTACTGTCAAGATACTGCTTTAGAAGAAGTATTTTTTTTCTTTATAACTATTTTTTAGGATAACATATATGTTGGAATTTATTGTCAAAAGAGAAAGGTAATAAATAGAATTTCTAGAATTGAACAGGCTGAAAAATAATTGTAATTCCGGAGAGATGGAAACTAATGGTGTGTCGACTTAGCCTTTTGCAATTTCAAAAGCATATTTGGACTTGGTCCTTTGTGTTTGAGTCACAAACACAAAAAAAGGCTCACATTTGAAAAGTAAAAATTAGAGACACCTAACCTTTTGAAAACATATTTTTTTACCTAACGTTTTGTAAACATGTTTTTTTACGTAACCTTTTGAAAACATGTTGTTTTTAATGTTATTCTCAAAATGTATATTTTAAGCCACAAAAGGAGGCTAGAAAATTTATAGTTCTTGAAAATTAAAGCAAAGCCATGTTTTCAAAAACTTGATTTTCTTTGATATGATACTCAAAATGTGCATAGGCTAAATTCCAAACAAAAAAGCACGTCCAAGTAATAGGTTACGGGAAATTCTTGAATAGTCCAATTAGTGGGTTACCTTTCCTGACTTGGGGGTGGTCATGGTTTGAATCCTAGGGATTGAAGGGCAAATGGGGCGGGGTCACAGAAAATTTTAAAAAAAAAGGGAAAAAAAGAACAAGAGGTTATGGGAGTGGTTTTATACACATTATGGAGGAAGATATTTGAAATAATTATTTTCCCACATCGGTTATTAGTGAAATGATTAATTACTTCATTAGCTTGTGTTTATTCCATGCAGATTTTCATTGGTTACCCACAAAGGGTTACTGGCATTAAACATCTTCAACCTAATTGGTAACTAGTGATGCTCTTGCAAGAGTCGCCATCCACAATAGATACTCTAGCATTAAACATTGAAATATAAACAGTATAATGCCATCCACAATGGATGGTATAGTGAAAAATAATAACACTATTTTTCCTTTTTAAAGGGTAAAAATTTTAATAGTAATAAGATGATAAAGGAATATATTAAAGAACATTAACTTCAAACGTACTCTTGGAATGTGTGGATACACATGTGTATGCATGAGAAAAATTTACGTTCCATGCATATTTTCATTAATTCCAAAGCTAGTTTTTTTTTCCAGTTAAATTGCAAAATTTATGTTTTATATACTTTACATTCTCAATTTTAAAAAGTGTTTGTACCATTAAGATATTACCTTTAAGAAATTTAAGACTACTATTAGCCTAATTTTAGCCAGTGTTTGCAAACATTAAACACACTCATCTTCTATTTTCACCCCAAACCCCAAGTGTACGGCTTCCCTATTCTTCATTCAATTAAGCACAAAAACAATTTGAATATAATACTTTTTAAATTAATAATATGAAGAAGGAACTCTTAGTGTGTGTGTGTGTTTTTTTTTTCTTTTGTCAATCAAAACATCAAGAGAAAACCACAAGAGAAATGTCATTTGTGTTTGTTTAGGAAGGAAATTTTGACCCTTTTGTAAAGGTGTGGCACATGACAGTCTTACATAGCTCAAAATAGAATTATATTAAACTAAGTGGGCAATTTATCTTATTTTATATTATAGAAATAGTATGAGAAATGAGAATCATGCTCACCAAAAATGAAAACATGTTAAAACTAAGTTAAAAACTAATGAAGTAGGTAAAATAAAACAAAAAATTTGTTCAATGAAGAGATGAAATGAAACAGCATTCAATGCGCACAATTAAAAGGGTGTCCAAGATTAATGGCCTATGGCTCAATTAATCAACCCGTTTTTGAAAAATATAATTTGTAGTGGCCCAATCCCTCACGGAATCGAGACTTCTATTAACCAAACTATACTCATCCCAAATCCAAACCCGGGCACAAAAGTTTAGGAAAAACGGACGGAGTCTCCCCTATTTATTGGACTAATCAAAAAACCTGCAAGCAGCAAGTATAATCACAATACAACACCCCAACTTCAATTGTCCAACTTTTCCCAGTCTTAAGGCCATCCGAGCCTCAGACAAAACATAACCATACAAGCATGCAATTAAAAGGCAATAAAATCTATCTTTAGCTATTACATGCCAACTACTCTATCAAACCACATAAGTTCTTAATTTAATTTACTATCCAACAAGCCGTACAAAATACATACAAGACTTCAAGGGGTTTCAAAACAAAACAAAAATACATTATGCCCCATCTTCACAAACAGCTTCCAACCACAGCAAGATAAGCAACCAACAACACGGTACACAAGGTAGTTGTTCTAACTACACCTGAAACATGTTAAAACGAGGCATGAATAACCAAAGTTACTCAGTGAGGGAGGTGATGCAGTAAACCAGGGTATGTTTTCATGAGATGCGACAAAGAAATAACATTAATATCACAAATAAACAAGCTAATTAAACAAGTATTCAACTACATATAAAAAAGATACGGTCCCACTTCAAGTCCTCAATCTCGTACCACGAATCACGAACTTCACGCAAGTGCCGACAAACCCTTACTCTAACAAGTTGGGATACTCTGGATGTATTCCGATCCTACGACCCTTTCTCCTGAGGTAGGTCCATGCCCAGCAGGTGAACCACGCCTCTGGGGTAGTGGAGTATGCCTCAGCGAGAAGGGAATAGGCACCATGGTAGTCGAGGGAGCACCGCAAGCCCGATGCCGCCTGTGTTTCTCGACGCTACCATGTCCGAAAAGGTTGCGCAACCCCGAGTCAAGTCGTGAGAGCCAAGATTTTCAAATATCACATAATAGGGACGACAAAGTAGGCCGCCCTCGCAAGTAGTTGCAATATAAGCATTATAACAATATAAGCAAGAGATAAGCATATTCACTCAATTCTTAACAAGGTACACATAAGTATAAGAAATTATATTAAACTCCACAATTTATGAACAATAAAATAACTAAGATGCACAAAAGAATGAAAACTCCCTCACCTTTTTAAAAACAAACCTGCGAGAATTTAGCCAATCTTTCCAATACTCTCCGAAAGCACCAATCTCTTTAATAACCACTCAAAACCACTACCTAACACAACAATGCTATTCAACTTAAAGACAACTCATTCACATTAAAACAATTAATTTGCATGCAATAGTCACATTTTATATAATCATCAAGATATAGCTCAATTAGTATGATCTAAGAACACTAAACATGCATATTTCATGCTAAGGCTAAATGATGTGCTTACTTTAATCAAAAGTTAATTAACAAGCTTGAAGGCAACATTAACTTTCATAATTCCACTAACCATGCACTAAACTACTTTGAACTCCTAAACACGTTATTAAGACACTCTTATATTCATTAACTTGCGTTCATTCACGAACATTCCACTAAGTAGCGCTAGTTACACTAAGTTAAAATAAGAATTCTAACATATAGTAGAACACATACTTATCACATGAAATTCCGTAGATATTATTCATAGTCAATACACTAAAGTTCACATTATATAAACAACTTAACAACATAGTAAGAATTAGACAATATTCTTTCAAAGTAACTAAATCACACAATTTACAAACTTCTCTAATAGAATACAAAAGCTATCCAAATGCATTTAAACTCTCAAATAACTAACTACAAGTCAATTACTAACATTAAACTTAACTTTAACACTTTTTCCCCTTTGTCTATTAATACAATTTGAAGCACAAACAAAACACAAGTTACATAATTCACAAGCTAGTTATTCAACACTTCTAATGACACTTTATGACACCACTTAGAACTATGAAAACCCGTTTTTTAACCATATTTACCATAAAAGCCCCGAAAGCATTTGAACTACAACTACCTAAACCATCCCTCAAATCAATTTCATAAAAGCATTTTAGGCACTACCTAACATAATAAACACTAACTATGACAACCAAACACATCCAAACAACAAACCTATTCACAACCCCCTCTAGTGATCAATCCAATTTTAGTAAGTTCAATCAAGTTTTAACCACTTAAAAACTCTATCTGAGATACAATAACACCTTTGGCATCATTTAAAGTTTAATCTAATTAAAAAAATCAACTCGATTAACCACGGATACGCTCACATACTAATTCAAACAAGGTTCTTGTAAGAATAGCACCATAGGCTCGTGACAATTAAATCTCACATAACTAATCAACTCACTTAATTAACTCGTAAAATAACTCATTAGACATATCATAACCATCAATTAGTTCAAATAACCTCAAAACTCCAAACAAATCAAGCAAGAACTTCACAAAAGCATGCCATTTCCCCATTTCTAACAGAACCCTAATTTAATCAGTTCGGTTACCTATGCTAATGACCTCCAAAGTTTCTAATTTTTATGTATAAACGTAGATATTTGAGTGTATATGACTTTAGACTCAAGAGGAACTCAATTCCGATCTAAATTCCACAAGTTATGACCTTTTCCGTGCAACTGCGCGAACTGCCCCTGCACCAGCGATTTTCAGACACATTTCGGAAATAGCTAAATCGCGGGGTCAAAACGTTAGAATTTGCCTTAGCTCTAGAAATCCACATTTTTTCTAAACTGTCTAATCTAGCTGCCATAAAATTTTCGTTCAATTCTAAGTACATTTGCTATACTAAAACTATTTCGGAAGTCAGGGGAAGTGTAGTGTCCAAATCCGAATTTTGCTTGCTTATCATCTTCTTGTTATTTCTTGCATTTGAGCCAACAATAACCATTACTTTAGCCTTTATAACATTCCTACACTTCATTTATGCATTTAAACAAACACTTTGTCTACCATTTTACATTTAACAAACTAAACTTTATTCTATCAATAAACTACCATAACAATTGCTATTAAACCACAAAAGAGTGTTCTCTACGCATAATAAAAGGCAACTAAAGCATCAATAAGTAAGGATAAGGCAATAAATTATAATCTAGAAATTTTAATATAAACCCTAACTATTCAAATGCACAAAATATGATTTTTTCCTCACCTAGACCTTGAAGAACATGCAAAAGTTGGGCTAATCTTCTTCTCCTTCCTTATTTTCCTCTATTTTTCTTCTCTTCTTGTGTGTGTATGTTTTAGTCATTTTATTGTATGTGTGTGTGTGTGGAAATCTGATTTTTGTGTGTGTTTTTGCGTGTTGTAGTGTATTAGGTGTAGATAATAAAAGAAAAAAAAATCCAAATGACCAACATGCCCTTCAACTAAATGCTATTAACTAGTTTGTCATTCTAGTTTAATTCTAACTAATTTAGTTGTTCCAATTCCTAATTGTCTACGTTAATTATTTTCTACGATTCCTACGATTTTCCAAAGTGTTCGTGAAGTCCCGAAATTGTATGTAAAATGAGAATTATGCACATTAACCAATTAGACGTGCCTACTTATATAAGAAGGCATTTATATTGATGCAATATATGTTAATAGATTAAATTTCTTGTTAAATTAGATGTATGCACATAGTTTGATATAAATGCACGTTAAACGAAATAGATGCACGTAACCCAAAAATATGATATTTTATACAAACGAATATACGTAAATAATTCAAGTAGACATATAAATATATGCACATCAATAAAATAATTATATGTATGGGTCGGGGTGTTACATAATTAAGTATACCCGCATTTATTGGAAAACAAATACTTTTTAAGGCTTCGTTTGTTTGCTGTAAAATAACTTGTTGATAAAATGATTTCCTAAAAAATAAAATATTTTATGTTGTTTAGTTGTCACACTGGAAAAAGTTTTTGGTGTTTGGATGTAATAGAGAAAAATTGATTAAAACTATTAGTTAATTATAATTTTTTTATTAAATATTAAGAATTAATCATTATTAATTAATTAAAATTATTAATTTATTATTACATTTTAAAATATTTTAAAAATAATTAATTAATAATTTTTTTAATTAATGCATAATAAATAAATTAGTTAATTAATAATTTCATAAATTAATAATAATTTATCCATTAATTATTATTAATTTATAAAATTAAATAAATAAATAAATAATAGTTAATAAATAAATAAATAATTAACTTAAGTAGATAATTAATTATTATTAATTAATTTAAATATAATTTATTTTTATTTGAATTAATTTTTTATTCATTAAATTAAAATTATTTAATTTTTTTATTAATAAATAAATTATTTTTTATTTTTATTAAATTATTTATTTTTTAATTAGTTACCATTAATTTATCAAATTAGATAAATAATTAATTAATAGTTATTAATGTATAAAAATTCAAATTATTCAACTAATTAATTAATTATTGAATGAATAATAATAATAAATATAATTTTATTAATTATTAATTAAAATTAATAACTTTTTTTATTATTAAATAATATTTTTAATATTTAAAATACATTTTTATTAATTATTTATTTATTTTTTATGATTAAATTAATTAATTTTTATTTAATAATAACTAATTAAAAATGTGATGGGAGTGGGGTGAGGATAGGGTCGGGGATGGCATGGGATCAAGGCCCGAGGAGTAGGTTTAGGTGGGTGAAAGTAGGGTAGAATGAGTGAAAGATATTTTTTTTCTCAAATGACATGAAAGTATTTTTCACTTATTTCAACTAAAAATTTTGTTTTGACCAAAAAATATTTTCTGTTTAACTAATTTTTCAGTGTTACCAAACAGCGAAAAATCAGAAAAACATTTTCCAGTACTACGTTATTCTCAAAATGATTTGGCAAATGCAACTAAAGGAAGAATACCCACATTTTTTGAAGGGTCAATTGAGGGAGGAAAAAGATAATATTTATCAAGATGAGATCATAACAGTGGCGAAGCTATTCAATGATGAAGAAGGACTGCATCTCCCACTCATTTTAATTTATTTTTAAAAAAATGCAAAATGCTAATCAATCTAGTAACTGAGTTGCAAAATACTCTTGTTTGCTTATGTTATTAACTAGACGTCTAATGTCCTTCCTCAACTTTGTACCCTACTAAAGGACTTTTACTTTACTGGTATAGGAATGGCATAAGATGCATTACTTGGCACCAAAAAATAAAAAAAAATTGAAATAGCATAGTCAAAATAGTGTTTGCATGGTCAAATTGAAGAGGGTGGTTCTTTAAGGAATATAACGGCAATGCCATTTAGCCTATATAAGTAAGATGCGCTTTCACGGATGTAGTACGTAGAGATTTAAAGTGTTTTATATACTTTACATTCTCAATTTTAAAAAAGTGTTTGCACCATTAAGATATTGCCTTTAAGAAATTTAAGACTACTATTAGCCTAATTTTAGCCAGTGTTTGCAAACATTGAACATGCTCATCTTTTATTTTCTCCCCAAACCCCAAGTCTATGGTTTCCCTATTCTTCATTCAATTAAGCACAAAAACAATTTGAATAGCATACAAGAGAACTCCACAAGAAATGTCATTTGTGTTTATTTAGCCAGGAAATTTTGGCCTTTTTGTAAAGGTGTGGCAACATCCGAATTTCCGTCTTCGTCATATATTTTGTTTAGCAAATAAATGTGGGGATTGATTGGCCTCTTATGGTCTTAGTTACCCCATTGGTTTATGTTTTCTACGCAATGTACCACATAATATGTGATATCTTTTAGATTGTGATAAATGGGATGCATGAAAAATCCTTGCACTTTGTAATAATATAGCCTTCATGGCTATACTTTCAATTTTATAATACAATGACTATGCCTCCTGTTTATCCCAAAAAAAAAATGAAAATATGTTAAAACTAACTTAAAAACTAATGAAGTAGGCAAAAATAAGACAAAAAATTTGTTCAATAAATTATACGAAATGAAAAAGCATTTAGTGCGCAAAATTGAAGGCGTGTCCAAGATAAATGTCATATGGCTCAATTAATCTAACCCTTTTTTGAAAAGTATAATTAAGTAGATATGCCTGCACTTATTTTGAAAATATTTACTTTTTAAGTTATTCTCAAAATGATTTGGCAAATGCAACTAAAGGAAGAATACCCACATTTTTTAAAAGGTCATTGGAGGGAGGAAGGCGATAATATAAATCAAGATGAGATCATAATAGTGGCCAAGCTATTCAATGATGAGGAGGGACTGCATCTTTCACTTGCCCTAATTTTATTTTTTTTTAAATGCAAAATGCTAATCAATCCGGTGACTGAGTTGCAAAATACTCTGTTTGCCTATTTTATTAACCACCATTTTGAGATTTTGTCTTTGCCGCCTTTACCATAGTCAATTTGCTTGTTCTTTTGCACTCCCCACAGCTCGGTGTGCTTTCCTGACTTCACAAGCTTCTTTATCAATGATGCTAGATCTATGGAAACTTTATAAACCCCTGGAAAAGACAGTGCATGCTTCCAACAAATTTTAACAAAACTAGCACACAAGTCATAACATTGTGGGTTACCATCCCACATCGGTAATTAGTTAAATAAAAAAATCATTTTATAATTGTTTGCTTGTTTTACATTAAACGTCAATGATGTGACGACCCGGACCTAGCATATAAACATTTTATTAGTTTGCATTTAATTTATTTTATTAAATTGCACTATTCTTGAAAAACGTGTCACGATAACTGTTGCATTTACTTAAATTATATTCAATTGGCATTCCCAAAATAATTATTTTATTATTTTATTTATTAGAATTTATTTTACTAACAATTTAAAATGATTTAATTTCACTATTTGAATGTGAAGCCTCGAACCTGGGAATAATAATTTTTTTATTATTATTATCACCATTTGTATTTATTTAAATTATATTTAATTGATTTACATAAAGTCATTAATTTATTATTTTTATTTATTTATTTTATATTTAAATGATTTGCCCGGGACACTTATTCTATTATTTTAATTATTTAAATTGTTTCAAATGTTTTTAAATTAATTTATCTTACAATTTGAATGGGAAGCCCGGACCCGGATCTGAACGAACTAGTTTGTTATTTTAATAATTATATTTATTTATGTTTCCCGGACCCGAAGGAACTGGCTTATTATTTTAAGTAAAAACATTTATTTATTTGGCCCAGACTTGAACGGGCTATCTTAAAATTTGTAGTAATAAATGTATTTATGTGAATTTCATCTAATTATCAAAAATGATTATCTTATATTTATTACTTGTTTATAATTAATTGACTTAGTTTTCTCGAGCCCAAAGAGACTTTTAATTTATTATATTTAATTATTATGTGTGCATATTTGAATTAATTCTCCTTTATTTGATCTTATTTGTTATTATATGTTTTAAATTTTAAGTTTAACCTGAGCCCGAGTAAAATTTTAAACTGCTTTATTTTTTGAATTTGATATTTTTCTCCTGAACATTATTGTATTTAATATATTCATTCATTATCGGAATGTACATTTCATATCCCGAGCATGAGGAAAATAAATATTTCTAGTGTCCCCGAGTGAATAGTGATAGTTTATTATTTTAGACCTTTAGTATTCTTATTAGTTTTTACTTAGTTTTATAGCCAATTATATTTAATAGAAGCCCAAATCATTAGTAGGCCATTTATTTACTTAGCATTTACATACTTATACATAATAGTTAAGACAAAACAAAACAAAAGAAAGGAAAAAGAAATGTAAAGCTAAACTAGGACTTTTAACCAATTGTTGTATGTACATATTATTATATTATATTTATATTATATGATAACATAAGTCAAAGCATTAGGAAAAGGAAAGATGTTGGATCAGCAGTAGCATAGGGAAAACGTGGGACCAAGCTAGACTTTTAGCCGAAGTATATATGTATTTATACTTCTATTATTTGTTAAACAAAGAAAAACAAAGAGCACAAAAGAAATCAATAGAATCGGCAACCAGTGAGCAAGCCGTGAGCCATTTTTGGAGCTTAAGGTTGACTTCTTTTTCATTTTCCTTCCATTTAAGCCAAGGTCAAAGGAGGTTTAAGTTATTTTCCTTCATTTCCTAGCTTTACTAAGGTGAGGAAGTTTACATCTATAGCATTTTAAAGTTTGTGTCAATTTTTGAGTTTTTGTGATTTAATTATTATGGCTATTGAAATGCTCTAATATGGTATTATACATGCTTTACATGTTATGTGGACCTTGCTAGCTTAGTTTACAAGACTAATCCATGGTTGAATGCTTGAGTGTATGAAAGAGGTAATGAATAGTGATGAATTTTAGGGTTTTATTTTTAATTGCAATTTAGGGTGAATTGATGCTCCCTTTAGGTGCTCTATACATTATTGAAACTAACTAGAAGCTCACGTGTAGTTAATTTGCCCGGAAATGAGTTAAAACGCGAATTAGCTAAACTTTCAAAAAGGAGTTTCTCACGAAATGTAATCCGAGCACATTTGGACTTTAGATTAGGTATCCTTAGGGTATGGAAGCACTCTTAGTACTTTCGTTGTGTTAAATTGAGATCCGGTTAGTGTAGTTGTAGTTAAAACCCACTCAGGGCCTTCCTGAGCTTTTGTCTCCAAAGTGGGGTTTCAAGGCCCAGTTAAGTGTCTTTCAACCTTCTTAGGGATGTAAAATGGATGGCTTATGAAATTGATATCTTAAATTTTGTGTGGGAGAAGAAATGGCTTGGTTAACAAAAGGGAAAAAGAGAAAATGAATACTTTTGTGGTTTATGAACTTGTAGATGCTAGCTAGGTGTTTATATGCATGGAAATGATGTGTTTAAGCTACCTATTGAGTTTTGTGAGTAATCATGTCATTTGCCTCTTTATGACTATATAGTTATTTCGTGTGTATCTGGCTTATATTGAGGTTAATTGCGAGGGCGACCTACTTTGTCATTCCTCTTATGTGTTGTTTGATGATCTTGATTCTCGTGGACTTGTCTCGGGGTTGCACAACCTTTTCAGACATGGTAGCATCGAGAAACACGGGCGGCGTCGGGCTTGTCGTGCTCCCTCGACTACCATGGTGCCTATTCCCTTTCTCGCTGAGTATACTCCACTACCCCAGAGGCGTGGTTTACCTGCTGGGCATATGGACCTACCTCAAGAGAAAGGGTCATAGGATTGGGGTACATTCGGAGTACCCCATATTTGGAGGAGTAAGGGTTTGCCGGCACTTGCTTGAAGATCTTGGCTCGTGGCTCGTGATTGAAGACAAACATGGAACCGTATTCTTTTTATATGTGGTTAATTACTTCCTTACTTGGTTGTGTTATTTGATGTTGAATATGCAATTATCCTATTGCATATCATATTACATGCCCCGATATGCTGCATCACATCCCTCACTGAGTATACACGTTGTATACTGTGGTGACCCCATTCCATATCTGTAGGTTACGAGCTGGGACCATTGAATATATAGTGGAGGGTTCTCCTTTATATTCGAGTTGACACATTTTCTAGTCCAAATTGGACTGTGAGAAACAAATTTGTGAGGGCACGCTCGTACTTTAAGTGCAGGGTATTCCAGAGCGAACAATATCAACTTATGTGGCGTCGCTGGTGTGCCTCTGCCTTGTCTTCGTGGCAGGTATTCGCTTAGCCGGGACGTTACTGAAATGGTATCAGAGCGGGCCGACCTTTGTGCCAGTGGCCGCGAGGGCGCTGGGCCTCCTTAAGGGGGGTGGATGTGGTGACCCCATCCCACATCGGAAGGTTACGAGCTAGGACCATTGAATATATAGTAGAGGGTTCTCCCTTATATTCGAGTTGACGCGTTTTTCAATCCAAATTGGGATGTGAGAAACAAATCCGTGAGGGCACGCTCGTACGTTAAGTACGGGGTGTTCCAGAGCTAACAATATCAACTTATGTGGCGTCGCTGGTGTGCCTCTGCCTTGCCTTCGTGGCAGGTATTCGCTTAGCCGGGACGTTACATATACTCACCCTCGTTTCTAACCCATTTCAGGATCAGTGCTATAAGCTGGAAATGAGATTGCCTCTTGTGTGGCCTACCTGCTCTATCAGTATGTAGAACAAGAAAGAATGTGTACATTCTATGCATGTATACTATTTGAGACCTTATGGTCATGTATGTATTTGTGTTATCTTAAGAAATGTAATATTAAAGTTTAGTCTTGGGTAATAGTTAGGTACTAGTGGTTTGTAATAACTTCAATTGTTTACTCTTCTGTTTAGTTGACTTTCATGCTGATAGGGATGAAACAGATTGAAGTTGTGGATTATGGTCTTGTGGTTGTATGTTGTAGTTTATAGGTTTCCAAATAGTCCTATAAATAGGAGAAACTCCGTCCATTTTTCTTAAAATGTTGTGCCCGGGTTTGGATTTGGGTTGAGAATAGCGTGATCAATAGAAGTTCCAGTTCTGTGAGGGATCGGGGCGTTACAAATGGCACGTGGTAAAGTCACCTATGAATTTAACGTTGAATTAAATCGTGCTGCGGCGGTCAAAGACACGGCCATCCACAATGGATGGTGTTGGCATTACAACAAATAGATATTGATTGATGATTCACAACTGTGCTGCTCTGTGTTTCGGCTATCCACCATGGATGGTCTAGTTAAAAAGAATATCCATACTTTTTTTTTCCTTTCTTGGAGGGTAAAAATTTCAAGAGTTAATATATAAGATGTAAAGAAAAATAAAAAAAATGATGCATTTAGACTTTATTACTTTTTAAAAAATTTAATTTTTTCTCTATTGTTTAAAATTAACTAATTTAGTTCATATTGTATTCCAAAAAATTTAAATTCATCTTTATTGTTCAAAATTAGTCAATTTATTTTATTTATTGATTCGGTTAATTCTCAATTAAATTGCAAAATTTATGTAATAACATGTTACAAACTATACTTGTTTCTTGTTTTATATACTCTACATTTTGAATTGTAATAATTGGTTATTACCGTCACAATACCACATTTTTCAGAAGTGTTTTACTTCATTCTAACTAATTTTTAAGGAAATAAACTCTTCAAATATAATTTGACAGGACTTGATGGTTATACGGTGGGGATTTTGCCCAATTCAATTTTTTATTGACTAAATTGGGATTGTATAAATATCATAGACAATTTTCATAATTTAATGAACCTAGATAGAGAGCCGTCACAATTGCATATAATATTTCTCTCTCTCTTTGTTTCTTTATTTTCGATAATCTTGAGAAACATTCATACACAATTAGCCTCACAATGAACAAGTAGGCACCATGTTAAGAGTAGAGAGTCGTGCAATCACCTCCATGCACGCATCACAGACATTCTAACTGTATTTCACTAAAATTTCAAGAATTTAACTACGCCCACAACGCATGCATTGATTCAGTTAAGAATCTAATTTCATTTGGCCTGCAAAATAACAACCCATGTAGACAGTCAGTTTGCAAATTTCTCTCAAACACTAAGGAATACTGATTGTTGATGATAATAAAATAATATAATAAACTCTTCTCTAACAGTTTAAACTTTTAGATATGGTGGTCACTTAACATGGTATCAGAGCCTAGGTACCAAAAATGTGTTGGGTTCAAAACTCATTGTCACTTATTTAAAAAATTAAAATTGTCTATGCGTAAGCCTAAAAAACTAACTTTGCTTGTACTTGTAGGGGCGCGTTGATAATATTAAAATAACATAATAAACTCTTCTCTAACAACTTAAACTTTTAGATGAGGTGATAACTTAACACTAATCAAAATAGTTAAATATTTAAATTATGTCACATGTGTGTTCAATCTTCTTCTGTATGTGTTATCTTCCACAAGTGTCTATGTGTGACCCATAACAAAATCATGCCACAATTGTATTTAATTTTTTACGTGTGTTTCACATACGCTCAACCTTCTATGTGTATTCATCCACCACATGTGTTCAATTTTCCACGTATGACCCCTCTCAAATCTGGTCACACGTGAGGGGTAGTGTTAGAAGACACACTTATTTCACATTGAAAAATCAAAAGTTTCAAGACCAATTTATAAGATTTTAGGCTTTTCCATCTGACACCATTTGGTTTTAGGATTAAACTTCAGTTATCTTAACACAAAGAACAAGTGGTCCTGTATCTTTATATAAAATAATATAATAAACCTCTTTTTAACAACTTAATAGCATTGTGAATCTTCTTCTTTTTTCTAGATAGTATTGATCTAGAGCTAGGGGTGGAGGTACCTAGGGGCTAGTGGGGGCTGCAGAACAACGTTAAAAATTTTACGTATTTTTAAAAAAAATAAATAAATATTTATGCATTTTTAGTTAAAAAAAAATAATTAGTTCCCACTAGAAAAAAATATACTCATATAGTTGAAAAATTATTTATTTTAGCCCCCAAGCAGCCTCCACTAGCCCAGAATAACGTTAAAAATTTGATGTATTTTTTCAAAAAAATTTAAATATCTATGTATTTTTAGTTTAAAAAAATTAATTAGCCCCCACTAGAAAAACAATGTACTCATATAGTTGAAACATTATTTATTTTAGCCCCCAAGCAGCGCCCATTGGCCCAGAATAACGTTAAAAATTCTAGGTATTTAAAAAAAAATATCTATGTATTTTTAGTTAAAAAAATTAATTAGCCCCCATTGGAAAAAAAAATGTATTCATATAGTTGAAAAATTATTTATTTTAACCTCCACTAAGAAGATTTTTTAACTCAACCCCTGTCCAGAGCAGGACTTGATAGCGGTTGGGGAGAAGAAAACGCTATGCGACATCAATCCAATGAACAAATTAATATTCGAGTCACAAACACAAAAAAGTTCACATTTGGAAAGTAAAAATTCGATATTCCTAACCTTTTGAAAACATGTTTTTTTATCTAACCTTTTGAAAATATTTTTTTTCAATGTTATTCTCAAAATATATATTTTAAGCCACAAAAGCTAAAAAACTTACAGTCCTTGAAAATTGAATTGTAGCCATGTTTTCAAAAACTTGATTTTCTTTGATATGATACTAAAGATGTACATAGGCTAAATTCCAGAAGAAAAAAAAAATCACGTCCAAGTAAGAGGTTACGAAGAGTTTTGGGTTTAGTGGATTATATTTCCTGGCTAATGGGTGATTAGGTTTCGAATCCTAAGGGGTGAAGAAGGGCAGATGGTTGTATATACACATGATGAAGTAAGGTATTTGAAATAATTATTTTCCCACATTGATTATTAGTGAAATAACAATTTACTTTATCAGCTTGTGTTTGTTCCTTGCAGATTATAACCATTGGAAACCCACAAAGGGTTACTGGCATTAAACATCTAAATTGGTAATTAGTGATGCTTTCGCAAGAGCCGCCATTCACAATGGAAGCTCTAACATTATACATTGAAATATAAACAATATAATTCCATCCACAATGGATGGTAAAGTGAAAAATAATAACACTATTTTTCCTTCTTAAAGGGTAAAAATTTTAACAGTAATATAATGAAGGACTATATGAAAGAAAAATAACTTCAAACATACTCTTGTTACAAGAATGTGGGGATACGCATGTACATGAGAAAAAATTTCGTTCCATGCATATTTTCATTAATTCTAAAGATAGTTTCTTTTTTTTCCAATTAAATTGCAAAAACTTATGTTTTATATACTTTACATTCTTAATTCTAAACAGTGTTTGTACCATTAAGATACCACCTTTAAGAAATTTAGGGGTACTATTAGCCTAATTTTAGCCCGTGTTTGCAGACACTAAACACACTTATCTTTTATTTTTTCCCCAAACCCCAAGTCTAAGGTTTCCCTATTCTTCATTCAATTAAGCACAAAATTAATTTGAATATCATACTTTTTTAATTAATTAATGTGAAGAAGGAACTCTGTGTGTGTGTGTAATACCCTGATCCCTCACGAGACCAGGACTCCTATTTATCATGCTATTCTCACCCAAATCCAAACCCGGGCACAAAATTTTAAGAAAAACGGACAGAGTTTTCCCTATTTATAGGACTATTTGGAAACCTGTAAACTACAACATACAACCACAAGACTATAATCTACAACTTCAATTTGTTTCAACCCTATCAGCATGCAAGTCAACTAAATAGAAGAGTAAACAATTGAAGTTATTACAAACCATTAGTACCTAATCATCAAACAAAACTAAAACTTTAATATTACATTCCTTGATATAACATAAATACATACATGGGCACAAAGTCTCAAATACAATACAAGTATATCATGATCACATTCTTCCATGTTTTACACACTGATAGAGCAAGCAGGTCACACAGGAGACAATCCAATCTTCAGCTTTTCCTGAAATATGTTGAAAAGATGAATGAGTAACCAGGTTACTCAATAAGGGAGGTGATGCAACATACCGGGCGTGCATTATGATATGCATACACAAGAAATCATATATATACAACATAAACCAACAAGGTTAAATAGCCAAGTAATTAACCACATTAAAAAGGATACGGTTCCACTTCAAGTCTTCAATCACGAGCCACGAGCCACGAACTTCACACAAGTGCCGGCAAACCCATACACCAACAAGTTGGGATACTCTAAATGTATCCCGATCCTATGACCCTTTCTCCTAAGGTAACACCATATGCCTAGTAGGTGAACTACGCCTCTTGGGTAGTGGAGTATGCTCAGCGAGAAATGTAATAGGCACCATGGTAGTCGAGGGAGCACGGCAAGCCCAATGCCGCCCGTGTTCTCGACACTACCATGTCCGAAAAAGGTTGCGCAACCTTGAGACAAGATCACGAGAATCAAGAATATCAAAGATCACATAAGAGGGATGACAAAGTAGGCCGCCCTCGTAATTAAACACAAATAACACGAGAAAACACATGATAGCGTGTAAATAGTATATGTTAGAAGTTGTGTAGTATAAGTATGGATTAATTTCACAGCAAGATGACCAATATGCTTAATCGATGAACCTTTTTGATGAAAACCAAAAACAGATGCAATAACTTGGGGTAAACTAAGTTTGTTACAATTCTGTTATAGATGATGTTGCAACATTAACTGGAATATTAGTTCTATCACAGACCATTAACAATTTGTTTCTCTAATTCCTTAGTTTATTCCACTTAATGTTCCAACATGAGTAGTAACAGTAAATGGTAGCGGAAATAAACAACTATAACAGAAATAAAGAACACCAAGATTTAACGTGGTTCAACCGTGCGGTCTACGTCCACGGGACCTCCCCTGGTCCAACAAACCTATTCATTAAGAATCAAATTACAACATCAATGGACTTACACAAGTAAAGACTCCTTCTTGACCTTTGACGCTTAGATGAAGAACTCCTTAATGAACTTCGGTTTGGCGAGCTCCCCTCGACTTGGAATGTTCTCTCCCGAGAACTACACCTTCTTCTCCCGAAGAATGAATAAAAGAGACAGTAATCTAATCACTCAAAGACTTATACAAATCACTCATGTCTTACTGTCAAACAAAATAAAGATGCAACACTTAATACAATAAAAGACTGAAACACATATCGTGTTGCAACATCACTTGGAACACTGGATAGAAAACTCTTTTGTATTTTCTATTGTAGCTCTTTGCTTCTGCCTACGTTTGCTCAATCTTTGCTGCGACCTTTTGCCTCATATAAATACTCACTTCCTGCTGCAGATCATCTTGGGTTGCAAGAAAAAGCCTTGACTCATAAAACCTATTCTTCCTTTCCTTGTAAATATGCCATAAATGTCATTCCTTAATTAACACAAATCTTCTTCTCATGTGGTAAGATACCATAAGATTTTTTTGCACAATATAAAAGGGAAACACACAAGTATGGTAATATCATAAGTTTTGCTAAAACATAGCCAATCAAATCCCAATTAATTTAATTGCCTTAACAATCAAAATCCAATCAATTTAATTGCCAATCAATCTAATTTTCTTAACAGTATATATAAACTATTTCAATTACTAATCATACAATCTATAACCAATAAAATAAGTTAAGATGTACAAAAAAAAAATGAAGACTCCCTCACCTCTACCAAGCTCCAAGATGCTAGAAAGTAGTTTAAATTTACTCCAAAACCTCATTTAGCTCAAATATGCAAATCCCTATTATATTCATATAAGTACATCACCTTAGCAATTAACTATGTTATTTCCACATTAGCACGTAATCCCAAGTAACCACATATTACTCATGAAGTGAACCCATGAAAACTAGCAGCAGTAGTTAACTTAGCTATTAACTATATCAATTCTAAATTAACTATTTCTTAACTCCATCCACAATGATAACAGTTATATATAATCACTCATGTATATCATATTGCCACATAGCTTAAAAGTCATACAAATATATCTAAAACATTTCTTTAATCTTACGAAGGACACTACTACATCAACATTTAACTAGTTAAACTTCATACCCAATTCAACTTCATTTATCTTGCAAAGGAATATCCAATTATATATTCAATCAAGATGACTACAGTTAACACTTAACATAATTCAACTATAACATGAGCATGTATGACATTAACTATATTAGCATTTAACAAGTTAACTTCATAACTAGTTCAACTTCAACTAGATCACAAGGAAACATCAAGTTAAGCATTTAACAGCTACCTACTCAGTAACTAAACATGTAACTTCAAGCAATCTATTCATATAAACAATAAATGTTCACATTTAACTTCTAAATAGATGACCAAACAATGAAACTATATCAAGCTATCATACTTAATAACTAAACACTCCAATTTATCCAACTAGTTAACTAATTAATTAAACATACTTTAAGCATGGATTAACTTAAATCAACTCAAGCATTTACCAAACCAATAACCAAATACTCAAGCAATTCAACTAACTTTAACACATACATTAAGCTAAGCTCATGAACATGATTGAAAACATACTTTACTTCCCATAACTTGCAAACACCCTTTGACAACTAACACTAGTATGTGCATGACTTTAATTACTCTTGATTATTTAAATAGCAAGTCACTACACAAAATTCATCATTATTCAACTCAAATTAACCTTTAGTGCAACATTAATCACTTAGCTATATAAACTGAAATTTTTAACTATATTTGCTTAACATTACTTGTTCAGTTAGCAGCCTTAATGTCCTATAAAACTTCTAAAATTGCACATACATATAGTTCATCAAGTGTAGATAGGTTTAGCCTCAAACGGTTCCTAATTCGGAGTTAAACTCATCAAGTTATGCCCTTTAGAAAATCATTGCGCAGCCAGCCCTGAATTACGCAAAAATCAGTCACCCTACTGTTTTGGCTCCAAAACAACCCCTTAATGATAGAATTCGATATTTTCCCCAAAAAAGAAATTGTTCCTCAAGTTCTTATCTACAATATAAAAAAATTCAACCAATTTCGACATCGGTTACTACCTCAAAACATCTCTACAAATTCTCTGCGCAAACTGTCCAACTTTCTCACTTTTGCACTAATGTCTATTTAGCTTGTTTTCTAGCATTTCTACTTGGTTTGCTCTTGGTTTTAGCATATACTATATTCATACACTTCATTGAGGCCATTTATCAAGCATTTAATCTTTACTCTTGCACTTCAACTAGCAAGACAATAATACAACCAAGTCTACTACCAACACTAAGCTAACATACAAAAGAGGACTCCCACAACATGTATCAAGCTAGAGAATACCATTTCATGCATTTATAAGTTCATTGATTACATAACTACATCTATGCTAACATTAAAGAAACCCTAATAAGCAAAAGAAATGCAAATTAAGCATCAATCCCTCACCTAGCTTGAAGAATCATGCAAAAGTTGAGCTAATCTTCTTCTCCTTCCTTATTTTTCTCTATTTTTCTTCTCTTCTTGTGTGTATGTGTGTTTCAGTCATTTTATTGTGTGTGTGTGTGTGTGTGTGGAGATCTGATTTTTGTGTGTGTTTTGTATGTTTGTGTGTGTTGTAGTATATTAATAGGTGTAAATAATAAAAGAAAAAACCAAATGACCAACATGCCCTTCAACTAAATGCTATTAACTAGTTTGTTATTCTAGTTTAATTCTAACTAATTTAGTTGTTCCAATTCCTAATTGTCTACGTTAATTATTTTCTACGATTCCTACGATTTTCCAAAGTTTTCGTGAACTCCCGAATTTGCATGTAAAATGAGAATTATGCACATTAACCAATTAAACGTGCCTACTTATATAAGAAGGCATTTATATTATGCAATATATTTTAATAGATGAAATTTCTTGTTAAATTAGATGTATGCACATAGTTTGATATAAATGCACGTTAAACGAAATAGATGCACGTAACCCAAAAATGTGATATTTTATGCAAATGAATATATATGTAAATAATTAAAGTAGACATATAAATATATGCACATCAATAAAATAATTATATGCACGGGTCGGGGTGTTGCAGTGTGCGTGTGTATTTTTTTTATCTTAGTCAAAACATCGAGAGAAAACCACTAGAAATGTCATTTGTGTTTGTTTAAGCGGGAAATTTTGGCCCTTTTTTTAAGGTGTGGCAAATGACAGTTTTACTCTGCTCAATATAGAATTATGTTAGACTAAGTGTAAGAACTAAGGAGTAGTTAATATAAAAGAAAATTTTTGTTTGGGCAACTTATCTTATTTTATATTATAGAGTTAAGTAGTATGAGAAATGAGAATCATGTTCATCAAAAATGAAAATATGTTAAAACTTACTTAAAAACTAATGAAGTGGGTAAAATAAAATAAAAAATTGTTCAATGAATGATATAAAAAAAAAACATTTAGTGGGTAAAATTGAAAGCATGTCCAATTTAATGGCTTGTGGCTCAATTAATCTAACCTTTTTTGAAAAATAAGTATAGCCGCACTTATTTTGAAAACATGCATTTTTTAAGTTATTATCAAAATAGTTTGGCAACTGCGACTAAAGGATGAATATCCACATTTTCTGAAAGGTCATTTGAGGGAAGAAGGTGATAATATAAATCTAGATGAGATCATAACAGTGACAAAATTATTCAATGACAAGAAAGAACTGCATGTCCCACTCACCTTAATTTTTTTTCTTAAAATGCAAAATACTAATCAATCTAGTGACTGAGTCGCAAATTACTTTGTTTTCCTATTTTATTAACTAGATGTCTAATGTCCTTCCTCAATTTTATACCCTATTAAAGGAGGACTTTCACCTTATACTATATAGGATTGGTATAGGATGCATTACTTGGCACAACAAAAGACAAAGAAAAATAAAAAGAGATGAGAAAGCATAGTCAAGATAGTGTTTGCATGGTCAAATTGAAGAGGATGGTTCTTTAAGATTATAATGGCAATGCCATTTAGCATATGTAAGTAAGATGCGCTTTCACGGATGTGGTAGAGATTCAAAGTAATTTTTTTTCTTATGGTCGAAAAAGTCGACTTGGTTGATGGCCAAAAAAAGAAAAAGAAAGAAATAAGTCAACTTGGATGGCCATTTACCCATCCCACATCGGTAAATAGTTAAATAAAATTTTGCTTTATAATTCTTTGGTTATGCCTCACGCATTGTCAACGGCGAGTGGCAAAATAAGTTACCCACAACGGGCGACTTGCATTAACTCTTTAATTGTGGATTAAATGATGCTGCTGTCCTAGACATGGCCATCTACAATGGGTGGTGAAACATTCAAAATTGGTATATTTGTTGACAACAAGCGTTGCTCAGCCAAGGCATGGCCATCCACAATGGATGGTCAAGTTTAAACTAACATTTTTTTTCTTTTTTGAAGGGTAAAATTTATGAGTCTATGAAAGAAAAATAATTTAAAACATACTTGATGAGGATACTTGATTTTTAGTTATATTGTAAGATTATTTGATGACATGTTACAAATATACTTGGTTTATATATTGTACATTTTCAATTTTAAAATTGTTTATTACTGTCAAGATACTACTTTTTAAGAAGTATTTTTTTTCTTTATAACTAATTTTTAAGATAACATATATGTTGGAATTTATTGTCAAAAGACTGAAAAGTAGATAAAGAGAATTTCTAGAACTGAAAAGGTGATGTGTTGACTTAGGCTTTGCTAACAGTTAAATTTTAATTTTTTGAGTTGGTGGCGGAGCCACTAATGCATGAAGGGGTGCATGAAGGAGTTCAAAGTGTTGTTGAACAAAAATTATTGATTGTTTGGCCTAAGATTTACTTGATGACATGTTACAAATATACTCAACATTTTCAATTTTAAAAGTTGTCTATTACTATCAAGATACTACTTTTTAACAAGTTTTTTTTTTCTCTCTTTATAACTGATTTTTAAGAACTCTGAATTTTCAATTGGGTGAATAGCCCCGAATCTTCCTGTGCTCAAACGAAACCAGCTATAACCCCTTTGTGGTCCAAAAAATATAGTCGGACCCCCCTCTGATTCTACCTGAGGTGCATACAACCCCCGTTCTGTCAAATTTTTTGTCCAAACTAGCGGAGAGTGCTAACCACGCGCGAGTAATGCAGCTATTGATGGTTTTTAACAATAACATTAAAAAAATTACAATGAAAACTTACCAAAATACCCTCAATTCCAATTATACATGAACATTTTATCATATCTTTCTCTTCCTTTTTTTAATATTTTCTTCTTCCTCAACCTATCTCTTCGACCCTTGCACAGCCACTTTGCCCATTCACACTTTCTCCATATAAGCGTACACATGAAGCAACACAAGCATTTAACAAAACCAACCTGCAGCTACAAACGTCACCATATCACCAACATCTACCTTTATGCCCAACATCACCACCACGCATCACTCATGATATTCACAAAAGCATCACCAGCAAACACCACTGCCAACCTAACGCCACCATCTCACTAACTATTATCACCAATAAACACATATTAACACTTATCATTTATCAAGCCAATTTCAGTTAACTACCATTATATATATATATATATATATATGCTCAAATTTCATCAACACATAACAAATTCTAAATAAAAAATGCAGAATACTTGATCCCCAATTTGATAAATCTATGAGAATGTAAACCCTAGATCTAGAGGTGGCATTTGAGTCGGGCTGATATAAGCCCAATTCAGCTCAGTACACGAAAATTCGGGCTCAGCTCAGCTCGATTGAAAGTCTCGACTCGGCCTAGCCCACCACATATAGGTGGGCCGAGCTGGGTCATATATTTTTTTACCAAGCCCATTTGTACCCAATCTTATTTGTGCCCAAGTCCATTTGTGCCCAAGCCTAGCCCAGCTCAACCACCGCCACCACTACTACCAATAGGCCTAGCATCCGCACAAGGAACACTTATTCACTAACTTTCTTCAAGCATTTATGTAATGTTCGTTTTTTATATTTATTAGTAACGTATCTGTGTCTCATGAACTTGTGATTTGTTAAGTAATGTTTTATCATTTATAATAATATTATCAATCAACTTATGTCTTGTTAATCGTTAAATTAACTTTTTCGTAAAAAATGTTAAGGTTAAGCTTTTTTTCGTTATTAATCCAACTATCAAAATTCAGAACACACTAAGCACAAAAAAAAAACAAATGGGTTGGCCCAGCCCAGTTCGCGACTCGTAGTAGCGGGCTCGTGGGCCGAGCTGAGTCCTATATTTCAAGAATTGAGCCCAAACCAACTCAGCCCACTAAATATATGTGCCGAGCCGGGCTCATTTTTCTTAACCCACGATTCGACCGGGTCGTGCCGTGTCGTGCCGGGCTGGCCCATTTGCCAGCTCTACCTATATCTATTAAAAAATAAAATTAGCAAGCTAAATATCCTTAGGCATAATATTGACCCTCTTGGCTTGAATAGCACACAGGTTAGTAACCTCAAACAACCCCACCAGATATGCCTCAGCTGCCTCATGGAGAGCTGCAACAGTCAAATTTTGGAACCTCATATCAGTCTTGAAGTCCTGAGCAATTTCACCACCCAAACGCTGGAATCGCAACTTCAATCAGATATTGGGTTATTATGTGTTGTACAAGTTTATGGCATATGTGGTGTGTGTATGTGTGTGTGTGTGTGTGATTTTGTGAAGTTGGGTTACTGTGGGTGAATGTGTGTGTAAGGGGAAGTGAGACGGCAGTGAGGAGGAAGAAGAAGAATAAAAAAGTATATAAAAGGACAAAATTAACCCTCTAAATTCCTCTAATATATTAAAACTCAAGGGGGAGTTTGGGTTTTAGCCATAAGGGTATATTGGTTAATTAACTGTTGTCGTTAGTTTTTTTTAACGGAGACTAATGAAAGTAGTGCGTATGCACCTCGGGTAAGACCACAGGGAGGTCCGACTATATTTTTTGGACCACAGGAGGGGTACAACTAGTTTCGCGTGACTACAGGGGGTCCGAAAGTATTCACCCTTTTCAATTTTAGAAGTTGTTTATATCTTTGAATTTATTGTGATCAGAACTCTGGCATTTTTATGTTAATTTTTTATTAATAACTCTGATTTACTTTCATCCAATATATATACACCCCTCGGAGATTAAATGATCTTTGGACTTTTTCAAATGGAATGCAATTTATGTTTTGACAAAAAAAAAATGTTGTAAATAATATGCGTATAAAAATGTTTAATAGTAAGAGGAATAGAGGACAATTCAAGAAAAGTTTTACGCAAATAACATAGGAATAACAATGTCCTCTAATAAGAGAGGTAAAGGCCAATATAAAGACGTTCAAATGAAATTTCATGTCCATGGAACTGAAGCTCACAACCCTATAGTGGGATTAAAGTGAGTAATAATCGTCAATACATATGATCAAACCCATAGTGCAATTACAATTTAATTTGGTTTGGTTTATGAGGGAAAACAAGGAAACATAATAAAGGGGGAAAATAACAGAGGAATACAAGAGGTTGCAAACTCAACTGGTTACGTTGTACGGTCTTAGCTTTCTCTTAATCTAAAATATTTATATATAAATAAATAAACAGAGGGATACTGCTTCCTTATCTTTTCTTTCTCGTCTGTTTCCTCGTTCTTTTTTATGTTAACCTCATGTGAAAAGAAATAGAAGCAAAAGATTCTCAACAACAAAGCACTTTGGCTTCAATCGAAGTAGTACTAATCAAGGGGACAAAATATCCAGATTCTTCATCTTGGGATTAGTAACAAAATTCATGCAATACAAAGAAGTTGTCCTTTACGCATGTCATCTATGGAAAATTATTCAAAACGGTCTGACAAACGTCATGTTGAAAGTGAGTGTGGGACGGGCCCCAATTCCGGCCTAACGTTCTTCAGCCATAACAAATACCTCTGCACTTTTTAAGACCCCATTGCAGACTTATGTCCACAATTCTAAAGTAAGCCAAATAGTACAGATATCTTCCAAGTAGCTTTACTTCTGCTGCAAATATTCCCACCACTCTTTGTATGTGTAGTATTATCCCTGACATGCGATATGAAATATCAATAGAGTAATAATAAAAGACGAAAAATCAATGACATTCGGACCATTTTGAATATATTTTTTTCAAGTTTATTGAAGTATCCATGCAAAACTCGGTAAATGTAGGGTGTTTATACCAATACTCCACTAAGGCATGATATGAAAAGGTAAAAAACAATAGATAGTCTTCTATATTTCAAACTAATCCATCCTATAACAAAATAGTATAAGTAAAAAAGAAATATTTAACTTTTAATCCATTATACATAATCTCTTGAAGGTAAAAAAATATATGTAATCCAATATAATTCTGAATGATGGTCCACAGGGACGAATTCAAAACTTTTATTCAGTGGGGTTAAAATAAGTACTCAATTTAACACTTGCATATATATAATATTCAGTGAGGCAAAGTTTGCACTCAAAGGCCAAACTTTACACTGCTGAAAATGAAAATGAAAAATATAATCAAGAAATTTGAATATTTGATAAACATTAATGGTATTAATTATCATCAAAATTAATAATTACCTTCACTTGGAATTGTCTCTTGTTGTTCTTCTCTAAGACAGTTAGACTAATCTATCCACGGTTAGATGTATCCACTGATTGCTCATGGTTTGGTTCATTTACGTGCACAGATCAAGAAGAGATTCAACGTCAACTTGGTGGGTTTAAAGCTTTGCCAATTGAATAACAATGATTCTTCATCCTACATCAGTAAATATTAAATAAATTTGGGTTACCATCCCACATCGTTAATTAGTTAAATAATTTTTAGGCTTTAGGCTTTAGGGTTCAATGTCAATGGCATGTGGCAAAGTTACCCATAGATTTAACATTGGATTAATAAGTGTTGTTGTGGTCATAGCCACGATTCACTATGGATGGTGTTGGCATTACAACAAATGGATATTGATTGATGATTCGCTGCTCTGTCTCACGACCATCCACCATGGATATATGGTCTAGTTAAAAAAAATATCCATGCCTTTTTTTACTTTCTTGGAAGGTAAAAATTAATTTCAAGAGTTAGTTTATAAGATGAAAAGAAAAATGACGCAAATAATCTTTATTATTTTTTCAAAATTTTAAATTCGTTTCTATTGTTTAAAATTAGTTAATTTAGTCCACATTAGTCAATTTACTCCTATTTAGTGCTTCAATTAATTCTCAGTTAAATTGCAAAATTTATGTAATAACATGCATTTCTTAAGTTATTCTCAAAATGGTTTGACAAATGCAACTAGTTGTGGAGGATATAGAAAAAATTATGAATGACCTCAAGTGTGAGTTTTCAATGCATAAGGAGAAATGTCAATTGATCTTGTAATTGGGTCGTTAGGGGTAAGGTCAAGAATTATTTGCCTATTAATTGGGCATTTAACATGTAACGCCTCGATCCCTCACGGAACTGGAACTTCTATTAGCCATGCTATTCTCAACCCATTTCCAAACCCCGGACATGAAATTTAGGAAAAAACGGACGGACTTTTCCCTATATATAGGTCTATCTAAAAACCTGCCAACAGTCACATACAAGTCCTGAATCACAATCAACCATTCATACAACCTAGCTTTCAAGATTCATAAAGCCAACCAGCTTCTCAAGGCCATCCGAGCCTTGGAACAACAAAATCTACTTATAGCACACAAGCATGCAAGACAAAATTAATTTTAACTATAAGTAGTTGGATATGACTATAACCAAGGTTTCTTATCAAGTTAACAAACACCCAAGCATGCAATAAGAAAAGTAAACTAGGATTCATTATTACATGCCATCTAACTTAGTCATCCATTACATAAGATTACAAGATACTACATTCACCAACTATACATAAGACCACAAGGTCTCAAAAGCACAACAACCAACAACTTCAAACAAACTGCACACATAATCAACCTTATCACACAGGAATCAAAGATTCTGATCTACGTATACTTCTTCTTCTTCCTTTACTGCTAACAGCTGGGGATTCTCCTCAGCTTCTCTTGAAACATGTTTAAATGAGGAGTGAGCAACAATGTTGCCTAGCGAGGGAGGTGATGCAACATACCGAAGCGTGCAAAATGATATGCAGATACAAGAAATCATATATATATATATATATATATATATATATATATATATATATATATATAACATAAACAACAAGATCAAATAGCAAGTGGTTAACCACATTAAAAAGGATACGGTTCCACTTTGTCTTCAATCACGAGCCACGAATCACAAACTTCACGCAATTACCTGCAAACCCTTACTCCAACAAGTTGGGATACTCCAAATGTATCCCGATCCTACGACCCTTTCTCTTGAGGTAGGTCCATGCCCAGCAAGTGAACCACGCCTCTAGGGTAGTGGAGTATGCTCAGCGAGGAAGGGAATAGGCACCATGGTAGTCGAGGGAGCACGGCAAGCCCGACGCAGCCCGTGTTTCTCGGTACTACCATGTCCGAAAAGGTTGCGCAACCCCGAGACAAGATCACGAGAATCAAAAATATCAAAGATCACATAAGAGGGACGACAAAGTAGGCCGCCCTCGCAATTAAACACAAATAACACAAGAAAACACATGATAGTGAGTAAATAGTACATATAAACTATTTCAATTACTAATCATACAATCTATAACCAATAAAATAAGTTAACATGTACAAAAAAGGATGAAGACTCCCTCACCTTTGAAAAGCCAAACCTCCTCAACCTAGCTCAATGTACAATCTCTAGCTTATTCATACAAGTGCAACATTTAGACATTAAAACTAACATAATACTATGCAAGTAAGCTAGCGTAATCATAATAAGCATCTTACTTAACATAAAGTCACTCCGATTAGAAATGTATAATTAGTAATTAACTAATTCTATTCATATTTACTTACTAGCCAAAAACATCCAGTTAACAATCAACAAACCAACATCCTTCAACCTAGTTATTTTTACTGTCTAACAAGTATACAAGATAAAAATTATATATAGAACTTCAAGTTAAAAGAAACATTTTATTAGCTAATACTGATAGTCCACCACTAGCACTTAGAAAAGAAATGCATTTTCAACTAATAGAAAAGTTATCTATAACTACTTAATAACTAATATGCAACATTAACTAAGTGACCATATTACAAGTTAAAATTCTAACATAACCCCAGTAGGATCCACTTACTAATCATATTTACGTGTAGTAACCAACTATCAACTTGGAAACAACTTTATATGTAAGTTTAAGTTTAACGAGGGAACATATTCTCATTCATTTTATAGTTAAGCATTTTTTTTTCTCATATAGGCACATACTATACTTTAGCTACAGTCACTCATTTTTATTCAAAGGACTAAACATTCCATCTTATTACTCCATTCAAACAAGAACATAACTCGGAAATGAATTATAAACCATTATAACAGAGTAATAAGTCATATCTTAGCAATTAGGCTTCTAAATTCATCTCCAACAAGCATCAACTTCCAACTCTTTATAAATTATGGACTATCTTAAATATTTAGGCTTCTTCACCTATCAATGGTTAAAAGACAGTTTTATAAGATATCTTGCTAACTCTCTTTAAACTGAATAGTTAACAACTTGTCTATCAAATAATTCATTTGCAACAATAAACCAATTCTAACCTCAACTAGCCAAACTAACAATCCACTACATCTACTTTTAAATTAGAATACAAGGCTTGTATCAAATCAATAGTTCATTCAAAGCTAACTAGTGAAAACCAACACGACTTAACATTTCATATTACATTTACATAGAATTTAAGGACAAGAGGGAAGGGTGAAAAGCCACGTCAGCTGCAAGTCCAATTACTAGGTCAGAAACAACCTAGAATTCAATTATAGAAATCTGTCCAGTTCCAACCTACTCACATGCCTCTCAGAAATTACCCAAAAACGAGTACCTAGAGTTAGAATTTGATCAAGCCTTAGAAATACACTTTTGTTCTGCTAGGAGCTACTACAACATATCCAAAATTCAGCTCATTTCATCAACGTTTGCTAGGTAAAATTGGTTCTACTACTCAGACACGAAAATCTGTCTAACTTTCCAAATTTAACATAATTCATGCTTTTGCAATTATTTCATTATAAACACAAATTTTTAAGGCTCTACTACACATGAATCATCATATATACTCATATACAACATAATAACAAGATACTACAACATTTAAAATAAGGAAAATCTAGCATATAATATGTTATGTACTCAATCTTAGTCATATAGCACATAATTAAACAACAATAATCAACCATTGCACAAATGAACAAGTTCAACAGTTTCAAAATTTTAGTAGTAACTCAACTTTGGCTGTAAACTTATCTAAGCAAACGACCTTCTATGAAACTGATTTTTATGTGTATGGAAAGCTCTTCAAAAGCAGATAACTCTAGAATCAAATAGAACTCAATTCTGAGTTAAATTCATCAAGATATGACTAAAACAACTCAAGTGCGCAAAGCTGTCCAGATTGGTCACGAATTCTGTCAGATTTCCGTTTTTATTTTCTTAGAGGCAATAGATGGAGGAATTGGCCAACTTGACCTAAACAGAACTTGTTCTTAACTAGCTTATCTAGGTCCTGTAAAATTTTCATAATTTTCCAAGTTATCTAACTAGGTCAAAAACTTCACGAAATTCAGGCAAGTAAAACTGTCCAGTTCCAGTCAACTACAAAACTTCACTGATTTTAGCAATTACGAGCAAACAAATGATTTTTCTTCACAATTCGTCCAACATGAAAGTTGTATCTCTACAAGTCTAGATTAATATGTGATTTTTCTAGATTTTTCCCAAAAGAATTATTTGCTCAAACAATTCACAAACTACAGCAGCTACAACAAAATCCTGCAAACATATACATGTATAAACTTGTCTAATACAACATTTTCTCACTCAAAAACACATATATATGCCATGTAAGTTCTGAAATCAGTTTTTAAAAGATTCCCCTCACTTTATACACGCTAGGAACGCGAGCTAATGCACGAAAATGCGAGAAAATCGGCTCGGGGTTGTTTATTTCTTCTTCTTCTCCTCTTTCTTCTTTTGATCGATTGGTGTGTGTTGTGTGTGATCTGATTTGTGTGTGTGTGTGTGTGTGTGTGTGTTGCAGTATTTTGTGTGTGTGTGGGTGTGTTGTGTGTGTTTTATGTTAGGTAGAAATATCTAGGTGGTTCCAAAGACCAAATTGCCCCCTTAACTAAGTATATATTTCTAGTTTGTCACCTTATAGTATTTTGACTAATCTAGTTAGCTAGTGTAGTGTAGTGTAATTGATTTATTGCCTATGATATACCTACGATACTTAGAAAAAAAATACACGTGAATGTACACTAAATGAAACGAATACACATTTTCCAAGAAATATAAAAAGTAATGCTAATAATTATATGCAAACAATTAAGGTAACATATAAATGTACACAAATGATTAAAATAAGCATATTAATATAAGCAAGTAAATAAAATAACTATATGCTCAGGGTCGGGGTATTACATAACATCCCCCATCAACAGTCGACTTTGTTGATGAATAAAAAAAAAAAAAAAAGTCAACTTGGATGGCCATTTACCCATCCCACATCGTTAAATAGTTAAACAAATTTTTGCCTTATAATTCTTATTTGCTTGTTCCGCAAGCATTGTCAACGGCTAGTGGCAAAGTTACCCCCAATGGCTAACTGGCATTAATTCTTGAATTGGATTAAATGATGCTGTTGTCCGAGACGTGCCATCCATAATGGGTGGAGAAGCAATCAAAATTGGGATATTGATAAACCTTGACATTGTATGGCATGACCACCATTTCTGTATAGGTGTCACGCCCCAACCCGACCTATAGAGGCTAGACTAGGGTATAACTTAAATCATCATTGTTATTTTATGTCCTTAACTGTTTGACTATGATTAATGCTTATTCGTTAGCCTAGAACTCCAAAAGTTTTTCAGAAAACCGGCAGCATAACAGCTGTAATTGGGCTCTTTAGTTTGACCTATTTACTAAACGCCTCAAAATTTTTAATCATTACACCGATTCCAATAAAGATTCCTATTTTGTCATCAACCGATATGCCTACTAATTTATCTCGAAAGTCTCGTTTGATTACTAAGCCTAACATGATAATTATGTCCCGTTTATTCGTCAATTCCTGTTACACAAGTACCTGTTATTCTTTAGCCTATGAGTGAGTACCTGGTTAAGATTAAATAGAGTCATCTTATTTGGTTCTTCATTTAGTGGTTTCCACAATGGATGGTGTAGCTTTAAAATCCAACAATATTCTTTTTTGAAGGGTAAAATTTTATAAAGAGTCTATGAAAGAAAAATAAATTCAAACATTTTAGATCTTGTTAACCTAGTATATACATATATACTTGTTAACCTAGTATATACATGTATATATGTACATGATAAAACTTCTTGTTTTATGAATATTTTCATATGAATAACACCTATGATTTATTTGATGACATGCATGCTACAAATATACATGGTTTATATATATACTCTCCATTTGCAATTTTAAAAGTTGTTTTTTGATTCATAACTTCGATTTTGTCAGTTTTTTTTTTTTGTTTATTGGCACGTGAAGATATTCAGAGTTTCAAGAAATTCAATCTTGGCAACGGTGAAAACTGCATAAAAATATCTCAAATTTTGCTGAAGAAGAAAGGGCCCCAAGCGTAACGTTTCAACTTAAATACATTGATTGACCGCAAAAAACACAAAACCAAAAACCATAGCAATTAGCACTAGAAACTAAAGAGATTCAAATCATTAGGATAAATAATTTGGACAATTTACAATTATTAGATTTTCCTCTACCTGTAAACCTACTTTTATTTTACACGAGCCAGAAACTTATTATTATGGAGGATCAAAATCCCATAGAACAGCCACTAGGGCTTTAGTCCAGTGGTAAGATTACTTGCTATATGCGAGAGGTTGCGAGTTTGAATCTCGCTGATTATTTTGTACGGTCTTAACCCTCCCCTGAAACCAAAAAAAAAAAAGCTGACAACTGTTCATGAAAATGAATAACATCATCAACACATATGAACGACCCCATAGTGAAACAAATAGTTAATTTGATTTGGTCTATGAGGGAAAACAAAGAAATGGACTAAAGAGGGAAAAACATAGGGATGCTGCTTCTTTATCTTTTCTTTCTTGTCTGTTTCCTCGATCTTTTTCGTGTTTACCTCATGTGAAAACTAATAGAAACAAAAGATTCTCTACAACAGAGGACTTCTGCATCTTCAATCAAAGTTGTACAAGTGAAGGGGACAAAATATCCAGATTCTTCATCTTCGGATTAGTATCAAAATTCATGCAATACAAAGAAGTTGTCACTTTACGCATGTCACCTATGGACAATTATTCAAAACGGTTTGACGAATGTCAGGTTATGAGTGAGTATGAAAACATGCCTTAAGCCCGGCCTAACGTTTGTCAGTCGTAACAGATACCCCAGCACTTTTTAAGACACCAATGTCTAAAGTATTATCCCTGACATGCAATAGGCAACATCTTGTTCAAGACTATAGTCTTTAAAATGGAAAAAAATAAAAAATTAATAACATGTGATATCAGCAGAGTAATAATAAAAGATGAAAAACCAATTGCACGCCAACCATTTTGAATATTTTTCTCAAGTTTATTCAAGTATCCATGCAAAACTAGGTAAATGTAGGGTATTTATATCAATACTCTACTAAGGCATGCATATGAAAAGGTAAAAAACAATAGATTGTCTTCTATATTTCAAACTAATCCATAATATAACAAAATAGTATAAACAAAAAAGAAATATTAATTAGACTTTAATCCATTATACTCAATCTCTTGAAGCTAAAAAACAATATGTAATCCAATTCTGAATGGTGGTCCACAGGGGCAGATTGAAGACTTTTTATTCAGTGAAGCTAAAATACTCAATTTAACACTTACATATAAATAATAATTTTTTTTTTGTAAAATGTATAAATAATATTAAGTGAGGCAAAGTTTGCACTTTCCATGCAAGGCCAAACTTTACTCTGCTCAAAATGAAAATGAAAATTATAATCAAGAAATTTGAATATTTGACAAACATTACTGGTATTGATTATCATAATGAAAATAGTTAAATAAATTTTTGAATATTTGACAAACATTAATGTGTCCAAAAAAAGAAAGAAAGAAAAAGTCTAACTACTCTGATATGCTTTAAAGCTTAATAACATTAATGTTTCATCCCACATCGGTAAATAGTTAAATAAATTTTTACTTTATAAGTCTTTGCTTGCTCAGTATCAATTGTCAACAACGAGTGGCAAAGTTACCCACGATGGGTGGTGAAGCATTCAAAATTTAACGTTGGTATGTGTATATTCAAACACCGTTGGTTGTCCAAGCATGGCCACGCACAATGGATGGTCTGGTATAAAACAAACAATTTTTCTTTTTTTTTAAGGGTTAAAATTTTATAAGGAGTCTATGAAAACTTTTTATTTTATGGATATTTTTGTATTAAAGATACTACTTGATTTTTAGTTATATTGTAAGATTTTATTTGATGACATGTTACAAATATACTTTCAATTTTAAAATTGTTTATTACTGTCAAGATGCTACTTTTTAAGAAGTATTTTTTTTTCTTTATAACTAATTTTTAGGATAACATATATGTTGGAATTTATTGTCAAAAGAGAAAGGTAATAAAGAGAATTTTTAAAACTGAAAAAGGCTGAAAAATAATTGTAATTCCGGAGAGATGGAAACTAATGGTGTGTCGACTTAGCCTTTTTCAATTTCAAAAGCACATTTGGACTTGGTCCTTTGTGTTTGAGTCCTTTTTTTTTCCTGAGGAAAAAGCTATAAGACATCAATCCAATGAAAGGATTAATGTTTGAGTCACAAACACAAAAAACACTCACATTTGAAAAGTAAAAATTAGAGACACCTTACCTTTTGAAAACATGTTTTTTTACCTAACCTTTTGTAAACATGTTTTTTTACGTAACCTTTTGAAAACATGTTGTTTTCAATGTTATTCTCAAAATGTATATTTTAAGCCACGAAAGGTAGATAGAAAATTTATAGTTCTTGAAAATTGAAGCATAGCCATGTTTTCAAAAACTTTATTTTCTTTGATATGATACTTAAGATATGCATAGGCTAAATTTCAAACAAAAAAGCTCATCCATATAAGAGGTTACGGGGAATTCTTGTGTAATCCAATTAATGGGTTACCTTTCCTGACTTGTGGGTGGTCATGGTTTGAATCCTAGGATTGAAGGGCAAATTGGGTGGGGTTACAGAAAATTTTTAAAAAAGGGAAAAAAAGAGCAAGAGGTTACGAGAATGGTTTTATACACATTATGAAGGAAGGTATTTGAAATAATTGTTTTCCCACATCGGTTATTGGTGAAATGATTAATTACTTCATTAGCTTGTGTTTATTCCATGCAGATTTTCGTTGGTTACCCACAAAGGGTTATTGGCATTAAACATCTTCAACCTAATTGGTAACTAGTGATGCTCTTGCAAGAGCCACCATCCACAATGGATGCTCTAGCATTAATCATTGAAATATAAACAACATACTGCCATCCACAATGGATGGTATAGTGAAAAATAATGACACTATTTTTCTTTTTTAAAGGGTAAAAATTTTAGTAGTAATAAGATGATAAAGGAATATATTAAAGAACATTAACTTCAAACGTACTCTTGGAATGTGTGGATACACATGTGCATGCATGAGAAAAATTTCCGTTCCATGCATATTTTCATTAATTCTAAAGATAGTTTTTTTTTTCAATTAAATTGCAAAATTTATGTTTTATATACTTTACATTCTCAATTTTAAAAAGTGTTTGTACCATTAAGATATTACCTTTAAGAAATTTAAGACAACTATTAGCCTAATTTTAGCCAATGTTTGCAAACACTGAACACACTCATCTTCTATTTTCTCCCCAAACCCCAAGTGTAAGGTTTCCCTATTCTTCATTCAATTAAGCACAAAAACAATTTGAATATAATACTTTTTAAATTAATAATATGAAGAAGGAACTCTTAGTGTGTGTGTATGTGTGTATGTGTGTATTTTTTTTTCTTTTTCTTTTGTCAATCAAAACATCAAGAGAAAACCACAAGAGAAATGTCATTTGTGTTTGTTTAGGAAGGAAATTTTGACCCTTTTGTAAAGGTGTAGCAAATGACAGTCTTACACAACTCAAAATAGAATTATATTAAACTAAGTGGGCAATTTATCTTATTTTATATTATAGAAATAGTATGAGAAATGAGAATCATGCTCACCAAAAATGAAAATATGTTAAAACTAAGTTAAAAACTAATGAAGTAGGTAAAATAAAACAAAAAAATTGTTAAATGAAGACATGAAATGAAAAAGCATTCAGTGCGCACAATTAAAAGGGTGTCCAAGATTAATGGCCTATGGCTCAATTAATCTACCCGTTTTTGAAAAATATAATTAAGTATACCCGCATTTATTGGAAAACATTTACTTTTTAAGTTTTTGTTTGTTTTCCGTAAAATAACTTGTTAGAGAAAATGCTTTCCTGAAAAATAAAATATTTTATGATATTTAATTGTCACACTGGAAAAAGTTTTTGGTGTTTGGATGTAATAGAAAAAATTTGATTAAAACTATTAGTTAATTAGAATATTTTTTATAAAATATTAAGAATTAATCATTATTAATTAATTAAAATTATTAATTTATTATTACATTTTAAAATATTTCAAAAATAATTAATTAATAAATTTTTTAATTAATACATAATAAATAAATTATTTAATTAATAATTTCATAAATTAATAATAATTGATCCATTAACTATTATTATTTTATAAAATTAAATAAATAAATAAATAATATTTAATAAATAAATTAATTAATTATCTTGATTAGATAAGTAATAATTATTAATTAATTTAAAGATATTTATTTCAATTTTAATTAATTTTTTAGTCATTAAATTAAAATTATTTAATTTTTTATTAATAAATAAATACTTTTTTATTTTTATTTAATTATTTATTTTTTAATTAGTTACCATTAATTTATCAATTAGATAAATAATTAATTAATAGTTATTAATGTAT
The DNA here is from genome assembly GCA_037974665.1 of Ehretia macrophylla. Taxonomy (NCBI): domain Eukaryota; kingdom Viridiplantae; phylum Streptophyta; class Magnoliopsida; order Boraginales; family Ehretiaceae; genus Ehretia; species Ehretia macrophylla. Next base: position 38,904,590 of record CM075780.1, on the reverse strand, counting down.
AAAAAATTAAATTAATCAATTAATTAATTAATTATTGAATAAATAATAATAAATATAATTTTATTAATTATTAATTAAAATTAATAAGTTTTTTATTATTAAATAATATTTAAAATACATTTTTATTAATTAATTAATTAATTATTATGATTAAATTAATTAATTTTTAATTAATAATAACTAATTAAAAATGTGACGAGAGTGGGGGGGGGGGTAGGGGTAGGGTCAAGGATGGGCTGGGATCGAGGCCCGAGGGGTGGGTTTGGATGGGTGAAAGTGGGGTAGAATGAGTGAAAAATATTTTTTTTCTCAAAGGACATGAAAATATTTTTCACTTATTTCAACTAAACATGTGGTTTTGACCAAAAAATGTTTTTCGTTTAACTAATTTTTCAGTATTACCAAATAGCGAAAAATCAGAAAAACATTTTCCAGTACTAAGTTATTCTCAAAATGATTTGGCAAATGCAACTAAAGGAAGAATACCCACATTTTTTGAAAGGTCATTTGAGGGAGGAAGTAGATAATATTTATCAAGATGAGATTATAACAGTGGCGAAGCTATTCAATGATGAGAAATGACATCATCTCCCACTCATTTTAAATTTTTTTTTTTAAATGCAAAATGCTAATCAATCTAGTAACTAAGTTGCAAAATACTCCTGTTTGCTTATGTTATTAACTATACGTCTAATATCCTTCCTCAACTTTTTACCCTATTAAAGAAGGACTTTCTCTTTACGGGTATAGGATTGGCATAAGATGCATTACTTGGCACCAAAAAATAAAAAGAAATGAATTAGCATAGTCAAAATAGTGTTTGCATGGTCAAATTGAAGAGGATGGTTCTTTAAGGAATATAACGGCAACGCCATTTAGCCTATATAAGTAAGATGCACTTTCACGAATGTAGTACGTAGAGATTTAAAGTAAACATTTTTTTTTTTTTTTGTTCGAAAAAGTCGACTTGGTTGATGGCCAAAAAAAGAAAAAGAAAGAAAGAAGTGAACTTGGATGGCCATTTACCCATCCCACATCGGTAAATAGTTAAATAAAATTTTGCTTTATAATTCTTTGCTTATTCTTTATACAGTGTCAATTGCGATTAGCAAAGTTACCCACAACGGGTAACTGCCATTAAATCATGAATTGGGACGCTGCTGCCCGAGACATGGCCATCCACAAGTATTTTTCGTGATAAGGATACTTGATTTTTAACTATATAGTAAGATAAAAAGGTATATTTGAAGATAAAAATGACTATTTGACAAAGAAAAAGAAAAAAAACAACTTCTAGCATTATATAAAAATAGCTTAGCAAAAATCTTTTTTCAAAAGCTCCGATTTGGAACTCTTAACTTTTAGTTTTTTTTAGAAATGGCAACGGGTACTTGCTTTATCCGAAACTAACTGATTATCGCCCGATAAAAATCCGATAACAAAAATCAATAAGGAATCCATTAGGATTTGGGTTTTATAAAGGGAAACCGATGGGTAAACCGATATGTTTTGGTTTTTAATGTTAAATAAAATTGAAATCCAAAACCCGATTATTAATTTAATAAAAAAATCTAACATATATATATAAACTTAAAATAATAGAAGACTAACTAAAATTGGTAATTAAAATAATAAAAATTTGAATTGAACTCAATTAAAAAAAAAGTGAATTAAACCCAATTGAAAGAGATGGGATAAGCTTATTAGACCAATACTTATACTCTTAAGAATTGTCATCTTCACTTGCGGAAATGAAAGAAGATACGTTTCTCGTTCGGCGCTTAAGAATGAAATTTTTTTTTGCATAACTTCTTATTTTGATTTTTGCTCATAAAATTATTATGTAATTTATTTCAAGTTTTATCATTGGCTTAGATTCTTTTATTTTTTGTTTATTTACATTTAAAATAATTTTTCTTATATTTTTTAGGTTTTTTTATTTAAACTAATTATTTTTTAGTTAAACGGTTACGGTTACGGTTAACAAGGTTTTTTGAACCTTAACGGTTACGGTTATGATTATTGATTTTAAAAACCGTTAGGTTTTAGTTACAGTTATGGTTACTGGTTTGCTAAACGGTTTTGTTATTTTTCACAGTTAACCGAACCACTGTCATTCCTAGTTTTTTTCAGCTTCAACTTTTACTTAAAGACACTTTGAAAAATGGACCAAATAGGTTAGTTTCATCTTCTAAACTCACATAAAATATTTTTTAGTGTCTAAAAGTTAAATTAAACAGTAGCATTTTGTGAATTCAAAAACACATTTGGATTCTAATTGGATTTCATCGAGTATTTGGTCTTTAATTTGCGTTTGAATCCTTTCTTCTTCTTCTTCTTCTTCTTTTTTTTTCTTTTCTTTTCTTTTCTGGATGAGTGTTGATCCTAGCAAAGCAGCACTTGATAGCGGTTGGGGAGAGGAAAAAGCTATAAGACATCAATCCAATAAACAAATTAATGTATGAGTCACAAACACAAAAAAATTCACATTTGGAAAGTAAAAATTAGGTATAACTAACCTTTTGAAAACATGTTTTTTTATCTAACTTTTTTAAAACAGTTTTCTTTTTCAATGTTTTTCACAAAATGTATATTTTAAGCCACAAAAGCTAAAAACTTTACAATTCTTGAAAATTGAAGTGTATTTTCAAAAACTTGATTTTCTTTGATATGATACTCATGAAGATATGTATAGGTTAAATTCCAGACAAAAAAACACGTCCAAGTAAAAGGTTATAGGGAATTTTGGGATAGTTGTGGTGACCCCATCCCACATCGGAAGGCTTGGAGCTGGGCCAACTGAATATATAGAGATGTCTCGTATATTCGTGCAGGCGCCTTTTCTAGTGTGGGGTTCTACTTGGGAAGGGACAAAACCGTGAGAGGTATAGGCCTCAAAGCGGACAATACTTGTATAGTGCGTTTCTGGGCCCACTCATCATGGCCTCGGTGCTCGCCTGGGCCCAAGTCCCAGGGGGTATCCTTTGCAGGCGTGGGGGTGTTGGTTTCGGGGCGTTACAAAATTGGTATCAGAGCCGACCTTCCTTTGTGCCAGTGGCCCGCGAGGGCGTTGGGCCTCCTTAAAGGGGGGCGGATGTGGTGACCCCATTCCACATTGGAGGGCTTGGAGCTGGGCCAACTGAATATATAGAGATGTCTCGTATATTCGTGCAGACGCCTTTTCTAGTGTGGGGTTCCACCTGGGAAGGACAAAACCGTGAGAGGTATGCACCTCAAAGCGGACAATACTTGCATAGTGCGCTTCCGGGCCCACTCGCCATGGCCTCGGTGCTCGCCTGGGCCCAAGTCCCAAGGGTATCCTTTGCAAGCGTGGGGGTGTTGGTTTTGGGGCGTTACAATAATCCTGATGGTGAATTACATTTTTTGACCTGTGGATGGTCAAGGTTTGAATCCTATGGGAGTGGACGGCAGATGGGGGCGAGGTAGAGAAAACTAAAAAAAAATAATAAGAGAAAAAAGTAAGAGGTTATGGGGGTGGTTTTATGTTTTATATACTTTACATTCTCAATTTTAAAAAGTGTTTGTACCATTAAGATATTACCTTTAAGAAATTTAAGACTACTATTAGCCTAATTTTAGCCAGTGTTTGCAAACACTAAACACGCTCATCTTCTATTTTCTCCCCAAACCCCGAGTCTATGGTTTCCCTATTCTTCATTCAATTAAGCACAAAAACAATTTGAGTATCATGCTTTTTAAATTAATTAATGTAAAGAAAGAACATTGTGTGTGTGTGTGTGTTTTTTTTTTTTTCTTAGTCAAAACATCAAGAGAAAACCACTAGAAATGTCATTTGTGTTTGTTTGGGCTGGAAATTTTGGCCCTTTTATTAAGGTATGGCAAATGACAGTTTTACTCCGCTCAAAATAGAATTATGTTATACTAAGGAGTAAATTGCTTGCCGCCCCCCTGTGTTTTGCCCGAAATACTCATTCACCCCCTGTGTTTTTAAAATAGGCTCATTACCCCCCTGTGTTTTTTCGATTAAGCTGACGCACCCAAAATCGCTTATTCCGTTAGCAAACGTTACAAAATTAGTTAATTGATCGTTATACCCTTACATAAAGTTAAAATCGAAAAAATACAGGGGGGTAATGAGCCTATTTTAAAAACATTGGGGGTGAATGAGTATTTCAGGAAAAACACAAGGGGGCGGCAAGCAATTTACTAAAAGGGTATTTTTGTCCAACAAATAATTTATTTTAACCAAAAGCATAAAAAATCGTATTTTAAGCGCGTGTGTTACAATTGCCGTTAAATTAGACGGTTTTTCTAACGGAGGGAGGGGTCAGCTACATTCCAAAAATCATAGGGGGGTAATGAGCCTATTTTAAAAACACAGGGGGTGAATGAGTATTTCGAGCAAAACACAGGGGGGCGGTAAGCAATTTACTCTTATACTAAGTGTAAGAACTAAGGAGTAGATAATATAAAAGAAAATTTTTGTTTGGACAACTTATCTTATTTTATATTATAGATTTAAGTAGTATTAGAAATGAGAATCATGTTCACCAAAAATGAAAATATGTTAAAACTAACGTGGGTAAAATAAAATAAAATAATTGTTCAATGAATGATATGAAAAAAAACATTTAGTGAGAAAAATTGAAAGCATGTCCAAGTTTAATGGCCTGTGGCTCAATTAATCTAATTTTTTTTGAAAAATAAGTATAGCCGCACTTGTTTTGAAAACACGCATTTTTTAAGTTATTATCAAAATAGTTTGGCAACTACGACTGAAGGAAGAATATCCACATTTTCTGAATGGTCATTTGAGGGAGGAAGGTGATAATATAAATCTAAATGAGATCATAACAGTGGTGAAGTTATTCAATGACGAGAAATGACTGCATCTCCCACTCATATTAATTTTTTTTCTTAAAATGTAAAATTGCTAACCAATCTAGTGACTGAGTCACAAAATACTTTGTTTGCCTATTTTATTAACTAGATGTCTAATGTCCTTCCTCAATTTTATACCCTATTAAAGGAGGACTTTCACCTTACTGTAAAGGATTGGTGTAGGATGCATTACTTGGCATAAAAAAAGACAGAAAAAAATAAAAAGAGATGAGAAAGCATAGTCAAAATAGTGTTAATTTGCATGGTCAAATTGAAGAGGATGGTTCTTTAAGAATATAATGGCAATGCCATTTAGCCTATGTAAGTAAGATGCGCTTTCACGGATGTAGTAGGGAATCAAAGTAAACTTTTTTTCTTTTGGTTTGGTTGATGGCCAAAAAAAAGAAAAAGAAAGAAAGAAGTGAACTTGGATGGCCATTTACCCATCCCACATCGGTAAATAGTTAAATAAAATTTTGCTTTATAATTCTTTGCATAAGGATTCTTTGCTTATTCCTTATGCAATGTTAAAGGCGAGTGGCAAAGTTTCCCACAACGGGTTGATTGGCATTATATTGAATTGGGATGCTTGCTGCTGGAGACATGGCCATCCACAATGGGTAGTGAAGAAGCATTCAATAGCGTTTTATTTGGAGATTTACCTTTGCTCAGCACGGCATAGCCGTCCACATGGTGTAGTGTAAAATCTAACCTTTTTTTTTTTTTTCCTTTTTTGAAGGGTAAAAAATTTATTGGATGACATGTTAAAAGTCGTTTATTACTAATGTTTATGAAGCATTTTTTTTCTTTATAATTGATTTTTAAGATAACATATTATCTTCGAATTTATAGCGATAGAACTCTGATATTTGCATGTTAATTTTTGATTTATAACTTCGATTTTGTTAGTTTTCTTTGTTTATTGGCACATGATGAAAATATTCATAGAGTTTCAAGAACTTCAATCTCGGCAACGGTGAAAACTGCAAAAAGTTTCTCAAGTGATGCTGTAAACTTTATTAGTTTATAAAGCATACACCTAGCATCATTAATATGCATAAGCTGCCTCTTTAAAGCATAAGAAGAAATATGTGAAGCAAAACAAAAAGGTAGATAATTGATGAGGGTGGACAACTTGGATCCACCCGAGCTCAGCAACTCGACCTCAAAAATTTGACCTATAAAAGAAGGGAAGGAACCGCTGGGGTGGTGGCTCGTGTTTTTCTTCGGGTGCAAGAGTGATTAGTATGACATGATTAAATTTATTAAATAAGCATAACTCTTGTTGAATTCACAAGTAGAGTTCAAACGTACTTTTAAACTCTTCAAAAGGTTAGGCCAAATACACCATAATATTACAAAAGAAAATCTTATATTTTGCATTTAATGACATGATTAAATTTATTAAACTACATTCCAAGAACAAAAGTATCCCCTACTCAGCACAAGACATTGTTCCAAAGTGTTTTAAGACAAGATTGCATTAAGTACTCTAAATGTTAAAAAAGTTTTTTTATATATCATCGATCGTTCGATCGTAAATATGAAAATGACCCTCATTTAATTTGAGATATTAAGTCGGACAAAATCGATTAATGTACGAAAGAATTTATTTTTAAATATTTCTAGAACTTCGAAGAGATAGATGATGGACATTACTAAATCCAAGATGGTCCAAACTGATGTGATGGGCTTCTTCCTTCACGGGTTCCAATGACGAGGTTACGTTCATCTTCACGGGATTATTTGCGGAAATTAATATTGGCCCTTTTACAAGGGTATGGCAAATGACAGTTTTACTCAGCTCAAAATAGAATTATGTTAAACTAAGGGTAAGAACTAAGGAGTAGATAGTATAAAAGAAACTTTTTGTTAATAAGTGGGCAATTTATCTTATTTTATATTATAGAAGTAGTATGAGAAATGAGAATGTTATTCTCGGGAATGTGGTTAAAATGTTTGGTTTGTTAAAAATATTCTTGGAAATATTTTGTCGAGTTCTTAGAAATGTTATTTTATTATGTTTCGTTTACATTCAATATTTCTAAGAATGTTGAGCAATTTTTCAATAATGCCTGTAACTCAAAAAAATAAAAATATCAAACAAAGTGTACAAATAACGATACATTTTGAATACTTTTGCTAATACGCGAGTAAAAAATATTTAACGTATTAATACAACGAAAGTAAATTTATTTTTATAATTTATAAATTTTAACTTGACACTTCCAAATTAGAAACTTAAATTTATTAATTTTAAAAAAATTAAAAATTATTTATTTTATTTTTATTTTTAAATTTATTTAATTTAAAAGTTTTAAATCTACAATTTAGCATTAAAAATAATTTCAAATATAAAATTCTAGTGTAACATAGAAAAATGATAATTTTTATTTATTTCATTTTATTTTTTATTTGTATTGTTATTATTTTATTTATTCTAAATATTTTTATTTTATGTAGTTTTATTTTATTCTTACTAATTTTATTTTTTTTATTTTTTTATTTTCTTATTTTAATTTTTACTGTTATTATTTTATTTTTTCTAAATATTTTATTTTTTGTAGTTTTATTTTATCTTTTTATTTCATTTTTTTGGAGATTTACCTTGCTCAGCACGGCATAGCGATCCACAATGGATGGTGTAGTGTAAAAGGGCAAATCTCACAAATAGTTCCTATTGTTTACAAATTTTTGACAAATAGTCCTCATTGTTTTAAAAGTCACGCAGTTAGTCCCCATTATTTACAAAAGTTTCACCAATAGTCCCCATTGTTTCACAAGTCATCTTAATCCTTATTGTTTACAAAAGTCTCCCCATTAGTTCTTATTATTTGCAAAAATCTCTTCATTAGTCCTTAATGTTTGCAAATGAAATAATGGGGACTATTGGTGGGACTTTTATAAATAATAAGGACTAACCGCGTGACTTTTAAAACAATAGGGACTATTTTCCAAAACTTATAAACAATAGGGACTATTTGTCCAATTTGCCCTAGTGTAAAATCTAACCTTTTTTTTTTCTTTTTTGAAGGGTAAAAAATTTATTGGATGACATGTTAAAAGTCGTTTATTACTACTGTTTATGAAGCATTTTTTTTCTTTATAACTGATTTTTAAGATAACATATTATCTTCGAATTTATTGCGACAAAACTCTGATCTTGTTAACCTAGTATATACATATGAATATTTTCATATGAATAACACCTAAGATTTATTTGATGACATGCATGTTACAAATATACATGGTTTATATATATACTCTCCATTTTTTATTTTAAAAGTTGTTTTTTGATTCATAACTTCGATTTTATCAGTGTTCTTTGTTTATTGGCACATGAAGATATTCAGAGTTTCAAGAAATTCAATCTTGGCAACGGTGAAAACTGCGTAAAAATATCTCAAGTTTTGCTGAAGAAGAAAGGGCCCCAACCGTAATTACAACTATTAGATTTTTTTCTACCTGTAAACCTACTCTTATTTTACACGAGTCAGAAACTTATTATTATGGAGGATCCAAATCCCATAGAATAGTCACTAGGGCTTTAGTCTAATGGTAAGATTACTCGCTGTATGCAAAAGGTTACGAGTTTGAGTCTCGTTGATTACGTTGAACGATTTTAAACCTCTCCTGAAACCAAAAAAAAAAAAAAAAAAGAATAATCCCACAGAACATAAAGGTTACTCGTGCATGGAATTAAAAGCTGACAACTGTTGATAAAAATGGATAACATCATCAACACATATGAACGACCCCATAGTGAAATAAAGAGTTAATCTATGAGGGAAAACAAAGAAATGGACTAAAGAGGGAAAAAACATAGGAATGCTGCTTCCTTATCTTTTCTTTATCGTCTGTTTCCTCGATCTATTTCGTGTTTACCTCATGTGAAAAGAAATAGGAACAAAAGATTCTCTACAACAGAGGACTTCATCTTCAATCAAAGTTGTACAAGTGAAGGGGACAAAATATCCAGATTCTTCATCTTCGGATTAGTTACAAAATTCATGTCACCTATGGAAAATTATTTAAAACGGTCTGACAAATATTTGTGAGTGAGTATGGAAACACGCCTTAAACCCGGCCTAACGTTTGTCAGCAGATACCCCTGCACTTTTTAAGACACCAATGTCTAAAGTAAGCCAAATAGTACAGATACTCTTCCACGTCTAAAGCTTTACTTCTGTTGCAAATATTCCCACCACTTCCTGTATAGTATTATCCCTGACATGCAATAGGCAACATCTTGTTCAAGTTAACTATAGTCTTTAAAATGGAAAAAATTAAAAAATTAATAACATGTGATATCAGCATATTAATAATAAAAGATGAAAAATTAATGACAGGCCGGCCATTTTGAATATTTTTCTCAGTTTATTGAAGTATGCAAAACAGGGTAAATGTAGGGTATTTATACCAATACTCCAGTAAGGCATGCATATGAAAAGGTAAAAAACAATAGATTGTCTTCTATATTTCAAACTAATCCATAATATAACAAATAGTATAAACAAAAAAGAAATATTAATTAGACTTTAATCCATTATACCCAATCTCTTGGGTAAAAAACAATATGTAATCCAATTCTGAATGGTGGTCCACAGGGACAGATTCAAGACTTTTTATTCAGTGGGGCTAAAATACTCAATTTAACACTTACATATAAATAATATTTTTTTTTGTAAAACTTATAAATAATATTAAGTGAGGCAAAGTTTGCACTTTCCATGCAAAGGCCAAACTTTACTCTGCTCAAAATGAAAATGAAAATTATAATCAAGAAATTTGAATATTTGACAAACATTAATGGTATTGATTATCATCATGAAAATAGTTAAATAAATTTTTGAATATTTGACAAACATTAATGTGTCCAAAAAAAAGAAAGAAAGAAAAAATATGCTTTAAAGCTTAATAACAATGTTTCATCCCACAACAGTAAATAGTTAAATAAATTTTTACTTTATAAGTCTTTACTTGCTCGGCATCAATTGTCAACGGCGAGTGCAAAGTTACCCACAATGGGTAACTAGCATTAAATCTTAAATTGGATTGAATGATGCTGCTGTCAAAGACAAGGCCACCCACGATGGGTGGTGAAGCATTCAAATTTGAACATTGGTATATTCATACACGGTTGCTATCCAAGCATGGCCATCCACAATGGATGGTCTAGTATAAAACTAACAACTTTATTTTTCTTTTTTGAAGGGTTAAAATTTTATAAGGAGACTCTGAAACCTTTTATTTTATGGATATTTTTGTATTAAAGATATTACTTGATTTTTAGTTATATTCGAAGATTTATTTGATGACATGTTACAAATATACTTTCAATTTTAAAATTGTTTATTACTGTCAAGATACTGCTTTTTAAGACGTTTTTTTTTTTTTTATAACTAATTTTTAGGATAACATATATGTTAGAATTTCTAGAACTGAAAAGGCTGAAAAATAATTGTAATTCAGGAGAGACGGAAACTAATGGTGTGTCGACTTAGGCTTTTGCAAATTCAAAAGCACATTTGGACTTGGTCCTTTGTGTTTGAGCCCCCCAACCCCTCCATAAGATGATAGAGGGCCAACTATCGTTGCTTGTTTGAGTCACAAACACAAAAAAGGCTCACATTTGAAAAGTAAAAATTAGAGACACTAACCTTTTGAAAACATGTTTTTTTACCTAACCTTTTGCAAACATGTTTTTTTACATAATCTTTTGAAAACATGTTGTTTTCAATGTTATTATCAAAATGTATATTTTAAGCCACAAAAGGTAGCTAGAAAATTTATAGTTTTTGAAAATTGAAGCATAGCCATGTTTTCAAAAACTTGATTTTCTTTGATATGATACTCAAGATGTGCATAGGTTAAATTCCAAACAAAAAAGCACGTCTAAGTAAGAGGTTACGGGGAATTCTTGGATAGTCCAATTAGTGGGTTACCTTTCCTGACTTGTGGGTGGTTAGGGTTTGAATTCTAGGGGTTGAAGGGCAAAGAGGTTACGGAAGTGGTTTTATACACATGATGAAGGAAGGTATTTGAAATAATTATTTTCCCACATCGGTTATTAGTGAAATAATTAATTACTTTATCAACTTGTGTTTGTTCCATGCAGATTGCCATTGGATACCCAGAAAGGGTTACTGGCATTAAACATCTTCAACCAATGGATGCTCTAGCATTAAACATTGAAATATAAACAACATAATGCCATCCATAATGGTTGGTATAGTGAAAAATAATAACATTATTTTTCCTTTTTAAAGGGTAAAAAATTTAATAGTAATAAGATGATAAAGGAATATATGAAAGAACATTAACTTCAAACGTACTCTTTTTACAAGAATGTGTGGATACACATGTGCATGCTTGAGAAAAATTACCGTTCCAAGCATATTTTCATTAATTCTAAAGATAGTTTTTTTTTCCAGTTAAATTGCAAAATTTATGTTTTATATACTTTACATTCTCAATTTTAAAAAGTGTTTGTACCATTTTAAGACTACTATTCGCCTAATTTTAGCCAGTGTTTGCAAACACTGAACACGCTCATCTTCTATTTTCTCCCCAAACCCCAAGTGTAAGGTTTCCCTATTCTTCATTCAATCAAGCACAAAAACAATTTGAATATCATACTTTTTAAATTAATAATATGAAGAAGGAACTCTGTGTGTGTGTGTGTGTGTGTGTTTTTTTTCTTTTGTTAGTCAAAACATCAAGAGAAAACCACAAGAAATATCATTTGTGTTTGTTTAGGAAGGAAATTTTGGCCCTTTTGTAAAGGTGTGGCAAATGACTGTCTTACACAGCTCAAAGTAGAATTATATTAATTTATCTTATTTTATATTATAGAAATAGTATGAGAAATGAGAATCATGCTCACCAAAAATGAAAATATGTTAAAACTAACTTAAAAACTAATGAAGTAGGTAAAATAAAACAAAAAATTTGTCAATGAATGACACGAAATGAAAAAGCATTCAGTGCGCACAATTAAAAGGGTGTCCAAGATTAATGGCCTATGGCTTAATTAATCTACCCTTCAAATCATTAGGATAAATAATTTTTGACAATGTACAACTATCAATGATGTGTCCAAAAACTATTGACTTAGACCATGGGTGAGACCCAGAGGCCTATCCAAAATTTACGTTTAATAAGAGTTAAAATGATATAATTTAATACTCACATATGAGTATTTTTTTTCAGTGAGACTAAATTAACTTTTTATCCTAAAAATACACCTATTTTTAAAAAATGTAACTCCAATTTACTTGTTAATAGTTTCTCTCAGTCCCGCTGACCCTTATATAGGTCCGCCAGTAATAAGGCCGAAGCTGTATTCAAATACAAAACCTTATAATAAGTCACTATATAACCATTTCAACCAACTTTTCGAGTTAGATAATCTTTTTCTCCTCTTCATTCTAGTGTGGTGCCATAACTAAAGGTAGACTATGGATGGTGCTGCTGCCCGAGGCATGGCCATCCACAACGAGTGGCGAAGCATTCAAAATTGGTATATTTGGGGATTTGGCCATCCACAATGGATGGTGTAGTGTAAAATCCAACATTTTTTATTTTACTTTTTTTAAGGGTAAAAAATTTATTTGATGACGTGTTACAAATATACATGGTTTATATACTCTCCATTGTCACTTTTAAAAGTTGTTTATTACTACTGTCAAGATACTACTTTTTATGATGCTTTTTTTTTTCTTTGTAACTGATTTTTAAGATAACATATTATCTTCAAATTTATTGCGACAAAACTATGATATTTGTATGTTAATTTTTTATTTATAACTTCGATTTTGTTAGTTTTCTTTGTTTATTGGCACATGATGAAAATTTTCATAGAGTTTCAAGAACTTCAAACTCGGCAACAGTGAAAACTGCATAAAGTTTCCCAAGTGATGCTGTAAACTTTATTAGTTTATAAAGCATACACCTAGCATCATTAATATGCATAAGCTGCCTCTTTAAAACATAAGAAGAAATATATAACGCACAAGAAAAAGGTAGATAATTGATGAGGGTGGACAACGTGGATCCGTCCGAGCTCACCAACTCGACCTCAAGAACCTAATCTGCAAAAGAAGGGAAGGAACTGCGAGGGTGGTGACTCATGTTTTTTCTCGGGTGTGAGAGTGATTAGTATGCCCGAGTTGAAGGGTAGGTAGTTGAGAGTAATAAATATGCACGAGTTACTTGACAATGGCTGATGAGTAGGCTATTTATACTAATATTGATTACATGCAGCAATTAATGGTTAATGTTGTTCGGCATTGTTCACGCCTGCCCGAGCTCATTGCCCAGCGCGGGTTAGATATGGGCCAGGTCACACCGACCTAGGTCGGGAGGACTTCCCCTGGCTCAGGTTTACACCCATATCAATAATAAAGAGAATTCCCAAAATTGAAAAGGCTAAAAAATAATTCTTATTCACGAGATGGAAACTCATGGTGTGTCGACTTAGCCTTTTGGGAGTTCAAAAGCACATTTGGATTCTAATTGTATTTCAACGAGTGTCTAATCCTTTTTGTTTGAGTCTTTTTTTTTTTTCCCTTTCAATGATTGTTGATCCTTTGCGTTTGACTCACAAACATAAAAAAGTTCACATTTCGGGGGGGAAAAAAAAATAGATACACCTAACCTTTTGAAAACGTGTTTTTTTCAATGTTAAAAACTTGATTTTCTTCACATGATACTCAAGATGCGCATAGGCTAAATTCCAAAATAAAATAAAATAAAATCCAAGTAAGGGATTAAGGGGAATTTCGGGTAGCCCAGTTAGTGGGTTATCTTTTTTGGTTTGTGAGTGGCAGGGTTCGAATTCTAAGCATTGGGGACAGATGGGGCGGGGGTAATAGAGAAAAAAAAAAGGAAAAAAAGTAAGAGGTTAGGAGAGCAGTTTTATACACATGATGAAGCAAGATATTTGAAATAATTGGTTTCCCACATCGTTTATTGGTCAAATAATTGTTTACTTTATAAGCTTGTGTTTGTTCCAAACAGAATGCTACCCACAACGGGTAACTGGCGTTAAATCTTGAATTGGATTAATTAGTGCTGCTGCCCGAGACACGGCTACCCACAATGGGTGGTGCTAGCATCGTCGATATTTTTTTTTTTTTGGAGATAAACCGCACTCAAGCAAGGCATGGCCATCCACAATGGATGGTCTGGTAAGGAGTCTATTATAAGGAGTCTTTGAAAGAAAAATAATTTCAAACATTACTACAAGTATTTTCGTGATAAGGATTTTGGCTTCTGATTTTACTTCGCTTGCTTGCACGAACTCTTCTTTATTTGAAAAAGAATATTACTTCGCTAATCGACGAAATACTTCGAGGAGTTGAAAATAAGCATAGATCCGGAGATTCTCGAATAGGGTAACTTTTCAATACTTGATTTTTAGTTATATTCTAAGATTATTTGATGACATGTTATAAATATACTTAGTTTATATATTGTACATTTTCAATTTTAAAATTGTTTATTACTGTCAAGATACTACTTTTTGAGAAGTATTTTTTTTTCTTTATAACTAATTTTTAAGATAACATATATGTTGGAATTTATTGTCAAAAGAGAAAGGTAGATAAAGAGAATTTCTAGAACTGAAAAGGGGATGTGTCGACTTAGACTCTGTTTGATCTAACTGTAAAATTTTAGTTTTTAAGTTGGTGGCGGAGCCACTAATGCATGAAGGAGTTCGAAGTGTTGTTGAACAAAAATTATTGAATATTTGGTCTATGTTGCACAATGTTGAGTTTTTAGAAAATTTGATAGCAATGTTGGACTTTAAAAAATATAAAATGGTATATTTGAGAAAGAAAAAAAAATAGCTTCTGGCATTATACAAAAAAAAAAAGATTAACAAAAGTATTTTTTCAAAAGCTCCAATTTGGAGCTCTTAACTTTTAGTTTTTTTTCAGCTTCAACTTTTATTTAAAGGCATTTTGAAAAATAGGTCAAATATGTTAGTTTCAACTTCTAAACTCACATGAAATATTTTTTAGTGTCTAAAAGTTAAATCAAACAGTAGCCTTTTGTGAATTCAAAAACACATTTGGATTCTAATCAGATTTCAACGAGTGTCTGGTCCTTTGCGTTTGAATCCTTTTTTTTTTTTCTCTCTCTCTAGATGCGTGTTGATCCTAGCAAAGCAGGACTTGATAGCGGTTGGGAAGAAAAAGCTATAAGACATCAATCGAATAAACAAATTAATGTACGAGTCACAAACACAAAAAAGTTCACATTTGGAAAGTAAAAATTAGGTATAACTAACCTTTTGAAAACATGTTTTTTTATCTAACTTTTTGAAAACATTTTTTTTTCAATGTTATTCTCAAAATGTATATTTTAAGCCACAAAAGCTAAAAACTTTACAGTTCTTGAAAATTGAAGTGTATTTTCAAAAACTTAATTTTCTTTGATATGATACTCAAGATATGCATAGGTTAAATTCCAGACAAAAAAACACGTCCAAGTAAAAGGTTATAGGGAATTCTGGGGTAGTTCTGTTGGTGAATTACCTTTTTTGATCTGTGGGTGTTTAAGGTTCGAATCCTACGAGAGTGAAAGGCGGATGGAGATGAAGTAGAGAAAACTAAAAATATATATATATATATATATATATGAGAAAAAAGTAAGAGGTTACGGGGGTGATTTTATACACATGATGAAACAAAGGTATTTGGAATAATAGTTTTCCCACATCGGTTATTAGTGAAGTAATTATTTACTTTATCAGCTTGTGTTTGAATTCCATGCAGATTGCCAGTGGTCACCCACAAAGGGTTACTGGCATTAAACATAATAAAAGGGTAGTATAGTGTTGCTCTTCCGGGAGCTGCCATTCACAATGAGTAGTATAGTAGCATTCATCTTCTATTTTCTCCCCAAACCCCAAGTCTATGGTTTCCCTATTCTTCATTCAATTAAGCACAAAAACAATTTGAATATCATACAAGAGGAATCCACAAGAAATATCATTTGTGTTTGTTTAGGCAGGAAATTTTGGCCTTTTTGTAAAGGTGTGGCAACATCTAAATTTCCGTCTTCGTAATATCTTTTGTTAAGCAAAAAAATATGCGGATTGATTGGCCTCTTATGGTCTTAGTTACCCCATTTGTTTATGTTTTCTACGTAATGTGCCACATAATATGTGATATCTTTTAGATCATGATAAACGGGATGCATGAAAAATCCTTGCGCTTTGTAATAATATAGCCTTCGTGGCTATACTTTCAATTTTATAATACAATGGCTATGCCTCCTGTTTATCCCCCAAAAAAAATGAAAATATGTTAAAACTAACTTAAAAACTAATGAAGTAAGTAAAAATAAGACAAAAAATTTGTTCAATGAACGATACGAAACGAAAAAGCATTTAGTGCGCAAAATTGAAAGTGTGTCCAAGATTAATGGCATATGGTTCAATTAATCTACCCTTTTTTGAAAAATATAATTAAGTATCTATGCCTGCACTTATTTTGAAAATATTTCCTTTTTAAGTTATTCTCAAAATGATTTGGCAAATGCAACTAAAGGAAGAATACCCACATTTTTTGAAAGGTCATTTGAGGGAGGAGGTGATAATATAAATCAAGATGAGATCATAACAGTGGCAAAACTATTCAATGATGAGAAGGGACAGCATCTTCCATTCGTCCTAATTTTCTTTGAAAAAAAAATGCAAAAAGCTAATCAATCCGGTGACTGAGTTGCAAAATACTCTGTTTGCCTATTTTATTAACCACCCTCTTGAGATTTATTGTCTTTGCCGCCTTTACCATAGTCAATTTGCATGTTCTTGAACTCGTTGTTCAAGAAATTTACATTCTTTTGCGCTCCCTACAGCTCGGCGTGCTTTCTTGACTTCACAAGCTTCTTTATCAATGTTGTTGGATCTACGTTTCCTGTCACAGTCACCTTTCCTTGCTTTACATCTATGGAAACTTTATAAACCCCTGGAAAAGATAGTGCATCCAACAAATTTTAGCAAAACTAGCACACAAGTCATAATATTGTGGGGTTACCATCCCACGTCGGTAATTAGTTAAACAAATTTTCATTTTATAATTGTTTGCATGTTCAACTAGAAGGGCAAAGGCATGTGGTAAAGTCACCCATGAATTTTTTGTTGAATTAAACGGTGTTGTTGCGGTCAGAGATACGGCCATCCACAATGGATGGTGTTGGCATTAATACAACGAGTGGATATTGATTAATGATTCAGAGCAGGTGCTGCTCTGTGGTTCAGCTATCCACCATGGATGGTCTAGTTAAAAAAAAAATATCCAACTTTTTTTTCCTTTCTTGGAGGGTAAAAATTTCAAGAGTTAATATATAAGGTGTAAAGAAAAATAAAAAAAGACGCATTTAGACTTTATTACTTTTTTAAAAAAATTTAAATTTTTCTCTATTATTTAAAATTAATTAATTAAGTCCATATTGTATTTCAAAAAATTTAAATTTGTCTCTATTGTTCAAAATTAGTCAATTTATTTTATTTACTGATTCGATTAATTCTCAACTAAATTGCAAAATTTATGTAATAACATGTTAAAAACTATACTTGTTTCTTGTTTTATATACTCTATATTTTGAATTGTAATAACTGGTTATTATCGTCACAATACCACCTTTTCAGAAGTCTTTTACTTCCTTCTAACTAATTTTTAAGGAAATAAACTCTTCAAATATAATTTGACAGGACTTGATGGTTATAAGTTGGAGATTTTGCCCAATTCAATTTTTTATTGACTAAATTGGGATTGTATAAAGATCATTGACAATTTTCATAAAATATTGCATAGAAAAATAATTTAATGAACCTGGATAGAGAGTCATCACAATTCCATATAATATTTCTCTCTCTCTTTCTATCTTTATTTTCGATAATCTTGAGAAACATTCATACACAATTAGCCTCACAATGAACAAGTAGGCACCATGTTAGAGCAGAGAGTCCAGCAATCACCTCCATGCACGCATCACAGACATTCTAACTATATTTCATTGAAATTTCAAGAATTTAACTACGCCCCACAACGCATGCATTGATTCAGTTAAGAATCTAATTTCATTTGGCCTACCAAATAGCGACCCATGTAGATAGTTGTTTGCAAATTTCTCTCAAACACTGAGGAATACTAATTGTTGATGATAATAAAATAATATAATAAACTCTTCTCTAACAGTTTAAACTTTTAGATGTGGTGGTCACTTAACATGGTATCAGAATCTAAGTACCAAAAAGATGTTGGGTTCAAAACTCACCACAACTTATTTAAAAACTTAAAATTGTCCATGCGTAAGGCTTAAAAACTAACTCTATCTGCATTTGCGGGGGCGCGTTGATGATAATAAAATAACATAATAAACTCTTCTCTAACAACTTAAACTTTTAGATGAGGTGATAACTTAACACTGATCAAAATTGTTAGAATATGCACTTGTTCCACATAGAAAAATCATAAACTCTTAGATCACTTAATAAGATCCTGGGCTACTCCACTTGACACCAATTGGTTTTAAGATAGAAACCCATGATTCTTCATATGGTATCAGAGCTAAGCTCATGGTCTAGTCTAATTCATTTTCCATGTGCGATCTATCTCAAATCAGGTTCACTTGTCTTCAATCTTTCACGTGTGCATAGTCCACGCACTTTCAATCTTTCACATGTGTTATCTACCACATGTGTATTCAATCTTCTATGTGTGACTCATCTCAAAAAATTCGTCCACATGTATTCAATCTTCCAAGTGTGACCATCTAAAAAATAAGGTTGGTCCACATGTATTCAATATTTCAAGTGTGACAATCTAAAAAATAAGGTTCATACGTATTCAATATTCCATGTGTGACCCCTCTCAAATTAGGTCACACGTGAGGGGAAGTGTCAAAATATGCACTTGTCCCACATAGAAAAATCATAAACACGTAGACCACTTAATAAGATCCTAGACTACTCCATTTGGCACCAATTGGTTTTAAGATGGAAACCTATGATTCTTCACAAAAATAGTTAAATATCCAAATTATGTCACATGTATATGTTCAATCTTCTTCTACATGTGTTATCTTCCACGCGTGGCTATGTGTGACCCAAATCAAAATCATGTCATACTTGTATTTAATTTTTCACGTGTATTCTACATAGGTTCAACCTTCCATGTGTATTCATCCACCACATGTGCTCAATATTTTACATGTAACCCTTCTCAAATCTGGTCACACGTGAGAGGTAGTGTTAGAATATACACTTATCCTACATCGAAAAATCAAAAGTTTCAAGACCACTTTATAAGATCTTAGGCTATTCCACCTTACACCAATTGGTTTTAGGATTGAATCCCAGTTATCTTAACACAAAAAACAAGTGGTCCCATGTCTTTATATGAAATAATATAATATACCTATCTCTAACAACTTAAGCTTTAAGACGAGATGGTAACTTAACACTGATCAAAATACTTAAATATCCAAATTATGTCACGTGTGTTCAATGTTCTTCTGCATGTGTTATATATCTTCCACGCGTGTTTATGTGTGACCCATCTCAAAATCAGGTCACACTTGTATTTAATTTTTCATGTATGTTCAACCTTCCATGTGTATTCATCCACCACATGTGTTCAATCTTTCTAGGAATGGCAATGGGGCGGGGTAGGGGCGGGGGGAGCTATCTCTATGCCCCGTCCCGCCACTCAAAAAGCTCCCCTATCCCCCGCCCCGTCCCCGCATTCTATACCCTTACCCCCCACCCCGTCCCCGCCCCCGAATCCCCGTGAGGAATGGGGATTACCCGCGGGGTTTTTATTATTCTTTTTAAACCTTAAGAAGTATAATTAATTTAAATCATGCAACTTCAAAATATAAATTAAAGTTATACTAATGATAAATATAAATATAGATCTTAAATAAAGTCTAATATTAATTATTCTTGCAATTAAATAGTAAAAATAATATTATAGTAATTAAGTCCCAAATATTTAAAATAAATTTTGACTTAACTATTATGTATGAGAACTCTAATTGAAAAAGAACATTTCTTTGTGCTAGTGAGATTGCATTGATTATTATAATTTTTTTTCTTATCACATGTCACATATAATATTAGTTGCAATTCTTTAAAATTCATCTTTAGTTATATTATTTGAAACTTTTTGAAGTGCAACTGAAATAATTAACAAATCTCTTAATTCACTATGAACAATAATAAAATTGAGGTATTTATGCCAAATGATAGCCAATTTCAAGTTACGGCATACAATGATTTTAAGAATAATTATAAAATCATTTCAAATAATCTAATTTTTCTTCTCCATTTTATAATACTTTGCTTAATGTTATTTTTTATACTTTTATATGTATAATTTTAATACATATATAATACTAAAATAATAAAAATAACTATCTATATATGCGGGGCGGGGTATGCGGGGCGGGAAATGCTTATCCCCGCACCCCGCCCCGCCCCCGCGCGGGGATTAAAAGTTGATCCCCATCCCCCGCCCCATTCCCCATTTCTCGCCTTAATCCCCGCCCCATTTGGGGCGGGGTGGGGCAGATACCCGCAATCCCTGTCCCCATTGCTATCCCTAAATCTTTCACGTGTGACCCCTCTCAAAACTGGTCACACGTGAGGGGAAGTGTTAAAATATACACTTATCCCACATCAAAATATCAAAAACTTCAAGACCACCTTATAAGATCCTAGACAACTCCACCTGACACCAATTGGTTTTATTAGAATGGAACCCTAGTTATCTTAACACAAAGAACAAGTGGTCTTGTGTTTTTATCGTGAGATGCCAAAGGACACACAGAGGGTTGACATTAAATTCCCAGCTCACGAGTTTGTAATGCGTTAGGAGTTTGTCGAGCCAAGCAAGCCATGCATAAAAAGCATGCTCTCGAATATGTCTTTTTTCTAGATAGTGTTGATCCAAAGCAGGACTTGATAGCGGTTAGGGAGAGGAAAACGCTATGCGACATCAATCCAATGAAAAAATTAATATTTGAGTCACAAACACAAAAAAGTTCACATTTGGAAAGTAAAAATTAGATACTCCTAACCTTTTGAAAACATGTTTTTTTATCTAACCTTTTGAAAATATTTTTTTTCAATGTTATTCTCAAAATATATATTTTAAGCCACAGAAGCTAAAAAATTTACAGTTCTTGAAAATTGAATTGTAGCCATGTTTTCAAAAACTTGATTTTCTTTGATATGATACTAAAGATGTACATAGGCTAATCCAAGTAAGAGGTTACGGGGAGTTTCGGGTAGTCCAGTTAGTGGATTACTTTTTTTGGCCAGTGAGTGATTAGGGTTTGAATCTCAAAGGGTAAAGAAGGGCAGATGGTTGTATATACACATGATGAAGCAAGGTATTTGAAATAAGTGTTTTCCCACATTGATTATTAGTGAAATAACTATTTACTTTATCAGCTTGTGTTTGCATCTTGCAGATTTCCATTTGAAAGCCACAAAGGGTTACTGGCATTAAACATCTAAATTGCTAATTATTGATGTTCTTGCAAGAGCCGCCACCCACAATGGATGCTCCAACATTATACATTGAAATATAAACAATATAACGACATCCACAATGGATAGTACAGTGAAAAATAATAACACTATTTTTCCTTCTTAAAGGGTAAAAATTTTAATAATAATATAATGAAGGACTATATGAAAGAAAAATAACTTCAAACATACTCTTGTTACAAGAATGTGGGGATACACATGTACATGAGAAAAAATTTCGTTCCATGCATATTTTCATTAATAAAGATAGTTTCTTTTTTTTAATCTAATTAATTGCAAAAATATATGTTTTATATATTTTACATTCTTAATGATAAAAAGTGTTTGTACCAATAAGATACTACATTTAAGAAATTCAAGGGTACTATTAGCCTAATTTTAGCCCTTGTTTGCAAACACTAAACACACTCATCTTCTATTTTCTCCCCAAACCCCAAGTCTATGTTGGCAGTAATACAGATGTATAACTTGTGTACATTCAAATACGAAACGATATATGAGCAACTCACATAAATAAGTAGAGATTAAATTAATATGAACAAGAAAATTACAGAACTGCAATTAAAAGAGTACAGGTAGAAAGATAGAAGAAAATAAATTTAATTAAAATAAACAAATGCAAATAAACAATTAAAGCTAACTGAGGCTCGAGCTAGGCTCGATTTCCTTAAGGTATTTACGCGCCGCTATAGGTGCTTACGGTTTCTGTGGCGGATACCTCCCAGGATACAACAAATATTCACTTCGCAGTGGTAGCACTCCCAAAATGAAGTCAGGCGAACTCAACAATGACGAACTCTCTCAATGCAAGACTCGAATGCTTCTAGTATGCTAATGCTCGTGCTCTATTTTGTGCCTAATGAACTGAATGCAAGTGGTATATATAGGCAATTCTATGAGAAAAATCAGCTAGCCATTATCTCCACTTTGTTCGTGTTTAACTCCCCACTTCCCACTTTTATCCATTTATCACAATCAGACAACGTGGGACACTATCCCGCTACCTTTGTCCAAAAGTGCAGCAATGAAGTTTGCTAAGTGTTGAACGTAGGCTATGCCCACTTTCTCTACTCCACACGTGCACAGAATGTGATGTACATAGATCAACCAACTTTCTTCATGCAACAAAATATGGACATCTTGAACGTGGGTCAAACCGTGGGCACAATGGTATGTGGAAGTTTGCTCAATTTCTCATTCACACATCCTTCCAACAATCCCCCACATGAATGGAAATTGGCCAATCAGATATGAATGCAGACCTTAGAGAGAGTTCAATAGAAACATACTGCATCAGGATAGGTAGCTTTTGGCTTTGAACCTTCCTTAGTGAAAACTATCGGGTTTACTTGCTAACCAGTGAACGCGATGTCTTGAACTGTTCAGCTTTCATGTAAGCCAAGTCAATAGAGTTCACATAGCACCCCCTGGACACAGTAAAGTTCTCACGATTGTGTTCATTTTGGCCCTGAACAACTCCCGGTATTCATGAGTACTCTAGAGAATTCAGCCTTCAAAATTCTCATAGGACCGGCCCAATCCCTACTCACATAAGTGATCACTTATTAAGAGTATTCCTACAATACCTCACTTGGATTTTCCAAGGTATAAGTATGCTTAGCTTAAACCACATGCAGGTAGCATTGTCTGCTCGTCATAGGAATAGGTAGAGTATTACCCCCACAGTACTCCCAGTGAATCTTTCATAGCTCAGTTTTTCCCTTTGAACCTACATCCAGGGATCTCTTGTCATGTAGGTAGGGTTTTCCACTATGATGACTCTTCAGACATAAGCTTTAGACCCATTCCCCTTGACAATTTGTACAGTTGCTCTCTATTGAAGACTTTTATAAGCGGATCCGCTAAGTTATCCTTTGACCTTATATAGTCAATTGAGATAACCCCATTAGAGAGCACCTGTTTGACGGCATTATGCCTACGACATATATGTCTAGACTTATCCGATGAAGATACAATCCACAGTCTTCGGTCCTATCTTAACCATTTTGGGAGCTAGAACTCCAACTTTGGCTAGACACCCCCACACTTTAAAATATTTGTAGGAAGGTGGTCGACCTTTCCATAATTCTTAAGGTGTTTCCTCGAGTTTCTTGTGGGGTACCTTATTGAAAATATGGTTTGCAGTTTAAAACTGCCTCCCCCCACAAGTTCTGAGGTAGCCCTGACAGAATCAACATGATATTCATCATTTCTTATACAATCAACAAATGTTACTGTGAATTGATTCCAGAGGTTCGGTACTTCTTTCCACCGATTTGAAAGAAGTTCTCGTTAATTTTGATTCTATGCAAATTTCATTTTTTTTTTCTGTTTGAACTTTAGGTAGCGACCCTAAATTCACCAATCTTTGTAAAGAACCAAAATTCACATATCCTAATCTATCATGCCATAAATTAGGAGAAATCAAGCAACAGAGTTATTCTCATTAATAATAGCGTTAGAAGGCTCGCCAGCCGAAACATTTGGAGGGGCAATAGTCATTACACTCAGTTTGAATAACCCTTCATAAAGATACCCCTTGCCTACAAACATAGTATTTTTAGTTATTACAACTTTTTCGGAATCAAACACAATCTTGAATCCATGATTGACTAGCAATGATCCGAAGATCAGGTTCTTTCGAATATCAGGGACATGCAGTACTTTGTTAAGAGTCAGCTTCTTGCCATAAGTCATTTTCAGGACCACTGTCCCTATCCCTGCTACCTTTGAGGTAGAAGAATTCTCCATGTAAAGAGTTTCATTGATAGCCAGGTAAGAAGTGAACATCTTCCTGTCAAAACAGACATGCCTCATGGCCCCAGTATCCATGAACCACTGCTTGGGATTCCCGACCAGGTTCACTTCAGATACAACAGCTAACAAACTCATATCTAACATGTCATCTCCCAAGTCATCAACAACATTAGCTTGAGCTTTCATCTTCTTCGAATTGCTCTGGTCTTTTTGGAATATGCATTCAAGTGCTTTGTGCCCTGTCTTGTCACAAACATAGCAATTCCCGGTCAACTTCTCCTTCTTATCAGCTTCCTTCTACCCTTGACCAGTGACTTTCATTTTCTTGTTACTCTGGCCATTCTCGATTACATTTGCCTTTGCCTCTAAAGGCGGAAAACCAACCCTTCCTCAGCATTGTGGTTGTCTTCTTCTATCTCTAACCTCACGATCAAGTCTTCAAGAGTCATCTCCTTTCTCTTGTGCTTCAGGTAGTTCTTGAAGTCCCTCTAGCTTGGTGGTAACTTCTCAATCAAGAAAGCAACTTGAAGTGGCTCATTCATGACCATGCCCTCGGCATGAACCTCATGAAGAATAAGTTGATACTCTTAAACCTGGCTCTCTATTGGTTTGGAATCCACCATCTTAAAGTCAAGAAGCCTGCCAGCAATGAATTTCTTCGCCCCTGCATCTTCTGTCTTGTACTTCGTTTTCAAGGATTCCCACAGAGCTTTAGCTAAAGCAACTGGACTGTAAACATTATACAATGTGTTGTCCAGCCCATTGAGGATATAGTTCTTGCATAGAAAATCCCCCTGCTTCCAAGTATCAATTGCAGCTACAGTCTGCATGTCTGGATTGTCACTTGCTTTAGGAGCATCCTCTTTCAAGAATCGAGCGAGGCTTAGCATGGTCAAATAAAAGAACATCTTTTGTTGCCACGTCTTAAAGTCCCTCCCATTGAATTTTTTAGGCCTCTCACCATCGCCAGTGGGAGCCGATGAAACAAACGACAAAGCCCTAGCAATTGTCACAACTGGTCTCACCGGAACATTCTCGTTCCCAGATCCACCGCTAGACCCACTTCTAGTCAAGGTTTTCTGATTGTTAAATCCTTATTCCACGTTCATGTCTCCAAAAGCCATGGGTAATTATTTCCAAATTTTAAATTAAGTCCAAAAGAAGAATTGCTGCACTAAAGAAAAAAATTAGTTCTTGACAATTAAGCAAATAATTAATATAGATCTCAGGTACACAGTAAATATATATATATATATATATATATATATATATGAACAAATGCAAGTTGTAATAAACCGAACAAAATGCAAATGATTGCATAAAACGAATCTTAGCACTTAAGATCACAGAACGTGGGTTTTACAATATGAATGCTCAA
The DNA here is from genome assembly GCA_037974665.1 of Ehretia macrophylla. NCBI lineage: Eukaryota > Viridiplantae > Streptophyta > Magnoliopsida > Boraginales > Ehretiaceae > Ehretia > Ehretia macrophylla. Next base: position 38,879,019 of record CM075780.1, on the reverse strand, counting down.
AGAAACATATATTTTACTGCTTACAACCAGAAGTATCAGAACCACAAAAGTGTCTACAGTATATTATAGATTACATGCACAAATCATATAGTATGACCAAATGCACAATTGGAACAGAAAGCAAGTGTTATTAAATCGATTAAAATAATTGAATCTACCACATATAATAGATGCAAATTAAAGCCAGAGATAGAAGCTTATCTTAGTGGTAGTGCATCTAATAATTACATGAAGGGACAGAGGATCAAAACTTGGCATTGATTTTTTATTATTATTATTATTTCAACCAGTCCTATTAGCAGAAACAGTAAATAATTAATCAGTCAGATTCACACTAATAAAAGCAAAAACAGCAACCAAGCAACATGCAAATTGACCAGTTTATTGATCACATTCAGATCAAATGTACTTATAGATGCAAGACGCATCAATCTACTTTAATGTATATACATTTAACAGACCCAAAAGCATATCACGTAATAAACCAAAGAATGTAAAGACAACAATGTTGATTTGCAATTTTCAATCAATAAATTATTATAATAGCATCATATGGACTATAGAAGCTGGCAAATGATTCGAATACACTGCAAGCATGAGAAATGCTAACTTATGATCAAAAGGCACTAAAAGCAGAATCGAAATCTCCAGAATAAGCAAAGCAAAGAATTAGAGAAAACATATAAAACACATGGCATAGGTCTTTTCGAATTATATGCAAAGGTCATCTATTCAGCATATAAACACATATCAAAGCAAAAGCATATTATAATGTGACTTAACCCAACCAGTAAGCTATTACAAGTTCTTAATACCAATATAATACTATATCCTTCATGTAATAAATCCAGAAGAAATTCACACAAGTTATACAACAAATAGAATGACTAAATACCTTAAGATTGTTGGCAATAATCCAGATGTATAACTTGTGTACATTCAAATACGAAACGATATATGAGCAACTCACATAAATAAGTAGAGATTAAATTAATATGAACAAGAAAATTACAGAACTGCAATTAAAAGAGTACATGTAGAAAGATAGAAGAATACAAATTTAATTAAAATAAACAAATGCAAATAAACAATTAAAGCTAACCGAGTCTCGAGCTAGACTCAATTTCCTTAAGGTATTTACGCGCCGTTATAGGTGCTTACGGTCTCTGTCGCGGATACCTCCCATGATACAATGGTATTCACTTCGTAGTGGTAGCACTCCCAAAACGAAGTCAGGCGAACTCAACAGTGATGAACTCTCTCAATGCAAGACTTGAATGCTCTCTAGTATGCTAATGCTCGTGCTCTATTTTGTGCATATGAACTGAATGCAAGTGGTAGTATATATAGGCAATTCTATGAGAGAAATCAGCTAGCCATTATCTCCACTTTGTTCGTGTTTAACTCCCCACTTCCCACTTTTATCCATTTATCACAATCAGACAACGTGGGACACTATCCCGCTACCTTTGTCCAAAAGTGCAACAATGAAGTTTGCTAAGTGTTGAACGTGGGCTATACCCACTTTCTCTACTCCACATGTGCACAGAATGTGATGTACATAGATTAACCAACTTTCTTCATGCAGCAAAATATGGACATCTTGAACATGGGTCAAACCGTGGGCACAATGGTATGTGGAAGTTTGCTCAATTTCTCATTCACACATCCTTCCAACAGTCTAAAGTTTCCCTATTCTTCATTCAATTAAGCACAAAAACAATTTGAATATCATACTTTTTAAGTTAATTAATGTGAAGAAGGAACTCTGTGTGTGTGCGTTTTTTTTTTTTTTCTTAGTCAAAACATCAAGAGAAAACCACTAGAAATGTCATTTGTGTTTGTTTAGGCTGGAAATTTTGGCCCTTTTATTAAGGTGTAGCAAATGACAGTTTTACTCCGCTCAAAATAGAATTATGTTATACTAAGTGTAAGAACTAAGGAGTAGATAATATAAAAGAAAATTTTTGTTTGGGCAACTTATCTTATTTTATATTATAGATTTAAGTAGTATTAGAAATGAGAATCATGTTCACCAAAAATGAAAATATGTTAAAACTAACTTAAAAACTAATGAAGTGGGTAAAATAAAATAAAAAAATTGATGGATGAATGATATGAAAAAAAACATTTAGTGGGCAAAATTGAAAGCATGTCCAAGTTTAATGGCCTGTGGCTCAATTAATCTAACTTTTTTTGAAAAATAAGTATAGCCGCACTTGTTTTGAAAACACGCATTTTCTAAGTTATTATCAAAATAGTTTGGCAACTGCGACTAAAGGAAGAATATCCACATTTTCTGAAAGGTCATTTGAGGGAGGAAGGTGATAATATAAATCTAGATGAGATCATAACAATGGCGAAGTTATTCAATGATGAGAAATAACTGCATCTCCCACTCACCTTAATTTTTTTTTAAAAATGCAAAATGCTAATCAATCTAGTGACTGAGTCGAAAAATACTTTGTTTGCCTATTTTATTAACTAGATGTCTAATGCATAGTTTGCGAATCGTGAATCGTATCGTGAATCGAAATTTCATTTCTTTGAATCGTGAATCGTATCGAATCGTGAATCGTACCGATTCGGTCACAAATTTAAAACTAGATAATATTTGATATATTACATTTTCATAATAATTTTTAGTCAAAATTCTTTATTTTAATGGGTATAAATATATATTTTTTGTTAACCATAGTTTAATAGTAAATATCAATGTCAATTAAAAACAAAATAATATAAAATAATCAAATAATAATAGTGGCCAATTAAAGTGTTATCACCAATAAAGTCTTTGATTTAATAATGCAAAGTTGTTGACTTGACTCTTGACCGTACAAAAGCAATGACTGAAAAGGCAAGGCTTTTAAGCATCAGCCACTGATCCACTCAATAAAAATAAACACTAAGCAAAGACAATAGTTTTCCAAGACTATTTTTTTTTTGTCGGTAAAGACTAAGGTCCAAGACCATTTCAAGCCACTCAATAAAGGCCCGTAAACAAAGATAAAATGCAAAGTTTCAAAAACAAAAGAAAGAGCAAGATCAGTGAGCACACTGAGCAGTAAAGAAGGAGTTACGACCAAAAAAAAAGAGCAGTAAAAAAAAGCAAGATCAAATGCAAAGTTTCAAAAAGTAAAGAAAAAGCAAAGATCCGTGAGCAGTAAAGAAAGAGAAGATCAACAACACACTTATAATCGGTGAAGCTATTTGATCGATGAAGCAATTTGATCGGCGAAGCAAGTTGATTGGCGAAGCAATTTCATCGGCGAAGCAATTTCATCAACGAAGCCGTTGATCGTGAAGAAGATTACATTTCTCTCCCTCTCTCTGTTTTAGGGCTTTTAATTGGATGATTTTTAAGTGTTTTAATTTTATAATTATAGTTTAAAAGTTGATGTTTTTAACATAAATGGGATTTTTTTTTTTGTTTGTTTATATTTTTAAAAAATCGACCAATTGTATGCTGATTGAAAAAATCTAAATTGGGCTCTTTCGTTTTTTTTTTTTGGATTTTTTGGGCTTTTGTTTTTATTTTTTTCCCGAATCGTGCCGATTCACCGAATTGCACGATTCGCTACGATTCACTCCGATTCGCTTACCGATTCACTCTAATTAACGATTCACCAATTAATTCGTATCGTTTTTTATATGAATCGAACCGAATCGTACGATTCGTATCGCGAATCGTACGATTACGATAACTATGGTCTAATGTCCTTCCTCAATTTTATACCCTATTAAAGGAGGACTTTCACCTTACTGTATAGGATTGGTATAGATGCGCTTTCACGGATGTAATGGAGATTTATAGTAAACTTTTTTTTTTTTTGGTTCGAAAAAGGCGACTAGGTTGATGGCCAAAAAAAGAAAAAGAAATAAAGAAGTCAACTTGGATGGCCATTTACCCATCCCACATCGGTAAATATTAAATAAAATTTTTCTTTAGAATTCTTGGCTTATTCCTTATGCATTGTCAACGGCGAGTGGCATTAAATCTTGAATTGTGGATTAAATGATGCTGCTGCTGCCCGAGACATGGCCATCCACAATGGGTGGTGAAGCATTCAAAATTGATATATTTGGAGATTTACCTTGCTCGGCAAGGCATGGCCATCCACAATGGATGGTTATAGGTTAAAAACTAACATTTTTTTCTTTTTCTTTTTTGAAGGGTAAAATTTTTTAAGGAGTAGATGAAAGATAAATAATTTCAGACATAGTAGATCTTGTTACCACAAGTATTTTCGTGATAAGGATACTTGATTTTTAGTTATATTGTAAGATTATTCGATGACATGTTACAAATATACTTGGTTTATATATTGTACATTTTCAATTTTAAAATTGTTCATTACTGTCAAGATACTACTTTTTAAGAAGGATTTTTTTCCTTTATAACTAATTTTTAAGATAACATATATGTTCGAATTTATTGTCAAAAGAGAAAGGTAGATAAAGAGAATTTCTAGAACTGAAAAGGTGATGTGTCGACTTAGGATCTGTTTGATCTAATTGTGAAATTTTAGTTTTTGAATCGGTGGCGGAGCCACTAATGCATGAAGGGTTGCATGAAGGAGTTCAAAGTGTTGTTGAACAAAAAATATTGACTGTTTGGTCTAAGATTTACTTGATGATATGTTACAAATATATTCAACATTTTCAATTTTAAAAGTTGTCTATTACTGTCAAGATACTACTTTTTAACAAGTTTTTTTTCCCCTCCTTATAACCGATTTTTAAGAACTCTGACATTTTTATGTTAATTTTTGATTCATAACTTTGATTTACTTTCATCTGATATATATACACCCCTCGGAGATTAAATGATCTTTGGACTTTTTCAGATGGAATGCAAATTATGTTTTGACCAAAAAAAAAAAAAAGGTTGTAAATAATATGCGTATAGAAATGTTCAATAGTAAGAGGAATAGAGAACTATTCAAGAAAAGTTTTACGCAAATAACATAGGAATAACAATTTCCTCTAATAAGAGAGGTAAAGGCCAAAAATATTTGATAAAAACGTTCAGATGAAATTTCATGTGCATGAAACTGAAGCTCAGAACCTCATACTGGGATTAAAGTGAGTAATAATCGTCAATACATATGATCAGCCCCATACTGCAATTAAAATTTAATTGATTTGGTTTACGAGGGAAAACAAGGAAACAAACTAAAAAGGGAAAAAAATAGAGAGATATGAAAGGTTGCGAATTCAAGTGGTTATGTTATACGGTCTTAACTCTCTTTTGAATCAAAAAATATATATATATAAAAAATAAACAGAGGGATACTGCTTCCTTATCTTTTCTTTCTCGTCTGTTTCCTCGTTCCTTTTCATGTTAACCTCATGTGAAAAAGAAATAGAAGCAAAAGATTCTTAACAAGAAAGCACTTTGGCTTCAATCGAAGTAGTACTAGTCAAGGGGGCAAAATATCCAGATTCTTCATCTTGGGATTAGTAACAAAATTCATGCAATACAAAGAAGTTGTCCCTTTACGCATGTCATCTATGGAAAATTATTCAAAACGATATGATGAACGTCATATTGTGAGTGAGTGAGGGTAAGAACAAGTCTCAAATCCGGCCTAACGTTCTTCAGCCATAACAAACACCTCTGCACTTTTTAAGACCCCATTGCAGACTTATGTCCACAATGTCTAAAGTAAGCAAAATACTACAGATACTCTTCCAAGTAGCTCTACTTCTGCTGCAAATATTCCCACCACTCTCTGCAGTGGCGGAGCCAGGACCCAAGGTTAGGGGTGCATTACGTGACGAGTCGTTAATCGAAGTTAAGGGAACTTATTTGTCCAAATTTATTTTATATAAATTATAAAAAGACTAAGTATTGTCTTTATGCCTAAAATCATGATTGATCATAATATTTTTTTTAAAAAATAATACGCGGGTATTCAAATTCGAACTCTTTAATAAAGACACAAAATAATCCATTAAAAATAAAAAACCTAAACATCATTCAAAAAAATTAAAATTGAAATAAATGTACAACTAAACTAGAAAAATTTAAATTAAATGTTAAAAATATTACAAAAATAAACGAATTGAAATTTATATACAGTGATAAACACAAATAGTCTTCAAAATATGGAAAATAAATTATAAACCTATGTAAAAATAAGAGAACAAAAGTGAAAAATAAAGAGGGGAAAGCATAGTGAAAGATAAAGGATAAAAATATGTGAGTATATACATATATATAAAATAAAAAAATAAAAAATCTTTTTCCCAAATTTCAGGGGGTGCACGTGCACCCCCTGGAGCATACTTCCCTCCGCCCTTGACTCTCTGTATGTATAGTATTATCCTTGACATACAATAGGCAACATCTTGTTCAAGTTTAACTATAGTCTTTAAAATGGAAAAAATTAAAAAATTAATTACATGTGATATCAATAGAGTAATAATAAAAGATGAAAAATCATATAGACCATTTTGAATTTTTTTTTTTCAAGTTTATTGAAGTATCCAGGCAAAACTTGGTAAATGTAGGGTATTTATACCAATACTCCACTAAGGCATGATATGAAAAGGTAAAAAACAATAGATAGTCTTCTATATTTCAAACTAATCCATACTATAACAAAATAGTATAAATAAAAAAGAAATATTTAACCTTTAATCCATTATACATAATCTCTTGAAGGTAAAAAAATATCTATAATCCAATATAATTCTGAATGATGGTCCACAGGGACGGATTCAATACTTTTATTCAGTGGGGTTATAATACTCAATTTAACACTTTCATATGTATAATATTCAGTGAGGCAAAGTTTGCACCCAAAGGCCAAACTTTACACTACTGAAAATGAAAATGAAAAATATAATCAAGAAATTTGAATATTTGGTAAACATTAATGGTATTAATTATCATCAAAATTAATAATTACCTTCACATGGAATTGTCTCTTGTTGTTCTTCTCTAAGACAGTTAGACTAATCTGTGCACGGTTAAATGTGTCCACTGGTTGCTCATGGTTTCGTTCATTTTCTATTCTTATCAATGGAGAAACAACTGGTTTTTTCAACTCGTCTAGAGGTTTGAGACAGGGGGACCCAATTTCCCTAGCCTTATTTATTATTGCAGCTGAATAAATTTCCAGGGGCCTGAATAATCTTTTTGGAAAATTTCCCTCTCTGAGATATCATACAGATGCTAAAATTTTCATCTCTCACCTATCATTTGCTGATGATGTCATCATTTTTTCAAATGGTAGTAAGCATGCTCTTTCTAAGCTGATGAGTTTCCTCAAGTATGAAGTAATATCTGGACAAAAAATCAACTATCTCAAGAGTGGCTTTATCATTTCTAGAAAATCTGATCCCACTAGAGCTGAAATCATTGCTGCAGCTACTAGCTTTCAACAAAAAAAATTTCCGGTTACTTATCTAGGGGTACCCCTTTTTAAGGGAGCTAAGAAAATTTTTCGTTATGATGGGCTGTTACAAAAAATTTCTAATAGATTGTTCGGTTGGGAGACTAAACTCCTTTCTCCAGGTGGCAGAATCACTTTAATTCAAAGCACACTGTCGGCTATGCCTCTCCATCTGTTGCAGGTGATCTGTCCTACCAAACAGGTGATTGAAAGGGTTGAAAATTTATTCAACAGATTCCTCTGGGGCTCTAAGACTAATTCATACAAGATGCACTGGTCTTCTTGGAATACAACTTGTTTCCCTATTGTAGAAAGGGGACTGGGATTCAGAAATCTGAAAGACCATAATACTGCTATGGAAATAAAGATTTGGTGGCAATTCAGAACTGTTAATAACACTTGGGTCCAATTCATGAAAGACAAATATTGTGGCAATAAACACCCAAGTATTGTTAAGACTTCTATCCATGATTCCCCCGTCTGGAAAAGAATGAAGAAGGCAGGGATTATTGCTGAAAAATTCATAAGGTGGAGAATTGGCGCAGCAAAAATGTCATTTTGGCATGATGTTTGGTGGGGAAACTCTCCACTAAAAGACTATGCAAACCACAGGGGAACATCTTTTGTCAAAGTTGAAAATTACATTCTTAATGACACATGGAATACTGATCTTCTAAGATCAATTCTTCCTGAAAATTGTGTTCAAGAGATCCTTAAAATTCATATTGATCCCAATTCTCAAGATAAGCCATTTTGGAGCCTCACTCAAGATGGCAACTTCTCTATTAACAGTGCTTGGAATGAGGTCCGAAAAAAAAAAGCCTGTTCAGCTTGCTCTTTCCTATGCTTGGTACAGATCTCTTCCTATTAAGATCTCCTTCTTTTTTTGGAGACTTGTCAACAACTGGATTCCGATAGATAGCAGACTTCAACAGAAAGGATTCATTATGGCTTCTAAGTGTCAATGCTGCCAAGAGGTGAAATCAATTAGTCACTGCCTCTTTGAAAGCTCAGCTGCTCAGAAAGTCTGGACCCACTTCGCTGGAATCTTTAAAGTCAAAATCCATCTATCTGACTGCATCAAACATTGGTTTTCAAGTTGGCTCTTCTCTGGGGACTATACATGCAAAGGTCACATTAGAACACTAATTCCCATTCTGACCTGCTGGTTTATTTGGATCGAAATAAATTATGCTAAACATAGAGGGATGGGATTCTATCCTGCTAGAATTATTTGGAGAATAAGCAGAATGGTGGCTCAACTTTTTGCAGCAAACTTACTTAAAAAATGGCAATGGAGAGAGGATCTTGCTATTTCTGACCTCTTTTATTGCTCATTCAAAAACCAACAGCCTCTGAAAACCTCCTATGTTGTCTTGTGGAAAAAACCTGTTGAAGGGTACTATAAACTGAATGTTGATGGCAGTTTCTTCAGAGATCTAGGGAAAGCTGGTGGAGGGGGAATACTTACAGACTCTAAGGGTTCCTTTATTTGGGGTTGCTTTCTACCAGTGGAATGCACCTCACCTTTCAAAGCTGAGATCATGGCCCTCATTGCAGGATTAACAATCTGCAAGAACAGAAACATCAAGAAAATTTGGGTAGAAATGGATGCAAAAAGGGTTGTTCTTACCTTACAGAACAACAAATTTGGTAATTGAAAAAATTCTTATGATATCTGTAAGGCCAACTGCTTACTCAAGGAATGTCAAGCCTTCATCTCGCATATTTATAGGGAATGAAACTAGCCTGCTGACCTGCTTGCCAACCAATGTGCATTTGCGAAAACTTGCTGCATCCTTGAAAACACAAATGATCAAAAGTAGTTAAGAGGTATGATCAGAATTGACAATCTTAACTTACCAAATTTTAGATTCTATGCATACGCTTTATATGTTACTCTATACTTTTGGGTGGCCCATTGTTACTTGGAAAGAGGTTCTTGCATGTGTCCCTCTTTCCCCTTAACATTATGCTTTATGTTTAGTTTTATGATAGATTCTAACTTATTTGGTTAGGCTTTTGTAAAAAGGAACGACTTGTGTTCCTTTTAGTTTAGTTGGGTTTTTGGGACAGGTAAGTTCCCCAATCCCCTGTGGAGGTTTTGGTTTTATATCCCCCTCCACTTTTGTACTTTCTTTTTGGAATTAATATAAAACCCGGAGGGAAGAACCCCTTATTTTACCCCAAAACAAAAAAAAAAAACTTGGTGGGTTAAAAGCTTTGCCAATTGAATAACCATGTTTATCCATCCCACATCGGTAAATATTAAATAAATTTTGGTTACTAAACTCTTCAAATATAATTTGACAGGACTTGATGGTAATATGTTGAAGATTTTGCCGAATTCAATTTCTTATTGACTAAAAAATTGGGATTGCATAAAGATCATAGACAATCTTCATAAACTATATTGCATAGAAAAATAATTTAATGAAGCTGGATAGAGAATCGTCACAATTGCATATGGTTATATGTTGAAGATTTTGCACAATTCAACTTCTTATAGAGTAACTTAGGAATGTATAAAGATAATAGACAATCTTCATAAACTATTTGCATAGAAAAATAATTTTAATTGAATATAATATTTATCTCTCTTTGTTTCTTTATTTTCATTAATCTTAAGAAACATCTCTGTATAATCAGCCTCACAATAAACAAGTAGGCACCATGTTCACCAAAAATGAAATTCTGTTAAAATTAACTTAAAAAATAATTAATGAAGTAGGTAAAATAAAAAAGAAATTGTTCACTAAATGATACGAAACGAAAAAAAAATTAGAGGGCAAAATTGAAAGTGTGTCCAAGTTTAATGGCCTATGGCTCAATTAATCTACCCTTTTTTGAAAAATTAAGTATACTCGCACTTATTTTGAAAACGTGCATTTCTTAAGTGTTCCCAAAATAGTTTGGCAAATGCAACTAGTTATGGAGGAAATAAAAAAGATTATGAATGAAACCTCAAGTGTGAGTTTTCAGTGTATAAGGAGAAATGTCAATTAGTCATTGATGACATGCATGTTACAAATATACATGGCCACCCACAATGGGTGGTGAAGCATCCAAAATCGAACAATGGATACACGGTTGTTGTCCAAGCATGGCCATCCACAATGGATATTTTCGTATTAAACTTTAGATTAATCATGAACATTGGTATGGATAATTTTTTTCCCTTTTGAAGGGTTATATTTTTATAAGGAGTCTATGAAAGTTTTTATTTTATGGATATTTTCGTATTAAAGATATTACTTGATTTTTAGTTATATTGTAAGATTTATTTGATGACATGTTACTAATATACTTTCAATTTTAAATTTGTTTATTACTGTCAAGATACTACTTTTTAAGAAGTATTTTTTTTTCTTTATAACTATTTTTTAGGATAACATATATGTTGGAATTTATTGTCAAAAGAGAAAGGTAATAAAGAGAATTTCTAGAATTGAAAAGGCTGAAAAATAATTGTAATTCCGGAGAGATGGAAACTAATGGTGTGTCGACTTAGCCTTTTGCAATTTCAAAAGCATATTTGGACTTGGTCCTTTGTGTTTGAGTCACAAACACAAAAAAAGGCTCACATTTGAAAAGTAAAAATTAGAGACACCTAACCTTTTGAAAACATATTTTTTTACCTAACGTTTTGTAAACATGTTTTTTTACGTAACCTTTTGAAAACATGTTGTTTTTAATGTTATTCTCAAAATGTATATTTTAAGCCACAAAAGGAGGCTAGAAAATTTATAGTTCTTGAAAATTAAAGCAAAGCCATGTTTTCAAAAACTTGATTTTCTTTGATATGATACTCAAAATGTGCATAGGCTAAATTCCAAACAAAAAAGCACGTCCAAGTAAGAGGTTACGGGAAATTCTTGAATAGTCCAATTAGTGGGTTACCTTTCCTGACTTGTGGGTGGTCATGGTTTGAATCCTAGGGATTGAAGGGCAAATGGGGCGGGGTTACAAAAAAAAATTTTAAAAAAGGGAAAAAAAGAACAAGAGGTTACGGGAGTGGTTTTATACACATTATGGAGGAAGATATTTGAAATAATTGTTTTCCCACATCGGTTATTAGTGAAATGATTAATTACTTCATTAGCTTGTGTTTGTTCCATGCAGATTTTCATTGGTTACCCACAAAGGGTTACTGGCATTAAACATCTTCAACCTAATTGGTAACTAGTGATGCTCTTGCAAGAGTCGCCATCCACAATAGATACTCTAGCATTAAACATTGAAATATAAACAGCATAATGCCATCCGCAATGGATGGTATAGTGACAAATAATAACACTATTTTTCCTTTTTAAAGGGTAAAAATTTTAATAATAATACGACGATAAAGGAATATATTAAAGAACATTAACTTCAAACGTACTCTTGGAATGTGTGAATACACATGTGTATGCATGAGAAAATTTTCCGTTCCACGCATATTTTCATTAATTCCAAAGCTAGTTTTTTTTTTTTCCAGTTAAATTGCAAAATTTATGTTTTATATACTTTACATTCTCAATTTTAAAAAGTGTTTGTACCATTAAGATATTACCTTTAAGAAATTTAAGACTACTATTAGCCTAATTTTAGCCAGTGTTTGCAAACACTGAACACACTCATCTTCTATTTTCTCCCCAAACCCCAAGTGTAAGGCTTCCCTATTCTTCATTCAATTAAGCACAAAAACAATTTGAATATAATACTTTTTAATTTAATAATATGAAGAAAGAACTCTTAGTGTGTGTGTGTGTGTTTTTTTTTTCTTTTGTCAATCAAAACATCAAGAGAAAACCACAAGAGAAATGTCATTTGTGTTTGTTTAGGAAGGAAATTTTGACCCTTTTGTAAAGGTGTGGCACAAGACAGTCTTACACAACTCAAAATAGAATTATATTAAACTAAGTGGGCAATTTATCTTATTTTATATTATAGATATAGTATCAGAAATGAGAATCATGCTCACCAAAAATGAAAACATGTTAAAACTAAGTTAAAAACTAATGAAGTAGGTAAAATAAAACAAAAAATTTGTTCAATGAAGACATGAAATGAAACAGCATTCAATGCACACAATTAAAAGGGTGTCCAAGATTAATGGCCTATGGCTCAATTAATCAACCCGTTTTTGAAAAATATAATTTGTAGTGCCCCAATCCCTCACAGAATCGGGACTTCTATTAATCAAACTATACTCATCCCAAATCCAAACCCGGGCACAAAAGTTTAGGGAAAACGGATGGAGTCTCCCCTATTTATTGGACTAATCAAAAAACCTGCAAGCAGCAAGTATAATCACAATACAACACCCCAACTTCAATTGTCCAACTTTTCCCAGTCTTAAGGCCATCCGAGCCTCAGACAAAACATAACCATACAAGCATGCAATTAAAAGGCAATAAAATCTATCTTTAGCTATTACATGCCAACTACTCTATCAAACCACATAAGTTCTTAATTTAATTTACTATCCAACAAGCCGTACAAAATACATACAAGACTTCAAGGGGTTTCAAAACAAAACAAAAATACATTATGCCCCATCTTCACAAACAGCTTCCAACCACAGCAAGATAAGCAACCAACAACACGGTACACAAGGTAGTTGTTCTAACTACACCTGAAACATGTTAAAACGAGGCATGAATAACCAAAGTTACTCAGTGAGGGAGGTGATGCAGTAAACCAGGGTATGTTTTCATGAGATGCGACAAAGAAATAACATTAATATCACAAATAAACAAGCTAATTAAACAAGTATTCAACTACATATAAAAAAGATACGGTCCCACTTCAAGTCCTCAATCTCGTACCACGAATCACGAACTTCACGCAAGTGCCGACAAACCCTTACTCTAACAAGTTGGGATACTCTGGATGTATTCCGATCCTACGACCCTTTCTCCTGAGGTAGGTCCATGCCCAGCAGGTGAACCACGCCTCTGGGGTAGTGGAGTATGCCTCAACGAGAAAGGAATAGGCACCATGGTAGTCGAGGGAACACGGCAAGCCCGATGCCGCCTGTGTTTCTCGACGCTACCATGTCCGAAAAGGTTGCGCAACCCCGAGTCAAGTCATGAGAGCCAAGATTTTCAAATATCACATAATAGGGACGACAAAGTAGGCCGCCCTCGCAAGTAGTTGCAATATAAGCATTATAACAATATAAGCAAGAGATAAGCATATTCACTCAATTCTTAACAAGGTACACATAAGTATAAGAAATTATATTAAACTCCACAATTTATGAACAATAAAATAACTAAGATGCACAAAAGAATGAAAACTCCCTCACCTTTTTAAAAACAAACCTGCGAGAATTTAGCCAATCTTTCCAATACTCTCCGAAAGCACCAATCTCTTTAATAACCACTCAAAACCACTACCTAACACAACAATGCTATTCAACTTAAAGACAACTCATTCACATTAAAACAATTAATTTGCATGCAATAGTCACATTTTATATAATCATCAAGATATAGCTCAATTAGTATGATCTAAGAACACTAAACATGCATATTTCATGCTAAGGCTAAATGATGTGCTTACTTTAATCAAAAGTTAATTAACAAGCTTGAAGGCAACATTAACTTTCATAATTCCACTAACCATGCACTAAACTACTTTGAACTCCTAAACACGTTATTAAGACACTCTTATATTCATTAACTTGCGTTCATTCACGAACATTCCACTAAGTAGCGCTAGTTACACTAAGTTAAAATAAGAATTCTAACATATAGTAGAACACATACTTATCACATGAAATTCCGTAGATATTATTCATAGTCAATACACTAAAGTTCACATTATATAAACAACTTAACAACATAGTAAGAATTAGACAATATTCTTTCAAAGTAACTAAATCACACAATTTACAAACTTCTCTAATAGAATACAAAAGCTATCCAAATGCATTTAAACTCTCAAATAACTAACTACAAGTCAATTACTAACATTAAACTTAACTTTAACACTTTTTCCCCTTTGTCTATTAATACAATTTGAAGCACAAACAAAACACAAGTTACATAATTCACAAGCTAGTTATTCAACACTTCTAATGACACTTTATGACACCACTTAGAACTATGAAAACCCGTTTTTTAACCACATTTACCATAAAAGCCCCGAAAGCATTTGAACTACAACTACCTAAACCATCCCTCAAATCAATGTCATAAAAGCATTTTAGGCACTACCTAACATAATAAACACTAACTATGACAACCAAACACATCCAAACAACAAACCTATTCACAACCCCCTCTAGTGATCAATCCAATTTTAGTAAGTTCAATCAAGTTTTAACCACTTAAAAACTCTATCTGAGATACAATAACACCTATGGCATCATTTAAAGTTTAATCTAATTAAAAAAATTGACTCGATTAACCACGGATACGCTCACATACTAATTCAAACAAGGTTCTTGTAAGAATAGCACCATAGGCTCGTGACAATTAAATCTCACATAACTAATCAACTCACTTAATTAACACGTAAAATAACTCATTAGACATATCATAACCATCAATTAGTTCAAATAACCTCAAAACCCCAAACAAATCAAGCAAGAACTTCACAAAAGCATGCCCTTTCCCCATTTCTAACAGAACCCTAACTTAATCAGTTTGGTTACCTATGCTAATGACCTCCAAAGTTTCTAATTTTATGTATAAACGTAGATATTTGAGTGTAGATGACTTTAGACTCAAGAGGAACTCAATTCCGACCTAAA
This sequence comes from Ehretia macrophylla, assembly GCA_037974665.1. Taxonomy (NCBI): domain Eukaryota; kingdom Viridiplantae; phylum Streptophyta; class Magnoliopsida; order Boraginales; family Ehretiaceae; genus Ehretia; species Ehretia macrophylla. Next base: position 38,863,872 of record CM075780.1, on the reverse strand, counting down.
TTCCACAAGTTATGACCTTTTCCGTGCAACTGCGCGAACTACCCCTGCACCAGCGATTTTCAGACACATTTCGGAAATAGCTAAATCGCGGGGTCAAAACGTTAGAATTTGCCTTAGCTCTAGAAATCCACATTTTTTCTAAACTGTCTAATCTAGCTGCCATAAAAATTTCGTTTACATTTGCTATACTAAAACTATTTCGGAAGTCAGGGGCAGTGCAGTGTCCAAATCCGAATTTTGCTTGCTTATCATCTTCTTGTTATTTCTTGCATTTGAGCCAACAATAACCATTACTTTAGCCTTTATAACATTCCTACACTTCATTTATGCATTTAAACAAACACTTTGTCTACCATTTTACATTTAACAAACTAAACTTTATTCTATCAATAAACTACCATAACAATTGCTATTAAACCACAAAAGAGTGTTCTCTACGCATAATAAAAGGCAACTAAAGCATCAATAAGTAAGGATAAGGCAATAAATTATAATCTAGAAATTTTAATATAAACCCTAACTATTCAAATGCACAAAATATGATTTTTTCCTCACCTAGACCTTGAAGAACATGCAAAAGTTGGGCTAATCTTCTTCTCCTTCCTTATTTTCCTCTATTTTTCTTCTCTTCTTGTGTGTGTGTGTTTTAGTCATTTTATTGTATGTGTGTGTGTGTGGAAATCTGATTTTTGTGTGTGTTTTTGCGTGTTGTAGTGTATTAGGTGTAGATAATAAAAGAAAAAAAAATCCAAATGACCAACATGCCCTTCAACTAAATGCTATTAACTAGTTTGTCATTCTAGTTTAATTCTAACTAATTTAGTTGTTCCAATTCCTAATTGTCTACGTTAATTATTTTCTACGATTCCTACGATTTTCCAAAGTGTTCATGAAGTCCCGAAATTGTATGTAAAATGAGAATTATGCACATTAACCAATTAGACGTGCCTACTTATATAAGAAGTCATTTATATTGATGCAATATATGTTAATAGATTAAATTTCTTGTTAAATTAGATATATGCACATAGTTTGATATAAATGCACGTTAAACGAAATAGATGCACATAATCCAAAAATATGATATTTTATGCAAACGAATATACGTAAATAATTCAACTAGACATATAAATATATGCACATCAATAAAATAATTATATGCATGGGTCGGGGTGTTACATAATTAAGTATACCCGCATTTATTGGAAAACAAATACTTTTTAAGGCTTCGTTTGTTTGCTGTAAAATAATTTGTTGGATAAAATGATTTCCTAAAAAATAAAATATTTTATGCTGTTTAGTTGTCACACTGGAAAAAGTTTTTGGTGTTTGGATGTAATAGAGAAAAATTGATTAAAACTATTAGTTAATTATAATTTTTTTATTAAATATTAAGAATTAATCATTATTAATTAATTAAAATTATTAATTTATTATTACATTTTAAAATATTTTAAAAATAATTAATTAATAATTTTTTTAATTAATGCATAATAAATAAATTAGTTAATTAATAATTTCATAAATTAATAATAATTTATCCATTAATTATTATTAATTTATAAAATTAAATAAATAAATAAATAATAGTTAATAAATAAATAAATAATTAACTTAAGTAGATAATTAATTATTATTAATTAATTTAAATATAATTTATTTTTAATTGAATTTTTTTTTTAATCAATAAATTAAATTTTTTTAATTTTTTATAAATAAATAAATAATTTTATTATTTTTATTAAATTATTTATTTTTTTAATTAGTTACCATTAATTTATCAAATTAGATAAATAATTAATTAATAGTTATTAATGTATAAAAATTTAAATTAATCAACTAATTAATTAATTATTGAATAAATAATAATAATTAATATAATTTTATTAATTATTAATTAAAATTAATAACTTTTTATTATTAAATAATATTTTTAATATTTAAAATACATTTTTATTAATTAATTAATTATTTGTTAGGATTAAATTCATTAATTTTTATTTAATAATAACTAATTAAAAATGTGACGGGAGTGGTGTGGGGGTAGGGTCGGGGATGGGGTGGGATCAAGGCCCGAGGAGTGGGTTTGGGTGGGTGAAAGTGGGGTAGAATGAGTGAAAATATATATTTTTTTCTCAAAGGACATGAAAGTATTTTTCACTTATTTCAACTAAAAATTTTGTTTTGACCAAAAAATATTTTCCGTTTAACTAATTTTTCAGTGTTACCAAACAGCGAAAAATCAGAAAAACATTTTCCAGTACTACGTTATTCTCAAAATGATTTGGCAAATGCAACTAAAGGAATAATACCCACATTTTTTGAAAGGTCAATTGAGGGAGGAAAAAGATAATATTTATCAAGATGAGATCATAACAGTGGCGAAGCTATTCAATGATGAAGAAGGACTGCATCTCCCACTCATTTTAATTTATTTTTAAAAAAATGCAAAATGTTAATCAATCTAGTAACTGAGTTGCAAAATACTCTTGTTTGCTTATGTTATTAACTAGACGTCTAATGTCCTTCCTCAACTTTGTACCCTACTAAAGCACTTTTACTTTACTGGTATAGGAATGGCATATGATGCATTACTTGGCACCAAAAAAAAAAAAAATGAAATAGCATAGTCAAAATAGTGTTTGCATGGTCAAATTGAAGAGGATGGTTCTTTAAGGAATATAACGGCAATGCCATTTAGCCTATATAAGTAAGATGCGCTTTCACGGATGTAGTACGTAGAGATTTAAAGTGTTTTATATACTTTACATTCTCAATTTTAAAAATTGTTTGTACCATTAAGATATTACCTTTAAGAAATTTAAGACTACTATTAGCCTAATTTTAGCCAGTGTTTGCAAACACTGAACACGCTCATCTTCTATTTTCTCCCCAAACCCCAAGTCTATGGTTTCCCTATTCTTCATTCAATTAAGCACAAAAACAATTTGAATATCATACAAGAGAACTCCACAAGAAATGTCATTTGTGTTTATTTAGCCAGGAAATTTTGGCCTTTTTGTAAAGGTGTGGCAACATCCGAATTTCTGTCTTCGTCATATCTTTTGTTAAGCAAATAAATGTGGGGATTGATTGGCCTCTTATGGTCTTAGTTACCCCATTGGTTTATGTTTTCTACGCAATGTACCACATAATATGTGATATCTTTTAGATTGTGATAAATGGGATGCATGAAAAATCCTTGCACTTTGTAATAATATAGCCTTCATGGCTATACTTTCAATTTTATAATACAATGACTATGCCTCCTGTTTATCCCAAAAAAAAAATGAAAATATGTTAAAACTAACTTAAAAACTAATGAAGTAGGCAAAAATAAGACAAAAAATTTGTTCAATAAATGATACAAAATGAAAAAGCATTTAGTGCGCAAAATTGAAGGCGTGTCCAAGATAAATGTCATATGGCTCAATTAATCTACCCTTTTTTGAAAAGTATAATTAAGTAGATATGCCTGCACTTATTTTGAAAATATTTACTTTTTAAGTTATTCTCAAAATGATTTGGCAAATGCAACTAAAGGAAGAATACCCACATTTTTTAAAAGGTCATTGGAGGGAGGAAGGCGATAATATAAATCAAGATGAGATCATAATAGTGGCCAAGCTATTCAATGATGAGGAGGGACTGCATCTTTCACTTGCCCTAATTTTTTTTTAAATGCAAAATGCTAATCAATCCGGTGACTGAGTTGGAAAATACTCTGTTTGCCTATTTTATTAACCACCATTTTGAGATTTTGTCTTTGCCGCCTTTACCATAGTCAATTTGCTTGTTCTTTTGCACTCCCCATAGCTCGGCGTGCTTTCCTGACTTCACAAGCTTCTTTATCAATGATGCTGGATCTATGGAAACTTTATAAACCCCAGGAAAAGACAGTGCATGCTCCCAACAAATTTTAGCAAAACTAGCACACAAGTCATAACATTGTGGGTTACCATCCCACATCGGTAATTAGTTAAATAAAAAAATCATTTTATAATTGTTTGCTTGTTTTACATTAAACGTCAATGGTGTGACGACCCGGACCTAGCATATAAATATTTTATTAGTTTGAATTTAATTTATTTTATTAAATTGCACTATTCTTGAAAAACGTGTCACGATAACTGTTGCATTTACTTAAATTATATTCAATTGGCATTCCCAAAATAATTATTTTATTATTTTATTTATTAGAATTTATTTTACTAACAATTTAAAATGATTTAATTTCACTATTTGAATGTGAAGCCTCGAACCTGGGAATAATAATTTTTTTATTATTATTATCACCATTTGTATTTATTTAAATTATATTTAATTGATTTACATAAAGTCATTAATTTATTATTTTTATTTATTTATTTTATATTTAAATGATTTTCCCGGGACACTTATTCTATTATTTTAATTATTTAAATTGTTTCAAATGTTTTTAAATTAATTTATCTTACAATTTGAATGGGAAGCCCGGACCCGGATCTGAACGAACTAGTTTGTTATTTTAATAATTATATTTATTTATGTTTCCCGGACCCGAAGGAACTGGCTTATTATTTTAAGTAAAAACATTTATTTATTTGGCCCAGACTTGAACGGGCTATCTTAAAATTTGTAGTAATAAATGTATTTATGTGAATTTCATCTAATTACCAAAAATGATTATCTTATATTTATTACTTGTTTATAATTAATTGACTTAGTTTTCTCGAGCCCAAAGAGACTTTTAATTTATTATATTTAATTATTATGTGTGCATATTTGAATTAATTCTCCTTTATTTGATCTTATTTGTTATTATATGTTTTAAATTTTAAGTTTAACCTGAGCCCGAGTAAAATTTTAAACTGCTTTATTTTTCGAATTTGATATTTTTTTCCTGAACATTATTGTATTTAATATATTCGTTCATTATCGGAATGTACATTTCATATCCCGAGCATGAGGAAAATAAATATTTCTAATGTCCCCGAGTGAATAGTGATAGTTTATTATTTTAGACCTTTAGTATTCTTATTAGTTTTTACTTAGTTTTATAGCCAATTATATTTAATAGAAGCCCAAATCATTAGTAGGCCATTTATTTACTTAGCATTTACATACTTATACATAATAGTTAAGACAAAACAAAACAAAAGAAAGGAAAAAGAAATGTAAAGCTAAACTAGGACTTTTAACCAATTGTTGTATGTACATATTGTTATATTATATGATAACATAAGTCAAAGCATTAGGAAAAGGAAAGATCTTGGATCAGCAGTAGGATAGGGAAAACGTGGGACCAAGCTAGACTTTTAGCCGAAGTATATATGTATTTATACTTCTATTATTTGTTAAACAAAGAAAAACAAAGAGCACAAAAGAAATCAATAGAATCGGCAACCAGTGAGCAAGCCGTGAGGCATTTTTGGAGCTTAAGGTTGACTTCTTTTTCATTTTCCTTCCATTTAAGCCAAGGTCAAAGAAGGTTTAAGCTATTTTCCTTCATTTCCTAGCTTTACTAAGGTGAGGGAGTTTACATCTATAACATTTTAAAGTTTGTGTCAATTTTTGAGTTTTTGTGATTTATTAATTATGGCTATTGAAATGCTCTAATATGGTATTATACATGCTTTACATGTTATGTGGACCTTGCTAGCTTAGTTTACAAGCCTAATCTATGGTTGAATGCTTGAGTGTATGAAAGAGGCAATGAATAGTGACGAATTTTAGGGTTTCGTTTTTAATTGCTACTTAGGGTGAATTGATGCTCCATTTAGGTGCTCTAGACATTATTGAAACTAACTGGAAGCTCACGTGTAGTTAATTTGCCCGGAAATGAGTTAAAATGCGAATTAGCTAAAGTTTCAAAAGGGGGTTTTCACGAAATGTAATCCGGACACATTTGGACTTTAGATTAGATATCCTTGAGGCATGGAAGCACTTTTAGTGCTTTCGTTGCGTGAAATTGAGGTCCGGATAGGGTAGTTGTAGTTAAAACCCACTCAGGGCCTTCCTGAGCTTTTGTCTCCAAAGTGGGGTTTCAAGGCCCAGTTAAGTGTCTTTCAACCTTCTTAGGGATGTAAAATGGATGGCTTATGAAATTGATATCTTAAATTTTGTGTGGGAGAAGAAATGGCTTGGTTAACAAAAGGGAAAAAGAGAAAATGAATACTTTTGTGGTTTATGAACTTGTAGATGCTAGCTAGGTGTTTATATGCATGGAAATGATGTGTTTAAGCTACCTATTGAGTTTTGTGAGTAATCATGTCATTTGCCTCTTTATGACTATATAGTTATTTCGTGTGTATCTGGCTTATATTGAGGTTAATTGCGAGGGCGACCTACTTTGTCATTCCTCTTATGTGTTGTTTGATGATCTTGATTCTCGTGGACTTGTCTCGGGGTTGCACAACCTTTTCAGACATGGTAGCATCGAGAAACACGGGCGGCGTCGGGCTTGTCGTGCTCCCTCGACTACCATGGTGCCTATTCCCTTTCTCGCTGAGTATACTCCACTACCCCAGAGGCGTGGTTTACCTGCTGGGCATATGGACCTACCTCAAGAGAAAGGGTCATAGGATTGGGGTACATTCGGAGTACCCCATATTTGGAGGAGTAAGGGTTTGCCGGCACTTGCTTGAAGATCTTGGCTCGTGGCTCGTGATTGAAGACAAACATGGAACCGTATTCTTTTTATATGTGGTTAATTACTTCCTTACTTGGTTGTGTTATTTGATGTTGAATATGCAATTATCCTATTGCATATCATATTACATGCCCCGATATGCTGCATCACATCCCTCACTGAGTATACACGTTGTATACTGTGGTGACCCCATTCCATATCTGTAGGTTACGAGCTGGGACCATTGAATATATAGTGGAGGGTTCTCCTTTATATTCGAGTTGACACATTTTCTAGTCCAAATTGGACTGTGAGAAACAAATTTGTGAGGGCACGCTCGTACTTTAAGTGCGGGGTGTTCTAGAGCGGACAATATCAACTTATGTGGCGTCGCTGGTGTGCCTCTACCTTGCCTTCGTGGCAGGTATTCGCTTAGCCGGGACGTTACAGAAGTGGTATCAGAGCGGGCCGACCTTTGTGCCAGTGGCCGTGAGGGCGCTGGGCCTCCTTAAGGGGGGGTGGATGTGGTGACCCCATCCCACATCGGAAGGTTACGAGCTGGGACCATTGAATATATAATGGAGGGTTCACCCTTATATTCGAGTTGACGCGTTTTTCAATCCAAATTGGGATGTGAGAAACAAATCCGTGAGGGCACGCTCGTACGTTAAGTACGGGGTGTTCCAGAGCTAACAATATCAACTTATGTGGCGTCGCTGGTGTGCCTCTGCCTTGCCTTCGTGGCAGGTATTCGCTTAGCCGGGACGTTACATATACTCACCCTCGTTTCTAACCCATTTCAGGATCAGTGCTATAAGCTGGAAATGAGATTGCCTCTTGTGTGGCCTACCTGCTCTATCAGTATGTAGAACAAGAAAGAATGTGTACATTCTATGCATGTATACTATTTGAGACCTTATGGTCATGTATGTATTTGTGTTATCTTAAGAAATGTAATATTAAAGTTTAGTCTTGGGTAATAGTTAGGTACTAGTGGTTTGTAATAACTTCAATTGTTTACTCTTCTGTTTAGTTGACTTTCATGATGATAGGGATGAAACAGATTGAAGTTGTGGATTATGGTCTTGGGGTTGTATGTTGTAGTTTATAGGTTTCCAAATAGTCCTATAAATAGGAAAAACTCCGTCCATTTTCCCTAAAATGTTGTGCCCGGGTTTGGATTTGGGTTGAGAATAGCGTGATCAATAGAAGTTCCAGTTCCGTGAGCGATCGGGGCCTTACAAATGGCACGTGGTAAAGTCACCTATGAATTGAACATTGAATTAAATGGTGCTGCTGCGGTCAAAGACACGGCCATCCACAATGGATGGTGTTGGCATTACAACAAATGGATATTGATTGATAATTCACAGCTGTGCTACTCTGTGTTTCGGCTATCCACCATGGATGGTCTAGTTAAAAAGAATATCCATACTTTTTTTTTCCTTTCTTGGAGGGTAAAAATTTCAAGAGTTAATATATAAGATGTAAAGAAAAATAAAAAAAATGATGCATTTAGACTTTATTACTTTTTAAAAAATTTAATTTTTTCTCTATTGTTTAAAATTAACTAATTTAGTTCATATTGTATTCCAAAAAATTTAAATTCATCTTTATTATTCAAAATTAGTCAATTTATTTTATTTATTGATTCGGTTAATTCTCAATTAAATTGCAAAATTTATGTAATAACATGTTACAAACTATACTTGTTTCTTGTTTTATATACTCTACATTTTGAATTGTAATAACTGGTTATTACCGTCACAATACCACATTTTCAGAAGTGTTTTACTTCATTCTAACTAATTTTTAAGGAAATAAACTCTTCAAATATAATTTGACAGGACTTGATGGTTATACGGTGGGGATTTTGCCCAATTCAATTTTTTATTGACTAAATTGGGATTGTATAAATATCATAGACAATTTTCATAATTTAATGAACCTAGATAGAGAGCCGTCACAATTGCATATAATATTTCTCTCTCTCTTTGTTTCTTTATTTTCGATAATCTTGAGAAACATTCATACACAATTAGCCTCACAATGAACAAGTAGGCACCATGTTAAGAGTAGAGAGTCGTGCAATCACCTTCATGCACGCATCACAGACATTCTAACTATATTTCACTGAAATTTCAAGAATTTAACTACGCCCACAACGCATGCATTGATTCAGTTAAGAATCTAATTTCATTTGGCCTGCAAAATAGCAACCCATGTAGACAGTCAGTTTGCAAATTTCTCTCAAACACTAAGGAATACTGATTGTTGATGATAATAAAATAATATAATAAACTCTTCTCTAACAGTTTAAACTTTTAGATATGGTGATCACTTAACATGGTATCAGAGCCTAGGTACCAAAAAGGTGTTGGGTTTAAAACTCATTGTCACTTATTTAAAAAATTAAAATTGTCTATGTGTAAGCCTAAAAAACTAACTTTGCTTGTACTTGCGGGGGCACGTTGATAATATTAAAATAACATAATAAACTCTTCTCTAACAACTTAAACTTTTAGATGAGGTAATACCTTAACACTAATCAAAATAGTTAAATATTTAAATTATGTCACATGTGTGTTTAATCTTCTTCTGCATGTGTTATCTTCCACAAGTGTCTATGTGTGACCCATATCAAAATTAGGTCATACTTGTATTTAATTTTTCACGTGTGTTCCACATACGTTCAACCTTCCATGTGTATTTATCCACCACATGTGTTCAATTTTTCACGTATGACCCCTCTTAAATCTGGTCACACGTGAAGGGTAATGTTAGAATACACACTTATCTCACATTGAAAAATCAAAAGTTTCAAGACAAATTTATAAGATTTTAGGCTTTTCCATCTGACACCATTTGGTTTTAGGATTGAACTCCAGTTATCTTAACACAATGAACAACTGGTCTCGTGTCTTTATATAAAATAATATAATAAACATCTTTCTAACAACTTAATAGCGATGTGAATCTTTTTTTTCTAGATAGTATTGATACAGAGCCAGGGGTGGAGGTACCTAAGGGCTAGTGGGGACTGCAGAATAACGTTAAAAATTTTACATATTTTTTCAAAAAAAATAAATATTTATGCATTTTTAGTTAAAAAAATTAATTAGCTCCTACTAGAAAAAAATGTACTCATATAGTTGAAAAATTATTTATTTTAGCCCCCAAGCAGCCTCCACTGGCCCAGAATAATGTTAAAAATTCGATGTATTTTTTCAAAAAAATTTAAATATCTATGTATTTTTAGTTAAAAAAAATTAATTAGCCCCCACTAGAAAAACAATGTACTCATATAGTTGAAACATTATTTATTTTAGCCCCCAAGCAGCGCCCATTGGCCCAGAATAACGTTAAAAATTCTATGTATTTAAAAAAAAAGGCTAAATATCTATGTATTTTTAGTTAAAAAAATTAATCAGCCCCCACTGAAAAAAAATTTACTCATATAGTTGAAAAATTATTTATTTTAGTCCTCACTAAGAAGATTTCCTAACTCCATTCCTGTCCAGAGCAAGACTTGATAGCGGATGGGGAGAAGAAAACGCTATGCGACATCAATCCAATGAACAAATTAATATTCGAGTCACAAACACAAAAAAGTTCACATTTGGAAAGTAAAAATTAGATATTCCTAACCTTTTGAAAACATGTTTTTTTATCTAACCTTTAGAAAATATTTTTTTTCAATGTTATTCTCAAAATATATATTTTAAGCCACAAAAGCTAAAAAACTTACAGTTCTTGAAAACTGAATTGTAGCCATGTTTTCAAAAACTTGATTTTCTTTGATATGATACTAAAGATGTACATAGGCTAACTTCCAGAAAAAAAAAAAAATCACATCCAAGTAAGAGGTTACGGAGAGTTTTGGGTTTAGTGGATTACCTTTCCTAGCTAATGGGTGATTAGGTTTTGAATCCTAAGGGGTGAAGAAGGGCAGATGGTTGTATATACACATGATGAAGCAAGGTATTTCAAATAATTATTTTCCCACATTGATTATTAGTGAAATAACAATTTACTTTATCAGCTTGTGTTTGTTCCTTGCAGATTGCCATTGGAAACCCACAAAGGGTTACTGGCATTAAACATCTAAATTGGTAATTAGTGATGCTTTTGCAAGAGCCGCCATCCACAATGGAAGCTCTAACATTATACATTGAAATATAAACAATATAATGCCATCCACAATGGATGGTAAAGTGAAAAATAATAACACTATTTTTCCTTCATAAAGGGTAAAAATTTTAACAGTAATATAATGAAGGACTATATGAAAGAAAAATAACTTCAAACATACTCTTGTTACAAGAATGTGGGGATACGCATGTACATGAGAAAAAATTTCGTTCCATGCATATTTTCATTAATTCTAAAGATAGTTTCTTTTTTTTTTCCAGTTAAATTGCAAAAACTTATGTTTTATATACTTTACATTCTTAATTCTAAACAATGTTTGTACCATTAAGATACCACCTTTAAGAAATTTTGGGGTACTATTAGCCTAATTTTAGCCCGTGTTTGCAGACACTAAACACATTTATCTTTTATTTTTTCCCCAAACCCCAAGTCTAAGGTTTCCCTATTCTTCATTCAATTAAGCACAAAATTATTTTGAGTATCATACTTTTTTAATTAATTAATGTGAAGAAGGAACTCTGTGTGTGTGTGTAATACCCTGATCCCTCACGAGACCAGGACTCCTATTTATCATGCTATTCTCACCCAAATCCAAACCCGGGCACAAAATTTTAAGAAAAACGGACAGAGTTTTCCCTATTTATAGGACTATTTGGAAACCTGTAAACTACAACATACAACCACAAGACTATAATCCACAACTTCAATTTGTTTCATCCCTATCAGTATGCAAGTCAACTAAATAGAAGAGTAAACAATTGAAGTTATTACAAACCATTAGTACCTAATCATCAAACAAAACTAAAACTTTAATATTACATTCCTTGATATAACATAAATACATACATGGGCACAAAGTCTCAAATACAATACAAGTATATCATGATCACATTCTTCCATGTTTTACACACTGATAGAGCAAGCAGGTCACACAGGAGACAATTCAATCTTCAGCTTTTCCTGAAATATGTTGAAAAGATGAATGAGTAACCAGGTTACTCAATAAGGGAGGTGATGCAACATACCGGGCGTGCATTATGATATGCATACACAAGAAATCATATATATACAACATAAACCAACAAGGTTAAATAGCCAAGTAATTAACCACATTAAAAAGGATACGGTTCCACTTCAAGTCTTCAATCACGAGCCACGAGCCACGAACTTCACACAAGTGCCGGCAAACCCATACACCAACAAGTTGGGATACTCTAAATGTATCCCGATCCTATGACCCTTTCTCCTAAGGTAACACCATATGCCTAGTAGGTGAACTACGCCTCTTGGGTAGTGGAGTATGCTCAGCGAGAAATGTAATAGGCACCATGGTAGTCGAGGGAGCACGGCAAGCCCAATGCCGCCCGTGTTCTCGACACTACCATGTCCGAAAAAGGTTGCGCAACCCCGAGACAAGATCACGAGAATCAAGAATATCAAAGATCACATAAGAGGGATGACAAAGTAGGCCGCTCTCGCAATTAAACACAAATAACACGAGAAAATACATGATAGCGTGTAAATAGTATATGTTAGAAGTTGTGCAGTATAAGTATGGATTAATTTCACAGCAAGATGACCAATATGCTTAATCGATGAACCTTTTTGATGAAAACCAAAAACGGATGCAATAATTTGGTGTAAACTGAGTTTGTTACAATTTTGTTATAGATGATGTTGCAACATTAACTGGAATATTAGTTCTATCACAGACCATTAACAATCTGTTTCTCTAATTCCTTAGTTTATTCCACTTAATGTTTCAACATGAGTAGTAACAGTAAATGGTAGCGGAAATAAACAACTATAACAGAAATAAAGAACACCAAGATTTAACGTGGTTCAACCGTGCGGTCTACGTCCACGGGACCTCCCCTGGTCCAACAAACCTATTCATTAAGAATCAAATTACAACATCAATGGACTTACACAAGTAAAGACTCCTTCTTGACCTTTGACGCTTAGATGAAGAACTCCTTAATGAACTTCGGTTTGGCGAGCTCCCCTCGACTTGGAATGTTCTCTCCCGAGAACTACACCTTCTTCTCCCGAAGAATGAATAAAAGAGACAGTAATCTAATCACTCAAAGACTTATACAAATCACTCATGTCTTACTGTCAAACAAAATAAAGATGCAACACTTAATACAATAAAAGACTGAAACACATATCGTGTTGCAACATCACTTGGAACACTGGATAGAAAACTCTTTTGTATTTTCTATTGTAGCTCTTTGCTTCTGCCTACGTTTGCTCAATCTTTGCTGCGACCTTTTGCCTCATATAAATACTCACTTCCTGCTGCAGATCATCTTGGGTTGCAAGAAAAAGCCTTGACTCATAAAACCTATTCTTCCTTTCCTTGTAAATATGCCATAAATGTCATTCCTTAATTAACACAAATCTTCTTCTCATGTGGTAAGATACCATAAGATTTTTTTGCACAATATAAAAGGGAAACACACAAGTATGGTAATATCATAAGTTTTGCTAAAACATAGCCAATCAAATCCCAATTAATTTAATTGCCTTAACAATCAAAATCCAATCAATTTAATTGCCAATCAATCTAATTTTCTTAACAGTATATATAAACTATTTCAATTACTAATCATACAATCTATAACTAATAAAATAAGTTAAGATGTAAAAAAAAAAAAATGAAGACTCCCTCACCTCTACCAAGCTCCAAGATGCTAGAAAGTAGTTTAAATTTACTCCAAAACCTCCTTTAGCTCAAATATGCAAATCCCTATTATATTCATATAAGTACATCACCTTAGCAATTAACTATGTTATTTTCACATTAGCACGTTATCCTAAGTAACCACATATTACTCATGAAGCGAACCCATGAAAACTAGCAGCAGTAGTTAACTTAGCTATTAACTATATCAATTCTAACTTAATTATTTCTTAACTCCATCCACAATGATAACAGTTATATATAATCACTCATGTATATCATATTGCCACATAGCTTAAAAGTCATACAAATATATCTAAAACATTTCTTTAATCTTACGAAGGACACTACTACATCAACATTTAACTAGTTAAACTTCATACCCAATTCAACTTCATTTATCTTGCAAAGGAATATCCAATTATATATTCAATCAAGATGACTACAGTTAACACTTAACATAATTCAACTATAACATGAGCATGTATGACATTAACTATATTAGCATTTAACAAGTTAACTTCATAACTAGTTCAACTTCAACTAGATCACAAGGAAACATCAAGTTAAGCATTTAACAGCTACCTACTCAGTAACTAAACATGTAACTTCAAGCAATCTATTCATATAAACAATAAATGTTCACATTTAACTTCTAAATAGATGACCAAACAATGAAACTATATCAAGCTATCATACTTAATAACTAAACACTCCAATTTATCCAACTAGTTAACTAATTAATTAAACATACTTTAAGCATGGATTAACTTAAATCAACTCAAGCATTTACCAAACCAATAACCAAATACTCAAGCAATTCAACTAACTTTAACACATACATTAAGCTAAGCTCATGAACATGATTGAAAACATACTTTACTTCCCATAACTTGCAAACACCCTTTGACAACTAACACTAGTATGTGCATGACTTTAATTACTCTTGATTATTTAAATAGCAAGTCACTACACAAAATTCATCATTATTCAACTCAAATTAACCTTTAGTGCAACATTAATCACTTAGCTATATAAACTGAAATTTTTAACTATATTTGCTTAACATTACTTGTTCAGTTAGCAGCCTTAATGTCCTATAAAACTTCTAAAATTGCACATACATATAGTTCATCAAGTGTAGATAGGTTTAGCCTCAAACGGTTCCTAATTCGGAGTTAAACTCATCAAGTTATGCCCTTTAGAAAATCATTGCGCAGCCAGCCCTGAATTACGCAAAAATCAGTCACCCTACTGTTTTGGCTCCAAAACAACCCCTTAATGATAGAATTCGATATTTTCCCCAAAAAAGAAATTGTTCCTCAAGTTCTTATCTACAATATAAAAAAATTCAACCAATTTCGACATCGGTTACTACCTCAAAACATCTCTACAAATTCTCTGCGCAAACTGTCCAACTTTCTCACTTTTGCACTAATGTCTATTTAGCTTGTTTTCTAGCATTTCTACTTGGTTTGCTCTTGGTTTTAGCATATACTATATTCATACACTTCATTGAGGCCATTTATCAAGCATTTAATCTTTACTCTTGCACTTCAACTAGCAAGACAATAATACAACCAAGTCTACTACCAACACTAAGCTAACATACAAAAGAGGACTCCCACAACATGTATCAAGCTAGAGAATACCATTTCATGCATTTATAAGTTCATTGATTACATAACTACATCTATGCTAACATTAAAGAAACCCTAATAAGCAAAAGAAATGCAAATTAAGCATCAATCCCTCACCTAGCTTGAAGAATCATGCAAAAGTTGAGCTAATCTTCTTCTCCTTCCTTATTTTCCTCTATTTTTCTTCTCTTCTTGTGTGTGTGTGTGTTTCAGTCGTTTTATTGTGTGTGTGGAGATCTGATTTTTGTGTGTGTTTTGTGTGTTTGTGTGTGTTGTAGTATATTAATAGGTGTAAATAATAAAAGAAAAAACCAAATGACCAACATGCCCTTCAACTAAATGCTATTAACTAGTTTGTTATTCTAGTTTAATTCTAACTAATTTAGTTGTTCCAATTCCTAATTGTCTACGTTAATTATTTTCTACGATTCCTACGATTTTTCAAAGTTTTCGTGAAGTCCCAAAATTGCATGTAAAATAAGAATTATGCACATTAACCAATTAAACATGCCTACTTATATAAGAAGGCATTTATATTGATGCAATATATTTTAATAGATGAAATTTCTTGTTAAATTAGATGTATGCACATAGTTTGATATAAATGCACGTTAAACGGAATAGATGCACGTAACCCAAAAATGTGATATTTTATGCAAACAAATATATATGTAAATAATTAAAGTAGACATATAAATATATGCACATCAATAAAATAATTATATGCACGAGTCGGGGTGTTACAGTGTGTGTGTGTGTGTGTGTGTTTTTTTTTTTTATCTTAGTCAAAACATCAAGAGAAAACCACTAGAAATGTCATTTGTGTTTGTTTATGCGGGAAATTTTGGCCCTTTTTTTAAGGTGTGGCAAATGACAGTTTTACTCCGCTCAATATAGAATTATGTTATACTAAGTGTAAGAACTAAGGAGTAGTTAATATAAAAGAAAATTTTTGTTTGGGCAACTTATCTTATTTTATATTATAAAGTTAAATAGTATGAGAAATGAGAATCATGTTCATCAAAAATGAAAATATGTTAAAACTAACTTAAAAACTAATGAAGTGGGTAAAATAAAATAAAAAATTGTTCAATGAATGATATGAAAAAAAAACATTTAGTGGGTAAAATTGAAAGCATGTCCAATTTAATGGCATGTGGCTCAATTAATCTAACCTTTTTTGAAAAATAAGTATAGCCGCACTTATTTTGAAAACATGCATTTTTTAAGTTATTATCAAAATAGTTTGGCAACTGCGACTAAAGGATGAATATCCACATTTTTTGAAAGGTCATTTGAGGGAAGAAGGTGATAATATAAATCTAGATGAGATCATAACAGTGACAAAATTATTCAATGACGAGAAAGAACTGCATGTCCCACTCACCTTAATTTTTTTTTCTTAAAATGCAAAATACTAATCAATCAAGTGACTGAGTAGCAAATTACTTTGTTTTCCTATTTTATTAACTAGATGTCTAATGTCCTTCCTCAATTTTATACCCTATTAAAGGAGGACTTTCACCTTATACTGTATAGGATTGGTATAGGATGCATTACTTGGCACAACAAAAGACAAAGAAAAATAAAAAGAGATGAGAAAGCATAGTCAAGATAGTGTTTGCATGGTCAAATTGAAGAGGATGGTTCTTTAAGATTATAATGGCAATGCCATTTAGCATATGTAAGTAAGATGCGCTTTCACGGATGTGGTAGAGATTCAAAGTAATTTTTTTTCTTTTGGTCGAAAAAGTCGACTTGGTTGATGGCCAAAAAAAGAAAAAGAAAGAAATAAGTCAACTGGGATGGCCATTTACCCATCCCACATCGATCGGTAAATAGTTAAATAAAATTTTGCTTTATAATTCTTTGGTTATGCCTCACGCATTGTCAACGGCGAGTGGCAAAATAAGTTACCTACAACGGGCGACTTGCATCAACTCTTTAATTGTGGATTAAATGATCCTGCTGTCCGAGACATGGCCATCTACAATGGGTGGTGAAGCATTCAAAATTGGTATATTTGTTGACAACAAGCGTTTGCTCAGCGAAGGCATGGCCATCCACAATGGATGGTCAAGTTTAAACTAACATTTTTTTTCTTTTTTGAAGGGTAAAATTTATGAGTCTATGAAAGAAAAATAATTTCAAACATACTTGATGAGGATACTTGATTTTTAGTTATATTGTAAGATTATTTGATGACATGTTACAAATATACTTGGTTTATATATTGTACATTTTCAATTTTAAAATTGTTTATTACTGTCAAGATACTACTTTTTAAGAAGTATTTTTTTTCTTTATAACTAATTTTTAAGATAACATATATGTTGGAATTTATTGTCAAAAGACTGAAAAGTAGATAAAGAGAATTTCTAGAACTGAAAAGGTGATGTGTTGACTTAGGCTTTGCTAACAGTGAAATTTTAATTTTTGAGTTGGTGGCGGAGCCACTAATGCATGAAGGGGTGCATGAAGGAGTTCAAAGTGTTGTTGAACAAAAATTATTGATTGTTTGGACTAAGATTTACTTGATGACATTTTACAAATATACTCAACAATTTCAATTTTAAAAGTTGTCTATTACTATCAAGATACTACTTTTTAACAAGTATTTTTTTCTCTCTCTTTATAACTGATTTTTAAGAACTCTGAATTTTCAATTGGGTGAATAGCCTCGAATCCCCCTGTGCTCAAACGAAACTAGCTATAACCCCCATGTGGTCCAAAAAATATAGTCGGACCCCCCCTCTGATTCTACCCGAGGTGCATACAACCCCCGTTCTGTCAACTTTTTTGTCCAAACTAGCGGAGAGTGCTAACCACGCGCGAGTAATGCAGCTATTGATGGTTTTTAACAATAACATTAAAAAAATTACAACGAAAACTGACCAAAATACCCTCAATTCCAATTATACATGAACATTTTATCCTCTCTTTCTCTTCCTTTTTTTAATATTTTCTTCTTCCTCAACCTATCTCTTCGACCCTTGCACAGCCACTTTGCCCATTCACACTCTCTCCATATAAGCGTACACATGAAGCAACACAAGCATTTAACAAAACCAACCCACATCTACAAACGTCACCACATCACCAACATCTACCATTATGCCCAACATCACTACCACGCATCACTCATGACATTCACATACACGCAACACAAAAGCATCACCAGCAAACACCACTGCCAACCTAACGCCACCATCTCACTAGCTATTATCACCAATAAACACATATTAACACTTATCATTTATCAAACCAATTTCAATTAACTACCATTATATATATATATATATATATATATATATATATATATATATATGCTCAAATTTCATCAACACTTAACAAATTCTAAATAAAAAATGCAGAATACTTGATCCCCAATTTGATAAATCTATGAGATTGTAAACCCTAGATCTAGAGGTGGCATTTGGATCGGGCTGATACAAGCCCAATTCAGCTCAGTACACGAAAATTCGGGCCTAGCTCAGTTCGATTGAAAGTCTCGACTCGGCCCAACCCACTACATATAGGTGGACCGAGCTGAGTCATATATTTTTTTACCAAGCCCATTTGTACCCCAGCTCATTTGTGCCCAAGTCCATTTGTGCTCAAGCCTAGCCCAGCTCAACCACCGCCACCATTACCACCAACAGGCCTAGCACCCGCACAAGGAACACTTATCCACTAACTTTCTTCAAGCATTTATGTAATGTTCGTTTTTTATATTTATTAGTAACGTATCTGTGTCTCGTGAACTTGTGGTTTGTTAAGTAATGTTTTATCATTTATAATAATATTATCAATCAACTTATGTCTTGTTATTCGTTAAATTAACTTTTTCGTAAAAAAGGTTAAGGTTAAGTTTTTTTCATTATTAATCCAACTATCAAAATTCAGAACACACTAATCACAAAAAAAAAACAAATGGGTTAGCCCAGCCCAGTTCAGCCCAGTTCGCGACTCATAGTAGAGGGCTCGTGGGCCGGGCTGGGTCCTATATTTCAAGAATTGAGCCCAAATCAACTCAGCCCACTAAATATATGTGACGAGCCGGGCTCATTTTTCTTAACCCACGATTCGACCGGGTCGTGCCGTGTCGTGCCGGGCTGGCCCATTTGCCAGCTCTACTTATATCTATTAAAAAATAAAATTAGCAAGCTAAATATCCTTAGGCATAATATTGACCCTCTTGGCTTGAATAGCACACAGGTTAGTAACCTCAAACAACCCCACCAGATATGCCTCAGCTGCCTCATCGAGAGCTGCAACAGTCGAATTTTGGAACCTCATATCAGTCTTGAAGTCCTGAGCAATTTCACCACCCAAACGCTAGAATCGCAACTTCAATCAGATATTGGGTTATTATGTGTTGTACAAGTTTATGGCATATGTGATGTGTGTGTGTGTGTGTGTGTATGATTTTGTGAAGTTGGGTTACTGTGGGTGAATGTGTGTGTAAGGGGAAGTGAGACGGCAGTAAGGAAGAAGAAGAAGAATAAAAAAGTATATAAATGGACAAAATTAACCCCCTAAATGCCTCTAATATATTAGAACTCAAGGGGGAGTTTGGGTTTTAGCCATAAGGGTATATTGGTTAATTAACTGTTGTCGTTAGTTTTTTTTAATGGAGACTAATGAAAGTAGTGCGTATGCACCTCGGGTAAGACCACAGGGAGGTCTGACTATATTTTTTGGACCACATGAGGGGTACAACTAGTTTCGCGTGACTACAGGAGGTCCGAAACTATTCACCCTTTTCAATTTTAGAAGTTGTTTATATCTTTGAATTTATTGTGATAAGAACTCTGGCATTTTTATGTTAATTTTTTATTCATAACTCCGATTTACTTTCATCCAATATATATACACTCCTCGGAGATTAAATGATCTTTGGACTTTTTCAGATAGAATGCAATTTATGTTTTGACAAAAAAAAAGTTGTAAATAATATGCGTATAAAAATGTTTAATAGTAAGAGGAATAGAGGACAATTCAAGAAAAGTTATACGCAAATAACATAGGAATAACAATGTCCTCTAATAAGAGAGGTAAAGGCCAATATAAAGACGTTCAAATGAAATTTCATGTCCATGGAACTGAAGCTCACAACCCTATAGTGGGATTAAAGTGAGCAATAATCGTCAATACATATGATCAACCCCATAGTGCACTTACAATTTAATTTGATTTGGTTTATGAGGGAAAACAAGGAAACATAATAAAGGGGGAAAATAACAGAGGAATACAAGAGGTTGCAAACTCAATTGGTTACGTTGTACAGTCTTAGCTTTCTCTTAAATTAAAATATTTATATATAAATAAATAAACAGAGGGATATTGCTTCCCTATCTTTTCTTTCTCGTCTGTTTCCTCATTCTTTTTTATGTTAACCTCATGTGAAAAGAAATAGAAGCAAAAGATTCTCAACAACAAAGCACTTTGGCTTCAATCGAAGTAGTACTAGTCAAGGGGACAAAATATCCAGATTCTTCATCTTGGGATTAGTAACAAACTTCATGCAATACAAAGAAGTTGTCCTTTATGCATGTCATCTATGGAAAATTATTCAAAACGGTCTGACAAACGTCATGTTGTAAGTGAGTGTGGGACGGGGCCCAAATCCGGCCTAACGTTCTTCAACCATAACAAATACCTCTGCACTTTTTAAGACCCCATTGCAGACTTATGTCCACAATTCTAAAGTAAGCCAAATAGTACAGATACTCTTCCAAGTAGCTTTACTTCTGCTGCAAATATTCCCACCACTCTTTGTATGTGTAGTATTATCCCTGACATGCGATATGAAATATCAATAGAGTAATAATAAAAGACGAAAAATCAATGACATTCGGACCATTTTGAATATTTTTTTTCAAGTTTATTGAAGTATCCATGCAAAACTCGGTAAATGTAGGGTATTTATACCAATACTCCACTAAGGCATGATATGAAAAGGTAAAAAACAATAGATAGTCTTCTATATTTCAAACTAATCCATCCTATAACAAAATAGTATAAGTAAAAAAGAAATATTTAACTTTTAATCCATTATACATAATCTCTTGAAGGTAAAAAAATATATGTAATCCAATATAATTCTGAATGATGGTCCACAGGGATGAATTCAAAACTTTTATTCAGTGGGGTTAAAATAAGTACTCAATTTAACACTTGCATATATATAATATTCAGTGAGGCAAAGTTTGCACTCAAAGGCCAAACTTTACACTGCTGAAAATGAAAATGAAAAATATAATCAATAAATTTGAATATTTGATAAACATTAATGGTATTAATTATCATCAAAATTAATAATTACCTTCACATGGAATTGTCTCTTGTTGTTCTTCTCTAAGACAGTTAGACTAATCTGTGCACGATTAGATGTGTCCACTGATTGCTCATGGTTTGGTTCATTTACGTGCACAGATCAAGAAGAGATTCAACGTCAACTTGGTGGGTTTAAAGTTTTGCCAATTGAATAACAATGTTTCTTCATCCTACATCAGTAAATATTAAATAAATTTGGGTTACTATCTCACATCGTTAATTAGTTAAATAATTTTTAGGGTTTAGGGTTTAGGGTTCAATGTCAATGGCATGTGGCAAAGTTACCCATAGATTTAACATTGGATTAATAAGTGCTGTTGTGGTCATAGACACGATTCACTATGGATGGTGTTGGCATTACAACAAATGGATATTGATTGATGATTCGCTGCTCTGTCTCACGACCATCCACCATGGATATATGGTCTAGTTAAAAAAAATATCCATGCCTTTTTTTACTTTCTTGGAAGGTAAAAATTAATTTCAAGAGTTAGTATATAAGATGAAAAGAAAAATGACGCAAATAATCTTTATTATTTTTTCAAAATTTTAAATTCGTTTCTATTGTTTAAAATTAGTTAATTTAGTCCACATTAGTCAATTTACTAGTGCTTCAATTAATTCTCAGTTAAATTGCAAAATTTATGTAATAACATGCATTTCTTAAGTTATTCTCAAAATGGTTTGACAAATGCAACTAGTTGTGGAGGATATAGAAAAAATTATGAATGAACTCTCAAGTGTGAGTTTTCAATGCATAAGGAGAAATGTCAATTGATCTTGTAATTGGGTCGTTAGGGGTAAGGTCAAGAATTATTTGCCTATTAATTGGGCATTTAACATGTAACGCCCCGATCCCTCACGAAACCGGAACTTCTATTAGCCATGCTATTCTCAACCCATTTCCAAACCCCGGACATGAAATTTAGGAAAAAATGGACGGAGTTTCCCCTATATATAGGTCTATCTAAAAACCTGCCAACAGTCACATACAAGTCCTGAATCACAATCAACCATTCATACAACCTAGCTTTCAAGATTCATAAAGCCAACCAACTCCTCAAGGCCATCCGAGCCTTGGAACAACAAAATCTACTTATAGCACACAAGCATGCAAGACAAAATTAATTTTAACTATAAGTAGTTGGATATGACTATAACAAAGGTTTCTTATCAAGTTAACAAACACCCAAGCATGCAATAAGAAAAGTAAACTAGGATTCATTATTACATGTCATCTAACTTAGTCATCCATTACATAAGATTACAAGATACTACATTCACCAACTATACATAAGACCACAAGGTCTCAAAAGCACAACAACCAACAACTTCAAACAAACTACACACATAATCAACCTTATCACACAAGAATCAAAGATTCTGATCTACGTATACTTCTTCTTCTTCCTCTACTGCTAACAGCTGGGGATTCTCCTCAGCTTCTCCTGAAACATGTTTAAATGAGGAGTGAGCAACAATGTTGCCTAGCGAGGGAGGTGATGCAACATACCGAAGCGTGCAAAATGATATGCAGATACAAGAAATCATATATATATATATATATATATATATATAACATAAACAACAAGATCAAATAGCAAGTGGTTAACCACATTAAAAAGGATACGGTTCCACTTTGTCTTCAATCACGAGCCACGAATCACAAACTTCACGCAATTGCCTGCAAACCCTTACTCCAACAAGTTGGGATACTCCAGATGTATCCCAATCCTACGACCCTTTCTCCTGAGGTAGGTCCATGCCCAGCAGGTGAACCACGCCTCTAGGGTAGTGGAGTATGCTCAGCGAGGAAGGGAATAGGCACCATGGTAGTCGAGGAAGCACGGCAAGCCCGACGCCGCCCGTATTTCTCGATACTACCATGTCCGAAAAGGTTGCGCAACCCCGAGACAAGATCACGAGAATCAAAAATATCAAAGATCACATAAGAAGGACGACAAAGTAGGCCGCCCTCGCAATTAAACACAAATAACACAAGAAAACACATGATAGTGAGTAAATAGTACATATAAACTATTTCAATTACTAATCATACAATCTATAACCAATAAAATAAGTTAACATGTACAAAAAAGGATGAAGACTCCCTCACCTTTGAAAAGCCAAACCTCCTCAACCTAGCTCAATGTACAATCTCTAGCTTATTCATACAAGTGCAACATTTAGACATTAAAACTAACATAATACTATGCAAGTAAGCTAGCGTAATCATAATAAGCATCTTACTTAACATAAAGTCACTCCGATTAGAAATGTATAATTAGTAATTAACTAATTCTATTCATATTTACTTACTAGCCAAAAACATCCAGTTAACAATCAACAAACCAACATCCTTCAACCTAGTTATTTTTACTGTCTAACAAGTATACAAGATAAAAATTATATATAGAACTTCAAGTTAAAAGAAACATTTTATTAGCTAATACTGATAGTCCACCACTAGCACTTAGAAAAGAAATGCATTTTCAACTAATAGAAAAGTTATCTATAACTACTTAATAACTAATATGCAACATTAACTAAGTGACCATATTACAAGTTAAAATTCTAACATAACCCCAGTAGGATCCACTTACTAATCATATTTACATGTAGTAACCAACTATCAAATTGGAAACAGCTTTATATGTAAGTTTAAGTTTAACGAGGGAGCATATTCTCATTCATTTTATAGTTAAGCATTTTTTTTTCTCATATAGGCATATATTATACTTTAGCTACAGTCACTCATTTTTATTCAAAGGACTAAACATTCCATCTAATTACTCCATTCAAACAAGGACATAACTCAGAAATGAATTATAAACCATTATAACAGAGTAATAAGTCATATCTTAGCAACTAGGCTTCTAAATTCATCTCCAACAAGCATCAACTTCCAACTCTTTATAAATTATGGACTATCTTAAATATTTAGGCTTCTTCACCTATCAATGGTTAAAAGACAGTTTTATAAGATATCTTGCTAACTCTCTTTAAACTGAATAGTTAACAACTTGTCTATCAAATAATTCATTTGCAACAATAAACCAATTCTAACCTCAACTAGCCAAACTAACAATCCACTACATCTACTTTTAAATTAGAATACAAGGCTTGTATCAAATCAATAGTTCATTCAAAGCTAACTAGTGAAAACCAACACGACTTAACATTTCATATTACATTTACATAGAATTTAAGGACAAGAGGGAAGGGTGAAAAGCCACGTCAGCTGCAAGTCCAATTACTAGGTCAGAAACAACCTAGAATTCAATTATAGAAATCTGTCCAGTTCCAACCTACTCACATGCCTCTCAGAAATTACCCAAAAACGAGTACCTAGAGTTAGAATTCGGTCAAGCCTTAGAAATACACTTTTGTTCTGCTAGGAGCTACTACAACATATCCAAAATTCAGCTCATTTCATCAACGTTTGCTAGGTAAAATTGGTTCTACAACTCAGACACGAAAATCTGTCTAATTTTCCAGATTTAACATAAATCATGCTTTTGCAATTATTTCATTATAAACACAAATTTTTAAGGCTCTACTACACATGAATCATCATATATACTCATATACAACATAATAACAAGATACTACAACATTTAAAATAAGGAAAATCTAGCATATAACATATTATGTACTCAATCTTAGTCATATAGCACATAATTAAACAACAATAATCAACCATTGCACAAATGAACAAGTTCAACAGTTTCAAAATTTTAGTAGTAACTCAACTTTGGCTGTAAACTTATCTAAGCAAACGACCTTCTATGAAACTGATTTTTATGTGTATGGAAAGCTCTTCAAAAACAGATAACTCTAGAATCAAATAGAACTCAATTCTGAGTTAAATTCATCAAGATATGACTAAAAGAACTCAAGTGCGCAAAGCTGTCCAGATTGGTCACGAATTCTGTCAGATTTCCGTTTTTATTTTCTTAGAGGCAATAGATGGAGGAATTGGCCAACTTGACCTAAACAGAACTTGTTCTTAACTAGCTTATCTAGGTCCTGTAAAATTTTCATAATTTTCCAAGTTATCTAACTAGGTCAAAAACTTCACGAAATTCAGGCAAGTAAAACTGTCCAGTTCCAGTCAACTACAAAACTTCACTGATTTTAGCAATTACGAGCAAACAAAT
The DNA here is from genome assembly GCA_037974665.1 of Ehretia macrophylla. Classification (NCBI taxonomy): domain Eukaryota; kingdom Viridiplantae; phylum Streptophyta; class Magnoliopsida; order Boraginales; family Ehretiaceae; genus Ehretia; species Ehretia macrophylla. The sequence continues at coordinate 38,838,285 of CM075780.1, read as the reverse complement.
TATTTTTCTTCACAATTCGTCCAACATGAAAGTTGTATCTCTACAAGTCTAGATTAATATGTGATTTTTCTAGATTTTTCCCAAAAGAATTATTTGCTCAAACAATTCACAAACTACTGCAGCTACAACAAAATCCTGCAAACATATACATGTATAAACTTGTCTAATACAACAATTTCTCACTCAAAAACACATATATATGCCATGCAAGTTCTGAAATCAATTTTTAAAATATTCCCCTCACCTTATACACGCTAGGAACGCGAGCTAATGCACGAAAATGCGAGAAAATCGGCTCGGGATTGTTTATTTCTTCTTCTTCTCCTCTTTCTTCTTTTGGTCGATTGGTGTGTGTTGTGTGTGATCTGATTTGTGTGTGTGTGTGTGTGTGTGTGTGTTGCAGTATTTTGTGTGTGTGGGGTGTGTTGTGTGTGTTTTATGTTAGGTATAAATATCTAGGTGGCTCCAAAGACCCCCTTAACTAAGTGTATATTTCTAGTTTGTCACCTTATAGTATTTTGAAAAATCTAGTTAGCTAGTGTAGTGTAGTGTAATTGATTTATTGCCTATGATATACCTACGATACTTAGAAAAAAAATACACGTGAATGTACACTAAATGAAACGAATACACATTTTCCAAGAAATATAAAAAGTAATGCTAATAATTATAAGCAAACAATTAAGGTAACATTTAAATGTACACAAATGATTAAAATAAGCATATTAATATAAGCAAGTAAATAAAATAACTGTATGCTCAGGGCCGGGGTATTACATAACATCCCTCATCAACAGTCGACTTTGTTGATGAAGAAAAAAAAAAGAAAGAAAGAAAGAAAAGAAAAAAGTCAACTTGGATGGCCATTTACCCATCCCACATTGTTAAATAGTTAAACAAATTTTTGCCTTATAATTCTTATTTGCTTGTTCCGCAAGCATTGTCAACGGCTAGTGGCAAAGTTACCCCCAATGGGTAACTGGCATTAATTCTTGAATTGGATTAAATGATGCTGTTGTCCGAGACATGCCATCCATAATGGGTGGAGAAGCAATCAAAGTTGGGATATTGATAAACCTTGACATTGTATGGCATGGCCACCATTTCTGTATAGGTGTCATGTCCCAACCCGACCTATAGAGGCTAGACTAGGGTATAACTTAAATCATTATTGTTATTTTACGTCCTTAACTGTTTGACTATGATTAATGCTTATTCGTTAGCCTAGAACTCCAAAAGTTTTTCAAAAAACCAGCAGCATAACAGCTGTAATTGGGCTCTTTAGTTTGACCTATTTACTAAACACCTCAAAATTTTTAATCATTACACTGATTCCAATAAAGATTCCTATTTTGTCATCAACCGATATGCCTACTAATTTATCTCGAAAGTCTCGTTTGATTACTAAGCCTAACATGATAATTATGTCCCGTTTATTCGTCAATTCTTGTTACACAAGTACCTGCTATTCTTTAGCCTATGAGTGAGTACCTGGTTAAGATTAAATAGAGTCATCTTATTTGGTTCTTCATTTAGTGGTTTCCACAATGGATGGTGTAGCTTTAAAATCCAACAATATTCTTTTTTGAAGGGTAAAATTTTATAAAGAGTCTATGAAAGAAAAATAAATTCAAACATTTTAGATCTTGTTAACCTAGTATATACATATATACTTGTTAACCTAGTATATACATGTATATATGTGCATGATAAAACTTATTGTTTTATGAATATTTTCATATGAATAACACCTAAGATTTATTTGATGACATGCAAGCTACAAATATACATGGTTTATATATATACTCTCCATTTGCAATTTTAAAAGTTGTTTTTTGATTCATAACTTCGATTTTGTCAGTTTTTTTTGTTTATTGGCACGTGAAGATATTCAGAGTTTCAAGAAATTCAATCTTGGCAACGGTGAAAACTGCATAAAAATATCTCAAATTTTGCTGAAGAAGAAAGGGCCCCAAGCGTAACGTTTCAACTTAAATACATTGATTGACCGCAAAAAACACAAAACCAAAAACCATAGCAATTAGGACTAGAAACTAAAGAGATTCAAATCATTAGGATAAATTTGGACAATTTACAATTATTAGATTTTCCTCTACCTGTAAACCTACTTTTATTTTACACGAGCCAGAAACTTATTATTATGGAGGATCAAAATCCCATAGAACAGCCACTAGGGCTTTAGTCCAGTGGTAAGATTACTCACTATATGCGAGAGGTTGCGAGTTTGAATCTCGCTGATTATTTTGTACGGTCTTAACCCTCCCCTGAAACCAAAAAAAAAAAAGCTGACAACTGTTCATGAAAATGAATAACTTCATCAACACATATGAACGACCCAATAGTGAAACAAAGAGTTAATTTGATTTGGTCTATGAAGGAAAACAAAGAAATGGACTAAAGAGGGAAAAACAGAGGGATGCTGCTTCCTTATCTTTTCTTTCTTGTCTGTTTCCTCGATCTTTTTCGTGTTTACCTCATGTGAAAACTAATAGAAACAAAAGATTCTCTACAACAGAGGACTTCTGCATCTTCAATCAAAGTTGTACAAGTGAAGGGGACAAAATATCTAGATTCTTCATCTTCGGATTAGTATCAAAATTCATGCAATACAAAGAAGTTGTCACTTTACGCATGTCACCTATGGACAATTATTCAAAACGGTTTGACGAACGTCAGGTTATGAGTGAGTATGAAAATATGCCTTAAGCCCGGCCTAACGTTTGTCAGCCGTAACAGATACCTCAACACTTTTTAAGACACCAATGTCTAAAGTATTATCCCTGACATGCAATAGGCAACATCTTGTTAAAGACTATAGTCTTTAAAATGGAAAAAAATAAAAAATTAATAACATGTGATATCAGCAGAGTAATAATAAAAGATGAAAAACCAATTGCACGCCAACCATTTTGAATATTTTTTCTCAAGTTTATTCAAGTATCCATGCAAAACTAGGTAAATGTAGGGTATTTATATCAATACTCTACTAAGGCATGCATATGAAAAGGTAAAAAACAATAGATTGTCTTCTATATTTCAAACTAATCCATAATATAACAAAATAGTATAAACAAAAAAGAAATATTAATTAGACTTTAATCCATTATACTCAATCTCTTGAAGCTAAAAAACAATATGTAATCCAATTCTGAATGGTGGTCCACAGGGGCAGATTGAAGACTTTTTATTCAGTGAAGCTAAAATACTCAATTTAACACTTACATATAAATAATATTTTTCTTTTGTAAAATGTATAAATAATATTAAGTGAGGCAAAGTTTGCACTTTCCATGCAAGGCCAAACTTTACTCTGCTCAAAATGAAAATGAAAATTATAATCAAGAAATTTGAATATTTGACAAACATTACTGGTATTGATTATCATAATGAAAATTGTTAAATAAATTTTTGAATATTTGACAAACATTAATGTGTCCAAAAAAAGAAAGAAATAAAAAAAGTCTAACTACTCTGATATGCTTTAAAGCTTAATAACATTAATGTTTCATCCCACATCGGTAAATAGTTAAATAAATTTTTACTTTATAAGTCTTTGCTTGCTCAGTATCAATTGTCAACAACGAGTGGCAAAGTTACCCACGATGGGTGGTGAAGCATTCAAAATTTAATGTTGGTATGTGTATATTCAAACACCGTTGGTTGTCCAAGCATGGCCACGCACAATGGATGGTCTGGTATAAAACAAACAATTTTTCTTTTTTTTTTGAAGGGTTAAAATTTTATAAGGAGTCTATGAAAACTTTTTATTTTATGGATATTTTTGTATTAAAGATACTACTTGATTTTTAGTTATATTGTAAGATTTTATTTGATGACATGTTACAAATATACTTTCAATTTTAAAATTGTTTATTACTGTCAAGATGCTACTTTTTAAGAAGTATTTTTTTTTCTTTATAACTAATTTTTAGGATAACATATATGTTGGAATTTATTGTCAAAAGAGAAAGGTAATAAAGAGAATTTTTAAAACTGAAAAAGGCTGAAAAATAATTGTAATTCCGGAGAGATGGAAACTAATGGTGTGTCGACTTAGCCTTTTGCAATTTCAAAAGCACATTTGGACTTGGTCCTTTGTGTTTGAGTCCTTTTTTTTTTCCTGAGGAAAAAGCTATAAGACATCAATCCAATGAAAGGATTAATGTTTGAGTCACAAACACAAAAAACACTCACATTTGAAAAGTAAAAATTAGAGACACCTTACCTTTTGAAAACATGTTTTTTTACCTAACCTTTTGTAAACATGTTTTTTTACGTAACCTTTTGAAAACATGTTGTTTTCAATGTTATTCTCAAAATGTATATTTTAAGCCACGAAAGGTAGATAGAAAATTTATAGTTCTTGAAAATTGAAGCATAGCCATGTTTTCAAAAACTTTATTTTCTTTGATATGATACTTAAGATATGCATAGGCTAAATTTCAAACAAAAAAGCTCATCCATATAAGAGGTTACGGGGAATTCTTGTGTAATCCAATTAATGGGTTACCTTTCCTGACTTGTGGGTGGTCATGGTTTGAATCCTAGGATTGAAGGGCAAATTGGGTGGGGTTACAGAAAATTTTTAAAAAGGGGAAAAAAAGAGCAAGAGGTTATGAGAATGGTTTTATACACATTATGAAGGAAGGTATTTGACATAATGGTTTTCCCACATCGGTTATTAGTGAAATGATTAATTACTTCATTAGCTTGTATTTATTCCATGCAGATTTTCATTGGTTACCCACAAAGGGTTATTGGCATTAAACATCTTCAACCTAATTGGTAACTAGTGATGCTCTTGCAAGAGCCACCATCCACAATGGATGCTCTAGCATTAATCATTGAAATATAAACAACATAATGCCATCCACAATGGATGGTATAGTGAAAAATAATGACACTATTTTTCCTTTTTAAAGGGTAAAAATTTTAGTAGTAATAAGATGATAAAGGAATATATTAAAGAACATTAACTTCAAACGTACTCTTGGAATGTGTGGATACACATGTGCATGCATGAGAAAAATTTCCGTTCCATGCATATTTTCATTAATTCTAAAGATAGTTTTTTTTTCAATTAAATTGCAAAATTTATGTTTGATATACTTTACATTCTCAATTTTAAAAAGTGTTTGTACCATTAAGATATTACCTTTAAGAAATTTAAGACTACTATGCCTAATTTTAGCCAATGTTTGCAAACACTGAACACACTCATCTTCTATTTTCTCCCCAAACCCCAAGTGTAAGGTTTCCCTATTCTTAATTCAATTAAGCACAAAAACAATTTGAATATAATACTTTTTAAATTAATAATATGAAGAAGGAACTCTTAGTGTGTGTGTATGTGTGTATGTGTGTATTTTTTTTTCTTTTTCTTTTGTCAATCAAAACATCAAGAGAAAACCACAAGAGAAATGTCATTTGTGTTTGTTTAGGAAGGAAATTTTGACCCTTTTGTAAAGGTGTAGCAAATGACAGTCTTACACAACTCAAAATAGAATTATATTAAACTAAGTGGGCAATTTATCTTATTTTATATTATAGAAATAGTATGAGAAATGAGAATCATGCTCACCAAAAATGAAAATATGTTAAAACTAAGTTAAAAACTAATGAAGTAGGTAAAATAAAACAAAAAATTTGTTAAATGAAGACATGAAATGAAAAAGCATTCAGTGCGCACAATTAAAAGGGTGTCCAAGATTAATGGCCTATGGCTCAATTAATCTACCTGTTTTTGAAAAATATAATTAAGTATACCCGCATTTATTGGAAAACATTTACTTTTTAAGGTTTCATTTGTTTGCCGTAAAATAACTTGTTAGAGAAAATGCTTTCCTGAAAAATAAAATATTTTATGATGTTTAATTGTCACACTGGAAAAAGTTTTTGGTGTTTGGATGTAATAGAAAAAATTTGATTAAAACTATTAGTTAATTAGAATATTTTTTATAAAATATTAAGAATTAATCATTATTAATTAATTAAAATTATTAATTTATTATTACATTTTAAAATATTTCAAAAATAATTAATTAATAAATTTTTTAATTAATACATAATAAATAAATTATTTAATTAATAATTTCATAAATTAATAATAATTGATCCATTAACTATTATTATTTTATAAAATTAAATAAATAAATAAATAATATTTAATAAATAAATTAATTAATTAACTTGATTAGATAATTAATTATTATTAATTAATTTAAATATATTTATTTCTATTTTAATTAATTTTTTAGTCATTAAATTAAAATTATTTAATTTTTTATTAATAAATAAATACTTTTTTATTTTTATTTAATTATTTATTTTTTAATTAGTTACCATTAATTTTTCAATTAGATAAATAATTAATTAATAGTTATTAATGTATAAAAAATTAAATTAATTAATTATTGAATAAATAATAATAAATAAAATTTTATTAATTATTAATTAAAATTAATAAGTTTTTTATTATTAAATAATATTTAAAATACATTTTTATTAATTAATTAATTAATTATCATGATTAAATTAATTAATTTTTAATTAATAATAACTAATTAAAAATGCGACGAGAGTAGGGTGGGGGGTGGGGGGTAGGGGTAGGGTCAGGGATGGGCTGGGATCGAGGCCCGAGGGGTGGGTTTGGACAGGTGAAAGTGGGGTAGAATGAGTGAAAAATATTTTTTTTCTCGAAGGACATGAAAATATTTTTCACTTATTTCAACTAAACATGTGGTTTTGACCGAAAAATATTTTCCGTTTAACTAATTTTTCAGTATTACCAAATAGCGAAAAATTAGAAAAACATTTTCCAGTACTAAGTTATTCTCAAAATGATTTGGCAAATGCAACTAAAGGAAGAATACCCACATTTTTTGAAAGGTCATTTGAGGGAGGAAGTAGATAATATTTATCAAGATGAGATTATAACAGTGGCGAAGCTATTCAATGATGAGGAAAGACATCATCTCCCACTCATTTTAAATTTTTTTTTTAAATGCAAAATGCTAATCAATCTAGTAACTAAGTTGCAAAATACTCCTGTTTGCTTATGTTATTAACTAGACGTCTAATGTCCTTCCTCAACTTTTTACCCTATTAAAGAAGGACTTTCTCTTTACTGGTATAGGATTGGCATAAGATGCATTACTTGGCACCAAAAAATAAAAAGAAATGAAATAGCATAGTCAAAATAGTGTTTGCATGGTCAAATTGAAGAGGATGGTTCTTTAAGGAATATAACGGCAATGCCATTTAGCCTATATAAGTAAGATGCGCTTTCACGAATGTAGTACGTAGAGATTTAAAGTAAACATTTTTTTTTTTGTTCGAAAAAGTCGACTTGATTGATGGCCAAAAAAAGAAAAAGAAAGAAAGAAGTGAACTTGGATGGCCATTTACCCATCCCACATCGATAAATAGTTAAATAAAATTTTGCTTTATAATTCTTTGCTTATTCTTTATACATTGTCAATTGCGATTAGCAAAGTTACCCACAATGGGTAACTGCCATCAAATCATGAATTGGGATGCTACTGCCCGAGACATGGTCATCCACAAGTATTTTCATGATAAGGATACTTAATTTTTAGTTACATTGTAAGATAAAAAGGTATATTTGAAGATAAAAATGACTATTTGACAAAGAAAAAAAAAACAACTTCCAGCATTATACAAAAATAGCTTAGCAAAAATCTTTTTTCAAAAGCTCCGATTTGAAACTCTTAACTTTTAGTTTTTTTTAGAAATGGCAACGGGTACTCGCTTTATCCGAAACTAACTGATTATCGCCCGATAAAAATCCGATAACAAAAATCAATAAGGAATCCATTAGGATTTGGGTTTTATAAAGGGAAACCGATGGGTAAACCGATATGTTTTGGTTTTTAATGTTAAATAAAATTGAAATCCAAAACCCGATTATTAATTTAATAAAAAAATCTAACATATATATATAAACTTAAAATAATAGAAGACTAACTAAAATTGGTAATTAAAATAATAAAAATTTGAATTGAACTCAATTAAAAAAAAAGTGAATTAAACCCAATTGAAAGAGATGGGATAAGCTTATTAGACCAATACTTATACTCTTAAGAATTGTCATCTTCACTTGCGGAAATGAAAGAAGATACGTTTCTCGTTCGGCGCTTAAGAATGAAATTTTTTTTTGCATAACTTCTTATTTTGATTTTTGCTCATAAAATTGTTATGTAATTTATTTCAAGTTTTATCATTGGCTTAGATTCTTTTATTTTTTGTTTATTTACATTTAAAATAATTTTTCTTATATTTTTTAGGTTTTTTTTCTTTAAACTAATTATTTTTTAGTTAAACGGTTACGGTTACGGTTAACAAGGTTTCTTGAACCTTAACGGTTACGGTTATGATTATTGATTTTGAAAACCGTTAGGTTTTAGTTACGGTTATGGTTACTGGTTTGCTAAACGGTTTTGTTATTTTTCACAGTTAACCGAACCACTGTCATTCCTAGTTTTTTTCAACTTCAACTTTTACTTAAAGACACTTTGAAAAATGGGCCAAATAGGTTAGTTTCATCTTCTAAACTCACATAAAATATTTTTTAGTGTCTAAAAGTTAAATTAAACAGTAGCATTTTGTGAATTCAAAAACACATTTGGATTCTAATTGGATTTCATCGAGTATTTGGTCCTTAATTTGCGTTTGAATCCTTTCTTCTTCTTCTTCTTCTTTTTTTTCTTTTCTTTTCTTTTCTAGATGAGTGTTGATCCTAGCAAAGCAGCACTTGATAGCGGTTGGGGAGAGGAAAAAGCTATAAGACATCAATCCAATAAACAAATTAATGTATGAGTCACAAACACAAAAAAATTCACATTTGGAAAGTAAAAATTAGGTATAACTAACCTTTTGAAAACATGTTTTTTTATCTAACTTTTTTAAAACAGTTTTCTTTTTCAATGTTTTTCTCAAAATGTATATTTTAAGCCACAAAAGCTAAAAACTTTACAATTCTTGAAAATTGAAGTGTATTTTCAAAAACTTGATTTTCTTTGATATGATACTCATGAAGATATGTATAGGTTAAATTCCAGACAAAAAAACACGTCCAAGTAAAAGGTTATAGGGAATTTTGGGATAGTTGTGGTGACCCCATCCCACATCGGAAGGCTTGGAGCTGGGCCAACTGAATATATAGAGATGTCTCGTATATTCGTGCAGGCGCCTTTTCTAGTGTGGGGTTCCACCTGGGAAGAGACAAAACCGTGAGAGGTATGGGCCTCAAAGCGGACAATACTTGCATAGTGCGCTTCCGGGCCCACTCGCCATGGCCTCGGTGCTCGCCTGGGCCCAAGTCCCAGGGGGTATCCTTTGCAGGTGTGGGGGTGTTGATTTCGGGGCGTTACAAAATTGGTATCAGAGCCGACCTTCCTTTGTGCCAGTGGCCCGCGAGGGCGTTGGGCCTCCTTAAAGGGGGGCGGATGTGGTGACCCCATTCCACATTGGAGGGCTTGGAGCTGGGCCAACTGAATATATAGAGATGTCTCGTATATTCGTGCAGACGCCTTTTCTAGTGTGGGGTTCCACCTGGGAAGGACAAAACCGTGAGAGGTATGCACCTCAAAGCGGACAATACTTGCATAGTGCGCTTCCGGGCCCACTCGCCATGGCCTCGGTGCTCGCCTGGGCCCAAGTCCCAAGGGTATCCTTTGCAAGCGTGGGGGTGTTGGTTTTGGGGCGTTACAATAATCCTGATGGTGAATTACATTTTTTGACCTGTGGATGGTCAAGGTTTGAATCCTATGGGAGTGGACGGCAGATGGGGGCGAGGTAGAGAAAACTAAAAAAAAATAATAAGAGAAAAAAGTAAGAGGTTATGGGGGTGGTTTTATGTTTTATATACTTTACATTCTCAATTTTAAAAAGTGTTTGTACCATTAAGATATTACCTTTAAGAAATTTAAGACTACTATTAGCCTAATTTTAGCCAGTGTTTGCAAACACTAAACACGCTCATCTTCTATTTTCTCCCCAAACCCCGAGTCTATGGTTTCCCTATTCTTCATTCAATTAAGCACAAAAACAATTTGAGTATCATGCTTTTTAAATTAATTAATGTAAAGAAAGAACATTGTGTGTGTGTGTGTGTTTTTTTTTTTTTCTTAGTCAAAACATCAAGAGAAAACCACTAGAAATGTCATTTGTGTTTGTTTGGGCTGGAAATTTTGGCCCTTTTATTAAGGTATGGCAAATGACAGTTTTACTCCGCTCAAAATAGAATTATGTTATACTAAGGAGTAAATTGCTTGCCGCCCCCCTGTGTTTTGCCCGAAATACTCATTCACCCCCTGTGTTTTTAAAATAGGCTCATTACCCCCCTGTGTTTTTTCGATTAAGCTGACGCACCCAAAATCGCTTATTCCGTTAGCAAACGTTACAAAATTAGTTAATTGATCGTTATACCCTTACATAAAGTTAAAATCGAAAAAATACAGGGGGGTAATGAGCCTATTTTAAAAACATTGGGGGTGAATGAGTATTTCAGGAAAAACACAGGGGGGCGGCAAGCAATTTACTAAAAGGGTATTTTTGTCCAACAAATAATTTATTTTAACCAAAAGCATAAAAAATCGTATTTTAAGCGCGTGTGTTACAATTGCCGTTAAATTAGACGGTTTTTCTAACGGAGGGAGGGGTCAGCTACATTCCAAAAATCATAGGGGGGTAATGAGCCTATTTTAAAAACACAGGGGGTGAATGAGTATTTCGAGCAAAACACAGGGGGGCGGTAAGCAATTTACTCTTATACTAAGTGTAAGAACTAAGGAGTAGATAATATAAAAGAAAATTTTTGTTTGGACAACTTATCTTATTTTATATTATAGATTTAAGTAGTATTAGAAATGAGAATCATGTTCACCAAAAATGAAAATATGTTAAAACTAACGTGGGTAAAATAAAATAAAATAATTGTTCAATGAATGATATGAAAAAAAACATTTAGTGAGAAAAATTGAAAGCATGTCCAAGTTTAATGGCCTGTGGCTCAATTAATCTAATTTTTTTTGAAAAATAAGTATAGCCGCACTTGTTTTGAAAACACGCATTTTTTAAGTTATTATCAAAATAGTTTGGCAACTACGACTGAAGGAAGAATATCCACATTTTCTGAATGGTCATTTGAGGGAGGAAGGTGATAATATAAATCTAAATGAGATCATAACAGTGGTGAAGTTATTCAATGACGAGAAATGACTGCATCTCCCACTCATATTAATTTTTTTTCTTAAAATGTAAAATTGCTAACCAATCTAGTGACTGAGTCACAAAATACTTTGTTTGCCTATTTTATTAACTAGATGTCTAATGTCCTTCCTCAATTTTATACCCTATTAAAGGAGGACTTTCACCTTACTGTAAAGGATTGGTGTAGGATGCATTACTTGGCATAAAAAAAGACAGAAAAAAATAAAAAGAGATGAGAAAGCATAGTCAAAATAGTGTTAATTTGCATGGTCAAATTGAAGAGGATGGTTCTTTAAGAATATAATGGCAATGCCATTTAGCCTATGTAAGTAAGATGCGCTTTCACGGATGTAGTAGGGAATCAAAGAAAACTTTTTTTCTTTTGGTTTGGTTGATGGCCAAAAAAAGAAAAAGAAAGAAAGAAGTGAACTTGGATGGCCATTTACCCATCCCACATCGGTAAATAGTTAAATAAAATTTTGCTTTATAATTCTTTGCATAAGGATTCTTTGCTTATTCCTTATGCAATGTTAAAGGCGAGTGGCAAAGTTTCCCACAACGGGTTGATTGGCATTATATTGAATTGGGATGCTTGCTGCTGGAGACATGGCCATCCACAATGGGTAGTGAAGAAGCATTCAATAGCGTTTTATTTGGAGATTTACCTTTGCTCAGCACGGCATAGCCGTCCACATGGTGTAGTGTAAAATCTAACCTTTTTTTTTTTTTTCCTTTTTTGAAGGGTAAAAAATTTATTGGATGACATGTTAAAAGTCGTTTATTACTAATGTTTATGAAGCATTTTTTTTCTTTATAATTGATTTTTAAGATAACATATTATCTTCGAATTTATAGCGATAGAACTCTGATATTTGCATGTTAATTTTTGATTTATAACTTCGATTTTGTTAGTTTTCTTTGTTTATTGGCACATGATGAAAATATTCATAGAGTTTCAAGAACTTCAATCTCGGCAACGGTGAAAACTGCAAAAAGTTTCTCAAGTGATGCTGTAAACTTTATTAGTTTATAAAGCATACACCTAGCATCATTAATATGCATAAGCTGCCTCTTTAAAGCATAAGAAGAAATATGTGAAGCAAAACAAAAAGGTAGATAATTGATGAGGGTGGACAACTTGGATCCACCCGAGCTCAGCAACTCGACCTCAAAAATTTGACCTATAAAAGAAGGGAAGGAACCGCTGGGGTGGTGGCTCGTGTTTTTCTTCGGGTGCAAGAGTGATTAGTATGACATGATTAAATTTATTAAATAAGCATAACTCTTGTTGAATTCACAAGTAGAGTTCAAACGTACTTTTAAACTCTTCAAAAGGTTAGGCCAAATACACCATAATATTACAAAAGAAAATCTTATATTTTGCATTTAATGACATGATTAAATTTATTAAACTACATTCCAAGAACAAAAGTATCCCCTACTCAGCACAAGACATTGTTCCAAAGTGTTTTAAGACAAGATTGCATTAAGTACTCTAAATGTTAAAAAAGTTTTTTTATATATCATCGATCGTTCGATCGTAAATATGAAAATGACCCTCATTTAATTTGAGATATTAAGTCGGACAAAATCGATTAATGTACGAAAGAATTTATTTTTAAATATTTCTAGAACTTCGAAGAGATAGATGATGGACATTACTAAATCCAAGATGGTCCAAACTGATGTGATGGGCTTCTTCCTTCACGGGTTCCAATGACGAGGTTACGTTCATCTTCACGGGATTATTTGCGGAAATTAATATTGGCCCTTTTACAAAGGTGTGGCAAATGACAGTTTTACTCAGCTCAAAATATAATTATGTTAAACTAAGTGTAAGAACTAAGGAGTAGATAGTATAAAACAAACTTTTTGTTAATAAGTGGGCAATTTATCTTATTTTATATTATAGAAGTAGTATGAGAAATGAGAATGTTATTCTTGGAAATGTGGTTAAAATGTTTGACTTGTTAAAAATATTCTTGGAAATATTTTGTCGAGTTCTTAGAAATGTTATTTTATTATGTTTCGTTTACATTCAATATTTCTAAGAATGTTGAGCAATTTTTCAATAATGCCTGTAACTCAAAAAAATAAAAATATCAAACAAAGTGTACAAATAACGATACATTTTGAATACTTTTGCTAATACGCGAGTAAAAAATATTTAACGTATTAATACAACGAAAGTAAATTTATTTTTATAATTTATAAATTTTAACTTGACACTTCCAATTTAGAAAATTAAATTTATTAATTTTAAAAAAATTAAAAATTATTTATTTTATTTTTATTTTTAAATTTTTAAATTTATTTAATTTAAAATTTTTAAATCTACAATTTAGCATTAAAAATAATTTCAAATATAAAATTATAGTGTAACATAGAAAAATGATAATTTTTATTTATTTCATTTTATTTTTTATTTTTATTGTTATTATTTCATTTATTCTAAATGTTTTTATTTTATGTAGTTTTATTTTATTCTTACTAATTTTATTTTTTTTATTTTTTTATTTTCTTATTTTAATTTTTACTGTTATTATTTTATTTTTTCTAAATATTTTATTTTGTGTAGTTTCATTTTATCTTTTTATTTCATTTTTTTGGAGATTTACCTTGCTCAGCACGGCATAGCGATCCACAATGGATGGTGTAGTGTAAAAGGGCAAATCTCACAAATAGTTCCTATTGTTTACAAATTTTGACAAATAGTCCTTATTATTTTAAAAGTCACGCAGTTAGTCCCCATTGTTTGCAAAAGTTTCACCAATAGTCCTCATTGTTTCACAAGTCATCTTAATCCTTATTGTTTACAAAAATCTCCCCATTAGTTCTTATTATTTGCAAAAATCTCTTCATTAGTCCTCAATGTTTGCAAATGAAATAATGGGGACTATTGGTAGGACTTTTACAAACAATGAGGACTAACCGCGCGACTTTTAAAACAATAGGGACTATTTTCCAAAACTTATAAACAATAGGGACTATTTTTCCAATTTGCCCTAGTGTAAAATCTAACCTTTTTTTTTTTCTTTTTTGAAGGGTAAAAAATTTATTGGATGACATGTTAAAAGTCGTTTATTACTACTGTTTATGAAGCATTTTTTTTTCTTTATAACTGATTTTTAAGATAACATATTATCTTCGAATTTATTGCGACAGAACTCTGATCTTGTTAACCTAGTATATACATATGAATATTTTCATATGATTAACACCTAAGATTTATTTGATGACATACATGTTACAAATATACATGGTTTATATATATACTCTCCATTTTTAATTTTAAAAGTTGTTTTTTGATTCATAACTTCGATTTTATCAGTTTTCTTTGTTTATTGGCACATGAAGATATTCAGAGTTTCAAGAAATTCAATCTTGGCAACGGTGAAAACTGCGTAAAAATATCTCAAGTTTTGCTGAAGAAGAAAGGGCCCCAACCGTAATTACAACTATTAGATTTTTTTCTACCTGTAAACCTACTCTTATTTTACACGAGTCAGAAACTTATTATTATGGAGGATCCAAATCCCATAGAATAGTCACTAGGGCTTTAGTCTAATGGTAAGATTACTCGCTCTATGCAAAAAGTTACGAGTTTGAGTCTCGTTGATTACGTTGAACGATTTTAAACCTCTTCTGAAACCAAAAAAAAAAAAAAAAAAGAAAAATCCCACAGAACATAAAGGTTACTCGTGCATGGAATTAAAAGCTGACAACTGTTGATAAAAATGGATAACATCATCAACACATATGAACGACCCCATAGTGAAATAAAGAGTTAATCTATGAGGGAAAACAAAGAAATGGACTAAAGAGGGAAAAAACAGAGGAATGCTGCTTCCTTATCTTTTCTTTATCGTCTGTTTCCTCGATCTATTTCGTGTTTACCTCATGTGAAAAGAAATAGAAACAAAAGATTCTCTACAACAGAGGACTTCATCTTCAATCAAAGTTGTACAAGTGAAGGGGACAAAATATCCAGATTCTTCATCTTCGGATTAGTTACAAAATTCATGTCACCTATGGAAAATTATTTAAAACGGTCTGATAAATATTTGTGAGTGAGTGTGGAAACACGCCTTAAACCCGGCCTAACGTTTGTCAGCAGATACCCCTGCACTTTTTAAGACACCAATGTCTAAAGTAAGCCAAATAGTACAGATACTCTTCCACGTCTAAAGCTTTACTTCTGTTGCAAATATTCCCACCACTTCCTGTATAGTATTATCCCTGACATGCAATAGGCAACATCTTGTTCAAGTTAACTATAGTCTTTAAAATGGAAAAAATTAAAAAATTAATAACATGTGATATCAGCATATTAATAATAAAAGATGAAAAATTAATGACAGGCCGGCCATTTTGAATATTTTTCTCAGTTTATTGAAGTATGCAAAACAGGGTAAATGTAGGGTATTTATACCAATACTCCAGTAAGGCATGCATATGAAAAGGTAAAAAACAATAGATTGTCTTCTATATTTCAAACTAATCCATAATATAACAAATAGTATAAACAAAAAAGAAATATTAATTAGACTTTAATCCATTATACCCAATCTCTTGGGTAAAAAACAATATGTAATCCAATTCTGAATGGTGGTCCACAGGGACAGATTCAAGACTTTTTATTCAGTGGGGCTAAAATACTCAATTTAACACTTACATATAAATAATATTTTTTTTTGTAAAACTTATAAATAATATTAAGTGAGGCAAAGTTTGCACTTTCCATGCAAAGGCCAAACTTTACTCTGCTCAAAATGAAAATGAAAATTATAATCAAGAAATTTGAATATTTGACAAACATTAATGGTATTGATTATCATCATGAAAATAGTTAAATAAATTTTTGAATATTTGACAAACATTAATGTGTCCAAAAAAAAGAAAGAAAGAAAAAATATGCTTTAAAGCTTAATAACAATGTTTCATCCCACAACAGTAAATAGTTAAATAAATTTTTACTTTATAAGTCTTTACTTGCTCGGCATCAATTGTCAACGGCGAGTGCAAAGTTACCCACAATGGGTAACTAGCATTAAATCTTAAATTGGATTGAATGATGCTGCTGTCAAAGACAAGGCCACCCACGATGGGTGGTGAAGCATTCAAATTTGAACATTGGTATATTCATACACGGTTGCTATCCAAGCATGGCCATCCACAATGGATGGTCTAGTATAAAACTAACAACTTTATTTTTCTTTTTTGAAGGGTTAAAATTTTATAAGGAGACTCTGAAACCTTTTATTTTATGGATATTTTTGTATTAAAGATATTACTTGATTTTTAGTTATATTCGAAGATTTATTTGATGACATGTTACAAATATACTTTCAATTTTAAAATTGTTTATTACTGTCAAGATACTGCTTTTTAAGAAGTATTTTTTTTTTATAACTAATTTTTAGGATAACATATATGTTAGAATTTCTAGAACTGAAAAGGCTGAAAAATAATTGTAATTCAGGAGAGACGGAAACTAATGGTGTGTCGACTTAGGCTTTTGCAAATTCAAAAGCACATTTGGACTTGGTCCTTTGTGTTTGAGCCCCCCAACCCCTCCATAAGATGATAGAGGGCCAACTATCGTTGCTTGTTTGAGTCACAAACACAAAAAAGGCTCACATTTGAAAAGTAAAAATTAGAGACACTAACCTTTTGAAAACATGTTTTTTTACCTAACCTTTTGCAAACATGTTTTTTTACGTAATCTTTTGAAAACATGTTGTTTTCAATGTTATTCTCAAAATGTATATTTTAAGCCACAAAAGGTAGCTAGAAAATTTATAGTTTTTGAAAATTGAAGCATAGCCATGTTTTCAAAAACTTGATTTTCTTTGATATGATACTCAAGATGTGCATAGGCTAAATTCCAAACAAAAAAGCACGTCCAAGTAAGAGGTTACGGGGAATTCTTGGATAGTCCAATTAGTGGGTTACCTTTCCTGACTTGTGGGTGGTTAGGGTTTGAATTCTAGGGGTTGAAGGGCAAAGAGGTTACGGAAGTGGTTTTATACACATAATGAAGGAAGGTATTTGAAATAATTATTTTCCCACATTGGTTATTAGTGAAATAATTAATTACTTTATCAACTTGTGTTTGTTCCATGCAGATTGCCATTGGATACCCACAAAGGGTTACTGGCATTAAACATCTTCAACCAATGGATGCTCTAGCATTAAACATTGAAATATAAACAACATAATGCCATTCATAATGGTTGGTATAGTGAAAAATAATAACATTATTTTTCCTTTTTAAAGGGTAAAAAATTTTATAGTAATAAGATGATAAAGGAATATATGAAAGAACATTAACTTCAAACGTACTCTTTTTACAAGAATGTGTGGATACACATGTGCATGCTTGAGAAAAATTACCGTTCCAAGCATATTTTCATTAATTCTAAAGATAGTTTTTTTTTCCAGTTAAATTGCAAAATTTATGTTTTATATACTTTACATTCTCAATTTTAAAAAGTGTTTGTACCATTTTAAGACTACTATTCGCCTAATTTTAGCCAGTGTTTGCAAACACTGAACACGCTCATCTTCTATTTTCTCCCCAAACCCCAAGTGTAAGGTTTCCCTATTCTTCATTCAATCAAGCACAAAAACAATTTGAATATCATACTTTTTAAATTAATAATATGAAGAAGGAACTCTGTGTGTGTGTGTGTGTGTGTGTTTTTTTTCTTTTGTTAGTCAAAACATCAAGAGAAAACCACAAGAAATATCATTTGTGTTTGTTTAGGAAGGAAATTTTGGCCCTTTTGTAAAGGTGTGGCAAATGACTGTCTTACACAGCTCAAAGTAGAATTATATTAATTTATCTTATTTTATATTATAGAAATAGTATGAGAAATGAGAATCATGCTCACCAAAAATGAAAATATGTTAAAACTAACTTAAAAACTAATGAAGTAGGTAAAATAAAACAAAAAATTTGTCAATGAATGACACGAAATGAAAAAGCATTCAGTGCGCACAATTAAAAGGGTGTCCAAGATTAATGGCCTATGGCTTAATTAATCTACCCTTCAAATCATTAGGATAAATAATTTTTGACAATGTACAACTATCAATGATGTGTCCAAAAACTATTGACTTAGACCATGGGTGAGACCCAGAGGCCTATCCAAAATTTACGTTTAATAAGAGTTAAAATGATATAATTTAATACTCACATATGAGTATTTTTTTCAGTGAGACTAAATTAACTTTTTATCCTAAAAATACACCTATTTTTAAAAAATGTAACTCCAATTTACTTGTTAATAGTTTCTCTCAGTCCCGCTGACCCTTATATAGGTCCGCCAGTAATAAGGCCGAAGCTGTATTCAAATACAAAACCTTATAATAAGTCACTATATAACCATTTCAACCAACTTTTCGAGTTAGATAATCTTTTTCTCCTCTTCATTCTAGTGTGGTGCCATAACTAAAGGTAGACTATGGATGGTGCTGCTGCCCGAGGCATGGCCATCCACAACGAGTGGCGAAGCATTCAAAATTGGTATATTTGGGGATTTGGCCATCCACAATGGATGGTGTAGTGTAAAATATTACATTTTACTTTTTTTACTTTTTTGAAGGGTAAAAAATTTATTTGATGACGTGTTACAAATATACATGGTTTATATACTCTCCATTGTCACTTTTAAAAGTTGTTTATTACTACTGTCAAGATACTACTTTTTATGATGCTTTTTTTTTTCTTTGTAACTGATTTTTAAGATAACATATTATCTTCAAATTTATTGCGACAAAACTATGATATTTGTATGTTAATTTTTTATTTATAACTTCGATTTTGTTAGTTTTCTTTGTTTATTGGCACATGATGAAAATTTTCATAGAGTTTCAAGAACTTCAAACTCGGCAACAGTGAAAACTGCATAAAGTTTCCCAAGTGATGCTGTAAACTTTATTAGTTTATAAAGCATACACCTAGCATCATTAATATGCATAAGCTGCCTCTTTAAAACATAAGAAGAAATATATAACGCACAAGAAAAAGGTAGATAATTGATGAGGGTGGACAACGTGGATCCGTCCGAGCTCACCAACTCGACCTCAAGAACCTAATCTGCAAAAGAAGGGAAGGAACTGCGAGGGTGGTGACTCATGTTTTTTCTCGGGTGTGAGAGTGATTAGTATGCCCGAGTTGAAGGGTAGGTAGTTGAGAGTAATAAATATGCACGAGTTACTTGACAATGGCTGATGAGTAGGCTATTTATACTAATATTGATTACATGCAGCAATTAATGGTTAATGTTGTTCGGCATTGTTCACGCCTGCCCGAGCTCATTGCCCAGCGCGGGTTAGATATGGGCCAGGTCACACCGACCTAGGTCGGGAGGACTTCCCCTGGCTCAGGTTTACACCCATATCAATAATAAAGAGAATTCCCAAAATTGAAAAGGCTAAAAAATAATTCTTATTCACGAGATGGAAACTCATGGTGTGTCGACTTAGCCTTTTGGGAGTTCAAAAGCACATTTGGATTCTAATTGTATTTCAACGAGTGTCTAATCCTTTTTGTTTGAGTCTTTTTTTTTTTTCCCTTTCAATGATTGTTGATCCTTTGCGTTTGACTCACAAACATAAAAAAGTTCACATTTCGGGGGGGAAAAAAAAATAGATACACCTAACCTTTTGAAAACGTGTTTTTTTCAATGTTAAAAACTTGATTTTCTTCACATGATACTCAAGATGCGCATAGGCTAAATTCCAAAATAAAATAAAATAAAATCCAAGTAAGGGATTAAGGGGAATTTCGGGTAGCCCAGTTAGTGGGTTATCTTTTTTGGTTTGTGAGTGGCAGGGTTCGAATTCTAAGCATTGGGGACAGATGGGGCGGGGGTAATAGAGAAAAAAAAAAGGAAAAAAAGTAAGAGGTTAGGAGAGCAGTTTTATACACATGATGAAGCAAGATATTTGAAATAATTGGTTTCCCACATCGTTTATTGGTCAAATAATTGTTTACTTTATAAGCTTGTGTTTGTTCCAAACAGAATGCTACCCACAACGGGTAACTGGCGTTAAATCTTGAATTGGATTAATTAGTGCTGCTGCCCGAGACACGGCTACCCACAATGGGTGGTGCTAGCATCGTCGATATTTTTTTTTTTTTGGAGATAAACCGCACTCAAGCAAGGCATGGCCATCCACAATGGATGGTCTGGTAAGGAGTCTATTATAAGGAGTCTTTGAAAGAAAAATAATTTCAAACATTACTACAAGTATTTTCGTGATAAGGATTTTGGCTTCTGATTTTACTTCGCTTGCTTGCACGAACTCTTCTTTATTTGAAAAAGAATATTACTTCGCTAATCGACGAAATACTTCGAGGAGTTGAAAATAAGCATAGATCCGGAGATTCTCGAATAGGGTAACTTTTCAATACTTGATTTTTAGTTATATTCTAAGATTATTTGATGACATGTTATAAATATACTTAGTTTATATATTGTACATTTTCAATTTTAAAATTGTTTATTACTGTCAAGATACTACTTTTTGAGAAGTATTTTTTTTTCTTTATAACTAATTTTTAAGATAACATATATGTTGGAATTTATTGTCAAAAGAGAAAGGTAGATAAAGAGAATTTCTAGAACTGAAAAGGGGATGTGTCGACTTAGACTCTGTTTGATCTAACTGTAAAATTTTAGTTTTTAAGTTGGTGGCGGAGCCACTAATGCATGAAGGAGTTCGAAGTGTTGTTGAACAAAAATTATTGAATATTTGGTCTATGTTGCACAATGTTGAGTTTTTAGAAAATTTGATAGCAATGTTGGACTTTAAAAAATATAAAATGGTATATTTGAGAAAGAAAAAAAAATAGCTTCTGGCATTATACAAAAAAAAAAAGATTAACAAAAGTATTTTTTCAAAAGCTCCAATTTGGAGCTCTTAACTTTTAGTTTTTTTTCAGCTTCAACTTTTATTTAAAGGCATTTTGAAAAATAGGTCAAATATGTTAGTTTCAACTTCTAAACTCACATGAAATATTTTTTAGTGTCTAAAAGTTAAATCAAACAGTAGCCTTTTGTGAATTCAAAAACACATTTGGATTCTAATCAGATTTCAACGAGTGTCTGGTCCTTTGCGTTTGAATCCTTTTTTTTTTTTCTCTCTCTCTAGATGCGTGTTGATCCTAGCAAAGCAGGACTTGATAGCGGTTGGGAAGAAAAAGCTATAAGACATCAATCGAATAAACAAATTAATGTACGAGTCACAAACACAAAAAAGTTCACATTTGGAAAGTAAAAATTAGGTATAACTAACCTTTTGAAAACATGTTTTTTTATCTAACTTTTTGAAAACATTTTTTTTTCAATGTTATTCTCAAAATGTATATTTTAAGCCACAAAAGCTAAAAACTTTACAGTTCTTGAAAATTGAAGTGTATTTTCAAAAACTTAATTTTCTTTGATATGATACTCAAGATATGCATAGGTTAAATTCCAGACAAAAAAACACGTCCAAGTAAAAGGTTATAGGGAATTCTGGGGTAGTTCTGTTGGTGAATTACCTTTTTTGATCTGTGGGTGTTTAAGGTTCGAATCCTACGAGAGTGAAAGGCGGATGGAGATGAAGTAGAGAAAACTAAAAATATATATATATATATATATATATGAGAAAAAAGTAAGAGGTTACGGGGGTGATTTTATACACATGATGAAACAAAGGTATTTGGAATAATAGTTTTCCCACATCGGTTATTAGTGAAGTAATTATTTACTTTATCAGCTTGTGTTTGAATTCCATGCAGATTGCCAGTGGTCACCCACAAAGGGTTACTGGCATTAAACATAATAAAAGGGTAGTATAGTGTTGCTCTTCCGGGAGCTGCCATTCACAATGAGTAGTATAGTAGCATTCATCTTCTATTTTCTCCCCAAACCCCAAGTCTATGGTTTCCCTATTCTTCATTCAATTAAGCACAAAAACAATTTGAATATCATACAAGAGGAATCCACAAGAAATATCATTTGTGTTTGTTTGGGCAGGAAATTTTGGCCCTTTTGTAAAGGTGTGGCAACATCTAAATTTCCGTCTTCGTAATATCTTTTGTTAAGCAAATAAATGTGTGGATTGATTGGCCTTTTATGGTCTTAGTTACCCTATTGGTTTATGTTTTCTACGTAATGTACTACATAATATGTGATATTTTTTAGATCGTGATAAACGGGATGCATGAAAAATCCTTGCGCTTTGTAATAATATAGCCTTCGTGGCTATACTTTTAATTTTATAATACAATGGCTATGCCTCCTGTTTATTCCCCCAAAAAAAATGAAAATATGTTAAAACTAACTTAAAAAACTAATGAAGTAAGTAAAAATAAGACAAAAAAATTGTTCAATGAATGATACGAAACGAAAAAGCATTTAGTACGCAAAATTGAAAGCGTGTCCAAGATTAATGGCATATGGTTCAATTAATCTACCCTTTTTTGAAAAATATAATTAAGTATCTATGCCTGCACTTATTTTGAAAATATTTCCTTTTTAAGTTATTCTCAAAATGATTTGGCAAATGCAACTAAAGGAAGAATACCCACATTTTTTGAAAGGTCATTTGAGGGAGGAGGTGATAATATAAATCAAGATGAGATCATAACAGTGGCAAAACTATTCAATGATGAGAAGGGACAGCATCTTCCATTCGTCCTAATTTTCTTTGAAAAAAAAATGCAAAAAGCTAATCAATCCGGTGACTGAGTTGCAAAATACTCTGTTTGCCTATTTTATTAACCACCCTCTTGAGATTTATTGTCTTTGCCGCCTTTACCATAGTCAATTTGCATGTTCTTGAACTCGTTGTTCAAGAAATTTACATTCTTTTGCGCTCCCTACAGCTCGGCGTGCTTTCTTGACTTCACAAGCTTCTTTATCAATGTTGTTGGATCTACGTTTCCTGTCACAGTCACCTTTCCTTGCTTTACATCTATGGAAACTTTATAAACCCCTGGAAAAGATAGTGCATCCAACAAATTTTAGCAAAACTAGCACACAAGTCATAATATTGTGGGGTTACCATCCCACGTCGGTAATTAGTTAAACAAATTTTCATTTTATAATTGTTTGCATGTTCAACTAGAAGGGCAAAGGCATGTGGTAAAGTCACCCATGAATTTTTTGTTGAATTAAACGGTGTTGTTGCGGTCAGAGATACGGCCATCCACAATGGATGGTGTTGGCATTAATACAACGAGTGGATATTGATTAATGATTCAGAGCAGGTGCTGCTCTGTGGTTCAGCTATCCACCATGGATGGTCTAGTTAAAAAAAAAATATCCAACTTTTTTTTCCTTTCTTGGAGGGTAAAAATTTCAAGAGTTAATATATAAGGTGTAAAGAAAAATAAAAAAAGACGCATTTAGACTTTATTACTTTTTTAAAAAAATTTAAATTTTTCTCTATTATTTAAAATTAATTAATTAAGTCCATATTGTATTTCAAAAAATTTAAATTTGTCTCTATTGTTCAAAATTAGTCAATTTATTTTATTTATTGATTCGATTAATTCTCAACTAAATTGCAAAATTTATGTAATAACATGTTAAAAACTATATTTGTTTCTTGTTTTATATACTCTACATTTTGAATTGTAATAACTGGTTATTATCGTCACAATACCACCTTTTCAGAAGTGTTTTACTTCCTTCTAACTAATTTTTAAGGAAATAAACTCTTCAAATATAATTTGACAGGACTTGATGGTTATAAGTTGGAGACTTTGCCCAATTCAATTTTTTATTGACTAAATGAGGAATTGTATAAAGATCAAAGACAATTTTCAAAAAATATTGCATAGAAAAATAATTTAATGAACCTGGATAAAGAGTCATCACAATTCCATATAATATTTCTCTCTCTCTTTCTATCTTTATTTTCGATAATCTTGAAAAACATTCATACACAATTAGCCTCACAATGAACAAGTAGGCACCATGTTAGAGCAGAGAGTCCAGCAATCACCTCCATGCATGTATCACAGACATTCTAACTATATTTCATTGAAATTTCAAGAATTTAACTACGCCCCACAACGCATGCATTGATTCAGTTAAGAATCTAATTTCATTTGGCCTACCAAATAGCGACCCATGTAGATAGTTGTTTGCAAATTTCTCTCAAACACTGAGGAATACTAATTGTTGATGATAATAAAATAATATAATAAACTCCTCACTAACAGTTTAAACTTTTAGATGTGGTGGTCACTTAACAAGGTATCAGAACCTAAGTACCAAAAAGATGTTTGGTCAAAAACTCACCGCCACTTATTTAAAAACTTAAAATTGTCTATGTGTAAGGCTTAAAAACTAACTCTATCTGCATTTGCGGGGGCGCGTTGATGATAATAAAATAACATAGTAAGCTATTCTCTAACAACTTAAACTTTTAGATGAGGTGATAACTTAACACTGATCAAAATTGTTAGAATATACACTTGTCCCACATATAAAAATTATAAACTTTTAGACCACTTAATAAGATCCTGGGCTACTCCACTTGGCACCAATTGGTTTTAAGATAGAAACTCATGATTCTTCACATGGTATCAGAGCTAAGCTCATGGTCTAGTCTAATTCATTTTCCATGTGCGATCTATCTCAAATCAGGTTCACTTGTCTTCAATCTTTCACGTGTGCATAGTCCACGCACTTTCAATCTTTCACATGTGTTATCTACCACATGTGTATTCAATCTTCTATGTGTGACTCATCTCAAAAAATTCGTCCACATGTATTCAATCTTCCAAGTGTGACCATCTAAAAAATAAGGTTGGTCCACATGTATTCAATATTTCAAGTGTGACAATCTAAAAAATAAGGTTCATACGTATTCAATATTCCATGTGTGACCCCTCTCAAATTAGGTCACACGTGAGGGGAAGTGTCAAAATATGCACTTGTCCCACATAGAAAAATCATAAACACGTAGACCACTTAATAAGATCCTAGACTACTCCATTTGGCACCAATTGGTTTTAAGATGGAAACCTATGATTCTTCACAAAAATAGTTAAATATCCAAATTATGTCACATGTATATGTTCAATCTTCTTCTACATGTGTTATCTTCCACGCGTGGCTATGTGTGACCCAAATCAAAATCATGTCATACTTGTATTTAATTTTTCACGTGTATTCTACATAGGTTCAACCTTCCATGTGTATTCATCCACCACATGTGCTCAATATTTTACATGTAACCCTTCTCAAATCTGGTCACACGTGAGAGGTAGTGTTAGAATATACACTTATCCTACATCGAAAAATCAAAAGTTTCAAGACCACTTTATAAGATCTTAGGCTATTCCACCTTACACCAATTGGTTTTAGGATTGAATCCCAGTTATCTTAACACAAAAAACAAGTGGTCCCATGTCTTTATATGAAATAATATAATATACCTATCTCTAACAACTTAAGCTTTAAGACGAGATGGTAACTTAACACTGATCAAAATACTTAAATATCCAAATTATGTCACGTGTGTTCAATGTTCTTCTGCATGTGTTATATATCTTCCACGCGTGTTTATGTGTGACCCATCTCAAAATCAGGTCACACTTGTATTTAATTTTTCATGTATGTTCAACCTTCCATGTGTATTCATCCACCACATGTGTTCAATCTTTCTAGGAATGGCAATGGGGCGGGGTAGGGGCGGGGGGAGCTATCTCTATGCCCCGTCCCGCCACTCAAAAAGCTCCCCTATCCCCCGCCCCGTCCCCGCATTCTATACCCTTACCCCCCACCCCGTCCCCGCCCCCGAATCCCCGTGAGGAATGGGGATTACCCGCGGGGTTTTTATTATTCTTTTTAAACCTTAAGAAGTATAATTAATTTAAATCATGCAACTTCAAAATATAAATTAAAGTTATACTAATGATAAATATAAATATAGATCTTAAATAAAGTCTAATATTAATTATTCTTGCAATTAAATAGTAAAAATAATATTATAGTAATTAAGTCCCAAATATTTAAAATAAATTTTGACTTAACTATTATGTATGAGAACTCTAATTGAAAAAGAACATTTCTTTGTGCTAGTGAGATTGCATTGATTATTATAATTTTTTTTCTTATCACATGTCACATATAATATTAGTTGCAATTCTTTAAAATTCATCTTTAGTTATATTATTTGAAACTTTTTGAAGTGCAACTGAAATAATTAACAAATCTCTTAATTCACTATGAACAATAATAAAATTGAGGTATTTATGTCAAATGATAGCCAATTTCAAGTTACGGCATACAATGATTTTAAGAATAATTATAAAATCATTTCAAATAATCTAATTTTTCTTCTCCATTTTATAATACTTTGCTTAATGTTATTTTTTATACTTTTATATGTATAATTTTAATACATATATAATACTAAAATAATAAAAATAACTATCTATATATGCGGGGCGGGGTATGCGGGGCGGGAAATGCTTATCCCCGCACCCCGCCCCGCCCCCGCGCGGGGATTAAAAGTTGATCCCCATCCCCCGCCCCATTCCCCATTTCTCGCCTTAATCCCCGCCCCATTTGGGGCGGGGTGGGGCAGATACCCGCAATCCCTGTCCCCATTGCTATCCCTAAATCTTTCACGTGTGACCCCTCTCAAAACTGGTCACACGTGAGGGGAAGTGTTAAAATATACACTTATCCCACATCAAAATATCAAAAACTTCAAGACCACCTTATAAGATCCTAGACAACTCCACCTGACACCAATTGGTTTTATTAGAATGGAACCCTAGTTATCTTAACACAAAGAACAAGTGGTCTTGTGTTTTTATCGTGAGATGCCAAAGGACACACAGAGGGTTGACATTAAATTCCCAGCTCACGAGTTTGTAATGCGTTAGGAGTTTGTCGAGCCAAGCAAGCCATGCATAAAAAGCATGCTCTCGAATATGTCTTTTTTCTAGATAGTGTTGATCCAAAGCAGGACTTGATAGCGGTTAGGGAGAGGAAAACGCTATGCGACATCAATCCAATGAAAAAATTAATATTTGAGTCACAAACACAAAAAAGTTCACATTTGGAAAGTAAAAATTAGATACTCCTAACCTTTTGAAAACATGTTTTTTTATCTAACCTTTTGAAAATATTTTTTTTCAATGTTATTCTCAAAATATATATTTTAAGCCACAGAAGCTAAAAAATTTACAGTTCTTGAAAATTGAATTGTAGCCATGTTTTCAAAAACTTGATTTTCTTTGATATGATACTAAAGATGTACATAGGCTAATCCAAGTAAGAGGTTACGGGGAGTTTCGGGTAGTCCAGTTAGTGGATTACTTTTTTTGGCCAGTGAGTGATTAGGGTTTGAATCTCAAAGGGTAAAGAAGGGCAGATGGTTGTATATACACATGATGAAGCAAGGTATTTGAAATAAGTGTTTTCCCACATTGATTATTAGTGAAATAACTATTTACTTTATCAGCTTGTGTTTGCATCTTGCAGATTTCCATTTGAAAGCCACAAAGGGTTACTGGCATTAAACATCTAAATTGCTAATTATTGATGTTCTTGCAAGAGCCGCCACCCACAATGGATGCTCCAACATTATACATTGAAATATAAACAATATAACGACATCCACAATGGATAGTACAGTGAAAAATAATAACACTATTTTTCCTTCTTAAAGGGTAAAAATTTTAATAATAATATAATGAAGGACTATATGAAAGAAAAATAACTTCAAACATACTCTTGTTACAAGAATGTGGGGATACACATGTACATGAGAAAAAATTTCGTTCCATGCATATTTTCATTAATAAAGATAGTTTCTTTTTTTTAATCTAATTAATTGCAAAAATATATGTTTTATATATTTTACATTCTTAATGATAAAAAGTGTTTGTACCAATAAGATACTACATTTAAGAAATTCAAGGGTACTATTAGCCTAATTTTAGCCCTTGTTTGCAAACACTAAACACACTCATCTTCTATTTTCTCCCCAAACCCCAAGTCTATGTTGGCAGTAATACAGATGTATAACTTGTGTACATTCAAATACGAAACGATATATGAGCAACTCACATAAATAAGTAGAGATTAAATTAATATGAACAAGAAAATTACAGAACTGCAATTAAAAGAGTACAGGTAGAAAGATAGAAGAAAATAAATTTAATTAAAATAAACAAATGCAAATAAACAATTAAAGCTAACTGAGGCTCGAGCTAGGCTCGATTTCCTTAAGGTATTTACGCGCCGCTATAGGTGCTTACGGTTTCTGTGGCGGATACCTCCCAGGATACAACAAATATTCACTTCGCAGTGGTAGCACTCCCAAAATGAAGTCAGGCGAACTCAACAATGACGAACTCTCTCAATGCAAGACTCGAATGCTTCTAGTATGCTAATGCTCGTGCTCTATTTTGTGCCTAATGAACTGAATGCAAGTGGTATATATAGGCAATTCTATGAGAAAAATCAGCTAGCCATTATCTCCACTTTGTTCGTGTTTAACTCCCCACTTCCCACTTTTATCCATTTATCACAATCAGACAACGTGGGACACTATCCCGCTACCTTTGTCCAAAAGTGCAGCAATGAAGTTTGCTAAGTGTTGAACGTAGGCTATGCCCACTTTCTCTACTCCACACGTGCACAGAATGTGATGTACATAGATCAACCAACTTTCTTCATGCAACAAAATATGGACATCTTGAACGTGGGTCAAACCGTGGGCACAATGGTATGTGGAAGTTTGCTCAATTTCTCATTCACACATCCTTCCAACAATCCCCCACATGAATGGAAATTGGCCAATCAGATATGAATGCAGACCTTAGAGAGAGTTCAATAGAAACATACTGCATCAGGATAGGTAGCTTTTGGCTTTGAACCTTCCTTAGTGAAAACTATCGGGTTTACTTGCTAACCAGTGAACGCGATGTCTTGAACTGTTCAGCTTTCATGTAAGCCAAGTCAATAGAGTTCACATAGCACCCCCTGGACACAGTAAAGTTCTCACGATTGTGTTCATTTTGGCCCTGAACAACTCCCGGTATTCATGAGTACTCTAGAGAATTCAGCCTTCAAAATTCTCATAGGACCGGCCCAATCCCTACTCACATAAGTGATCACTTATTAAGAGTATTCCTACAATACCTCACTTGGATTTTCCAAGGTATAAGTATGCTTAGCTTAAACCACATGCAGGTAGCATTGTCTGCTCGTCATAGGAATAGGTAGAGTATTACCCCCACAGTACTCCCAGTGAATCTTTCATAGCTCAGTTTTTCCCTTTGAACCTACATCCAGGGATCTCTTGTCATGTAGGTAGGGTTTTCCACTATGATGACTCTTCAGACATAAGCTTTAGACCCATTCCCCTTGACAATTTGTACAGTTGCTCTCTATTGAAGACTTTTATAAGCGGATCCGCTAAGTTATCCTTTGACCTTATATAGTCAATTGAGATAACCCCATTAGAGAGCACCTGTTTGACGGCATTATGCCTACGACATATATGTCTAGACTTATCCGATGAAGATACAATCCACAGTCTTCGGTCCTATCTTAACCATTTTGGGAGCTAGAACTCCAACTTTGGCTAGACACCCCCACACTTTAAAATATTTGTAGGAAGGTGGTCGACCTTTCCATAATTCTTAAGGTGTTTCCTCGAGTTTCTTGTGGGGTACCTTATTGAAAATATGGTTTGCAGTTTAAAACTGCCTCCCCCCACAAGTTCTGAGGTAGCCCTGACAGAATCAACATGATATTCATCATTTCTTATACAATCAACAAATGTTACTGTGAATTGATTCCAGAGGTTCGGTACTTCTTTCCACCGATTTGAAAGAAGTTCTCGTTAATTTTGATTCTATGCAAATTTCATTTTTTTTTTCTGTTTGAACTTTAGGTAGCGACCCTAAATTCACCAATCTTTGTAAAGAACCAAAATTCACATATCCTAATCTATCATGCCATAAATTAGGAGAAATCAAGCAACAGAGTTATTCTCATTAATAATAGCGTTAGAAGGCTCGCCAGCCGAAACATTTGGAGGGGCAATAGTCATTACACTCAGTTTGAATAACCCTTCATAAAGATACCCCTTGCCTACAAACATAGTATTTTTAGTTATTACAACTTTTTCGGAATCAAACACAATCTTGAATCCATGATTGACTAGCAATGATCCGAAGATCAGGTTCTTTCGAATATCAGGGACATGCAGTACTTTGTTAAGAGTCAGCTTCTTGCCATAAGTCATTTTCAGGACCACTGTCCCTATCCCTGCTACCTTTGAGGTAGAAGAATTCTCCATGTAAAGAGTTTCATTGATAGCCAGGTAAGAAGTGAACATCTTCCTGTCAAAACAGACATGCCTCATGGCCCCAGTATCCATGAACCACTGCTTGGGATTCCCGACCAAGTTCACTTCAGATACAACAGCTAACAAACTCATATCTAACATGTCATCTCCCAAGTCATCAACAACATTAGCTTGAGCTTTCATCTTCTTCGAATTGCTCTGGTCTTTTTGGAATATGCATTCAAGTGCTTTGTGCCCTGTCTTGTCACAAACATAGCAATTCCCGGTCAACTTCTCCTTCTTATCAGCTTCCTTCTACCCTTGACCAGTGACTTTCATTTTCTTGTTACTCTGGCCATTCTCGATTACATTTGCCTTTGCCTCTAAAGGCGGAAAACCAACCCTTCCTCAGCATTGTGGTTGTCTTCTTCTATCTCTAACCTCACGATCAAGTCTTCAAGAGTCATCTCCTTTCTCTTGTGCTTCAGGTAGTTCTTGAAGTCCCTCTAGCTTGGTGGTAACTTCTCAATCAAGAAAGCAACTTGAAGTGGCTCATTCATGACCATGCCCTCGGCATGAACCTCATGAAGAATAAGTTGATACTCTTAAACCTGGCTCTCTATTGGTTTGGAATCCACCATCTTAAAGTCAAGAAGCCTGCCAGCAATGAATTTCTTCGCCCCTGCATCTTCTGTCTTGTACTTCGTTTTCAAGGATTCCCACAGAGCTTTAGCTAAAGCAACTGGACTGTAAACATTATACAATGTGTTGTCCAGCCCATTGAGGATATAGTTCTTGCATAGAAAATCCCCCTGCTT
Organism: Ehretia macrophylla; assembly: GCA_037974665.1. Taxonomy (NCBI): domain Eukaryota; kingdom Viridiplantae; phylum Streptophyta; class Magnoliopsida; order Boraginales; family Ehretiaceae; genus Ehretia; species Ehretia macrophylla. The sequence goes on along the minus strand of CM075780.1, from coordinate 38,806,888 downwards.
CCAAGTATCAATTGCAGCTACAGTCTGCATGTCTGGATTGTCACTTGCTTTAGGAGCATCCTCTTTCAAGAATCGAGCGAGGCTTAGCATGGTCAAATAAAAGAACATCTTTTGTTGCCACGTCTTAAAGTCCCTCCCATTGAATTTTTTAGGCCTCTCACCATCGCCAGTGGGAGCCGATGAAACAAACGACAAAGCCCTAGCAATTGTCACAACTGGTCTCACCGGAACATTCTCGTTCCCAGATCCACCGCTAGACCCACTTCTAGTCAAGGTTTTCTAATTGTTAAATCCTTATTCCACGTTCATGTCTCCAAAAGCCATGGGTAATTATTTCCAAATTTTAAATTAAGTCCAAAAGAAGAATTGCTGCACTAAAGAAAAAAATTAGTTCTTGACAATTAAGCAAATAATTAATATAGATCTCAGGTACACAGTAAATATATATATATATATATATATATATATATATATATGAACAAATGCAAGTTGTAATAAACCGAACAAAATGCAAATGATTGCATAAAACGAATCTTAGCACTTAAGATCACAGAACGTGGGTTTTACAATATGAATGCTCAAAGAAACATATATTTTACTGCTTACAACCAGAAGTATCAGAACCACAAAAGTGTCTACAGTATATTATAGATTACATGCACAAATCATATAGTATGACCAAATGCACAATTGGAACAGAAAGCAAGTGTTATTAAATCGATTAAAATAATTGAATCTACCACATATAATAGATGCAAATTAAAGCCAGAGATAGAAGCTTATCTTAGTGGTAGTGCATCTAATAATTACATGAAGGGACAGAGGATCAAAACTTGGCATTGATTTTTTATTATTATTATTATTTCAACCAGTCCTATTAGCAGAAACAGTAAATAATTAATCAGTCAGATTCACACTAATAAAAGCAAAAACAGCAACCAAGCAACATGCAAATTGACCAGTTTATTGATCACATTCAGATCAAATGTACTTATAGATGCAAGACGCATCAATCTACTTTAATGTATATACATTTAACAGACCCAAAAGCATATCACGTAATAAACCAAAGAATGTAAAGACAACAATGTTGATTTGCAATTTTCAATCAATAAATTATTATAATAGCATCATATGGACTATAGAAGCTGGCAAATGATTCGAATACACTGCAAGCATGAGAAATGCTAACTTATGATCAAAAGGCACTAAAAGCAGAATCGAAATCTCCAGAATAAGCAAAGCAAAGAATTAGAGAAAACATATAAAACACATGGCATAGGTCTTTTCGAATTATATGCAAAGGTCATCTATTCAGCATATAAACACATATCAAAGCAAAAGCATATTATAATGTGACTTAACCCAACCAGTAAGCTATTACAAGTTCTTAATACCAATATAATACTATATCCTTCATGTAATAAATCCAGAAGAAATTCACACAAGTTATACAACAAATAGAATGACTAAATACCTTAAGATTGTTGGCAATAATCCAGATGTATAACTTGTGTACATTCAAATACGAAACGATATATGAGCAACTCACATAAATAAGTAGAGATTAAATTAATATGAACAAGAAAATTACAGAACTGCAATTAAAAGAGTACATGTAGAAAGATAGAAGAATACAAATTTAATTAAAATAAACAAATGCAAATAAACAATTAAAGCTAACCGAGTCTCGAGCTAGACTCAATTTCCTTAAGGTATTTACGCGCCGTTATAGGTGCTTACGGTCTCTGTCGCGGATACCTCCCATGATACAATGGTATTCACTTCGTAGTGGTAGCACTCCCAAAACGAAGTCAGGCGAACTCAACAGTGATGAACTCTCTCAATGCAAGACTTGAATGCTCTCTAGTATGCTAATGCTCGTGCTCTATTTTGTGCATATGAACTGAATGCAAGTGGTAGTATATATAGGCAATTCTATGAGAGAAATCAGCTAGCCATTATCTCCACTTTGTTCGTGTTTAACTCCCCACTTCCCACTTTTATCCATTTATCACAATCAGACAACGTGGGACACTATCCCGCTACCTTTGTCCAAAAGTGCAACAATGAAGTTTGCTAAGTGTTGAACGTGGGCTATACCCACTTTCTCTACTCCACATGTGCACAGAATGTGATGTACATAGATTAACCAACTTTCTTCATGCAGCAAAATATGGACATCTTGAACATGGGTCAAACCGTGGGCACAATGGTATGTGGAAGTTTGCTCAATTTCTCATTCACACATCCTTCCAACAGTCTAAAGTTTCCCTATTCTTCATTCAATTAAGCACAAAAACAATTTGAGTATCATGCTTTTTAAATTAATTAATGTGAAGAAGGAACTTTGTGTGTGTGTGTGTGTTTTTTTTTTTCTTAGTCAAAACATCAAGAGAAAACCACTAGAAATGTCATTTGTGTTTGTTTAGGCTGGAAATTTTGGCCCTTTTATTAAGGTGTGGCAAATGACAGTTTTACTCCGCTCAAAATAGAATTATGTTATACTAAGTGTAAGAACTAAGGAGTAGATAATATAAAAGAAAATTTTTGTTTGGGCAACTTATCTTATTTTATATTATAGATTTAAGTAGTATTAGAAATGAGAATCATGTTCACCAAAAATGAAAATATGTTAAAACTAACTTAAAAACTAATGAAGTGGGTAAAATAAAATAAAAAAATTGTTCAATGAATGATATGAAAAAAAACATTTAGTGGGCAAAATTGAAAGCATGTCCAAGTTTAATGGCCTGTGGCTCAATTAATCTAACTTTTTTTGAAAAATAAGTATAGCCGCACTTGTTTTGAAAACACGCATTTTTTAAGTTATTATCAAAATAGTTTGGCAACTACGACTAAAGGAAGAATATCCACATTTTCTGAAAGGTCATTTGAGGGAGGAAGGTGATAATATAAATCTAAATGAGATCATAACAATGGAGAAGTTATTCAATGACGAGAAAGGACTGCATCTCCCACTCACATTAATTTTTTTCTTAAAATGTAAAATTGCTAATCAATCTAGTGACTGAGTCACAAAATACTTTGTTTGCCTATTTTATTAACTAGATGTCTAATGTCCTTCCTCAATTTTATACCCTATTAAAGGAGGACTTTCACCTTACTGTATAGGATTGGTATAAGATGCATTACTTGGCACAAAAAAAAAGACAAAGAAAAATAAAAAGAGATGAGAAAGCATAGTCAAAATAGTGTTTGCATGGTCAGATTGAAGAAGATGGTTCTTTAAGAATATAATGGCAATGCCATTTAGCCTATGTAAGTAAGATGCGTTTTCACGGATGTAATAGAGATTCAAAGTAAACTTCTTTCTTTTGGTCGAAAATGTCGGCTTGGTTGATGGCCAAAAAAAGAAAAAGAAAAAGAAAGAAAGAAGTCAACTTCGATGGCCATTTACCCATCCCACATCGGTAAATAGTTAAATAAAATTTTGCTTTATAATTCTTTGCTTATTCCTTTTTGTCAACGTCGAGTGGCAAATTAAGTTACTCACAACGGATAACAGGCATTAAATCTTGAATTGTAGATCAAATGGTGCTACTGCTGCCCAAGACATAACCGTCTCCAATGGGTTGTGAAGCATTCAAAATTGATATATTTGGTGATAAACAGCAAGGCATGGTCATCCACAGTGGATGGTGTAGTGTGCACAATCTAACCTTTTTTAATTTTTTGAAGGGTAAAAAATTTATTGGATGACATGTTACATATATAATTTTAAAAGTTGTTTATTACTACTGTCAAGATACTACTTTTTATGAAGCATTTTTTTTTCTTTATAACTGATTTTTAAGATAACATATTATCTTCGAATTTATTGCGACAGAACTCTGATATTTGTATGTTAATTTTTGATTCATAACTTCGATTTTGTTAGTTTTCTTTGTTTATTGGCAGCACATGATGAAAATATTCATAGAGTTTCAAGAACTTCAATCTTGGCAACGGTGAAAACTACATAAATTTTCTCAAGTCATGCTGTAAACTTTATTAGTTTATTCATTATGCACCTAGCACCATTAATATGCATAACCTGCCTCTTGAAAGCATAAGAAGAAATATATGAGGCAAAAGAAAAAGGTAGATAATAAAGAGAATTTCCAAAATTGAAAAGGCTAAAAAATAATTCTTATTCACGAGATGGAAACTCAGGGTGTGTCGACTTTGCCTTTTGGGAGTTCAAAAGCACATTTGGATTCTAATTGTATTTCAACGAGTGTCTAATCCTTTGCGTTTGATCTTTTTCTTTTCTTTTTCTTTTTTCCCTTTCAATGAGTGTTGATCCTTTGAGTTTGACTCACAAACATAAAAAAGTTCACATTTCGGGGGAAAAAAAAAAAAAGATACACCTCACCTTTTGAAAACGTGTTTTTTTCAATGTTAAAAACTTGATTTTCTTGACATAATACTCAAGATGCGCATAGGCTAAATTCCAAAAAAAAAAAAAATTTCAAGTAAGAGATTAAGGGGAATTTTGGGTAGCCCAGTTAATAGGTTATCTTTTCTGGTTTGTGAGTAGTCAGGATTCAAATTCTAAGCATGGAGAGCAGATGGGGCGGGGGTAGTAGAGAAAAATTTAAAAAAAAAAGAAAAAATAAGTAGTAAGTTACGGAAGCGGTTTTATACACATGATGAAGCAAGATATTTGAAATAATTGTTTTCCCACATCGTTTATTGGTCAAATAATTGTTCACTTTATAAGCTTGTGTTTGTTCCATGCAGATTGCTACCCGCAAAGGGTTTCTGGCATTAAACATAATACATGGTGATATAGTCTTCCTCTTATTCCAATAGTTGCCATCTACAATGAATGGTATAGCATGTAACATAAAAAAATAGACAATGCCATCCATTATGGATGGTATATTAAAAAACATTCAAACTTTTTTTTACTTTTTAAATGGAGAAAATTTAATAGAAAAAAATAAATGAGTATATGAAAGAAAAATAACTTCAAACCAGGTTTAAGTTATTCTCATAATGGTTTGGCAAATGCAACTGAAGGAGGAACACCTACATTTTTTGAAAGGTCATTTGAGAGAGGAAGGCAGTAACATAAATCAAGATGAGAACATAATAGTGGTGGAGGTATTCAATAATGAGCCCCCCCCCCCCCCCCCCCCCCCCCCCCCTCCCATCCTAATTTGTTTTTTTTTTAAAATTATATGTATTTTTAGTATGAAAAATTAATTTAGCTTTCATTGACAAAAAAAATCTATATATAAATATTAAATTGCATGTTTTAAGCTTCCATAAAATAAAAATTCTAGATTCGCCCTTGTATATCTGTTTCGAACGAGGAGAGTGCAGCCCAACTTAGTGATGATCCAGCCCAAGTACCACACCTCAACACTGATACAATTGTTAGGCGTAGCAATAGGCCTAAGTCCAGCCCACATTATTTGTCTAATTACGTGGCAAGGTGATGAGTAAACGAAAGTTGGTTATATACAGTGAGAGAGGTGTGAAAGGAGCAAAGAAGAATTAAAGTTGTTATTTCTTTTGTATTTACTTTTCTTTCAAGTTCTCATGAACAAACAGTCGAATCTAGCTATAATTCATACAATTTCTACTCAATTCATTGCATAGTTGTTATAATTTGGTGCTTTCATTAAGAGACGAATGGCGGAAGGGACGCGTTTGAAGACTCTTGACGAGACGGTGAAGAAGATGCAAGACACGGCGGCGGCGCAATCGTGGAGGTTGGACGAGTATCAACAATCACTGGGTGAGGTTTTTACAAAGGTGTCAGCGATGGATGGGAAGTTGGAGCAGTTATTTAGGTTATTGAAGGAGAAAATGGAGGCCCTCTTAGCTCCACAACCAGCGACGGCGGGTGGAAATGTTAGCCCAATCACACTTGTTCCGCTACCATTCAATGCCACTTCGAGTGGACCTCCATCGCTTGCTCAATCTTTAGCTACGGTACCTCACATTCCGCTACCCCACTACACTATTCCCACACTGTCAGTTGTGACGATCAGAACTACGTACACCAACACAGCTTCCTCGTCGGCTTCTGTCGGCGTGTGGACTGCAATGGGTCCTCCGAGTCCGGTAAAGGGTGGAGTGTTACAAGGTCGGCAAATGAGACTTGATTTTCCGATTTTTAATGGCGAAGATCCAACGGGATGGATCTTCAAAGCGGAACGATTTTTTGCTTATCATTTCACTCCGGACGATCAAAGGTTGTTGATTACGTCGTTTCACATAGATAGCCGGGCTTTACAGAGGTTTCAATGGATGTCAAAAAATCGACAATTCAATTTGTGGGAGCAATTCACCCGAGCCTTAGAAATTCATTTTGGGTCATTCGAATTCAAGGACCATAAATGAGCATTAGTAAAATTGTTTCAAGCATCCACTATAGAGGAGTAGCAAAATCAGTTTGAGTCGCTGGCTAATCGAATCGTGGGCTTGACTCCCTCGTTTCTCACCAGTTGTTTTGTGGCAGACCTTAAACCAGAAATTCGAGCAAAGGTCTTGGCCTTCAGGCCCAACAACATTTTGCAAGCCATTGGGTTGGCAAAATTGCAGGAGGCGAAGCTGACGGATCAAAGAAAGTTAGCCCAAAAGCCGAGGTGGCCCACCACACAAGGTAATTACATCCTACAACCGAAAGCCCAATACCCATCCCACAACTCCTATACACACCATTCACCACTTTACCCAAGCAACCCTACCTAAAATAACTAATCACTTAACCCATACATTGAGCCCAAACCGTCATCGTCCCAATATACTAAGCCACACCAGACATATACACAACTAACGACCAACCATACTGTAACGATCAGGAAAAAAAAATTGTGATAAGAATAATTATAATTATAAATAAGTAAAATAAGTTGGTTCAGTATTATTTTAGTGGGATATGTTTCCCACTTAGACTAAAATAGTGGGCTTATCCTATGAGTGGGGGTTATCAGTTACAACATAAGACCCACATTGAAAAAAAAACATATGTTTAGCGTATTAATAGAATTTTAACTCTCTCTCTAAATCTCATATCAGACGCTCAAAAAGAAGAAAACTTGGGTGCAGAGTACTATACATGATAACAACTTCAAGAGAAACCTTGAGGTTTAATTGGTAAGAACCTAAGTCACATATTTGTTAATAGTTTATTGTAGGGTTTTCACAATAAAATATGCGTTAGAGTATGTGACCTATGTTGATGAATGATTGTAATAGAATATGTTCATGTGTTTTTGAAGGTGAAGAATCTTGTGAAAGGTCGTGTTCTTCAAAGTTAGGATTCGTTAGGTTTAATTACTGGACAAGAGGTAAGTATGAAGACCTCTTTTTCATTACCTAATTCTCTTTAATTTTTAGAGTTATAATTTGTGAGATTGAAAATAATCTTAATTCATGAAGTTATTGAATTATTATTTTCTCGGATGTATTGAATTTTTTGTTAACAGTAATTTTTTATGATTCTTGAGAAGTTTAAACTGAATACATGAGAGTTATGCCTCTTTTTCTTGTAATTTTACTTTGGTTATATTTTATTGATACCATCTGTCTGCATAACATGATTCTTTAAAAAAAAAATTCTGCAGTGAATAGTACCTTTACTATTCACGTAAATAGTGACCTAGTCATTATTCACGTGAATAGTGACTAGGTCACTATTTATCTTTTGGTGACCAACAGGTCACTGGAACCATTCCAGTGGCCAATGGGTCACGAAAAGGCTAAGCAAGTCACTGACTAGTGACCTGCTGAATATGTTGCTCAACGTTAAAAAATAAAAAAAATAAAAATTTCTTTACACTACTTTCTTCAAACTTAACAAATTATTTATTTTCAAATAATAGTTTCTTTTATTTCAAAACCAAAGTGTTATTCAGCTTTTAAAACAAAAGATAATAAAACTTGGGACCCATTAATGTGTATTTGTATGTATAGTCATAAAGGTTTCAACATTTTTTTTTAAACTGGATAAGAACTACTTTAAACCACTTGTGCCATATTTTGGGGTTGTGACCTAGCTGGCAGGTATAGCGAGATTTGAATCATTTCTCAGTGGGGTTTGACATACACTGAGTTTTGGGATTGTGCACAATCTTTTCGTTGGGATCCCCTTTAACTTGTGATGGTTGAGCGCATCTAGCCATCTTTAGACTGTACTACCAGTTGTAGCCATAGCCGTATTTGAGTTTTGGTATAGTGGCTTGATGAGTTTTCGAGTTCTGGATTTTGGCACAACATCTTTGTACTACGAAAAAAAAAAATGAATGAATTCTGAATTTTTGGCATGACTGTACTTTTTGTTAGTTCAGTTTTAGTTATATCGCATGATTATTGAATTTCTTCTCGTCCATTACATTACTATATTATTATCCATATATATATATATTATTGTAAAGGTCCCATGTTATTTTTTTTTGGGGGGATTTTCACACTTATTGAGATTTTTATCTCATTCTTTTCGATAAACCTTATTTTGAACAGGTGAAGAATAGGTCTTTTCGCAAGATTATGGGTAAGAGATTATCTTGGCGTTGGATAGTGATTTTTCATTTCAAGTTCTTAGATTATTTGTTAATAATGAAGGTTGTTTGCCTCTTTGGATATTTCTTTGTAGTTGGATATCTTAGCAAGGGTTTTAGAATATTTTCTTGTGTTTAGATTGTTTTTGTATTGCTATTACAATAGTCTTCTTTATGATCTCATTGTCATTTGAGAGTTTATTCAAAGTTTCATGTTGGAGATTAACACATATTATATATGTATTATATTGGTTTAAATGCTCTGTAAGTTATTGTTCCACTTGTAATTTTAGTCTTGTAGTCAGTTTCTTGAGATTTAGAGCCTTGCACACTTAGGAAGGATCTTCTTTCTAAGTTCGCGGCGGTCTCGTTCCTAAGATTCACCTTGGTGAAATTTAAGGGCGTGACAGGGTGATATCAGAGCAATAGGTTATGATCAACTTGGGTTTAGGACGGGTTTGGGAAACTTAATCTATACTACGCCTAGAATATATTTTAGTTTTGAAATTGTTCCTTATGCTTTGAATTATTGTTGTCATATAGGACATGGCACCTCGTAGAAAGAACGTTGCTCGCACGAAAAATGTAAGTGACGATGAACTTTTGGCTGAGACTACAAAATGCCATAAGGCAGCTAAGACTTCTGAAAGGGAAAAACGAGAAGGCGTGAGGGACTTGCACACTGTTGCTAATGTAATTTATGATTGTATGACTGCCAACGTAAGTCATGAGCAAGCACCCAAAAAGGGTGGTCAAGAGGAACATTCTGCCTTCAGAGAGTTCATGCAACTTAACCCATCGAAATTTACGGGTGAACATGACCCTCAAGAGGCTGAAGATTGGTTAGAAGAGTTGGAAGAGTATTTTGACTCCTTTGAGTTTAATGATGAACGTCGAGTACGTTTTAGCACCCTTTTACTTCGTGGCATGGCCAAGGACTGGTGGAAAACTAAGAAAGGGTAATTTCCGGATGGTTTAAGTTGGCAGGAATTCAGGAACTTGTTTGAGATGGAATTTTACCCAACTGCCTATAAGAATCAAAAAGTGGCGGAATTTGCTAACTTGAAACAACGGGATCTTTCAGTGCAGGAATATGTGAAGAACTTTACTCAGTTGGCTCGTTTTGCACCCCACTTGATTCCTAATGACTATGAGAAGGCACGCAAATTTGAGTTGGGTTTAAGACTGAACATCCGTGCTATTGTAGCTTCACACTATTTTTGCATTTATAATGAGGTGGTGTATTATGATACTGTGGTTGAAAGGGATGTGAATCTGATGCAGCAATCTCGGTTTAAAAGTAACAAAGGAAAGGATAAGGCTGGCCCTACACAACGTAAATAAGGGAATTCTGGGGGAAATGTTAAAAAACAATTTCTAGCATCTGGAAGTGGCAAAAGTGGTCAGAAATGCTCAAGGTGTAACGGGAATCATTCTTTGAAAGAGTGTTGTTGGGCTTCTGGTGCATGTTTTCGTTGTGGGGAGTTAGGTCATCGCATTAAGGATTGCCCGAGGGTTGATAACAATGTGAAAAATTTTGGATCAAAAGATGATGGCAAAAAGCCAAATCGTGCCTGTTTGTTTACACTCACTCAAGCAGATGCTCAGGCCTCCGATGCAGTAGTGTCAGGTATCATTCAGATTATGCATTCTTTTGCTCATGTACTTATAGACTCTGGTTCAAACTTTTCATATGTCACACCTACATTTGCGGGATCCTGTAATATGTCTCATGAGCCTCTAGAATGTAATTTATGTGTTGAAACGCCCGTAGGGAAGTCAGTAATAGTTACTTTTGTGTATAAGAATTGCATCGTTAAAATTAAGGATAGAGAACTACTTGCTAATCTTATAGAGTTAGAGATGAAAGATTTCGATGTGATTTTGGGAATGGATTGGTTAGCAGCTTTCCATGGTCACATAGACTGTTTTGCCAAGAAAGTAATCTTTAGTGTTCCTGGTGAAAAAGATTTTGTATTCCAAGGAAGGACACAGAAAACCCCTCAAGTTATATCTGTAATCAAGGCTCAAAAGATGGTACGAAAAGGTTGTGTTGCTTATTTGGCCAGTGTGGTAACCGCACAAGACAGTGAAATCAAGCTCGAGAACATACACATTGTGCGAGAATTTTCAGATGTGTTCCCTAATGAGATACCTGGACTACCTCCTATAAGGGAGATTGACTTCTCTATTGACTTAGTGCCGGGAACTAGACCTATTTCTAAAGCACCCTATCATATGGCCCCAGCAGAACTCAAGGAACTGAAGGTGCAACTACAAGAGTTACTGGATAAGGGGTTTATTTGCCCCAGTGTGTCACCTTGGGGTGCACCAGTTCTTTTTGTCAAAAAGAAAGATGGTACCTTACGTCTATGTGTAGACTATAGAGAATTGAATAAAGTCGCTATCAAAAATAGGTATCCTCTACCAAGGATTGATGATTTGTTTGACCAATTGCAAGGGGCGAAAGTGTTTTCAAAGATTGATTTAAGATCAGGGTATCATCAGTTGAGGATTAAGGCTGAGGATATACCGAAGACAGCTTTCAGAACCAGATATGGCCACTATAAGTTCGTTGTTATGCCTTTTGGGTTGACAAATGCGCTAGCCGCATTCATGGATATGATGAACATAGTTTTCAAGCCTTTCTTAGATTGTTTTGTTGTGGCATTTATAGATGACATTTTGGTTTACTCAGAGAGCCTGGAACAACACGAGTTACACTTAAGAATGGTGTTGCAGGTCTTGAGGGAGAATCAATTATTCGCTAAGTTAAAAAAATGCGAGTTTTGGTTGAATCAAATGGCATTCTTGGGTCATATAATATCCAAAAGTGGAATAGCAGTCGATCCACAAAAGGTTGAAGTCGTTGCTAGTTGGCCACAGCCTACTACGGTGTCTGAGGTTCGGAGCTTCTTGGGTCTTGCTGGTTATTATCGAAAGTTTGTAGAATGATTCTCTCGGATTGCTGCTCCTATGACGCGACTCATGTACAAAGGAGTAAATTTGAATGGAATTATGAATATGAGAAGGCTTTCCAAGAATTGAAACATCGTCTAATATCTGCGCCTGTGCTTACTTTGCCAGCTGGTACTGAGGGTTTTGCAGTCTATAGTGATGCTTCCCGAAATGGTTTAGGTTGCGTGTTGATGCAGGGTGATAAGGTGATTGCATATGCTTCAAGACAGTTGAAAAATTATGAGCAGAACTACCCTACGCATGATCTTGAATTGGCAGCGGTAGTATTTGCACTCAAGATTTGGCGATACTATTTATATGGGGTTACATGCGAGATCTATACGGACCATCAAAGTTTAAAATACATTTTTACACAGAAAGAGTTGAACTTGAGGCAACAGAGATGGTTGGAACTGATTAAGAATTATGATTTGAGGATTAATTACCATCCAGGTAAGGCAAACAAGGTAGCAGATGCCCTTAGCAGGAAACTTATTGGTAGTATGGCAGCGTTAATCACCTCTCAGGGAGTATTGATAGAAGAATTTGAGAAACTGATAATTGGGGTGTCTATGAAGTCAAAAGGGTCTACTTTGGCCTATATTTCAGTTTAGTCCACACTTCTGGAAAGAATAAGAAAGCTCAAAAACAAGATTTATATTTAGTGAATGCAAGGAAAAAAATTGAAGGTGGACAAAGGTCTATTTTACCATTGCATGTGGATGACACCTTGAGGTTTCAAGGGAGATTATGTGTGCCAGATGACTTGGAAATAAAGAGGGAAATTCTTGTTGGTGCACATGGTTCGTGTTTCTCAATACACCCAGGTGGGACTAAGATGTATCGAGATTTGAGGGATCACTTTTGGTGGCCTAAATTGAAGAATGACATCACTGAGTATGTAGCAAAGTGTTTGACTTGTCAACGAGTAAAGGCAGAACATCAAAAGCCTTCAGGACCTTTGCAACCTCTTGATATACCGGAATAGAAGTGGAAGTGCATTTCAATGGATTTTGTGACTGGTTTACCTAAAACAAGGGACAAATCTGATGCTATTTGGGTTGTTGTGGATAGATTAACTAAGTTGGCTCATTTTCTGCCTTTTAGTTTGGGAACAACAATAGAGAAACTTGTGGAACTATATATGAAAGAAATATTTAGGTTGCACGGAGTGCCAAAGGAGATAGTTTCTGATAGAGACACAAGATTTGCATCTAATTTCTGGAAAAGTTTTCAGAAATATATGGGCACCGAGTTGAAAATGAGTATGGCTTATCATCCGCAAACGGACGGGCAAAGTGAAAGAACAATTCAGACTATGGAAGATATGCTTAGAGCTTGTGTGATGGACCTTGGTGGGAATTGGGACAAACATTTAACCTTGGTAGAATTCGCTTATAATAATAGTCATCAAGCCAGTACCAAAATGTCTCCATTTGAAGCTCTTTATGGAAAGAAATGTCGTACTCCTCTTTACTGGGAGTTAGGCAAGAAGAAACTTCTAGGCCCTCAATTAATTGAAGAGACCAAGGAAAAAATAAAAAAAATTAGGGCCCGAATTAAGGAGTCCCAAGATAGACAGAAAAGTTGGGCTGACCAGAAAAGAAAAAAGCTCAAGTTTGAAGATGGTGATCATGTATTCTTGAGGGTGTTGCCAACTAAAGGCGTGGTTAGATTTGGTACTCGTGGGAAGTTAAACCAGCGTTACATTGGCCCTTTGGAGATTTTGAATCGGATTGGGGACGTAGCTTATCGTTTGGCTTTACCACCCTCTTTGGCAGGGGTTCACAATGTATTCCATGTATCGCAATTGAGAAAGTATGTACCTGATCCGAGCCACATAATCCGTCATGAGGACGTGAGAATTAGTAAGGATTCGACCTTTAACGAGGAGCCTATCTGAATAGTAGATCAAAAAGAACAAGTCTTGAGGAAAAGAACCATCCCATATGTGAAAGTACAATGGAAAGGGCGAACTGAAAGGGAAACTACTTGGGCACGTGAGGCCAAGGTTCGAGAGAACTATCCCCATCTGCTCGTGGATCAAGGTATGTAGTTTCGAGGACGAAACTTTTCTTTTGGGGGAAAAGATGTAACGACTAGGAAAAAAAAATTGTTATAAGAATAATTATAATTATAAATAAGTAAAATAAGTTGGTTCAGTACTATTTTAGTGGGATATATTTCCCACTTAGACTAAAATAGTGGGCTTATCCTATGAGTGGGGGTTATCAGTTACAACATAAGATCCACATTGAAAAAAAAAATATACGTTTAGCGTATTAGCAGAATCCTAACTCTCTCTCTAAACCTCATATCAGACGCTAAAAAAGAAGAAAACTTGGGTGCAGAGTACTATACAGGAGAACAACTTCAAGAGAAACCTTGAGGTTTAATTGGTAAGAACCTAAGTCACATCTTTGTTAATAGTTTATTGTAAGGTTTTCACAAGAAAATATGCGCTACAGTGTGTGACCTATGTTGATGAAGGATTGTAATAGAATATGTTCATGTGTTTTTGAAGGTAAAGAATCTTGTGAAATGTCGTGTTCTTCAAAGTTAGGATTTGTTAGGTTTAATTACTGGACAAGAAGTAAGTAGAAAGACCTGTTTTTCATTACCTAATTCTATTTAATTTTTAGAGTTATAATTTGTGAGATTGGAAATAATCCTAATTTATGAAGTTACTGAATTATTGTTTTCTTGGATGTATGGAATTTTTGGTTAACAGTAATTTGTTATGATTCTTGAGAAGTTTAAACTGAATACATAAGAGTTATGCCTCTTTTTCTTGTAATATTATTCTGGTTATATTTTATTGATACCATCTGTCTGCATAACATGATTCTTAAAAAAAAAAAAAAATCTGCAGTGAATAGTACTTGTACTATTCACGTAAATAGTGACCTAGTCACTATTCACGTGAATAGTGACTAGGTCACTATTTACCTTTTGGTGACCAATAGGTCACTGGAAATCCATTCCAGTGACCAGTGGGTCACGAAAAGGCTAAGCAGGTCACTGACTAGTGACTTGCTTAATATGTTGTTCAACGTTAAAAAAAAAAAAAATTCTTTACACTACTTTCTTCAAACTTAACAAATTATTTATTTTCAAATAATAGTTTCTTTTATTTCAAAACCAAAGTGTTATTCAGCTTTTAAAACAAAAGAAAATAAAACTTGGGACCAATTAATGTGTATTTGTATGTATAGTCATGAAGGTTTCAACATTTTTTTTTAAAAAAACTGGATAAGAACTACTTTAAACCACTTGTGGCATATTTTGGGGCTGTGACCTAGCTGGCAGGTATAGCGAGATTTGAACCATTTCTCAGTGGGGTTTGACATACACTGAGTTTTGAGATTGTGCACAATCTTTTCGTTGGGATCCCCTTTCGCTTGTGATGGTTGAGCACATCTAGCCATCTTTAGACTATGCTACCAGTTGTAGCCACAACCGTATTTAAGTTTTGGTATAATGGCTTGATGAGTTTTCGAGTTCTGGATTTTGGCACATCTTTGTACTACGAAAAAAAAAATGAATGAATTCTGGATTTTTGGCATGACTGTACATTTTGTTAGTTCAGTTTTAGTTGTATCGTATGATTATTGAATTTCTTCTCGTCCATTACATTACTATATTATTATCCATATATATATATTATCGTAAAGGTCCCATGTTATTTTTTGTTGGGGGATTTTCACACTTACTAATATTTTTATCTCATTCTTTTTGATAAACCTTATTTTGAACAGGTGAACAATAGGTCTTTTCGCAAGATTATGGGTAAGAGACTATCTTGGCGTTGGATAGTGATTTTTCGCTTCAAGTTCTTAGATTATTTGTTAATAATGAGGATTGTTTGCCTCTTTGGATATTTCTTTGTAGTTGGATATCTTAGCAAGGGTTTTAGGATATTTTCTTGTGTTTAGATTATTTTTGTATTGCTATTACAATAGTCTTCTTTATGATCTCATTGTCATTAGAGAGTTTATTCAAAGTTTCATGTTAGAGATTAGCACATATTATATATGTATTATATTGGTTTAGATGCTCTGCAAGTTATTGTTCTACTTGTGGTTTTAGTCTTATAGTCAGTTTCTTGAGATTTAGAGCCTTGCACACTTAGGAAGGATCTTCTTTCTAAGTTCGCGGCGGTCTCGTTCCTAAGATTCACCTAGGTGAAATTTAGGGGCGTGACACATACCAAGTCAACACCATTACCATACACCATTTGCAAAATCTCGCCAAAAGAAATGCAGCTTCGTCATGAGAAAGGGCTATGTTATAATTGTGATGAAAAATACACCTTGGGTCACCGGTGTCAAACCCGACCTCAGTTGATCCTTTTAGCTACTAATGAAGAGCAAGCCGAACTCGAACAAACAGGTGAACAAATTGCAACTCAACTTCAATTGGACGAACTCGAGCCGATTCCAGAGATCTCATTCAATGCATTGGTAGGGAATCACTCAGCAACTACGTTGAAGTGTACAGGTAAGATTGTGGGCATAATGTTCAAATTCTGGTGGATGGTGGGAATACCCACAGTTTCATACAATCACGAGTCGCAAAATATTTGGGGTTAGTAATCGAGTCTACACCTCATTTATCAGTGATGATGGGAAATGGGCAACGTTTGTTAAGTGAAGGTTTAGCACGCAGCACCCAGTTGTTTATTCAGTGGCAGATGGTGACAGCGGATTTATATGTTTTACCTTTGGTGGGTTCTGATGTTGTGCTTGGAGTGTTGTGGCTAGCTATATTGGGCCCGATTGTGCTGGATTATGCTAAACCTAGCATGAAATTGATGGTGCAAGGTCAAGAAGTCAATTTGATGGGGGATAATAATTTTACAGTTGAACAGGTACCTTACAATGGAGTCAAGCGAATGTCAAGTACAGGGGCTATAGTTGCATATTTTAGTCTTATTCTCAGTTGTGAGACATCTGACAATCTCCAACAACACGATGCTGACATACAATTGTTGCTTCGCAGATACACGTCAGTGTTTGACAAACCAGGGCAACTACCACCAATACAAAAATTTGATCACGTGATCAACTTACGACTAGGCATTAATCCTGTAAATGTAAGGCCCTACCGTTATCCCCACTTTCAGAAGAATGAAATCACAAAGTTGGTGAACAAAATGTTGGTTGATGGCATAATACAACCAAGTCAAAAACTATTCTCTTCACCCGTGTTGTTGGTAAAGAAAAAAGATGGAACATGGCATTGTTGCACAGACTATCGGGCTTTGAATGCGGTAACTATTCGGGAAAGGATTCCTCTTCCGACAGTGGATGAGTTATTGGATGAATTACATGGTGCTAAATTTTTCTCAAAACTGGATTTAGGATCCAGATACCATCAAATACGAGTGAAAGCTGAGGATGTTCATAAGACATCTTTTCAGACGCATGAAGGACACTTTGAATATTTGGTGATGTCGTTCGGATTGACCAACGCCCCGTCCACATTTCAATCCGTGATGAATGAGATCTTCAAAACATTGTTGCACAAGTGTGTCTTGGTATTTTTTGATGGTATACTTGTATACAGTCATAGCTTTGAACAACATTTAACTCACTTAGAACAAGTTTTACATTTGCTCCATACTAATCATTTTTTTGCAAAGATGTCAAAATGTACTTTTGGACAGAGAGAGGTGGAATTCTTGGGTCACATTATATCGGGCCAAGGAGTAGCCATGGATCCGGAAAAGATCAAGGCGGTTTTGGAGTGGCCTGAACCAAACACCATCAAAAGTCTGAGAGGATTTTTAGGACTGGCTAGATACTACCGGCGATTCATTCGACACTTCACTTCTATCGCCGCCCCTTTGATGAATTTACTTAAGAAGAAAGCCTTTGTATGGTCGACCAACGCAACTGAAGCATTCAGGCAGTTGCAAAAGTCTTTAACTTCAGCCCCTGTGTTGAGTTTGCCAAACTTTGATCTACCTTTTTGTGATGGAGACGGATGCATCGGGGTACGGTATCGAGCCACGCTGTTACAAGATAGGCACCCAATCTCCTATTTCAACCAAAAGTTGAATCCCAAGATGCAAGCTGCATCGACATACCAACGCGAGATGTTCGCCATCACGACGGCATTAGTGAAATGGCGGCAATATTTACTTGGTCGGCGCTTTATTATTTGCACTGATCAACAAAGCTTAAAAGCTCTCATGGATCAAACTATACACACCCGAACCAGCAAAAATGATTGAACAAACTGATTAGGTTCAATTTTGAAATTGTTTATAAACCAGGAAGGCAAAATGCTATTGCAGATGCTCTTTCGCATTTTCCGATTGAGGTTGAATGTCATGCGCTGACTTCATTACAATTGTCTTTCCTTTGCAAAGTACAAAAAGCCAATCAGACAGATGAAGAACTTCTTAATCTACAACACAAATTGCAGACCAAACCCGATGAAATGACAGGGTATACAATACACAATGGTTTTGTGCTTTTCAAGAACCAATTGGTAATTCCTCTCTCATTACAGTCAGATGCTTTGAATGAGTTTCATAACTCCATAATTGGTGGGCATAGTGGGTTTCTTCGGACATTTCACCATATTGCTTCCAATTGTTATTGGCCTTCTTTGAGAAATGATGTGAAGAAATATGGTGCAAGTTGTTTGGTGTGTCAACAAATCAAAGCTAACAATGCAGCTCCCAGGGGACTTTTGAATCTGTTGCCGATTCCTTCTCAGGTATGGGCAGATGTGGCTATGGACTTTATTATTGGGTTGCCAACTTCTAGAGGTTATTCAGAAATTCTTGTTGTCGTGGATCGGCTATCAAAATATGGCCACTTTATTCCTCTATCAAGTCATGCCAACAATGCAGTCGGTGCTGATGTTTTTATTCAGGAAATTGTACGACTCCATGGTTTGCCACGAATAATCGTAAGTGACCGGGACAAGATCTTTGTAAGTTCTTTCTGGAATGAGCTGTTTCATCTACATGGCACATCAATCAATTTCAGTAGTTCATACCATCCTCAAACGGATGGTCAAACAGAACATTTGAATTGAACTTTGAAAATGTATTTGCGGGGTTTTGTCATGGACAATACACATTTATGGGCTAAATATCTCCCATGGGCAGAGTTTTGGTACAATACTTCATGGCATACTTCAATTAGGATGACTCCCTTTGAAGCTGTTTATGGTCGGGAGCCGTCCACATTGGTTCGGTATCTACCTATGTCTTCTCCAAATGAAGCAGTTGATCAGGATTGAAAAACTAGAGATGCCATATTATCTCATCTTAAATAGCAGCTCCACTGTGCTCAATTGAGTATGAAACAACAAGCTGATCGTCACAGGCAGGAAAAATCATTTTTTGAAGGGGATTAGGTGTTGGTTAAATTGCAGCCGTATAGACAGATTTCGTGAAAGGTCGTGGCAATTAGAAGCTTGGACATAAGTATTTTGGACCATTCAAAGTGTTAGCAAAAATTGGCCCTGTAACGCCCCAATCCCTCACGAGATCAAGACTCTTATTTATCACGCTATTCTCAACCCAATTCCAAACCCCGAGCATGAAATTTAGAGAAAAACAGATGGAGTTTTCCCTATATATAGGACTATCTGGAAACCTACAAACAATAATATACAACCACAAGACCATAATCTTCAACCTCAATCCATTTCATCCTTACAAGCATGCAAGTCAACTAGACAACAAGGTAAAGATTACAAATTAATAAAATATTACAAGTCATTCATAACTATCAATACATTTTAAACTTAACTTTACAATTATAAAACTGAATTCAATGACAATCCACGTAAGCCAGCATAGTCAACACGAACCTCTCGAACCTTCTTTTCTACCTCTGATAGCACTGATTCTAAAAGGTGTTAGAAACGAGGGTGAGTATACAACATGTATACTCAGTGAGGGAGGTGATGCAGCACACCAGGCGTGCAATATGATATGCAAACACAAGAAACCATATTATACGCAACATAAACCAGCAAGATAGAAAGCCAAGTAATTAACCACATTAAAAAGGATACAGTTCCACTTCAAGTCTTCAATCATGAGCCACGAACTTCACGCAAATGCCGGTAAACCCCAAATACCAACAAGTTGGGATTCTCCAGATGTATCCCGATCCTACAACATTTTCTCCTGAGGTAGGTCCATGCCCAGCAGGTGAACCACGCCTCTGGGGTAGTGGAGTATGCCTCAGCGAGAAGGGAATAGGCACCATGGTAGTCGAGGGAACACGGCAAGCCCCGCGCCGCCCGTGTTTCTCGATGTTACCATGTCCGAAAAGGTTGCGCAACCCGATATTTAATCACAATAATTCAAGCAATGACAATATAATTCAAGAATCACATAAATGAGGGACAACAAAGTAGGTTGCCCTCGCACGTAGATTACAATAAATAAGCCATATAACAATATAAATAAAAGACAAGTGTATATTTAGTCTATTCATATCAAAGTACACGTAATTATAAGCAATCATATTAAACTATACAATTTATGATCAGTAAAACAAATTAAGATGCACAAAAGAATGTAACTCCCTCACCTTTATCAAGCTTCAAGATGTAAAAATGGCTTAGTTACTCCAACTTTCCTTTAGCTTGAATATGCAAATCCCTAGTATATTCATTTAAGTATAACACTTTAGCAATTGATTATATTAACTCCACATTAGCACGTAATCCCAAATAACCACATATTACTTATGTATGTCATATTGCCACATAGCCTAATTAATCAAACGAATAACTCTAAAACATTTCTTTAATCTTAGCAAGGACATTAACTATATTAACTTTAACAAGTTAACTTCATAACTAATGCAACTTCATTTATATTACAAAGGAATATCAAATTAAGTATTAAATCAAGAGAACTATGCTTAACACTTAAACATAATTCAACTATAACAAAATCAAAGAATCATTATCATGTTTATTCACCCAAGTACAATATATATAACTCAATTAATAATCAATTATAGCAACTAAGTAATCCAAATAACCAACTAGGCAACAATCTTAGCTAACCCACATAGAATCCAACAAAACCCTTCTCCAATGCATACAAATTAGCTTTTAATCTTCACACAAGATAATGAATTCTAAATCTAACTTTACCAATCAGTTATAGACACTTTATGACCTATTTAAATTCTTTGAAACCACATTTATAAGCACGTTAACTTAAAAACTACATAAAGCCTTTTAGGTGTTTTGTACTACAACTACTCAATCTAATTACCAATTAAGTGTCATAATTACATTTTAAGAGCTCCCTAACACTTCTAAGATCATATACTTATTCAAACAAGCCATCGCTAACACTTCGCTTCAAAGACCCCTTTGAATTCTAAGCCAATTATGCAAATTTCCTAAAGTTCTAATCAAGCCAACCACATCTAATCACTAATCTATGCTCAATAGAGCCTATATTATCTATAGATAGCATCGAATCAATCCTAGAATCAACATTGCACAAAACCCTAAATATCACCTAAACATTTTCCATTTTCTCCAACAAAGGCTTAATTTAATCAATTCAGTTACCTATACTATAGACCTCAAAACTGACTGATTTTTATATATAAACGTAGCTCTTTGAGTGTAGATGAATTTAGCCTCAAGCGAAACTCAATTACGATCTAAATTCCACAAGTTATGACCTTTTCCGTGCAACTGCACGAACTGCCCCCTACACCAGCGATTTTCAGACACATTTCGGAAATAGCTAAATCGCAGGGCCAAAACGTTAGAATTTGCCTTAGCCTTAGAAATCCACATTTGTTCTAAACTGTCTAATATAGCTTCCATATAAATTTTGTTAATTTTAGAGCACATTTGCTATGTCAAAAGTGCTTCGAAAGACAGGGGCAATGGACAGTCCGAATTTGCACCTTGTTGTCTTCTTGCATTTTAGCTAGTTAAACAATTGCTAAGTCATGTATTGACCATATGAGACACTTATGCACTTCATTGTGGACTTCTATCAAACACCTAGCCTTCATACAAAGGCACCAACAAGCAACAACAACACCATTAAAAATACTAGCAACACTTCACAAAACATGCAAAAGAGAACTCATCTAACACCATATAAGCTAGAAATTAACTTCACTTGCAATTTATAACTCAAATGCTCAACTATCTACTTCATAAACAACATTATATTAGCATAATACTACCATAAAATGCAAGATAGATACAATTCCTCACCTTGATTAAGCTAAAAGATGCAAGAAACTGGCTTGATAGGCTTGGTTTTCTTCCTTTTCTTCTCCTTGTTGTGTATTGTGTGTGTGCAGAATTTTGTGTGTGTGTTGAACCGTGTGTGTGTGTGTCTGTTATGTGTGTGTATGTTTTGTGTGTCTTGTTTTATTTTTTATTTAAGTAGAATATTAATTAAAGCCCATGGTCCAAATTGCCCTTCTAACTATATAATATTAACTAGTTTGTCATTTGATTCTAATCTAACCAATTTAGTTTAATTTGTTACCCATTATCATATAATTAACATCTACAACACTTAAACACGTAAATGTACGTGAATGCACGCTAAACGAGACAAATGCATGTTTTGCAAGAGATATGAAAGATAATGATAATAAATATATGCAAACAATTAAAGTAATATGTAACTGTATGTAAATGATTAAAATAAATATATTAATATATGCAAGTAAATAAAATAACTATATGCTCGGGGTCGGGGTGTCACAGGCCCAGCTGCATATAAGTTACTACTCCTTGAAGGATCGAAGGTTCATCCGGTATTCCATGTATCTCTCCTTAAGGCAGCCGTGGGACATTCAAGTACTGTTCCGCAGATGGTCATCCTTCCACCTACTGCCAATATGCCTAAAGTCCTTCCTCAACTTATACTTGCTCAGCGCTTAATTACCAAGCAAGGTGCTACTACTCCATAAATTTTGGTCCAAGGACAAGACATGCCACAGGAAGAAGCCACTTGGGAAGATTTTAGCAGCTTCAAACAAGCCTATCTCGACTGGAACCTTGAGGACAAGGTTCCTTTTGCAGTAGGGGGTAATGTTACGAACAAGGAGAGTGCAGGCCAACTTAGTGATGATCCAGCCCAAGTACCACACCTCAACACTGATACAATTGTTAGGCGTAGCAGTAGGCCTAAGTCCAGCCCACATTATTTGTCTGATTACGTGGCAAGGTGATGAGTAAACGAAAGTTATATACAATGAGAGAGGTGTGAGAGGAGCAGAGAAGAATCAAAGTTTTTATTTCTTTTGTATTTACTTTTCTTTCAAATTCTCATGAACAAACAGTCGAATCTAGCTATAATTCATACAATTTCTGCTCAATTCATTGCATAGTTGTTACAATATCATAACATAGTCAAACAATATTTGCATGGTCAAATTGAACAAGGTGGTTGTAGTTTAGGAACATAAGCAATATTCCCCCTTCTCAGATCAAGCCTTTTGATCACAATATGTTAAATATAATGGTTAGGTCAGTTAACTTAAGTAAAATGTTGTTTCAAAGTTCAAATAGAGATTCAAAGGCGAGTTGCCGCCTACAATACAAATTTTTGAGCCAAGACCATACAATACAACCAACGAAATTTAAGCTTGCAATCTCTCACATATACAACGAATATCATATCACTGGACCAAAGCCCTAGTGACACCATTGTTGTTTATTCAAGTAGTATATGCACAAACAACTAATAATTAGATGTAATTTATTGCAGTTGTTATTTCTTCACCATAACTTAAAAATAAAGAACTATATAACAATAGGATACGTAATGCTTTATTTCGTGTTCCGTATTTTACCTTTTACTAACTGTTCACATCGGATTGCTGTTACAAATCTCCAATTCTTAGAATAAGAGTTGTATGGAATACAATTCGAACATTGTTATTATAATTTTTTTTTTTTACCCTTTTAGATTTATACCCGGGTTCAAATCTCAAAAAATAGTGTGATGAGAAGTAATAAATCCTGAAATATTGAAATATTTTGTAGAGTTTGTATAATTTGTAGCTCTTACCATCTTAAAAGTAAATTTGTTGTTGTAGAATCATATCACTTTTAAAAAGAATTAGAGAACGGTAGAAATGCGAAATCTAGATAATCTATCAAAGGCTATTGATCATAAGAGTCCAAATCATAATATCAAAAGGGAGCATAGAAAAAAATGGTTCGCAATTCATTACCCTAAAACAAAGGGCTATACCTTAAATTCCCCATTTTTTATCCCCTTATGATGTTTTCTCCTATAATGTTTGTATTAAATTTCACATTTTGTCGCGTCTGTAATTTACAAAATCTGTAAAAGCAAGTTCGGTTGAGTAGAGCTCGAACAAAAAGAAAGCAGAGAAAAATATTTCATGGTGGTCCAAATTAGAAAAAAGGAGTATGCTTGACATTAGTCTCAAATTAAGCACAGGATAAGAATTTGATCTTGCCCTCTTAGTGGTACACTGTGCACCACATGGAACTTGGATAGAAATTTTATTTGAGAAAATAGAACATTTGGTCCTTATTCTTTCTCTAAAAGTTTTAATTCGACTTTATTGTTTAAAATTTTTCAATTTTGTCTCTATTATTTTCAAAAAAATTTAACTTCGTCCACATTATTTCTCTAAAGTTTTAAGTTCATCTCTATTGTTCAAAATTAAATCAATTTAGTTCTTATTATTTTTTAGAAAAATAATAGGACTAAATTGATATTTTTAAAAAAATAATAGGGATGAATTTGAATTTTTTAGAGAACAATAGTGACTAAATTGATTAATTTTAAACAATATGAACAAATTTGAAACTTTAAAAAAATAATAAGGACAAAATTGAAATTTTTAAAAAATAATAGGGACAAAATTGACATTTTTTTTAGAAATAATAGGGATGAAATTAAAAAAATCTTAAATAATAGGAACGAAATTAAAATTTTTAAGAACCAATATATGTGGACTAAATGAAATTAAAAAATCTTAAATAATAAGAACAAAATTAAAAATTTTAAGAATCAATATATAGGGACTAAATGTGATATTTTTCAAATTTGTTTTGTTCTTTGCATAGAAGGTAGACATACATTCCAATGATGTAAATACTTATTTTTGTGATCGTCGAAATGAAAAGCTTCTCTTTGCTGACTTAGGAAAAAAAATAAGTAAATACAAAAGCAGTAAAAAATAAAAACTTTGACCGTGATGGGAAACTAGTGCACGAGGATTAATTAGAAAACTGCATTTTCCCTTTTTTTGAATTCAAAATGCTTCACTTTCAAAAACTCTCCTGCTTAGAGCCTTTTAATCTTTTGACAATCAACTAACTGAGAAAGGTTGTGATACTAGACTTTGTTTGCCCACTTTTCTTGTAAATATGTACAGGCATTCTAATAAAACTCTTAATTATAATTAAATCACAATTTAATATTCGGAATATTAGTTCCTTTGAATTATAAATGTAAATATAACAATTGTTAAGATATTCTGAGTTTCTCACGAGTAATATATTATTCTAATCTTCTTCCACTAAGACCTTTTACCAAGTAGTTTAGTGATGAAAGATTAATCAAGACTTAAAATTTTGTTTGGTCTAACTAAATTTTTAACACTGAAAAGTATTTCATGTGAGTTTAGAACTTGAACATGAATTTGTTTGGCTCATTTTTAAAAGTGTTTTTAAGTAAAAGCTGAAACTGAAAAAAAACTAAAAATAGAGAAGCTCCAAATTGGAGCTTTTCAAAAAAGACTTTTGCAAAGCTATTTTATATAATGTAGGAAGATGTTTTTTCTTTTTCTTTTTTCTCAAATATTTTTAGAGTTTTTCAAAAAAAACTTTTGCAAAGCTATTTTACATAATGTAGGAAGATGTTTTTTCTTTTTCTTTTTTCTCAAATATATCTCTCTATATTTTTAAAATCTGAAATTTCCCTCAAAATTTTTAAAAGTTCAATGTTGTTTAACACTAGTTAAACAGTCAACAACTTTTGTTCAACAGCACTTTTAACAAAAGATCTACTCTAAAAACTCTACAATTTAAATTTTTAAATTTCGCAATTAAACCAAATAGAACCTAACACATTTTATGTTATTGGGTCTTAAAATGTCAAATTTTATATCAAGACGTATTTTTTTCACCTTATCAACTACCATTTTATATCATACTCCTTTTTTCCTCTTGCTATCTTTATTTTCTTCCAACGTATAATACCTTATAACTTTCCTACATTTAGCCTTACAATCTAATTTGGATTCATTCTAAAGAAAACTCATAAAATTTTATTCAGACTCCAATATTTAAAGGTTTCTTTTGCCTACCAATCTTGTATCCCTTAGTACATACACAAAGAATAATTGTATCCACTCCACCCAATAAATCATAAGAAATTCTTTAGTTAATTTGGGTTAATTATCAACCTACTCATATACAAATAAACTTCACATATTGTGAAGTCCACTTCATATGAATAGAGTTGATATGAATAGGGTTGATGGTCAGTACAGATTGTTTTAAAAATTTTCAATAAATCATTGCACTGACCAAACAACAAGTCAACGACCAAACGAATCTGACGGTTGATTTAATTGTAAAAATAAATCTTTGTCAATGTTTTTTCCTTTTTTTTAGGTGTAAAGGGAGATCAAAAGAACAGAAGAACAACAAGGACTAGATCCTAAGCCTATTCAATAACGGTCCTGGGAGTGGTGTAGCCCCTTTTATAGAGGATTGTCAAATAATGTTACTGAACAACCTGGGTTATCACATCAAGCATATCTATCGAGAGGCTAATTGTATGTGCTGACTGGATTGTCAATTTTGACATCGCACAACCCCTTGAAAGCAAATCTCTAGATAGAATCCCAAATGTACTCTTTTTTCTTATCTGGAATATTAAATCTTCTGTGAAAAATAATTTAGCTTAAAGCTGCTTCAGACCCCGAAGAGAAGGAAAGTTGCTCATGTTGTCTCTGGGAACCGATATAGATAAATAAATAGACTTTAGAAATAAATAATATATCAGTAAGTGAGATCGTGTCATAAATTTAAAAATAATTATTTTAAATTTCAAATTTATCGATTTAAATTAAAATAATTAGTTTAAATTATCACTTAAATCTAAAATATTAAAACGTGAGGCATCAAATTACATATCTTAAATTGAAAAATACTACCAATTTTTACCAAATTGAGTGAATCATTTGATTATGGTGGTCCAAACTTGATGAGTAAAATAAGATAGTGGAAGTCCTTTGGAATCCATGAATCAAGACCTAATTATGGTTTAGGATACCAATCATTAATAGACCTGGCCCAATAATTGACTATAATTTTGATGTTAATCTCCAAAAGACAAAAGCACTCACATGAAAATTAAATTATATTGCATGAAAATAACAACACAAAACGTTGGCCTATAATGAAAGTACATCTGTTGTACAAAAATAAATGGTTTGGCCGTGAATCATGTTTATTGTTTGACAAAAGAGTAGCACCAATAGTGAATCATATTATTATGATTTCAAATGGGTACAGCAGAGACTCGTGACAGGAGAAGTGTGGTGGGGCAGAGGAAACCCTATTGAAAATATAATAGTACAAGTATGGTGAAGGCCAAAAAAAGTAGACAGTGACATTAAAATTTGGTACGTTTTCTAAACGTGTTAATCGTGTGTCAGTTTGGGTTATTTGAATAATTAGAATAAAATTGTCTTTTGACTAATGTTGTAATTGTTACCTAACTTTAGTTTTACTTGTACAAACATATATTGAATCCTCGAGATTAGCTGATCAGTGTTGTATATTTTGTATATACTTGACAAAAAAGACATCAAAATATGCTGGCAGGGCACTTGACAAGCTCCTTTGCACTAGATCCTCATCAATTTTGTGACATCACCCGTTATTGTGTGATATAATATTAGACTAATTTATAAAATCAAATTGCTTTTAGACTTGTAGAAGCTAATTATTCTTTATTCTAAAATACTAATCTCGTTTCAGACTTTGAATGTGGACATGACCAATTTTGTCGGCGTATTCCCTTGGTATGTACCAGCTGGATAGACATCAAAGAGTCGAAACAATGATTTTCTGTTCGTAAAGAGTGGCTGAGAAGGATCGATTTGAGGCCGTTCTTATAATCAATTATTACATTATAGATATGTGAGTGTAACGCAACTATAAGGTCTACACACCTCTCTTTGCTCTCACAGGTTATCCTGATCATCGAATGACCGAGACGTTTTTGCAAAGAACAGTTTACAAAATAATCTATATGGTGATTAGTTTAGAGATAGGCCTCCTATGCTTTTCAATCTGATTAACTTTGATATGGAGCCTACAGGAGTAAGCTGAAACTCTAGTACAACTTTTTTTTTTTTTTTTAAAAAAAAATAAGGAAAATTAGTTGACAGAACCCGACTAATAATTAATAAATTTTAAGTGTGTCTCACCTCAAAAATACATTAAGTAAGTTAGAAATGAAATCACAAAAATATAGTGGGATTCGAACCCGTAATTATTTGATAAAATAATAAATAAAAAATGGTGATAAAGTCCTTTAGTTGTACACTGGCCCCAATCCCATTAAAGCCAACTATGGAGGTCCCTACTCCCTGGAATAGTGGGGTGGTCTGTAGGCAGGAACTGGACAACCATTTCAACAATGGAGGACAGGCATAATTGCATAGGACAGCATGCATTAGCTGTTATTTGTCAGATTTCTTTATTTACTGGCACATGAAAATATCCCTAGAGATATATTCAAGAATTTCAATATTAGAAACCGTGAAAACTGTTAGATTCTACACATGATATTTAAATAAATTATCATTTAGAGCATTAAGTGTAACAAAAATTGCATAAATTTTCGAGCCGACTTTCGTGAAAAATATAGACTTCTCAAGTTTTGCTGAAGCAGATAGGGCCCCAAGTGTTACGTTTCAGCTTACAAACGTAGATGATCAGAAAAAGAATTAACCAAAAATTATAGCCAAGAGCGAATTTAAAATTATTGTTATATGTATAACTTATTCTAATGGTAGTTATACTAATTTTTCAATTTAAAAATACACGAGTTTTAAAAGAATGCAGACTTAACTTACTCTTTAATAACTTTACTTTTGAGATCAGTAAGGGTTACAATCTCAATATTATAGCCGTTAACATTAGAAATTTAAAAGATTTAATAGTAAAAAACTGTCCATATAATTATTAACAATTTACAATCATTACATTAACGTTTAATACAAACGCTTATTTCACACAATTCAGAAACTTCTATGTTAAGGGGATCCCAATCTCATGGAAAAGAGTAGGAATTTAGTTTCCTTGATTAGACTTGATAGATACTTAGGTATAGAAATGTTCAATAGTAAGAGATAAAGGCTCCAAAAATTTGATAGAAACGTTTAGACAAAATGTTACGTGCATGAAACTAAAATTGACGACTCTTAATAAAAACAAATAACATTATTAATACATATGACCAACCTCAAATAGTGGAATAAATAGTTTATTTGATTTGGTTTATGAGGGACAACAAAGAAATGGACGAAAGAGGGAAACAAACAAAGGGATGCAGTTGCTACTTGCTAATTGGATTATCAGTGTTGAACCATGCAACTCCTTACAACTGATCAATTAATGCAAAACTATTTTTGGGTATTTTTGTATTTCACATCTAGAATGAACGTAATAAAAGACTTCACGATGATAGAACAGAGACTGAAGAGCATATTTTAGAGAATATTACTTTTAATGTTAAACATAAATTATATATGATTTAAAGGATTCAGCGTAACTTTATGAATAGGATCGATATATAGAGCATGAAATGTAAATGAGAATATCATAAGCTTACATGACAGTGTGCACTTCTTTCTGCTGATTGTAAATATTTTATATTTTAATGAAATCTTTGCTAATTTAGCAAAAAAAAAGAAGGGATGTTTGCTTCCTTCTCATATCTTTCTCGTCTGTTTCCTCGATCTTTTTCATATTAACCCCATGTGAAAAAGAAATAGAAGCAAAAGATTCTCGACTGCAAAGCACTTTGGCTTCAATCGAAGTAAAGTAGTCAAGGGGACAAAATATCCAGATTCTTCAACCTTGGGATTAGTAACAAAAATTCATGCAATACAAAGAACTTGTCCCCTTTATTACGTATGAAAATTATTCAAAACGGTCAGGATGTGAGTGTAGGAGCGGATATTAAACACTACATATAAAGACAAATTTAAAATTTTTAATCTGTGAATATTAAATTAGTGAAAGTTAAACGTGTATAATTTAATATTTATATATAAATAATTTTTTTAATAATAATTAAATTAATTTTTAAATTTAATCATACCTAAAAAATATACATATTTTCAAAAAACATAATTTTAATTTATTTGTTAATAACTCTAATCTTAAAATTAGTGAGAGCCACCCCCTTATCCCAAGGTAAATCCACCCATGGCGGCACATTCCGATAATAATTCAAAACGGCCAAACGGGTCAGGCTGTGAATGTGCGGACAAGCCTTAAACACATCCCAACATCCGTCAGTCTGAGTGTTGGGACATCCTAACGTCTGTCAGCGGGATACCTCTGCACTTTTGAAGACACCATTGCAGGCTTATCACTTGTGTCGGCAATGTCTAAAGTAAGCCAAATAGTTTGACAGATACTCTTTCAAATCTAAACTCTTTACTTCTGTTGCAAATATTCCCTCCACTCTTCACTTAAAGAGAAGTGTGGAACAGTCAACTGGTAATTTATTGTATTTAGAAGTTTTAAATTTAAATTATAATTTCGTCCTCAAAAATACTATATATAAAAAATAAAAAAAAGGCAACATCTTCATCTCTAAGGACATGTCCTAAACTTGAAACAGTTAGAAAATTGATAGCACATAATAGCAGCAACAACAATTCAATATGAAAAATTATTGACACGTGACATATTTGTGACGATTGCCTTTTGTCTTTAACATTTTTCTCAACTTTAATTGAAGTATCCATATGCAAGTCTTGGTAGAATTAGTGCATCCATTCCCAGATTCCACTAAAGGCATGCAAATGAGAAGGACAAACAATATATAGCTATCTATATTTCTCATTCAGAAAATTCAAGAAATAAATGAACAAACGCAAATATATTGCAAACTATAACAAGATAGTATAAATTAAAAGGTACTTAAGCTTTAATCCTTTCTTCACAATTTCTTGAAGATAACAATCCAGATGTCCACTTTCAAATGATGGTCCAACAAGCTACTCGAAACAGAAACAGCTAGTCAACATTGTTGCATCATTTTTACACGCAAAACTTTCCTATGAAAATTATAATCAAGAAATTGAATAGTTCACATACGATTTTATTATCACCAAAACTAATAGTTACCTTCATCTACCTTTATGTATCAAAGTTCCTCAATTGGTTCGCGACATATAGGGTACTTGTTTGACATATTGGCAGGTGTTTTCTGGTCAGTTGTTTCATCTGAATTGCTGATACCATATATTTCTCGCAGCTCATAACGAACTCTAACGTCCCAGAAAATCTGCTTCATTACTTTCACCTGGAATTGGCTCTGGTTGTTCTTCTCTAGGACAGCTACAATAATCTGGGGATCGGCAGATGTATCCACGGATTGCTCATGGTTTCAATCATTTACCGGCAGAGATGGCAAAGTTGATCCGCTACTATAGCAGGAAGGAAAATATCTTCCTGAAGGCTCGCAAAATTTCTGTCCAAGACCAGTTTCCTGGAACAGGACCATCACTGGCGTGATCTCAGGATAAACCGAAGTGAAAACAGAGTTTGCTCCTTCCTTGGAAAAATACAAATGGTGTACTGGCACAAATTGTTATCAAAACCTCGAAGCTTATATTTCTCAAACGCGGGAAACCAAAACATAAAGACAGTCTGTCAATTTACATTATACTGCAGCTTTCGGTGTTTTCATCACTGAAAACATGGGTAAAATTAGCACCTGCAGGCTGTGCCATTGGCGGTCCATAAGCAACAGCTGGATGTGGCCGTCCATACATCATAGGATGATACATATCGTGTCCATTTCCATGTTGCTGATTTATCATCATTTGAGCAATGTATTGCTGCTGGTTGTAGGGATTGCCCTGCCCCATACCTGGAAAATAACCATTGTTCATCCCTGCGCCAGCCGGTAATCCTTGTACTGCCGGAAAATTCCTCATTTGACCCATTGGATGGTTTCCCATTGGACCCATATTTCCTCCACCACCAGCTCCTTTTTGACTCATATTCATCTCATGGAAGCCTTGTTGAATGTTGTTCATCATGAAGCCTCCATCCATATTCCCCCCTCCATTCTTGCCAAAATTCTCATTATTCTTCCCACCGAAATTGTCATTTTTACCACCCTTCCCATTTACTGCACCATTTTTACCCATTCCAGGGATTCCTCCACCATTTTTACCTCCCTTTTTACCCTTATTTTGATTTCCTCCCTTACCATTCTTCCCACCTTTGCCCTCCTTGCTATCCTTATTTCCTCCCTTCCCTTTAAATGGCATAAGCATATCTAACCAACCACCTTTCTTGCCATGACCACCATTTTTTCCACCACCGCCTTTCTTGCCATGTCCACCATCTTTCCCTCCACCACCTTTCTCGCCATGACCACCATGTTTTCCACCACCAGGTAGATGACCATTCATCATTTTATTAGGCCCCTGGGGTCCATGCCCACCACCACCACCCATGCTAGGTATCATTTTAGCAGGTGGATGATGGTGCCCATGAAACTCATCATCAAATTCATCATCATCATCATCAAACTCTTCCCCATCATCGAAGTCATCAAAATCATCATCGTCACCCTCATCTTCTGGCATGTTGAACTTGACAGATTTTTGGTCCTTGGACGGGACCTTGAAATCTTTCATACCTTTCATATGTTGTTGCATCTGCTGGTGAGATTGTTGGCCACCCTTTTGCTGGTTTAAACCACCCTTTTGAGATTTATTGTCTTTACCATAGTCAATTTGCATGTTCTTGAACTGGTTGTTCAAGAAATTTACATTCTTTTGCGCTCCCCACAGCTCGGCATGCTTTCCTGACTTCACAAGCTTCTTTATCAATGTTGCTGGATCTACATTTCCTGTCACAGTCACCTTTCCTTGGTCTACATCTATGGAAACTTTATAAACCCCTGGAAAAGACAGTGCATCTAACAAATTTTAGCAAACCTAGCTCAAAATGCAACATAAACTTAAAAGAGTAAATAATTTTCCACGATTGGGTAAAAATAACGTACTGTTGGAGACGTCAAACTCATTAAGAGCGCCCTCTAACAAGTCACTTAGTCAAAATTGGACTAAACAGTGTTAATTTAAGCCACATATTCTTCTAAATGTTTTGGAGTACTAGTACAGACTTCAATTTAAGTAAAAGTGGAGCCAAGTCTTTAACAAATAGGAGAAAATTGAGATAATTTGAACAAAAATAACATGATATTATTACCTTCAATTTTCTGCAGCTTCTTTTTCACCTTCTGCTTACAGCCATCACAATGAATGTTAACTCTCAGAACTGAAGTCTGCAAAATTTTAGTTAACAACAAGATAAAGAAAACATGAGAACTAGGAACAATAACTATTAAGAGGTGAACAGAATTCAAATAATTATCATGACTAAACATGCATAAACCGACGGGTTTTGGTTCTTAAGTCCAAGTATAAGCTCGTGAAGTCAAGTAGAAGTCCGTTCTAATTAGAGTAAGGTTAGGTCTGCTAGCATATATAAATATGATTTTTTAGCTTGTGATTATTTGTTGCAAGGCCACACCCCATGGGGTGGATGTTTTCTACATTCGAGCTTTTGTTTGAAAAAAGAAAAAAGCCAATTAGGTGAGAGTTAGGCTTTTCTGTGCTTATAGTCATGTGAGTAAAGATTTAGTTTTTTCCCGTATTGCTAAATAGTGGATTTTCTCTGTTTTTAATTATGGATGTAAGTAAATGTTCAAACCATGTTAAAAATATTATGTATTTCCATTGTGCTGTGTGTGTCCGCTTGTGTCCTCGTCCCCAGCATAATCTAGACATAGGAGAAACTGTAAAAAGAGAGATTAAACAAATCTTGACTGCATAAAGTGAAGTACCTGAAGCTTTAACATGTCTTGTTTATTCATTTTGCTTGTTGTAGAACAGGAAAATGGCAAAACTATTTACTGGAAAGAGTTTTGCTCTTCTTTATGGTGGGCTCTCTTAGAAAAAAAGTACAAAATATGAAGAGCAAATTGGCTTTAAGCCTCTTAGCACGAAGCAGAGCTAGAGAGGAGTAAGCGAAGATGCTAAGATTCAAGAAGAAGAAAAAGAGAGAGAGAGAGAGAGAGAAAGCAGAGAGCGTTGGAAGGGGGCTGTCTAAGAAAGAGAGAAACAAAGCAAATGAGCAAGGCCACGAGCTGTCTCAATAAAGAACTTTATACTGTGATTGTATGTCCCGCCCTTGTTCAGACAAAAAAAAAAAAAAAAAAAGATTTTTTTTTTTTTTTTTTTGGGGTCAAATATGCTCTAGTTGACCACCGAGTTTGTTGGTGAAGCCATTCGATGGATCGCGTTTTTATTACTTTTTCGTTCGAGATCTTTTATGTTCAGACCTATTGGAGCCTTTAGCGGTATGTTGCTTTTGGTTGGGTGACGTATTTTACATATCAGGCTTCTTATATTTTACATATTAGGTTTCTTTTTTTGTTCACCTCTGATGGGCTTGTAGCCATTTTTATGGCATTTTTCGATGATGATGTCAGTGTGGGTGGTAGGCTAGGATTACAGCTCTATTTTTTGCCTTTGCCGTTTGCTTTTCGTTTGTTGTTGGTGGTATCGTCAGTAACTCTTTTTTACAGTAATTATTATTATTTCTTAGTATTAGGGTTTGTGTTTGTGTTTTTTGGACCTTGGGACATGTTCGTTTTTAATATGGGGGAGTTTCACAAGTATAGAGACAAAGGCACCTCAATTTGCTCTAAGCCTCCATTCTTTTTTCTAATATGTAATATTCTTAAGCACCCCTTTTCCTTATTCAAATTCCCCATTTTTCTTTTTTCCTTTTTTTTAATGGAATTTTGTCCCACTCAATATGAAATTTCTTACTCCACTCTTGCACAAACACATAGAATCCATCCTTATCACATGGTCGAACCATCCGATTTGACTTTTGTAAGAGTTTTCAATCTTCAAATTAATATCAATCCTCTTAGATACAATAAATTTTACATCACTCAATATGAAATTTTTTACTCTACTCTTGCGCAAACACATAGAATCCATCCTTATCACATGGTCGAACCATCCAATTTGACGTTTGTAAAAATTTTTAATTTTTAAATTAATATCAATTTTCTTAAATACAATAAATCTTACATAATGTAGAGTTCACTTCTTATTTCACTGGTTGACCGATAAAGAGTTTTTCGTCCTTGAAAGGACAGTACTGAAAAAGGTGCAGACCCGCTGGCAATATAGATTTGTATGTAAATGCTACCGCCAAACAAATGCCTGTAAACTTTTTTATTTTATTAAGCACAGCTAGCACCATTAACCCGCATAAGCTGTCTGCTTTTTGTCTCTCTTTTTTTTTTTTTTTTTTCCTTTTTTGTGCTGCTTTGAAGCACAAGAAGAAATAGATGAAACAAAAGAAAAATGCAGATAAAGAGAACTTCCAGAGTTGAAAAAGCTGATAAATAATTGTAATTGACGAGGGGTTCCCGAGCTGAGCTAAATGAGCCGACCTTCTGATCAGAGATGGGCCAATCCGCGCTCAATCAGCTGTTCGCTCAGCACGATGTCCAACCCCAGATGACTGACCCGACCCCGTTAACCCCGACCTCAGTTCCAGCTGTTCCGATGGGACATAAAGCACTGATGGGACATAAAGCTGCGCCGCATTAAATGCTGTCAGACCTAAACTTAGTATAAATAGAGCTCAACCCTCCTCATTTACTCTCTCTCGCTATTAATTGCTCTAAACTACTTTGCCAGCTCGGA
Organism: Ehretia macrophylla; assembly: GCA_037974665.1. Classification (NCBI taxonomy): domain Eukaryota; kingdom Viridiplantae; phylum Streptophyta; class Magnoliopsida; order Boraginales; family Ehretiaceae; genus Ehretia; species Ehretia macrophylla. The sequence goes on along the minus strand of CM075780.1, from coordinate 38,771,385 downwards.
CATATTAATCATTCGCACGCCTGAGGGGAAAATCCGGGTCGTCACCCCGCCTTTTCCTTGTCTTTCTTGTGCAGGATCTGCAGCCGACCAGGAAAGTTTAGCTCGGAGTCGGATCAAAGGAGTCCAGCTCGGCCAAAGTAGCTCCCGAATCTAACTGTGAGATTTTCAACCTCGACAGTTTGGCGCCGTCTGTGGGAATCGACGAGTTCTTCTATAACTCTCTTCACCACTCATTGAGAAGCCATTATGGTGCAAACTAGAAGCCACAACGTACCGGCAGAGGATTCGCCCAACCTGGAAGGGGACCTCGAAGCCACGCAGGCGCCCAGCCAAAGCCTGACCCAAGCCGACGTTGGAACGAGCCAACGCATACACTTAGCCACTCAAACCCAACCCGCAGCAGAAGGAGACCCAAACTCCGGCCTATCACCGGAGATAAGGCTGATGCTGAGGATGTTCGAAGAACTCAAGGAACAGGTGGCCCGGCTGGCTGAGGGCCCCCTGGCACCGCAAGAGGCCGCGCCGCGGCCATCGCGCCCCCAGTTCCACATCCCGGAGTCCAGACGAAAACGGACGCAGGAAGAGGAGGGCTTCTACGAGCCAACACCAAGGTCCGACCCGGAGAGAGGCAAAAGGGCGGTTCTAGCCAACCCCGAGCAAGCAAAGACCGCGGCTGCCATAGCTAAAGTCATCAACCAACTCGGTGTAAGCCCACTCTCTCCAGAGGTGTTAGCCACGCCCCTACCCACTGGCAACCGAATGCCCAACCTGGCCATCTATAATGGAGACGGAGACCCTGCCAGCCACCTGCTCAATTTTGATCACCACATGACTCTGCACGACATGCCAGATCTCATGAAGGCGAAGACATTCCCGACCACCCTGGTTGGCAATGCTTTGGACTGGTTCCAAAAACTTCGTCCTGGATCAATTGCAAGCTTCCACCAGCTGGCGGAGGCCTTCCTATCCCGCTTCGCAGGAAGCCGCCGTGCCACCCGCCATACTTCTACATTGCTGTTGGTGAAGCAGCATAGAGGGGAAACTTTGAGGGCCTACACGGCTAGGTTCAATGAAGAGTCCCTCCGAATTCCAAACTTAGAGGACTCCATGGCTCTGATGGCCTACCAGAGCGGGCTCAGGTCGGGCCCCCTCACATCTTCATTGGCGATCGACCCGGTGGATACCGTGTCTGAGTTAATGGTGCGAGCAGAAGGGTACATACACTCGGAGGAGATCCATCAGGCAAAAAGGGACGACGACAAGGAGAAAGAGGCCGGGAGGAAAGGAGAGGGTTCCCGAGCCCAACCCGCGGGCAAAGCTCAGAACGACCGAGGCAAGCAACCGCAACAGCCGAAGCCGAACCCCCGGTTCACTATGTTCACTCCCCTTAACACCTCGAGGGAACAGATTTTGATGGAGATCCAGCACCAGAACCACCTGCCTCCGCCTCCGGGAATGAAAGGCCGGCCTGATAAGCGTAATAAAACCAAGTATTGCCGCCACCACATGGACTATGGCCATACCACCGAAGAGTGTAAAGACTTGAAGCAGGAGATCGAGGCACTGATTGCCCGAGGTCACCTTCGGAGGTATGTAGATCAACAGCCGACCCGAAATACGGAACAAAGGGATAGGGAGAGAAGTCCGACCAGGCGCCAGGTTGGGGGCGGACGTCTGGCTGTGATTGAAACCATAGCGGGAGGGCTAGCGTCAGGAGGCGAGACCTCGGCAGGCAGAAAGGGTTATGTTCGTGCAGGGAGGGAATATGGACCAATGAAGGGACCGGCCCCGGGGATGCAAGCGATCACCTTTTCCTCAGAAGACTTTGAGGGGGTCATATTGCCTCACGACGACCCCCTGGTGATCAGCGCAGAGATAGCCAACTTCACCGTCAAAAGGCTGATGGTGGACACTGGGAGCTCGGCAGAAGTCTTGTTCCTCAGTGCTTTTGAGCAAATGGGGCTGGACAGGAGCCGACTCAGGCCATTGCGTGGTACTTTAGCAGGTTTCACCGGGCAGTCCCACCGAGCCGAAGGAGTCATCAACCTCCCGCTGAAGTTGGAGGCTGGGGATAAGTGGGTGTCGATGCAGGCCAACTTCATTGTAATGAATTGTAACTCCACCTACAACGGGATCTTAGGTCGGGTGGCGCTTAATCATTTCAGGGCCGTCCCCTCAACGTACCACCAGGCCCTGAAATTCCCGACCCCGTCTGGGGTAGCCACCATTCGCGGAGCCCAGCTCTCAGCTCGGGAGTGTTATGAAAACTCACTCCGACCCAAATATCAAATCGGCTGGGGACCGGATCTGCCCGAAGAAAAGAGAGACGCTAAGAGGGGAAGCCCGGCTGAGGACCTTCAGGAGGTGGAGCTCTCTGACGAAACAAAGAGAGCAAAGATTGGGTGTGAACTATCTGCCAATCTCAAGAAAGGTATAAGCCAATTTCTTTTAAAGAATGAGCATGTATTTGCCTGGTCTGCTTCTGATATGACAGGAATTGACCTGGGTGTGATCGAGAGTCACCTGAATCCCGACCCAAATCACTATGCAGTAAAACAAAAGCGTCGGCACTTTCATTATGATAAGCAACAAATCATAGCGGAAGAAGTGGACAAGTTGGTGGACGCCGGCCACATAAAGGAAATACAGTACCCAACTTGGCTGTCCAATGTGGTGCTGGTGACGAAGTCTTCTGGTGGATGGAGACTATGTATTGATTTCACCGACCTCAACAAAGCTTGCCCCAAGGATTGCTTCCCCCTGCCACGGATTGACCAAATGGTGGACGCCACCTCCGGGTTCGAGCTGCTCTCCTTCATGGATGCCTTCAAAGGTATAATCAAATCAAGATGGCTCCCGGGGACAAAGAAAAGACCGCCTTCACCACCGATAAAGGACTCTACTACTATGAGGTCATGCCTTTTGGCCTCAAGAATGCTGGAGCCACATACACTCGGATGGTGAACAAGGTCTTCAAGAACCAGATTGGCCGGAATATGGAGATCTATGTGGATGACATGTTGGTCAAGAGCAGGAGGGCGGAAGACCATGTAACTGACCTGGCTGAGGCCTTCGCCGTAATGGAGCACTTTGGGATAAAATTGAACCCGGAAAAGTGCGCATTCGGCGTCAAGGCAGGCAAGTTCCTGGGCTTCATGGTAACAGCCCGCGGAATAGAAGCCAACCCGGAGAAAGTCTAGGCGATCCTAGACCTAGTGCCCCCGACCTGCGTGAAGGACGTCCAGGTGTTGGCAGGAAAAGTCGCGGCGCTGAGCAGATTCATGTCCAGGTCGGCTGACAAGTGCGCTCCCCTATTCAAAATATTGAGGAACCCCAAGAACTTTGAATGGACTGAGGAATGCCAAAACGCCTTCCAGGAGCTGAAAAGGTACTTAGCCTCACCACCTCTATTATCCCGACCTGAGGTGGGGGAGGAGCTGGTAGTATACTTGGCATGCTCGGGAACAGCGGTGGCGGCGGCGCTAGTCCGAGAAGAAGGCAAGGAGCAGAAGCCGGTCTACTACGTTAGTAAAACCTTGCAGGGAGCCGAGGTGAGATACTCCTCCTTGGAAAAACTCGCCCTCGCGCTCATCACGGCGGCTAGAAAGTTGAAACCATACTTCGATGCTCATCCGATTAAAGTCATGACTGATGCTCCGCTCAAATCCATCATGCACAAGCCAGAGGCGTCGGGCAGGCTACTGAAATGGGCAGTTGAGTTGAGTCAATTCGACATCACCTACCAGCCCAGGACAGCCATCAAAGCCCAAGCCATTGCTGACTTTGTCGTAGAGTGCACTGGCCGAGCAGAGTACGACCCGGAGGACGTGTGGAAGGTCCATGTGGATGGGGCCTCAGGGAAGTCTGGGAGCGGAGCTGGGGTGGTCATCCTCGACCCAAACCGGTATGAGCACCAGTACTCCCTCAAGTTCGCCTTCTCGGCGTCCAACAATGAAGCAGAGTATGAAGCGGTGATTGCAGGGTTAAAAATTGCTGCTCAGCTCGGGGCACAGACAATCGACCTAAGCACCGACTCTCAGTTGGTTTCTAGTCAGATATCAGGGGAGTTCGAAGCCAAGGACAGTGCTATGCTAGCCTACCTCAACAGAGTCAAGGATTTGACCTCAACACTCAGAAGGTTCACGATACAGCAGATTCCCAGGGAAGAGAACATGAAGGCTGACGCCCTATCCAGGCTAGCCTTGGGCGAGAGCCGACCTACCCTTGTCCACGTGGAAGAAGTATCTGAACCTAGTATCCAGTTGGGGATACGAGCGGTAGCCGAGCTCAACTTAAATCCAGATTGGACCAAACCAATCATGGACTATTTGGAAGGGGGTATGACCCCGGAGGATGAAAAAGCTGCTCGGAAACTCATGAAGCAGGCCTCAAGGTTTGTCATAATTGCCGGGCAGCTCTACAAAAGAGCCTACACCTGGCCTCTTTTGAAATGCGTTGCACCCGAGGAAGGAAACTATGTACTCCGGGAGATTCATGAAGGGGTGTGTGGAAACCACTTGGGGGGTAAAGCTCTGGCTCGGAAGGCGTTAAGGTACGGCTATTTTTGGCCAACCTTAGAGCAAGATGCCAGAGAGTGTGTAAAAAAGTGCGACACCTGCCAGAGGTTCGCCAACGTGTAGCGGAAGCCTGCTGTAGACCTCACAGTGATGATAAGCCCTTGGCCATTCTATCAGTGGGGTCTAGACATCATCGGCCCCTTGCCGGCCAGTCTCGGCCAAAAGAAACACGCCTTCGTGGCCGTAGACTACTTCACTAAATGGCCCGAGGCTGAAGGTGTTGCCAGAATAACAGAAAAGGCAGCTTGGGATTTCGTATGGAAAAATATCATATGCCGATTTGGGGTACCAAAGGTCATTGTCACCGACCACGGCAAGCAATTCGACAGTGCATACTTTCGAGGCAAATGTGCTGAGATTGGGATCGACCTCAGATTCTCGTCTGTTGCTCACCCTCAAAGTAATGGCCAAGTTGAAAGAACTAACCAAATCATTTTGCAGGGTCTGAAAACCAAGCTGGAGGAAGCAGGGGGCCAATGGGCATCAATTCTCCCAGAAGTGATGTGGGCTCAACGGACCAATATCAGCTCGACGACGGGAGAATCGCCCTTCGAACTGACCTTCGGCACTCAATCCGTGCTGCCAGTGAAGATCGGGTCTCCAACCAGTAGAACCCTCCACCATGACCCAGAAATAAACGGAGCACGAATCCGTGAAGAGCTCGACCTCGCTGAAGAGCTCCGAGCTAAAGCTCAAATCAGAATGCTGGCCAGCAAAGCTGCAATGAAAAGAGCCTTTTCCAAGCAGGTCAAGCCTAAGCCTATTAAGGTCGGCGACCTCGTACTCAGGAAGGCCATCTTTTTGCCGCGCTCCACTAACAAGCTTTCCCCGACCTGGGAGGGACCCTACGAGGTCATGAAAGAAGTCCGACCCGGGACCTTCTACCTTCGAGACAAGAACGGAAAACTATTAAAAAATGCATGGCATTCAGAACATTTGAAGCGGTATTTTGTCTAAAAACGGCCCCGAGCCGGAATATTCTGTCAACGGCCCCGAGCCGTAATATTTTGTAAACGGCCCCGAGCCAAAGTATTTTGTAAAGGCCCCGGGCCGAAACATTACTTGTACAAATTCAATACAATGCGATTTTGTAAACTAGTGCAATTCCCGACTTGGGAACAAGTACACAAACCAGTGCAATGCCCGACCCGGGTGCAAATGCTACAACTACAAAATTACTCGAACTCGGATTAACGCGGTGGCCACGCTTAATCACGAGCAAACGATAAAGTAAACCAGCTCGGATTAAGTTCCAGCTCGGGCATAATCAATAACAATTTGGTTAGTTTTGCCAGTTCGGATTAAGTTCCAACTCGGTTCATTCCGGTCTCAGGTCGGTATATTAGCTTGGGTCAAAACTCGAGCTCAATACTTGTCAACATTAGTTTGACCAATTTTATAACGGACTGACGAGTTCGAATCGGTAACCGTTATGAGTTGCCCCTATTATACCAGCTCGGATTAGGATGTTAAAACATCAGTCGCGTCCAGCTCGGGTTATTACTCCTAAGTTTGTATGGTCCATTAAAATTGGTCCGACCCCACTAACTTGAGGAAAATTTGCGGAGAGAAAAGTACGCGTGTACGAACTCAATTGAAACGCAAATAAAGCCAAAATAAATATTTCATTAAAAACCGGAAAATGATTACAAAGGCCCAGCTCGGGCAAAATTACAATAGCCCTATCAGGGAAACATTGCTAAATCTACTTTGGCGCGGCAGCGGAGGTGGTGGCCTCAGCTTCATCCCCAACTTGGTCCAGGCCCTTCTGGACAAACTCAGTAACCTCCTTGGCCTGGGATATCAGGTCGGACGGAAGCTCGGGGATCTCCCAGAATTCTGGCGGCGGGACCTCCAAGATCTCGATGTAGTCGTTCTTGGAGGATGGAAAGAAAGTCTTCGCTCTCTCCCGAGCCGCAACTTGACCTCGGAAGTAGAACTCCATTTCTGCGTACTTCGCCATGGCCCCACCTTCCGTGGCCAACCAGTCCACCGCCGCGTCGCTGGACTTGAAGGCCTCCACTGCCTTCTCCCCCTGGACGCCGACCTGCTCCGCCAGTTCCTTAAACTTAGCCTCTGCCTCCCGCTTCTCTCGCTTATAGCGATCGACGTCCTTGGCCGCGGCTTCGCGTCGGCCCTTCTCTAGGTCCAGCTCCTTCCTCAAGCGCTCGACCTCCGCCGTATCAACCCTCTGCCTCTGAGCAGCCTCCTCTCTCACTGTTTCAAGCTCGGCTCGGGCGTCCACATACCGTTGCTCGAGCTCAACGCAGTGAGTTTGGGCCTTGATTAAGAAGCTGGGGGCAGAGAGGATGTGAGATTCGGCCTGTTCAGCAGAGGGTAAAGCAATTAGCCGAGCTAAGAGTGCGACCTTTACATAAGATGGTTAAGGACTTACCGTAACAATGGCCGTCCTCAAGTCCAGCGAGAGTTGCTCGGCTGGGACCGTCGCCAGTTTGGGGTCGCGGTCCACCTTGGACGCCTCCATGATGTGCTGGTCGGGAGGGCTGAACTCCGTGCCCTTGCCCTTCCCAGAGTGCCCGGGCCGAGGCCGCTTTCTGTTCTCGGATCGGGGGGAGGAGCGCTCCGGAATCGTTAGGTTCGACCCTGATTTCTTCGGCAAAGGGGACCCCGAAACCCCTTTTGAAGAGACCTCGGGACCGACCTCACGCCCTTGTCCAGTGCCGCCCGGTCCTGACCGAGCAGAGGTATCGCCACTGACTTCACCCTTCCTCCGCACCTGGGCGTACGCGAGCTTCCTCATATCCGCCATATCTGCAAAAGGTAGAGCGAAAGGGGTTAAAAGTGAGTCGAAGACCCAGCTAAAGCGAAGCTAATAAAACGGGACGGGAGGTCGGATGCCAATCCTACAAACTGACCCTCTTTCGGGCCAGTCCTGTCATCTCCTTCCAGGTCGGGAATCAGGTGGGGATGATCCCTCGAGAGGTCGGGCTCCCGACCAAATAACCTGGAGTCCCAGATTCGCTCCCATTTCAGCACACTGTCAATGTTTATCAGCATCCCGGGCGCGGGCCTGAGCACTGCAACTTCTCTACGCTCCTCCTTTGAGAGTTTAGGATCATCATTGACGGTTTTCCTCAGGCTCGGGAGCCAGTCCAACCTACATCCAGGATTCACAGACGACTCCACCCAATAGTAATCATTATGCCAGCCCTTGTTAGATGAGTGCCACTTGGTGAATATGGAGTGGCCGACCCGAGCTGCGAAGTGGAACCACCCTGGCTGCTTCGGGTTGGGCTTACATACGAAGAAATGCCTGAATCGGCGCAAGGTCGGCTCCACTCCCTTCTCCAAACAGAACACGTAGAAAGCCACCATTATGGCCCAACCATTTGGTGACATCTGACCCGGGCTGAGCTCGAAATGGTTCAGGATTCCAACGATGAAGCCAGGGAGGGGGAGCTGGATGACGTCGAAGGCCAGATCATATATGGTGTAGTGGTTGGCTGGGGGGTAACACGCCGATTCTTGCCGACCTGGAACCTTCAACTTGTGATGACGGTCCACTGACCAGTTCCTCAGCCTTGCGTTCGCCATCTGCACTGTAGAATGGCACTCGCGCTTGCAGCAGGCAAACAACTGCTCAATCCTCTTCCCTCGAATTGAAGAAGCACTGGCTGAAGCCGAGCTCCGAGGTCGAACAGCACTGACTGGTACAGCCTCGATCGGCTCGGTGGCAGACACCCCGGCTAAGAACTCTTGCGGTATCTCGATGCCCTCCAGTCGGTTCAGCGGCTCCTCATCCTCCCCGGCATCGAATTCTCCCAGGTCGGCCAAAGGGTCCTCTTCTGCCTCCTCTCGCACCAGTCTGACCCCGATAACTTGGCAGTCGTCGTCGCTCTCCTCGCGGTTAGATTTCCGAGCCGGCCCAGAGGACGGGCTGGTGCTCTCTCCGCCACGGTTCCTGTTCGAGGTAGATGCCGAGCTCGGCGGACTTTCATCTCCACCATAAGACCTTACTTCCATTGCCTGAGAATCTTCTGATTCCGACCTCCCCATCCTGTCTACAGCAAATACAAATGTACAGGAATGACTAAAGGGAGTCGGGACGTACCTAATGCTCTCGAACTGCGGAGTGCGGCCGACTATTCTGGTCCGAGCTGAAGAATCCCGAGAATATTCTTTCCGAGCTAGTTGCGTCCGACCACTCTTGCGTCCGACCTAAATTCCTCGAGAAATATAAAGTGAAGTATGCAGTGAATCTCGGAGGAGGTGGCCCTATTTATAGGCGCCCGTGAAATTCGCCTCGGGAAGGCCAAACGTCGCGTCTCGTCAGAACCGCCAGGTGACGTGGCAGCCATCCGTTGGGCATCCACTGCTGAAGTGGCCATCCCTACTCTATCGGGTTCGGGCACCTACAGCTCGGGATTAGCTCTTACCTCTAGATCTCGCCCACTCGATCTCGATTCGGGGGGGGGGGAATTGACGAGGGGTTCCCGAGCTGAGCTAAATGAGCCGACCTTCTGATCAGAGATGGGCCAATCCGCGCTCCATCAGCAGTTCGCTCAGCTCGATGTCCAACCCCAGATGACTGACCCGACCCCGTTAACCCCGACCTCAGTTCCAGCTGTTCCGATGGGACATAAAGCACTGATGGGACATAAAGCTGCGCCGCATTAAATGCTGTCAGACCTAAACTTAGTATAAATAGAGCTCAACCCTCCTCATTTACTCTCTCTCGTGATTAATTGCTCTCAACTACTTTGCCAGCTCGGACATACTAATCATTCGCACGCCTGAGGGGAAAATCCGGGTCGTCACCCCGCCATTTCCTTGCCTTCTTGTGCAGGATCTGCAGCCGACCAGGAAAGTTTAGCTCGGAGTCGGATCAAAGGAGTCCAGCTCGGCCAAAATAACTCACGAATCTAACTGTGAGATTTTCAACCTCGACAGTAATTAAGCAGATGGAAATTATTGGTGTGTCGACTTAGCCTTGTTTGAATTCAAAAGCATATTTGGACTCTAATCGTATTTTAACGAGTGTTTGGTCATTTGCGTTTCAATCTCTTTTTTGAAAAGGATTTAATAGGCTGGTTCCGATAGTCTCGTCAAAACCAATCTTTCGCTACTCCACTCGCCACTTAAGAGAGCTCGCCACTTTACTTTTTTTGCTTGCTTGATTCATTGAGTGGTACAACCTCCCCAAATATTTTTTTATTGCTTTTATGATCTCTCTTGCTGATGTGGAATAGATAAAGTAGACATGATTGAATGAAAATGGTAAATAAATAATAAATTAATGATAAAATATTAATGTTTTAGTTAAAATATAGAGTATTATTAGAGAAAAATTGTAATAGAGAAGCTTTACATATAATAAAAAAAACAAAAAAGACTGTTAGAATTAGCTTTATACAAACAGTATCTAATATTGACAATTTTTTTCAAATTAGTTCCTATTATTTCAAATCGAGACCTTATCCTCACATGTTGAGATAATGGTTATGACAATTAGCGTGTGTAAGATGACAATGCCTCTTGTTCAGATCCGTAGGAAAATTTACGTCTCACCGGTTGATTCATCACGCACAAAAAGATAGTTTCCATCCCACATCGTTTATTAGTTAATTATATTTTTTTTTCTAAATAAGCAAATGACGGCTCTATTTGGTCTAAATTTTTGATATTCAAAAGTATTTTTGTGAATTTAAAAATTGATCTCATTTGTTTAGTTCATTTTTAAAAGTATTTTTAAGTAAAAGTTGAAGCTGAAAAATAAGAAAAATAGGTTTTTGTTAAACTATTTTTATATAATGCGAGAAGTTTTTTTTTTCTTTCTTAAATATACTTTTTTATATTTTTTAAAGTATAATATCACCCTAAAATTTTTTAAAAGCTCAATATTACCCAATATAGGCTGAAACACCAAATTTCAAAAAACTTTGGTTAGAAAAAATTTCAAAAATTTTGTTTTAGTAAGGCCTATATGGGGTAATATTGAGATTTTGCTGATGTGAAATAGATAACGATTTTTGTTCAACAGCACTTTTAACCAAAGTTTTATTACAAAAGCTCTACAACTAAAAAAGTAGAATTTCACAGTTAAGTCAAACAGAGTCTTTATAGTTAGTTAATTACTTTTCTACTTCATAATCGGAGAGTGGCATGGTTACCCACAATGGGTAAGATCTTCTCCAACAGGTTAGCTAAAAACTTAAAATCTCTACATGTAGGGAACATGTTAGAATTTTATCTCCAACAACTTCCCTATAAATTTCCTACTTAGTAGGGAATCCCTACAACTAATGTTCCACACCTCCACCACATGTGGAGATGCTGAACCCATACCCTACATATTTCCTAAATTCATCAGACACAAAAAAAAAAAAGATTGATTAAATATAGAGAAGTTGGTAGAGTAAAATTAAAATAGAAATTCCCTGAAATAAGGGATTGATTAAATATAGGAAAGTTATTGGAGTGAAACTGAAATAAAAAATCTTCAAATATAAAGAAATTGTTCAAAATCTCTACATATAAAAAAATAAATAAGAAAACTGTTGGACTTGATCTAAGTGCCAGTAAATAATTCTGTCATAAGTCACGGCCCATCCACAACATTTGGTGTAGCATTAAACATTGAGATATATAAGGAATGGCGACCCACAACGGATGGTAATGTTTGGTAATCAAACTTTTTTTGTTTTATGAAGGGTAAAACTATGGTAATAGTAATAATGATAATCATAAATAAATAAAAAAAATATTACGTATTGAAAGGGCATTTTAGTTATTTGATAAATGATATAAGGATTGTCTTTTTTTTTTTTTGTCGAAAGATGAATTCATTACAAATTTACAACCACCAAATAATACAAGAAGTTTAATCGAAACCATATGCCGAAACAATTGATTATTCACGCAAAGCCATCAAAAAAAATGTTAAAGAGGGATTGAAACACCAACCATGGGAGAGAAAATCTATCTTAATTTAGGGATGGCAACGAATCGGATATCCGCGAAAAAAATGATACTGAATCCGTTTATTTTTTCTAAAACCAAAATCGCTTACCAAAACTGAATTCGATAAGAATTAAAAAATTTGTAGATATCCGAATCCGAACCGTTTAATTAAAAAATCAACTAAATAATAAAAAAAACCTATGTTTTAAAAATTAAAATTAAAATAAATATATAATAAGCTAGAATAATCAACTTAAATATTTAAAACACTTCCAAAATAACATGAATTAAAATCCATAAGCAATGATGAAATTTAAATTGAAGCATAAAAAAATTACAATGTGCATAATAAATATGCAAATTATAAAAGAAAACAAACATGAAGAAGAACAAACCTTAAGTTGAAAAGAAGTTGAACTTGATCGTGGCAAATTAGAAACTATATTTTGCATTCATCTTGACTTCCAAACCCAAGATCAATATCCATTTGTTATATTGACATTTTTACAAAAAATAATCTACAATGACACAACAAATTGAACAAATATCATATCCTACAGCTAATTAAACTCTAGTGCAAGAACCTTTTAAAAAGAGATTTGTTTAATTTAACAAAGAAAAGAAAACAAACACGAAAAAGAACATACCTTAAGTTGAAGATGGTGATGGCGACGATGATTCAAGCAAGAAATGAGGACACAAAAAAAAAAATTATTTTTATTTTTTGTAGCAACAGCAGCGGAGCGCAGAAAGGGTGGGGATTGTTTGAAGATGAAAAAGTGAGAATCAAAATCAAAGCTTATGATCAAAAGTTAGAGAAAAATATGTTTTCATCTGGTGAAAAGGTACAACTCCCAAATAAAGATGGAAAACAAAATTAAACAACACATGCACTAATCATTATTGTATGCTCACAAACGTTAACATGTGTAAGTTCTTTTCCAACTCATGCTTGAGTAATAATTAATGCCAACTAAAGTACAAGCAAAATTTAAACTAAAGTGACAGTGGTAAAAAAAAGTAACCGTAGAGACATAAGGAATATTATATATATGTAAAAATTAATATATATTATATATATGTAAAATTAATCGGATTCGGATTATCCATCGGTTATTTCATATAAAACCAAAACCTATCAGATTAACCATCAGATGTTTCTTATAAAAACCAAACCTTTATGGATACACCATCGGTTTCATTATCAAATTTATTATCGAATCAAATATCCATCAGTTTCGAATTAAACCTATTTACTGCCATCCCTATCTTAATTGTGAAAGCAACACTGGCTGCCACATAGGGGGCTCATGAAGACAGGAGTCAGGAGTGGCCAAGTGAGAACTATAGGCAAGGATTGTCCTGTTCTCTATGCTTTCATGTGTTGGAAGAGTATTTTGGTAATTTGGAAAATATTGATAATATAATAAAGATAATTATAATAATATTATATTTTATTAATATTTTTAATAAATAATAATAAGGATAGAGATTGTCCTGTTATTATTATATGCATGTTATATTTTGAAAAAGTATTTTCATCATTAAAAATAATAGTATTAAAATAATAAATTTTATTGATAAATAATAAGAGTAATAATAACAATACTAATAAAGATTTTTTTATAAATAATAATAACATTAAATAATAATAAATAAAATAGTAATAATAATAATGTTAATAATAAGGATTGACTTTTGTTATTATATACATTTATATTTTTAAAGGACATTTTGATCATTTAACAAATGATTTAATTTCCATTAACATGGGAATGGGTTAATCCCAATTCTCATATATTTTGTTTGAAATGGCTATTTTCAAATTCATGAGAATCACAATGTCTAGAAAATGAAATTTTCAAGTTCATTATTTCATACAAAACATAGAAATTTGAATAGAATCGGAAATGCTATTCCATTTCCAACACATTCCAACACACCAATTGCTACCTAACAATTTTAGGAGTATATGAAATAGAAACAACTTTAGATATACTCTCGTATACAAGATGTATTTATAAAAAATTTCGTACTATGAATATTCTCATGTGAAAGATACTTGATTTTCAGTTAAATTGCAAAATTTATTTAATGACACAATAATTGGTTTGTACACTATACATTTTCGATTGTAAAATTGTTTATTACCGTCAAGATACTACTAGCCCAATTTTTAACCAATATTCGCAAAGACCAAAAACATGCATTTAATATTTTCTCTCAAAACCCAATTCTAGGGTTTCCCTATTCTTCACTTAAGCATAAAAATTATTTGAATAAGGTAAGTTATTTCAGAGGTCATTAAACTATTCCGCGAGTCATATTTTCACCATTATTTTTGTTTTAAAATGGCAATTAGTTTTATAAAATGCTATTATTTTGACTATTTCGTTAATTAGTTTTTTGTAAAGAATTGCCTAACAGAGCACATACAAGTGCAGTGACGTGTTTTCATGAGGATAAATTAATAAATTATGCCCAAAATAATTGCCTTAGTGTTCGTTTGTTTTTTTGTTTTTTCCTTAGTCAAAACTCAATAAAGAACCACAAGAAATATAGTTAGTGTGTGTTTAAGTGGAAATTTTTGATAGTTTTATGAAGGTGTGACAAATGACAATTTTGTCCAACTAAACATGAAAATTTGTTAAATTAAGTGGAAAAAGTAAAATAGTGGCTAAAATGAGACAAAATATTTGGTCAGTAAGCAATTTAAAATGAAAGATCAATTTGTGGGTAATTTGTCCTCTGTGCAAGGTCAGTGGCTTGTAGCACAATTTGCGCTATTTTACATTATTGAAATAGTGTGAAACTCGCAATTATGCCCATCTAAAACACTTTTTTTTTTTTGGATAAATAAGCAAGAACTCATTTCATTTCCAAAAGGATAAATAGCACCGTAGTCCCCTATAGTTTACCTAAAGTACACAACACCTTCATGTAGTTTTAAAAGTGTACCGGAACCCCCTGTGGTTTAGAAAAGTGGCAAACTTGCCCCCTCCGTCTCTTTTCCGTCAAATTTTATAACAGAAAATGTAAAATGACTTAAATACCCTCAATTCATTTTTTTCCTCTATTTTATCCTTTTTCTTTTTATTTATTTATATATATATATATATAAACCAAAAAAATATCTAATATATATTTACCCTATATATATATATAAAACCAAAAAAATATCTAATATATATTTACCCTTTTTCCATAGTGCATTGATTGGACGGTCAAAAGTTTCCATTGAGCAAATAAACACGCAGATGACAACCTTACTTCACAAACAGGAAATGCCAGAGATCTAAGCTAAATGTTGCTTGTTTCCAATCCATTTTCTTGCAAGAGCAATCCTTGTTTTGTCGACATTGTAAAAGAGAAAGGGGCAAAAGACCAATGGGGGACCATAAAGTGGGCATCATATCCTTCATCAATGTGGTGGAAAATGCCATTGTAGTGGCTTGTAAAGCTGAAATGCTTTGAACTCAACATCTTTATATATATATACACAATATATATCATATATATCTTGCTCCAGCTTTTGTTTTTCTTGTTGGGTCTCGACGGGGTTGGGGGGTGGGTTCCGCCGGGGAGGGGGGACGATGAAGAAGATAAAAGCTGCTCTTTTTTTTTTTTTGTGTTGTAAAGGGTTTTTTTGTCAATTAGTCTATATATTTTATTAAAAAAATTGTTGAAAATCAGCCAAAGTTGCATGAGAGGCGTGTGTATCTCACATGCCGTTAAAACTAACAGATTTATTGATGGAGGGGGTTGTGGTGCTATATTTTTTAAACTACAGGGGGTTCTAGTGCACTTTTAAAATCACAGGAGTTGTTGTGCACTTTAGATAAACTATGGGGGGTTACGGTGCTATTTACCCTTTCCAAAAATCTTTACAAAAGTCAAAGCCAATATGAAGTCCGCATCAACACAGAAACAAAAAGTCCTATACAACCATATCTAATATAATAAATTTTTATCCAAATTTCAGGCTGTACAAATATACCTATTCAAAGTGCAATTCCTGAACTTCATACCATTGAAGGTTCTACATCTAATTGCATCTTGAATAAACCCAAAAATTTGTTTTCAATGTTCGTTTAGTTGTTATGCCATGTTTTATTCCTTTCCTTCCAAATACAAAATGTGGAAGCACCAAGCTAAAGTCAAAAAAAATGTAAGATTGTAGTGATGCCTTTTTGTTGAGATCAACGGCCAAGTTAATGATATCATTCCATCTAAAACGTGAAATCCATCAAAATTAACAGAAAGGGTACAATGAAAATAAAAATTTGTTCAATATATGATTTGAAACGAAAAGAAGTTTAGTGGGTGATTTGAAGCTTCGACCAAGTTTAATAACCTCTAGCGCAATTTTTTATTTTTTAAAAATGTATTATTTCCAATCTTTTAAAACATGTCTTTTTAAATTTATTCTCAAAATGTGTATTTTGAGCGACTAAAGCAAGAACGCCCACTTTTTTAAAGGATGGGTACAATATTATCTTCAATACGATTCTCAAATGTGCATTTAGTAACCACCAAAGGGTCAAAGAAATATGTTATGCAGTTGTTTTACATTTGAAGGGGCAAGGCGGTAATACAAATCAAGATGAGATCATAACGTAGTCAAAATAGTATTTGCATGGTCAATCTTTTTTTGTCAGGTTGATATATATATATGGCAAAGCTATTACATAGTTTTTAGGAGAGGGAACCTATTCTTATTGTAGAAGCAACCTAAGTTATCACTTAATTTGTCCGTTTAGAAAAAAGTCGATAAGAGTGGCCAAGTAAGAAACAGTGGCAGACTCAAACACTCGGGAAGGCGAGAAGCGGAGGCGGAAGACATGACTAAAGGCTAAGGGTAGAAAGAAGGAAGATGTAAGCTGTTTGAGAGAAAGAAAGATGTGTTTTCATCCAAATCTGACTATGCCCCTTTAGTCAGGGGTTCTCATTATTTATAGGCAAACCATTACAAAACCTAATAATACAAGGCGGAATCCTTACTATTCCTGACAAGGACTAAGGCAGCTTCATTTAATAAAGGAAAAAGTTGACATGACAAAAAGAGATTCCTAATAATTTACAATAAGGCAAACCTGACGCGACTAAAGCGGTTTCCTTTAATAAAAAAATCTCACTCATTACAAACAGACAAACAAGATATGACCAAAAAGGAATCTGAAGTGACAAACGATTCCTGTCATATCCTATTATTACAACATAACAAACCTATTTACATGACACGAAGCTTCGTCATGGGATCCACCCGGGATTCTTGGAATCCTGTCTGCAATGAGTCACCATCTGTCATTATTAAGATCCATATCATCCTACTCCTGACTATTTTGGCTAAGATCTCCCCCCACGGGTCGTAGTCAGACCCAAGGTCTGCAGTGAAATAGCCATCTTCTTGCAAAAAATTCTGGAAGGCGAGAAGATGCTCATGAAAAGTGGGGCTATCAGGGAAGCGGACGTGCCAAACTTCTCGGGGATCAGAAACATCTAGACCATGGGCTCTAGCAGTAGCTCTTTTGACGGTAAGACATTGTTCCCAAGAAATAAAATATTCCCAAGGCTCTTGTCGGAGGTGGAAATGGTTGATTGGAATGATGGTTGGCAGAATGGCACGATTCCAAACATCTGTGAGGCGAATGATGAAAACCTGCTGGTGCTGAATAATTTGACCGGTGATGAGTGCTGGTGGATCAAATGACTGGAACACCTGTGAGAATAGCTTAATAAAACGGGACTACGGGAACACACGAACATGTCTCTAAATGAGTTCTGGATCAAAAAGAAGTGCCATAGGATAATAATTAAGCCAATACCAAAGATACAAGAATTGCATCTTGGAAAAGTCATAATTATTGAAATCAAGAACTGTATCCCATGGTTCTTCATGCAGGGGATTGTAACGAACAACGTTGCGAACATAATAGACAGAGCTTAATAGATCAATAATTCGTCTGAGCTTGATCTCAACGAATTCCTCAAAGAAATCAGTGATCTGGCTACGTGCGAACGCTCGTAGGATTTTGAGTTGAAGCTCCTCAGGAAGGGCTGCGAGAAATTGTGCCTGTTGATCTAGACTTAAATCATAAAATGTCTGAGACTGGCCATCAGTGGGATTTGGATTTGAGCTGGAACTGCCTGGAATAAGACCTGGAACAAGGGAAAATGGGAGTGTGCGACCAACTGGATTTACCATGCAGACAACTTTTTTCAGATGGTGGTGTGCGAGAGAGAAAATCAGCAAGGATATTTTCTTTGCCTGGGATGTGTCGCATTGTCCAATTGAACTGGGAAATCCATTATGTCCATCGGATGAGTTGTGGATCCGGAATATCATTCTGCTTTCTTTTGAGAACTCCCTAAAATCTTTTAAAATCTGTTTCAATAATAAAAGGATTCTGAGCAAGATAAAACTTGAATTTTTTGATTCCCTGAATAACTGCAAAAACTTCTCATTTGAAAGAGAGATAATTGCTTTGTGCAAGCGTGAAAGATCCTGACTTCTAACCACAGACTTGTCTGTGTCCACTGTCTTCTTCAATGAGAACTGCTGCCCAAAAATCAAGGGAAGCATTAGTCTGCAAAATAAGTTGTCCTGGACCTGGGATCTTGAGTGGAGGAAGTGCTTTGCATAACTCCTTTAGCTTCTGAATTGCAACTGTGGCTTCTGGAGACCAATTTTCAATGTTGGATTTTTGGAGGTATTTGGAAATCTAGCTGGTATAGTTGGCCAAGGATGGAACATGCGATGCGGCATAATTGATCAATCCAAGGAACTACTGGATTTGAGTAACAGTTCTGAGTTCATCAGGAAAGTCGAGGACTTTGCTTGATATGTGGTCCTGTAAGAGAATGTGTCATTCTCTTATTTGCAAACCAAGAAAATCAATAGCATTTAAACCAATTTTCATCTTGGATTCAGCTAGAACTAATCCATGCTAGTAGGTTAGATCTTGAAATTGTCGGAGATGCTGGTGGTGTTCTTCAGCTGTGTTACTGAATACCAGAACATCATCAACGTAGACAATACAGTGCTGCGCGAGGGGTCGGTACACATCATCTATTATGTATTGGAACTCGGACGGTGTATTCTTGAGACCGAATGGCATGACATTCCATTCATAATGACCCTGTGGAATAACAAAAGCAGTTTTGAATCTATCAGCTTCAGTAATACCAATCTGCCAAAATCCAGATTTCATATCAAATTTTGAGAAGAATTTGGCTTTGGATAGCTTCTGAATGAGTTGTTCCTTTCTTGGAAGAGGGTATCTGATATCCTGCAATTGATCATTGAGTTGGCGATAATCTATCACCAATCGTTTCTTTCCTTTGACTTGTTCAGATCTTTTGCTGACATAAAATGCATGACTTGCCCATGGAGATCTGGATGGTCGGATGAGACCTTACTCAAATAGTGTCTGAATTTCAGCTTAACAAAGATCTTCATCTTTTGGCATTCCTGGATGATAGGCGGTTTGGTGTGGTATCTGCCAATTTTTTTTGTAAGGTAGAAAGACAAAGTGTTTCTCTCTTTCCAAAAACTTGTTTGGAAGATCACCGCAACTAGAAAGGAGGAAGCTTATTTCTTCAGCAAATTCATCATCTTGAATGGCTGAAACCTGTGAGGGCAATTTCTGTAAGGATACCCAAGGGGTATACTGATTATGCAGGAATTGAAAACCATCTGTTTGAAATGAGAATGGAGCAAGTAAGGTGAGAAAATCCATTCCTAAAAGAATATCTTCACAGCATTGATCATACTGGTAAAAGCTGTGTCAGACTGAGACATTTGGGGATAAGTGTATGGGAATGGTCATGGAATGTGCTTCACTTGCAAATCCACTACCAGAAGTAGTAGTAAAGGTTGCTCTGGAGGATATCCAAAATTCAGGAGGAAGACACTTGGATTTCATGAAAGAAATACATGAACCTGTGTCTAGAAGTGCAGTAACGGTGATAGGAACATATCCTGGAGGGTTTACAACAAGCTTTATGTATGGCTTATAGATCTGTCCTGGGGTAAATGTAGCTTTGGAAGTGGTAAGGATTGGTTGTTCAGTGGTTTTGTGTATTTTGGCTATGGAGAGGTTTGGTTCTGAATCAGAGGATTCAGATTCTGAGGCGAGATTTGAGGATGAGGCTGTATCAAGGTTAATGATGGCTTGATCTGGTTCAGAAGTCCATGTGTATAGCTGGTCATCAAAGTTTTGAGTTGAGATGAACTGGACAAGTTTTGCTGGTAGCTTCTTGGACTTCTTGAGGTAACAATCTTTTGCAAAATTTCCTTTCTTTCCACAAAGAAAACATTTAGTGGAAGAGGAAGGTTTTGTTCTTTTCCTCACAAATCTGAACTTCTTGAAAGGTTTTCTGGACTTGTGAAACCTTTTCTGATGTTTGTGCTTCTTGTATTTGTGACACGAACATGGAGAGTAGCTGTGAGTGTGACAGCCAAACTTTTGGAAATCTTTTCTTCAAAAGGTATCTATTATTTTCTGCTCGTTGCTTTTGAGAAGTTTGCCAAGTCGTTTGGACTCGCACTGATCCTGAATGAGCTTTCTGGCCATCTGGTACAAGTGAGCAAGACTCACTTGTCTTAGATCTGAAATATTGGCTCGTTTGAACTCTGTTTCGAGCAATTCAGGAAGATGTTGTGGCATGTTAAAGACGAACGCCTTCGTGATGGTTTCTGTATTTTTTCCAAAGATAAAATACAGAGCTTGTTGTCTGAGATAATAATCTCCAAGTTTTGCAATATCACAACATTTGTTGAGTAAGAACTCATTTTCTCATTTCTCAATCTCTTGGGCAGGTTGTCCAACAAAAATGGTTCGTAGACATCTTAGAAACATCTGAATAGGATCTGCATATGTCAGGATGATCTGTCTTTCTTCTTCTGACAGTATTCTTGTCCACCAACTGCGAAGTGATCTTGTATAAGCAGCAACAAGACGGTCAATGATATCTCTTATCTCAAGAGTACGATTTCGGAGAGATTCTCCTTTTATCCATGCATCCATTTTCTCAAGATATTTGAGTCTGTCATCAGGAGGAATTGTATTAATGTTCTAGAATTGCTTATGATTTGGAGCATATGGGATGAAAACTTTTCCTTTAGTCTTTTGTTGTCTCTGAGGTTGCTGTTGTGGAACCTGTGGGACTTGTGCTTGTGTTTGGTTCCGGTGTTCTCCTGCTTGGGAAGTTTCTCCTTGGTCACTGGTTTCTTTTGAATCCTCAGGATTAGTTTGTACAGGGTTGTGTGTACGTGTCCTTGTGGTATCCGTGTAAAACGGAGTCACAAGGGTCTACATAAGAACTGGCCCTTTGTATGGTGGAATCGTCTGAGAGGATGAATCCTTTTCAAATGGATCAAAGGAATCAAATGACGAAATGACTAAGGAAATTTCACTAGGACCTTCTTTCTCGTCTTCATTACCCCACCCAGTTGGGATAATTTTTTCTTCGGAGAGATAATGTGGAGGTGGTATGAGATCAACCCAATAAGCTTTTTCACAATTTTCACTTGGTATCCAAACTGCATGATCTGGCTTTGGATTATGCTTCCAAGGATGAGAGGATTGCTTCTTCGGCTTAACTTATTTTCTGAATTTTTCAGCAAGTCGTTCTCTTTTTCTCTTGAACTCGTCTGAATCAAGATAATGCTTCTCGGAAGAAGATTTCTCCAAGTTGATCATGTTGACGCTGTTCCAAGAACGAACTTGTCCGGAAGGGTTCCGAACTGGAGCGATTTTCTGCAGTTTTTTCCAGTTGATTGGAGTTGTCTGATGATATATGTGATTCTTTTGGAAAGCCTTGTGGAGGTCATTATATTGATCATAACAACCTTGTTTGAGATAATCATAGGCTTCTTTTGTCCATGCAACATGTTCCCTAGATCTGACCATATTTTTTGAATGGTAGCATTCTGGGCTTTTGCATTCATGTTGCTCCAATTGATTGCTG
This sequence comes from Ehretia macrophylla, assembly GCA_037974665.1. Lineage (NCBI taxonomy): Eukaryota > Viridiplantae > Streptophyta > Magnoliopsida > Boraginales > Ehretiaceae > Ehretia > Ehretia macrophylla. The sequence goes on along the minus strand of CM075780.1, from coordinate 38,749,915 downwards.
ACTCAATTTGTCCAATATCTTCTGGCCTGGTTTTGGTAACTTTCCATTTACCAACATATGCGTTGTCGGCTTCTCCTGTACAATAGATGTCTTCAGGAAAATTAACATAACAGACATATCTAGAGGACCTAAATCTGGTAGCAAAGGGTTTTCTGACACAGTGTAGACAGGACTGAGGATATCCAACAAGTTGGCATTTTTCACATGGTTCAGCTTGTTGGGATTCTGTTGGAAATGATATGGCGACACGACCTGGTTCTAGAGGATGTCTAGAAAATCTTGGTGAATCATGGATGATTGGTCGGTTATGGCTTCTTTCATAATCATTTCTCCATCGAGGAGGGAAAGTGAGTTCATGTTTGGTGTAGATCTTTGGTTGGGTAACATTACTATCACCTAACACGTGGACTCGAGGCTTACAGTTGTGGTCCATGGAAAAGAGATGGGTTTAGACTTTATAGGTCATGGAATGATAGAGTGCAACAACAGTTTCATTTGGGTTTATATATGCTTTATAAAGTTGGATAAGGACCTGTATGGTTTGAGAAATGGTAGGACGAGAAAGATCAAGAGTGAAGTTTGGTTCAACCTGGATGAGAACATGGCGATTGAAAGACCTGCTTCGACGGCACAGATGAGTGCATCATCAAACTTATGCCACCTGGTATCTAGTAAATAGACTAGACATGAAAAAAAAATTTTGGCAAGACAACTAGGCTGTAAGGCTAGACGAATGGCTCCAAGGTATAAACCTTTGTAACCTTTTCGTCTATATCTACAGAGATCAGGTTTAGAAAGTATGGGAAGATAGGTTTCTGAGCGGGAAGATGACACAAATTGTACAGAGACTGTAGAGGATTTGTACACGGCTATAAGGGCTGCTGGCTTGATAGGTAATAGAGATTTGAACTTTTGTGTGAGTTGGGAAGTTTGGTAATATGAGTAGAAGTTTAACGGAGAGAGTTTGAAGAGTTCTCCTGGTTTGGTAGATGGAGGTGTTTGGGTTATGTCTACCTCATAGTGAGATGCGGAAGGATCAAAAGAAGTGACTTCAAAGTTGTTAGCAACAACTTCTTGTTATGGCAGGGGAAGATCAGCCATAGTGGATACACTGGTTACAACTGGACTTACTGCGGGACTTACTGCGCCTTTTATTCACTCTTTAACGGCTATTGCCCTATTGCCAAAGACTCTAGTGTTCAACATACAAGTATTGTTTAAGACCTTCAATACCAGAATAGGGAAGTACTACAGTTAACTAAGCTCTGAGACCACTAAGGGTAAGGCGGGAAGCGGAGACAGAAGACATAACTAATGGCTAAGGGTAGAAAGAAGGAAGATGTAAGCTGTTTGAGAAAAAGAAAGATGTGTTTCAATCTAAATCTGACTCTACCCCTTTAGTCAGGGGTTCTTCATTATTTATAGGCAAACCATTACAAAGCATAATAATACAAAACGGAATCCTCACTATTCCTGACAAGGACTTAGGCAGCTTCCTTTAATAAAGGAAAAGTTGACATGACAAAAATAGATTCCTAATAATTCACAATAAGACAAACCTGACGCGACAAAAGCGGTTTCCTTTAATAAAGGAAATCTCACTTATTACAAACAAACAAATAAGACATGGCCTAAAGGGAATCAGAAGTGACAAACGATTCCTGTTATATCCTATTATTACAACATGACAAACCTATTTACATGACACGAAGTTTTGTCATGGGGTCCACCCGGGATTCTTGGAATCCTGTCTTCAATAGGTCACCTTCTGTCATTATTGAGAGCGATATCATCCCACTCCTGACTATCTTGGCTCCTGAGCAACCTTTACCACTGCTTCTGGTAGTGGATTTGCAAGTGAAGGAATAGTGAGGATTCCGCTTTATATTATTAAGCTTTGTAATGGTTTGCCTATAAATAATGAAGAACCCTGACTAAAGGGGCAGAGTCAGATTTGGATTGAAACACATCTTTCTTTCTCTCAAACAGCTTACATCTTCCTTCTTTCTACCCTTAGCCTTTACTCATGTCTTCCGCCTCCCGCTTCCCGCTTCCCGCCTTCCCCTTAGTCGTATCAGAGCCTAGTTAACTGTAACACTTCCCTATTCTGGTATTGAAGGTCTTAAACTATACTTGTGTGTTGAACACTAGAGTTTTTGGCAATAGGGCAATAGGCGTTAAAGAGTGAATGAAAGGCGCAGTAAGTCCCACAATAAGTCCAGTTGTGACCAGTGTATCCACCATGGCTGATCTTCCCCTGCCAGAACAAGAAGTTGTTGCTAAAAACTCTAAAGTCATTTCATTTGATCCTTCCGCATCTCACTATGAGGTAGACATAACCCAAACACCTCCATCTACCAAACCAGGAGAACTCTTCAAACTCTCTCTGTTAAACCCCTACTCATATTACCAAACCTCCCAACTCACACAAAAGTTCAAATCTTTATTACCTATCAAGCCAGCAACCCTTACAACCGTGTACAAATCCTCTACAGTCTCTGTACAAACCGTATCCTCTTCCCGCACAGAAACCTATCTTCCTATACTTTCTGAACCTGATCTCCGTAGATATAGACAGAAAGGTTACAAAGGTTTACACCTTGGAGCCATTCGTCTAGCCTTACAGCCTAGTTTTCTTGTCGGAAAAAATGTTTCATGTCTAGTCTCTCTATTAGATACCAGGTGGCATAAGTTTGATGATGCACTCATCTGTGCTGTCGAAGCAGGTCTTCACAATGGCCATTTTCTCATCCAGGTTGAACCAAACTTCACCATTGACCTTTCCCGTCCTACCCTTTCTCAAACCATACAGGTTCTTATCCAACTTTATGTAGCTGATATAAACCCAAATGAAACTGTTGTTGTACTCTATCATTCCATGACCTATAAAGTCCAAACCCATCTTTTTTCCATGGACCACAACTGTAAGTCTCGAGTCCACATGTTAGGTGATGGTAATGTTACCCAACCAAATATCTACACCAAACATGAACTCACTTTCCCTTCTCAATGGAAAAATGATTATGAAAGAAGCCATAACCGATCAATCATCCATGATTCACCAAAAATTTCTAGACATTCTCTAGAACCAGGTCGTGTCGCCTTATAATTTCCAATAGAATCCCAACCAGCTGAATCATATGAAAAATGTCAACTTGCTGGACATCCTCAATCTTGTCCACACCGTGTCAGAAAACCCTTTGCTACCAGATCTAGGTCCTCTAGATATGTCTGTTCTGTTAATTTTCCTGAAGACATCTATTGTACAGGAGAAGCCGACAACGCATATGTTGGTAAATGGCAAGTTACCAAAACCAAACCACAAGATGTTGGACAAATCGAGTCAACAATCAATTGGAGCAACATGAATGCAAAAGCTCAGAATGCTGCTATTCAAAAAATATGGTCAGATCTCAGGTAACATGTTGCATGGACAAAAGAAACCCATGATCATCTCAGACAAGGTTGTTATGATCAATATAATGACCTCCACAAGGCTTTCCACAAGAATTACATATACCATCAGACAACTCCAATCAACTGGAAAAAACTATAGAAAGTCGCTCCAGTTCGGAACCCGTCCGGACAAGTTCATTCTTGGGACAACATCAACATAATCAATTTGGAGAAATCTTCTTCCGAGAAGCATTATCTTGATTCAGACGAGTTCAAGAGAAAAAGAGAATGACTTGCTGAAAACCTCAGAAAGCCAGCTAAGCCAAAGAAGCAGTCCTCTCATCCTTGGAAGCATAATCCAAAGCCAGATCATGCAGTCTGGATACCAAGTGGAAATTGTGAAAAAGCCTATTGTGTTGACCTCACACCACCTCCACATTATCTCTCCAAAGAAAAAATTATCCCAACTGGGTGGGATGATAAAGACGAGAAAGAAGGTCCTAGTGAAATTTTCTCAGTCATTTCGTCCTTTGATTCATTTGATCCGTTTGAAAAGGATTCATCCTCTCAAACGATTACACCATACAAAGGGCCAGTTCTTATGCAGACCCCTGTGACACCGTTATACACGGACACCACAAGAACACGTACACATAACCCTATACAAACTAATCCTGAGGATTCAGAAGCAACCAGTGACCAAGGAAAAACTTCCCAAGCAGGAGAACACCGGAACCAAACACAAGCACAAGTCCCACAGGTTCCACAACAGCAACCTCAAAGACAACAAAACATTGAAGGAAAAGTTTCCATCCCATATACTCCAGATCACAAGCAATTCTGGAACATTGATGCAATTCCTCCTGATGACAGACTCAAATATCTTGAGAAAATGGATGCATGGATAAACGGAGAATCTCTCAGAAATCTTACTCTTGAGATAAGAGATATCATTAACCGTCTTGTTGCTTCTTTTACAGGATCACTCCGCAGTTGGTGGACAAGAATGCTGTCCGAAGAAGAAAGACAGATCATCCTAAAAGATACAGATCCTATTTAGATATTCCTAAGATGTCTACGAAACATTTTCGTAGGACAAATAGCCCAAGAGATTGAGAAAGTAGAAAAGGAGTTCTTACTCAACAAATGTTGTGATGTTGCAAAACTTGGAGATTACTATCTCATACAGGAAGCTCTGTATTTTATCTTTGGAAAAAATACAGAAACCATCAAGAAGGCGTTCGTCTTTAACATGCCACAACCTCTTCTTGAATTGCTCGAAACAGAGTTCAAATGAGCTAATATTGCAAATCTAAGGCAGGTGAGTCTTGCTCACTTGTACTAGATGGCCAGAAAGCTCATTCAGGATCAGTGCAAGTCCAAACGACTTGGCAAACTTCTCAAAAGCAACGAGTAGAAAACAATGGATACCTTTTGCAGAAAAGATTTTCAAAAGTTTGGTTGTCACACTCACAGCTACTCTCCATGTTTGTGTCACAAATACAAGATGCACAAACATCAGAAAAGGTTTCACAAGTCTAGAAAACCTTTCAAGAAGTTCAAATTTGTGAAGAAAATAACAAAACCTTCATCTTCTACTAAATGTTTTCTTTGTGGAAAGAAATGATATTTTGCAAAGGATTGTTACCTCAAGAAGTCCAAGAAGCTACTAGCAAAACTTATCCAGTTCATCTCAACTCAAAACTTTGATGACCAGCTATACACATGGACTTCTGAACCAGATCAAGCCGTTCTTAACCTTGATACAGCCACATCCTCAGATCTCACCTCAGAATCCAAATCCTCTGATTCAGAACCAAACCTCTCCATAGCCAAAATACACAAAACCACTGAACAACCAATCCTTACCACTTCCAAAGCTACCTTTACCCAAGGACAGATCTATAAGCCATACATAAAGCTTGTTGTAAACCCTCTAGGATATATTCCTATTACTGTTACTGTACTTCTAGACATAGGTTCCTGTATTTCTTTCATGACATCCAAGTGTCTTACTCCTGAATTTTGGATATCCTCCAGAGCAACCTTTACCACTGCTTCTGGCAGTGGATTTGCAAGTGAAGCATACTCTATGACCATACCCATACACTTATCCCCAAATGTCTCAGTCCGACATAGCTTTTACTAGTATGATCAATGTTGTGAAGATATTCTTTTAGGAATGGATTTATCACCTTACTTGCGCCATTCTCATTTCAAACCGATGGTTTACAATTCCTCCATAATCAGTATTACCTTTGGGTATCCTTACAGATATTGCCCTCACAGGTTTCAGCCATTCAAGATGATAAATTTGCTGAAGAAAGAAGCCTCTTCCTTTCATGTTGCGGTGAGCTTCCAAACAAGTTTTAGGAAAGAGAGAAACACTTTGTCTCTCTACCTTACAAAGAAAATTGGCAGATGCCACACCAACCACCTCTCATCCAGGAATGCCAAAAGATGAAGATCTTTGTCAAGCTGAAATTCAGACACTACTTGAGCAAGGTCTCATCCGACCATCCAGATCTCCATGGGCAAGTCATGCATTTTATGTCAACAAAAGATCTGAACAAGTCTGAGGAAAGAAACGATTGGTGATAGATTATCGCCAACTCAATGATCAATTGCAGGATATCAGATACCCTCTTCCAAGAAAGGAACAACTCCTTCAGAAGCTATCCAAAGCCAAATTCTTCTCAAAATTTGATATGAAATCTGGATTTTGGCAGATTGGTATTACTGAAGCTGATAGATTCAAAACTGCTTTTGTTGTTCCACAGGGTCATTATGAATGGAATGTCATGCCATTCGGTCTCAAGAATGCACCGTCCGAGTTCCAACACAGAATGGATGATGTGTACCGACCCCTTGCGCAGCACTGTATTGTCTACATTGATGATGTTTTGGTATTCAGTAACACAGCTGAAGAACACCACCAGCATCTCCGACAATTCCAGGAACTAACCTACCAGCATGGATTAGTTCTAGCTAAATCCAAGATGAAAATTGGTCTAAATGCTATTGATTTTCTTGGTTTGCAGATAAGAGAATGACACATTCTTTTACAGGACCACATATCAAGCAAAGTCCTCGACTTTCCTGATGAACTCAGAACTGTTACTCAGATCCAGCAGTTCCTTGGATTGATCAATTATGCCTCATCGCATGTTCCATCCTTGGCCAACTACACCAGCCAGGTTTCCAAATACCCAAGACAGTGGACACAGACAAGTCTGTGGTTACAAGTCAGGATCTTTCACGCCTGCACAACGCAATTATCCTTCTTTCAAAAGAGAAGTTCTTGCAGTTATTCAGGGAATCAAAAAATTCAAGTTTTATCTTGCTCAGAATCCGTTTATTATTGAAACATATTTTAAAGGATTTCAGGGAGTTCTCAAAAGAAAGCAGAATGATATTCCGGATCCACAACTCATCCGATGGACAGAATGGATTTCCCAGTTCAATTGGACAATGCGACACATCCCAGGCAAAGAGAATATCCTTGTTGATTTTCTCTCTCGCACACCACCATCCGAAAAAGCTTTATGCGTGGTAAATCCAGATGGTCGCACACTCCCATCTTCCCTTGTTCCAGGTCTTATTCCAGGCAGTTCCATCTCAAATCCAGATCCCACTGATGGCCAGTCTCAGACATTTTATGATTTAAGTCTAGATCAACAGGCACAATTTCTCGCAGCCCTTCCTGAGGAGCTTCAACTCAAAATCCTACGAGCGTTCGCACGTAGCCAAATCACTGATTTCTTTGAGGAATTCGTTGAGACCAAGCTCAGACGAATTATTGATCTATTAAGCTCTGTCTATTATGTTCGCAACGTTGTTCGTTACAATCCCCAGCATGAAGAACCATGGGATACAGTTCTTGATTTCAATAATTATGACTTTTCCAAGATGCAATTCTTGTATCTTTGGTATTGGCTTAATTATTATCCTATGGCAGTTCTTTTTGATCCAGAACTCATTCAGAGACATGTTCGTGTGTTCCCGCAGTCCCGTTTTATCAAGCTATTCTCACAGGTGTTCCAGTCATTTGATCCACTAGCACTCATCACCGGTCAAATTATTCAGCACCAGCAGGTTTTCATCATTCGCCTCACAGATGTTTGGAATCGTGCCATTCCGCCAACCATCATTCCAATCAACCATTTCCACCTCCGACAAGAGCCTTGGGAATATTTTAGTTCTTGAGAACAATGCCTTACCGTCAAAAAAGCCACTGCTAGAGCCCATGGTCTAGATGTTTCTGATCCCCGAGAATTTTGGCACGTTCGCTTCCCTGATAGCCCCAATTTTCATGAGCATCTTCTCGCCTTCCAGAATTTTTCTCAAGAAGATGGCTATTCCACTGCAGACCTTGGGTCTGACTACGACCCATGGGGAGGAGATCTTAGCCAAAACAGTCAAGAGTGGGATGATATCGATCTTAATAATGACAGATAGTAACTCATTGAAAACAGGATTCTAAGAATCTCGGGTGGACCCCATAACGAAGCTTCGTGTCATGTAAATAGGTTTGTCATGTTGTAATAATAGGATATGACAGGAATCGTTTGTCACTTCAGATTTTCTTTAGGTCATGTCTCGTTTGTCTGTTTGTAATAAGTGAGATTTCCTTTATTAAAAGAAACCGCTTTTGTCGTGTCAGGTTTGTCTTATTGTGAATTATTAAGAATATCTTTATGTTGTGTCAGCTTTTCCTTTATTAAAAGAACTTGCCTTAGTCCTTGTCAGGAATAGTGAGGATTTTGCCTTGTATTATTAGGCTTTGTAATGGTTTGCCTATAAATAATGAAGAACCCCTGACTAAAGGGGTAGAGTCAGATTTGGATTGAAACATATCTTTCTTTCTCTCAACAAGTTTACATCTTCCTTCTTTCTATCCTGAGCCTTTAGCCATGTCTTCCGCCTCCGCTTCCCGCCTTTCCCTTGGCAGGGGGTGTATTCGTGTCGTGAGAGAAGTCAAGATGTGTCATCATAAAGTAAAAGTGTCCAATATAATTAATTTTTTGAAAAACAAATTTAAAAAAAAAAATGTCTTTTTTCATGTAAGGTAAGTCTGCCAATGGCAAAAAGATAAGAATTGCTGTACATTATGAATAATAAAAAAAAACTCTAAAGCCACAATGTGAGATACCTCATATAGCATTCAAAACGTCTTCTGTTTCCGTTTCCAAGATTGCTATTTAATCAAAAGAAAATCTTTCATACACCACTAGTTTAATTCAACTCTCTATATGAGATCTACCTTCATAATTACAACTAAACGAAACCGGTAATGTATATAAAGTTTTTCCTTTAATCTGTGTCAACTGTCACGCGAATTAAATGATAAAATGCCCATTCAGTGCACATCATACGAGTTGAGGTCAGGTTCGTTGATTCCCACACACACATCATACATAACATTGTGGGTTACCATCCCACATCGGTAATTAATTAAAAAATATTTCATTTTATAATTGTTTGCTTGTTTTACATTATATGTCAATGACCCGTGGTAAAGTCACCCAAGAATTTAATGTTGAATTAAACAGTGCTGCTGCGGTCAAAGACAACTGCCATCCACAATGGATGGTGTTGGCATTACAACAAATGGATATTGATTGATGATTCGCAGCTGCGCAATGCTCTGTGTTTCGGCTATCCACCATGGATGGTCTAGTTGAAAAAAAAATATCCATACTTTAATTTTTTCTTTCTTGGAAGGTAAAAATTTCAAGAGTTAATATATAAAATGAAGCAAATAGTTTTTATTATTTTTTTAAAATTTTAAATTCTTTTCCATTATCTAAAATTAACTAATTTAGTTCATATTGTATTCTAAAAAATTTTAATTCGTTTCTATTGTTTAAAATTAGTCAATTTACTTTTATTTATTGATTCGATTCATTCTCAATTAAAATTGCAAAATTTATGTAATAACATGTTACAAACTATACTTGTTTATTGCTTTATATACTCTACATTTTGAATTGCAATAACTGGTTATTATCGTCACAATACTACCTCTTCAGAAGTGTTTTACTTCCTTATAACTAATTTTTAAAGAAATAAACTCTTCAAATATAATTTGACAGGACTTGATAGTTATACTTTGAAGATTTTGCCCAATTCAATTTCTTATTGACTAAATTGGGATTGTATAAAGATCATAGACAATCTTCATAAACTATTGCATAGAAAAATAATTTAATGAACTTGGATAGAGAATCATCACAATTGCATATAATATTTTTCTCTCTTTCTTTCTTTATTTTCGATGAGAAACATCCATATATAATCAGCCTCACAATGAACAAGTAGGCACCGTGTTAGAGTATAGAGTCCAACAATCACCTTCGTGCATGCATCACAGATATTGTAACTGTATTACACCATAATTTCAAGAACTTAACAGCGCCCCACAACACATGCACTGATTCAGTTAAGAATCTAATTTCATTTGGCCTATAAAATAGCGATCCATGTAGACAGTCATTAGCATATTTCTCTCAAACACTGAGGAATACTGGTCAAAATAGTTAAATATCCATAGCATCTTAGCAAGTACTATTGTAGGGTGTTAAGATCAAGCATGAAATTATCCGAGCCGGGAGAAGTTGAATTGTATACATAAACTTTGGAATTTCGGAATGGAATTCTTCTTATTTGTTTCTCAATCATATCCGACTATTAAGACAATTCCCGTAAAACTCGTAATGGATAGCCTCTGTTGACCACTTGAAACCTACTTTGGCAATAAACTAGTTTCTCTAATAAGTAAATGAACGCCAAAATAATCACAATACTAAGTAATCTCATTCATGTTGCCCTACGAGCATGGTTTAGTGGTAAATAGGGTGTTCGGACTCGTGGTAAATGTAGGTTTAAAATTTCTTTATTGGTATGAAGATTGGCTCTTAACTGGTCCAGTATATATTTTGAAGTAGGTCGTTATACTTTAAAATTTTGATTCACACTAAACCACATAAGATCAAGCAGTGTTGGCGTAGACTCTATTTGTTTAAAACGAGATCAAATAATTCTGATTATTCATTATGGATTGAATTGACTGAGAATATTTCCTTTCGTTAACGAAAAAAGGAAAATATCATTCCATGATTGATATGGACAAGCACTAAGACTCAAAACACAAAGAGTTAAAAAGTTGTTCAAAAATCATTTTCTCACAGCTTTGGACCCCGCTTTTGCAACCAAATAATTATTTGGTCGGCTCAAAAGCCTAAACGTGAAGAAAATTTTGCCAAAACTTCTTTTTGCCCAATGCAAACACCCTTTATCCGAACTTGAATGATGACAAAAGAGATCTTCACCACAAAAGAGATCCCTACCATTCATGGAATGGGGAGTAGAAATCGCAATGGGGCAGGGTAGGGACGGGAGAGCTATTCTTACGTCTCGTCTTGTCATTTAAAAAGGTTTCTCATTTTCTGTTTCGTTTTCATATTTTATACTCCCGTCCTCATCCCTGAATCCTCGTGGGGAATGTGGATTATTTGCAAGGTTTTTATTATTTTTTTTAAACTTTAAGAATTAAAGTTAATTTGAATCATGTAACTTCAAAATATAAATTAAAGTTATACTAATGATAAATATAAACATAGATCTTAAATAAAGTCTAATATTAATTATTCTTGTAGTTAAATCGTAAAAATTATATTATAGTAATTGAGTCTCAAATATTTAAAATAAATTCTGACTTAACTATTGTATATGAGAACTATAATTGAAAAAGAACATTTCTTTATCCTAGTGAGATTGCATTGATTATTATAATTTTTTTTCTTATCGCATGTCACATATAATATTAGTTGCAATTCTTTAAAATTCATCTTTAGTTATGTTATTTGAAGCTTTTTGAAGTACAACTGAAATAACTAACAAATTTCTTAATTCACTATGAACAATAGTAAAATTGAGGTATTTATGTCAAATGATAGCAAATCTCAAGTTACGACATGCAGTAGTTTTAAGAATAATTATAAAATCCTTTTAAATAATTTAATTTTTCTTCTCCATTTTATAGTACTTTGTTTAATGTTATTTTTTACACTTTTATATATATAATTTTAATACGTATATAATATTAAAATAATAAAAATAACTATCTATGTATGCGGGGCAGAAAATGCTTATCCGCGCCCCGCTCCTACGCGAGGATTAAAAGTTAATCCGCATCTCCCGTCCCATTCCTCATTTCTCACCTTAATCCCCGCTCCATTTAGAATGAGAGTGGGACAAGTACCCACAATCCATGTCCCCATTACTATCCCTAATGGGGAGCAAGCTGTATTAAATTGCATTAGCACCAACCTTGACCATCGTACTTTATCCTTCACTTGTACTTATTAGCCAATCTCTCCTAAAAAAAATTTATAAAGTGGGAACGAATTTAAAATATTATATCAGATTTATTTAAATAATTATAAAATATTTTAAAATATTTTGTCGGACTAATAGTAACCACAGACAAAAAAAAAGAAAAAAGAAATGGATTGTAATTCATTACCCCAAAATAAAATGGTTATATAACTTCGAAATTAGCAACATATTTTTTCCTCATTTACATTACCCTATCGTCCAAAGTTTTATCCCCTTATGCTAATGCTGTTTTTTTTTTTTTTGTTTTCTAATTTTCGCCCTTTAATTTTATGTTTGTTATGTATATAATTGATCACGACAAGTTGCCAACCATGAATGCAACTTATTGGATTTACAAAATCCTTAAAAGCAAGGTCGATTGAGTAAAGCTCGAACTAAAAGAAAAGAGAGAAAAAGCAAGTGGACAAAGTAAATATATTTAAGCTAAGAAAAGGCTTGTTCTGTTATTATTTTCCAAGGATCTAAATTGCTTTCCAGATGATTTTCGATCTCAAAAGCAGCAAAACATACTAAATTTGACCATGATGCAACAATAGTGCTCAAGAAATAGAAATCTGCTTTTTCCTTTTGCATTCAAAATGCTTTATCATTATATTCAAAATATTAGTCACTCTTACATTTTTTTTGATTATTTTCAACACATAAGGAGATCATGAAAGAACTTTACCTTATTTTATAGTAAGGTGGGACCTAGAAGATTTCATGAATTCATTTAAGGATTTGGGTTAACCCCATGTTTGCATCGTTGGGTCTCAAAATGGTTGGTTTTATATCTTGATTTTGACTACCACACTATATAGATGTCATACTCCTTTTAACTTTTCTCGAGATGTATAAAATTTTCAAAGATAAGGCAATGCCCTCTTTTGGTGGTTCTATTACAAGATGACAAATAAATAGACTTTAGATATAAATAATGCTTTTATAAGTGAGACTATGTCATAACTTTTAAAAATAATTGTTTCAAATCATAATTTTACTAGTCTAAAATAATTAATTTATCTATTATCCTACATCGGTGGGAGATAGTGGTTGTAAGTGGTTTATAAGGGGGTGTCGTGGGTATAAAGAATAACTAGGGTTAACTATTTTGGAGTCAATAAAAAAGATGGTCTAATTAATTATTTCTTATTCCTATAATACCAATCTCGCATGCGAGCCTGGAAGTCTGGGCAGTCTGAGGTCTGGACAGTCTGGGCTCAGGACATAACAATTTAAATTACACATAAATTTATGAAAATAAAATATAAATCAGACGCTTATCATTTCTTACACTAACTTGAGACATCATATAGCATATCTTAAATTAGAAAATATTAACTTTTTCACCAAACTGAGTGAATCATTTGATTATGATGGTCCAAAATTGATGAGTAAAATAAGTTAGTGGAAGTCCTTTGGCATCCTCGAAGACCTAATTTATGCACTGAGGTTTAGCTTCTGCTATTATTATCTAATACAGGGCGGCTAAGGATGACAATCATTTATACACTTCAATTATTGTCTATTATTTGGATGATATTCCTGAAAAGATAACCCCATTCACTTGAAAATCATATTGCATGATAATAACAACACAAAACGTTAGCCTATAATGGAAGCACTTTTGTTATACAAAAATTAATGGTATATATTATCGTGGATCATGCTTATTGTCTGACATAAGATAGCAATTTGTTCATTAGATATTTGTGATAGGAGAAGCGTGGTGGGGGCAGAGGAAACCCTGTGGCTTAATGACATCAAATAATTGAAAACATTGGAGCTATAATTCTACTAGTATCTTTTTTTTTTTTGGTCACTAATTCTACTAGTATTGTGAAGGGCAACAAAAGCAGATGGTGACCTTACAATTTGGTGGTAGGGCATTCTTTCTTTGGATTAATTATCCTACGGGTCTCTTATCTTTAACAGTTGTGTTTAATTGGTCTTTTATGTCTTTTATATTTTTAAGTGACAGTACTTGGTCCTTTATGTTTTATATTTGTGCCTCGATTAGTTTTAGAGCGAAATTCTGTCAAATATTTGACAGTAGAATAATGTGGACTGCACGTGCTTGTAAAACTAACATATTAGCAAGGGTAAAAATGTCTGCACAATGATTTTCTCTTCTTTTTTTATATTTTTTATTAATGAGAGTTTTAAGGTCATACAACGTAATCAGCGAGATTCAAACTTGTAATTTCTCGCATATATAACGAGTTACATACCACTGAACGAAAGCCGATTCTTTCGTCCTTCCAGGCTTTCTGCTCACTCTAGTTAACATTGTGTGCAAAGTTCAGAGTATCTTTATTGATTGTTGGGTATTTGTTTACATAATTTTATGGAAGTTCTCGAGTCCAGATCACATTCGTTGTTTGAGCAACTATGATGAGAATACCTTTTATTCTTCATGTTCTTCATTGCAACCTTTGCTAGTTTTGGAAATTGGTTGCAGAACTTCATGGTACTAGAACTGAAATAACATGACTTTGAAGGCAAGATTTCCTGATAATTTACATATAAAAAATTTGAAGCCGGTGATTTATTAATCTCTTTTTTCTGGGATATGATGAAAATGTGTGAAGTATGAAGAGGAATTGATTGTGCAGACAATTTTACTCTTGCTAATATGTTAATTTTTCATTCACGCATCCTACCGTGAAATTTTTTATAGAATTTCGCGACTAACAGAATCACATTATAAAATATAGAGGACCAAGTAGTGTCACTTAGTAGGTGACCAACTAGACACAAAAGTTAAAATAAAAACTCGCAGGATAATTTACCCTTTTTATTTTCTCTTTTTCTCAATGGTGTTAGGGCACTTGGCAAGCTCAGTTGCACTAGCTCCTTGAATGATATCACATTTCTTTTTTCTTTTTCTTAAAATTTTGGAAAATATTCTCATACAATCAATTCATAATAGACATATTAACATTATACTAGAATTAAATCTCGCAATTATTTCTTTGCATGTATTATTCTGACCTTACAATTATATTTAACTAAAATTTTAAGAGTATAATAATGTATCCCAATATATGTATACGATCAATCAAAAGTTTTGATCTTGATGGTCTCCAATGAATTTCAAATCAATGTTATGGTGACTGCTATTTTTTCTTGTTGTCAATTAGGATACCCCTGGAGGCTAGTGATGATACATTTTATTATGAGAATATTACATAAGATAGTATTGCGAGTCCTACTTGGATTAGTATTGCAAATTCAAATAATAATTCAAGATAATCACTATTACTTTGTGAATTTTGTTTTGTTTTTTTCTTTTTTGGTCTATACGTACGTTTGTGAATTGGAGACTAAAAATTTATCCTTTAAATCTATATTATTACTATTCTTGTTTGTGGGTCCGGAGCTTTGATCAAAAGGATGACAAATTTTCTTGACCCTATCCCTACTAACAACTAAACAAACATCAAAGAGTCAAGACATGACTGGTTTTCTGCATCAAATGGTAATCATAGCTAACGCAATGGCCCCGTATTCGGTGGCGGATGTATATTTGGATCATTACAAAATTTATTGGTTAAAAAAATGTTAAAAATTTTATATATTTTTTAAAATAAAATTTAAATATATATGTATTTTTAATTATAAAAAAAATTAATTAGCTCTAATTAAAAAGTATATACTTATATAATTAAAAAAATTATATATTTTAATTCTTATTAAGAAGAATTTTTAAATCCGTTGCTACTTTTCTCTAAAGTGTTTAGAAGGATTGGTTTGGCCAAATAAGGTAGAGATAAGAGAATAGAGAGAAAGTGGTTGTATGCAGGGCCCTTCACTAGTTCTCACTGGCCCCCAACCCTACTAAAGCCAACAACTATGGAGGACCCTACCCCCAAGAATGGTGGGGTGGTTTAGGTTGGAGGAGTTTCTGTGGAAAGGAACTGACCAACCACTTCAACAGTGGAGGACATGCATAATTGCATAGACAGCATGCATTAGCTGTTATTTGTCAGGTTTCTTTATTTACTGACACATGAAAATATCCATAGAGATAAATTCAAGAATTTCAAATATCCATAGAGATAAATTCAAGAATTTCAATATTAGAAACTGTTTAAACTGCATAAAATATCTCTCAAGTCCGCGGTAAGAGATTAAGGGCATTGTGTATAACGTTTGACTGAAATTGTAGAAGTTAGCATTAGTACATAGTGAGAGTGTTCTTAATTACGTTGTATGATTTTAGATTTTTTATAAATTTTTTTTTAAAAAAAACCAAGGGAACACGCATAGGGATTTAATTCCCTTGATTAGCTAGTAAGTAATATAGGTATATAAATGTGCCGATTTGGATCTTTTATTTATTCTCTCATCTATTAGATAAGGTATATTATGGGTCATGAGATTTGGCTTATTAAAATCTCAATAATTCATTTCAAATATATTCTCTTATCGGAAAAAGAAATTTTAAAAGAAGATATAAAAATAAGGGTGAGTAGAGATTAAATTCAAAATCGACTATCAAATAACAAATTCGATTATCACATTAACGGGGTGTCCATTATAGTTTGGTTTTTATGAGGACTTATCTGTTAAACTAATCTTGACATCATGTTATCAACATCTCCACGACACCATCAATTATTTAAATTTATTCAAATAATATTTGTAGATAATATTCTTCTAGTGTATCATATCAAGACTCTTATGTAATGTAGATTTCTCTGTTCTATCTGACTTATAAATATCAATACATATTCCCTAGTAATTAACAAGGGAAATTATTTCTTATATGGTATCAGCATTGGGCCTTTAATCCAGTTTTATTTATTTGCGTGTCACTCATTTCAAATTAGGTTCATGTGTCATATTTCACACACCTTCAATCATCTACGTGTGTCTCATGTGTATTCAATCTTCCACATGTATTGATCTACCATGTGTGTTCAATCTTACATGTGTGACCATCTCCCATCTTAAAAATTAAGTCAACATGTGTTTAATCTTGCACGTGTAACCCCTCTTGGAACCCTTCTTAAATTAGGTTAGATGTGAGAGGAAAAAATCAAAAACTCTAAAACCACCTTATAAGATTCTAGTCTACTCCACTTAGCACTAATTTGTTTTAAGTTAGAATCTCAGGCTTCTTTTTGCGGCATCCGGTTTGAAGATGGTGTCATCAATGAAATCAAGCAGGCCATGGCAGCGAAGGACAGAGAATATTTGTGTCTCCAGAGCAAAAAGTTATCGCTTCCAAGTTTAAGAGAGACTTCTTGAGAAATGTGGGTAACGTTTGGGAATGAGACTGCCGCAGAAGATGGTATGGAAACAGTGGTAGAAGAGGAAGAGGCTATTTACACGATAGAGAAAAAAAAAAAAAACAGAAGTGTACCACGTAAGGCTCTGATACCATGTAAGAGAATTTTCGAATATGTATTGATGAACAGTACTCTCATGACCTAGAAAGAAGAAGAAGACCGTGCTACTATAAAGCCTGTGGAAGTAAGCTATAATGATCTAAAGAAATGTGTGGTTTCTGAACTGATTGAGATGACCCAAGAATTTTGCTATTTTGCAAAGGATTTTCATTTTAGGTTTGATAAAAAGCTATGCTAATCAATTTCAGATTTGGAATACTTTGTTTTTTTGTCAGTACCGAATGCATTGCCATCTCTAAGAAGACATTTGAAGAGTCGAATAAAAATAATGAGAGGAAATCTCATGTGCATGAACTAAAAGCCTATTTTCTCGCCTGCCATGTTGTCCCATTCTAAGTGCTCTAGTTCTAATTTAATTTAACTATTGTAGTTATCTAGTATTTGTGTCAAAGTCTAATTATATACGCATCCTCTAGACTACTCAAATACACGTTAAACGATGACATGCACATAAATCGAGATAAACTCACGTAGACCAATATAAAAGCATATAAAAGAAAATAAATACAAGTAAAATGATCTTATTATGCAAGATATGAGTTATATGCACATGTAGTCTCGCGTCAGACTTCACATCCTCTCCTCTTTAAAAGAATTGCGTCCTCACAATCTCCTTCTTACCTTGCAAATAAAAATGGATACCGTTGCTACATCTGATCATGTCTCTCCCACGTCGGTTGAAAATAATTAGTGTCATCACAGTAATATATCTCACTTCACCTAATATAATAAGACTTCATTTTTTTTGTTTTTATTATTTAAAGGAATGCCTAACCAATGAAATGACATATCTTGTCCACTTATTGATCTAGGTTCGTGAGGGGGGAGGGGGGAAGAAAATAGGGGGATGTGTCCCCAAAAAATAGCTCAGATAGCAATACAAGACTGGAGAATAAGCCTTTGGACCATAAGTTCGAAATCCGTTTCACTCAAAGATCTCTACACTGTAACCTATAGCTATCAAACTCTTGAATGAATATGTACAAATATTAAAATGTATTATCGTAACTGAGAGAGTTTAACAGTTAGTAATCAGACTCCGTTGAAAAAATTCAATGACCAAACTTGCCGACTGAGTTCTCACACAACTAAAAAAAAGAGAGAGATGCTTTGCTTCATTCTCTTTTCTTTCTCATCTGTTCCCTTGTTCTTTTTCATCTCAACCCCATGTCAGAAGAAAAAAAAAAAAAAAAAGAAGCAGCAAAAGATTCTCGACAATAAAGCACTGTGGCTTCAATCGAAGTAAAGAAGTCAAGGGGACAAAATATCCAGATTCTTCAACCTCGGGATTAATAACAAAATCCCATTGCACTTTGTCAAAACACCATGCCACACCCTATCACCTATGTCCACCAATGTCTAAAGTAAGCCAAATAGCAGACAGACACTCTTTGCTTCTGTTGCAAATATTCCCATCATTTTCTGTTTTAAATTATTCATAAAAAAGCAATAGGCAACATATTCAAGTTTAAATATGGGTCTTTAAAATGGCAACCATTAGAAAATTAACAAACTGTAATAATAACGATGACACAAGATGAAACTTCAATCACAAAGGTTGCCGGTTTGTTTTGAGTAGTTAATTGAAAAATCCAAGCAAAACTTGGTAAAGGTTGTGTATGTATACCAAGATTCCACTATGGCATAGCATGCAAATAAGGAGGACAGAATAATATATAGCTATCTATATTTCTCACTCAAAAATTCAAGAAATAAATGTAAAATGTAAATGTACTCCAAAATATAACAAAATAGTATGAATAAAAAAATTGTGTTTTAATCCACTATATACAGTCTCCTGAACGTACCGATCCAGATTTCCCAACCTTCATCAAATGGTGGTCCATGGTCCACCAAAGCAACTCAAACACAAAAAAACCAGTCAACATTATTACATCCTTTGTACAGACAAAAGTTTCCTGGCAAAGACCAAACTTTACTCTGCTGAAAAGGAAAATGAAAAATGTAATCAAGAAATTGGATATCTCACAAACAAAAATAATGGTATTATCATCAAAACTAATAATTACCTTCATCAACCTTTATCTCTAGAAGTTCCTCAATCGGATGGCGACATATAGGGCACTTGTTTGATTGAAGCCTCAAAGCTTTGGCACACTCACTGCACAAGCACTGTAAAACAGCAAAAGTTTAAGACTCAAGTCTAGGAGAGATACAGAAAAAGAGAGATATGATAGGGATAGCAGAAGGGACCGCAGACCGCCCATAGAGTCATCTGAAGGGACAGACGTAGTGTTAATATTTTCTTATTATATCCTTCTCCGGACTACACAGTAAGACTAGTAGAGAAAACACTAAGATTAGGTGGATGGAGACATTCACGCGAGATCTCACATGTATGGAACTGACAGAGGAGACACCTCACTAGGAGTCAGTAGCGCATTAGATCCATATAGACGGTCCCACCTAATGGGTAATGCTTAGTTTGGTTTGCTTTACCCTTGCACCTCCCAAGAAATATTCAATTTTCACTTGATTGATGAGATCTTAAACTACATTGTGTTTCTTGATCTCCAAAAATATCTTCCATGACATTCTCTGCCAATATAATTCTAACCACAAGCTCCTAAGAAATATCCAAAGTCCAACTAGTCCTACCAAACGACACTATTTTGCATGCCAATTGAAACTGTTGACGAACAATTATTTAAGATTGATAAAAATGTTCAGCAATGAGTTAAATAGTATCTTTTCTTTATCATGATCCTCAAAGGAACCTCTACTATAACTATATTGTCTGAACCAACCTCCCAATTAAATTATTCTATTAGCTTAGGCCTAGCAGCACCTTAGCCGATTCTGTGAACATGATTATGTTAGCTGAATTGAGATATCTACAAAAATAAGAACAGTTGAAGCTAGGTTCTTAGTTCTTACCATATGTCTACATGGTAAAACCGTGGTGTCCTTGGGTTCGGTCATGCAGATAACACATTCTTTTCCTGTGTCCTGGTCACTAATTGTTGCTTCATCTGAATTGCTGATTCCATATATTTCTCGCAGCTCATAACGAACTTTATCAATCCACAAAATCTGCTTGATTACTTTCACCTGGAATTGACTCTCGTTCTTCTTCTCTAAGACAGCTAGAGTAATCTGTGCATGGGCAGATGAGTTCACTGATTGCTCATGATTTTGCTCATTTACTGGCAAAGACGGCAAAGTTGACTCCGCTACTATAGCAAGAGGGAAAATATCGTCCTGCAATTGCTTTGATAGGTCATCAATGTCAAAGAATCCCAGGTCAATACCACTTCCTGAAGGCTGGCAAAATTTCTGGCCAATTCCTTTCTGGAATGGGATCTTCACTGGCTTAATCTCAGAATAAACCGAAGTGAAAGTACAGTTTGCTCCTTCCTTGGCAAAATACAAAATGGTGATACTGCACAAAAGAAGAAATACAAAGAAAATGGTGAGAATAAATTAGATATTGGGTCTCCCAAACTTATTATTATTTATATGCCATTGTTGAATAATGACATATTACAGCCTGAAGTGCAAAATGAAAATGCCTGATCAAACATGTACAAGGAGATCAAAATCGTAAGGCACAAAAAAGAAACAATAAAATTGAGGAAGGTGGAAAATTTACAAAGAACATGAAACTATAAAGAGACATGCTCTGAACCAAAATCAGAAGAACTCATCATTACACTCTACATTCCTGGGTCCTACATGCAAATTCTTTACCAGTTTCCTCATATCCACGACATTACTTCAGCACGCCATCTACAATATTTGAAATTGACAACACTCTAAAATCTAATTGATTGCCTCATATACAGTATTCGAAATTGATAACACTCCATGATCCGATAGACCAGAGGACCCCACTGAACTAAAGAATCTCAAACTCAATTGACCTGAGAACCTCACCATTTACATTAGAACAAGAAAACCCTTGTTCCCCCTCCATTTTTCCTACTTTGTTTGTAAAATCATGAACAAGGACAATCATGATTCATAAATGCTCTCTTCTTCATCGTTCCAAGCTACTTTCCAAAGCATAAGCAAAATCTCAATATATCGATACATGTGTGTGTGTGTGAGTGTGTGTGTCTATACTTGTCCAGAAGCGACAAGAAAATACAGAGACACTACTTAATACATGTGTTAAGTAAGCTAATAGGGTGTGAGAAAGCAACATGAAGAGAGGGTGGAAGAATAGCTTGATATAACGTAAGCCTTGCATTTATAGTGTTAACTTAGGCTACCAAGACTTCCTGTCTTTCAATGTGGGAGAGATGATTAAAACTACTAACAACACTAAACAATCCCCTTCTAAAAAAACATGAAATTCAACTTCACTTGAACAGCCAAGCGTCATGAATTATATCAAACAAGTGCTTGAACAAAGGGTCAAATGTAGCTGACATGCTTAATTTCTCAATTTCTTTGTTAGAAAAAGTGGCTGTGCAGTCTGTCAGATGACCGCAGGAGTTAAGCACTAGCACCCATAAAAGGACTACTAATCACCAGCCAAATGAACAGTACTCATAATCCCTGTAAGGCACTATGAATTCCTTTCAAGAATTCAACACCTATTACTTCTTGTGTAGAATTTTGTGACACCTTTTCGTTTGAAGATGCTACTGCCATTTCTTTTTAATTGCAAAAACAGGCAGTCTTCTTCATGCTGGTATTTCATATATCTTGACTTTACCTATCAAATACAGCCAAGTGCTTCTTTCAGTTTCTCTTGTCATTTGTTTTCTTCAATCTTAAAAGATTCAAGTAACTTCATCTTATGCATCAAAACCTACCCATTTGATAAGTGTCCACCATCTTCAATCTCTATCAAATGTGGTTAAAACTAATAGGCAGCACCATCACTACACAAATCAGAATGGTCTGAAAAGGGAATCGAATGACTTGCATTGTTGTTTTACATAGGCACTTGGCCATTGGGAAGAGTAGAGATTGTTAGTGAAGCACAAAGAGAAGAAAGTAAAAGCCGGCTACTAAATCTCCCCCTCTGGAAAAGTAATAACCAAACATATCTTAAATAGACTTCTTTATCTGAAAACTCGATTGCAAATATTTACCAAGACAAATCAATACTTTGATAGAGTTCTGGTTTCAGCTTTGTAAATTAAGGTCAAAATGACATTTTTAAGACCTAAAACTTTCAGATAATCTTTCCCGTCAATAACAATGCATATGATGAGACACAGAAAGGGAGATTACAGCAGCACTAGTTCTCCCACTTCTATTCCCTCTACAACTTAACTTTCTCCATCAGTACATCTTCCTTATTTTTCTCCATTGTTATATCTTCTTTGATATTTCTCCTTCATATAAATTGGTGCTTCAAAGTCTCCAAGGTTGTTTATTGTTTTCAACTGTTCAAGTGATACATATATCCACAATTTTTCATGCTAGTCTATTGCCCTTTAGAAAAGCACAACAATTCAAGTTTCAAAGTGAACACCGATGATTAAAACCTTCTTTGCCATAGGTCAAAGGTCCATATCATCAGCCCACCCACTTCCCCATCAAACTTGAAAGAAAAGCTTAAAGAGAGAGAGAAAATATATGGAAGAAGATTTTATTTCTTAATTGTGAAGTGTGTACAACTGATGTGTATTTATACACATCTGATTACAGAAACTATAGCACATGGCTGAGCTGTTGACAGCTGTTAGTTTGTAACTAACTTCTTATCTAACTATCTAGACAAGTATAGACATTACATCAGTTCAGCAGCAGAGAGAATCTAGTCTAAGCTTAGTTTGCTACATAAGATACTTTATCATCCCCCCTCAAGGTGAGCCTGGTAAAGAGGCCAGGGGAAGCTTGCTCTTGAGATGCTGAAACTTAGCTGTAGACAATGCTTTAGTAAATATATCTGCAGTCTGTTCCTCTAAAGAAATATAGGAGAGTTGCAGAGCTTTGGCCACTACTTGTTCCCTTACAAAATGATAATCTATCTCAATGTGCTTGGTTCTCCCATGGAAAACAGGGTTTGATGCCAAAGCCATTGCAGAGAGATTAGCACAATGTAGGACAGGGATAGAAATAGAAATAGACAGATCACTTAGAAGATATGAGAGCCATTTTAATTCAGCTGAAACATGAGCCATTGCTCTGTATTCAGCCTCTGTGGAAGACCTGGAAACAGTTGGTTGTTTCTTTGATACCCAAGAAATTAGATTGTTTCCTAGATAGACAGCATAACCAGAAGTTGATTTCCTATCTTGAGCATCATTTGCCCAATCTGAATCAGAAAAGGCATAGAGATGAAAAGGACTTTTCTGAAATAAAAGTCCCTGGCTGAGTGTGCCTTTAATATATCTGAGTGTCCTTTTAAGATCAGCATAGTCTTTGTTGGTAGGTGAGTGCATGTGCTGGCACAAAGAGTTGACTGCAAATTGAATATCAGGTCTTGTCATGGTTAGATATTGTAGGGCTCCCACAAGACTTCTAAATTGTGTGGGATTAGGGAAAAAAGCTTTGTCGTTTTCTGAGACAGTTTTAGGCGTAGAAGAAGTGGGAGTAATGGCAGAGTTGCAGTCAGCAAGACCAGCTCTTTGGAGAAGATCTTTAGAATATTTGGTTTGATGTAAAAGAAGTCCCTGAGGAGAATAATGCACCTCTAAGCCCAGAAAGTATGTTAGAGTGCCCAGGTCTTTCATAGCAAATTTGGTGCTCATGGTAGCAATCAGATGAGAAATAAAGCCTTGTGATGTGCCTGTGATGATAAGGTCATCAACATAGACTAAGACTACTGTGTAATTAGTAGCTGACTTGTGGATGAACAAAGAAGAATCTGCTGAGCTCATATGAAAATGTTGTTGAATCAGGAAAGAGGACAACATTTGATACCAGGCCCTTGGGGCCTGTTTAAGGCCATACAGGGACTTTTTAAGCTTGCAACCATGGGTAGGATTAGTAGAATCAGTGAAGCCAGGTGGCTGTGTCATAAAGACTTGTTCTTCTAAGTGTCCATGTAGAAAAGCATTAGAGACATCAAGCTGTTTTAGAGTCCAACCATGATGCAATGCTAGACTGAGAATCAGTCTTATTGTCTGAGTTTTGACTACAGGACTGAAAGTCTCTGTATAGTCAAGGCCATGCTCTTGTAAGTATCCTTTAGCCACAAGTCTAGCTTTGTATCTTGAAACAGTCCCATCTGCTTTTCTTTTGATCTTGTAAACCCATTTACAACCTATTGGTTGTCTATCTGCAGGTAGAGGTACAAGTTCCTAGGTGTTTTGAGTGATTAAAGCCTGATATTCCTCTTGCATTGCTTGTTGCCAACAGGGATGCTTACAAGCTTCTTTGTAAGTAGTGGGTTCTACAAGAGTGGATGTAATGGTGGTTGAGTGAAGCTGATAGATGGGAGGAGGTAGGCAACCTGTTTAGGATCTAGTAAGCATGGGATGGTTTGAAGAAAGGGCTAGATGAGAGAGGGATTGGGTAGACTGAGTATGATTAGAGAGAGCTGAGGTAGATAGTGATGCATCAGACTGAGTATGTGATGAAGTAGAGTGATTCTCTGTTGGTAGATTAGTGGGTGACTGATTGGTAGAGTCTGAGGGAATAGAGGGAGAGTGTGGTGCAGCAGAGATGGAATTAATAGAACTAGGAGGAAGTGGTGAGCTATTAGAAGCACCTGTCTGTGAGGCAGTGGTGATATGGTTGTTCTGAGTGGGAAGTAAGGTAGTTGATGATGTAGGAATGTAGGTGGACGTATGAAAAATTGGAGGAAATTGTAGTGGGGAAGTAGAGGTAGAGGAAACAGAGGAGGTTGAAGAAGAAGAATAAGGAAAGATGTGCTCTATGAATCTAATATGCCTGGAAATGTAGACTTTTTCTGTGACCATGTCTAGACACTTGTACCCTTTGGAAGTTGAACAATATCCTAGAAACACACAAGGTTTTGACCTCTCTTCTAGTTTGTGCTTGATATAGGGTCGTAACCAAGGATAACAGAGACAGCCAAACACTTTTAGAGATGTGTAGTCAGGGATTTTAGCATAGAGGGCCTCATAAGGTGACTTATTTTGAAGAACACTAGAAGGTAATCTGTTTATGAGGAAATGAGCAGTGGCTAAGGCTTCTAACCACAATTTAGAGGGTAGATGTGACTGATTTAGAAGAGCTAAGGTAGTTTCTATTAGGTGCATATGTTTCCTTTCAACCCTTCCCATTCTGTTCAGGAGTATGAGGACAAGTAGTCTGATAAATAGTGCCTAAATGTTGTAAGAACAAACTAAATTTATGGTTTAAATATTCTCTGCAATTGTCTGTTCTAAAAAGTTGAATTTTAGTATGAAATTGAGTTTGTACCATTGCATTAAAACTGAGAAAGGCAGCATACGCATCAGATTTAAGTTTGAGAGGATATAACCATGAGTATCTTGTACAATCATCAATGAAAAGAATATAATATTTGTAGCCCATACAGGAAGGTAAGGGGGCAGGGCCCCAAATATCTGAGTGAACAAGCTGAAAAAGTAAACTAGAAATAGAATTTGACAAAGAAAATGGCAACTTGTGAGACTTAGCTACATGACATGAAGAGCAATGAAGTCCATGTTGTTGCAGCTTGACATCTATGATGGAGGAGAGAACTTGAGAGATATTGGCAGAGGGGTGACCCAACTTGTAATGCCAAAGGAGTGCTTGAGATGGTACAGTTGTCGTATAGTTGCAGCTGAGTAGTTGGCTTTTATGAGAAGAAGTTGAAGTGGAGGCTGGTGGAAGTGGATAAAGCCCCTTGTCACAGGGGGCCTTGTACTTCACTCTGTGAGTAGTATTGTCCACTAGGATCACCTCCTTAGAAGTAAAAGTAATAGAACAGTTATTATCTTTGGTAAGTTGATGTACTGATAAGAGATTGGTGGAGACTTTAGGCACATAAAGAACTTTAGATAAGGATAAAGTAGTTGAAGGAGTAAGAATAGTACCTTGCCCCATACTGTGGATAGGCAAAGATTGTCCATTGCCCACAGAAATGGAGTCAGTGCCAGTGTAGGGGTAAGAGTTGTACAATTGGCTGGGATCATTGGTAACATGAATGTTGGCACCACTGTCCAAGTACCATTGTGCTTATGAGTTATCAGTTTGTGTTATTTGAGCTGTGTAGGCTTGTTTTGGTGGTTGGGGATCAAAGTAATTTGTAGTGTCAAGCCTATGCCAATAGTTGAGAGCTGAATGGTTAGGTTTGCCACAGATTTGGCAGTAGATTTTGGTGAAGTTTGAGGTGAATTGACTGTTAGAGGAAGGTTGTTGTGGTGGAGTTGGGTTTTGAGGACCTCTACCTTGTGATCTCTGACCTCTACCACCTCTGCCTCCTCTAAAATTTTGGTGTCTGCCTCTGCCCCTACCATTAGAGTGTTGTGTAGGATTGAACTTAGAGTATAAGGCAGTGTGAAGGTCAGTAGAGGAAGAAATAGAGAGTTGTCGTTTAGAGAGTTTATGCAGTTCTTCAGAGATAAGGAGACTGCTTAATTCTTGAACAGAGATAGGCACAGGTCTGGTTCTAATGGATGCTATGAATGAATCATACTCATCTGGTAGACCTTTGAGAATGTTAAGAACTAGGTCCTCTTCAGAGATAGTTTCTGCAGCTATGGCTAGGTTATCATTTATAGACTTGACCTTGTCAAGGTAAGTTTGCATGCTTAGAGGTCCTTTAGATAGATGATGCAGTTGTAGCTTAAGCTGTTGAATGTGAGATCTGCTATGAGAACTGAACCTATTAGCTAAAGCTGACCAAACTGAAGTAGAAGTAGGTAAATTGAGGACTTGTGGAAGCACAGATGCAGTCATAGTAGCAAATAGGCAGGTTCTAAGATGTTGATCTTTATAGAGCCAAGAGGAATAAGCAGGATTGATAACTGAAGAAGTAGTTGTGGAGGTAGAGATACCTTCTGTTGACTGAGAAAACATACTAGGGCAAGAATCTTTACCAGTCACAAGATCAAACACCTGGTGAGCTTGAAGAACCACTTGCATTTGTGACTTCCATAACACATAGTTAGTGTTATCAAGGTTAATCTTGATAAGATTGTGCAGATTTTGACTCAATTGTTTGAGTCCTTGTGGAAGATCCAGAGGTTCATCAGAAGAAGAAGCCATGGCTGAAGACTGAAGCTTTGCAGGCAAGCTTTAATGGCGGCTGAAGTTAAAACAGAAGAAATACTGATCCCTAGGGTTTTGCGATGGTGAGAAGAGGAGATTGTGATCTCGCGAAGCTTCTGTGAGCTTTAAGGATGGAATCGCAACTCTCAACTAGAAGAAAACAGCTTGATTTGAAACTTGTTCTCGAAAAAAAATGGCTGCTTTAATGGCAGTCAAGGTCAGGACCATGACCTGCTCTAGATACCATGAAAGAAAAGCTTAAAGAGAGAGAGAAAATATATGAAGAAGATTTTATTTCTTAATTGTGAAGTGTGTACAACTGATGTGTATTTATACACATCTGATTACAGAAACTATAGCACATGGCTGAGCTGTTGACAGCTGTTAGTTTATAACTAACTTCTTATCTAACTATCTAGACAAGTATAGACATTACATCAGTTCAGCAGCAGAGAGAATCTAGTCTAAGCTTAGTTTGCTACATAAGATACTTTATCAAAACTAACCAGAAAAAGTAGAATAATTTTTAAGATGTCATAACACCGACCCCAATTAGTGGGATAAGGTTTGGTTTTTTGGGTTTATTTTAAGGTTTCATAACATTATTTTGACATCAATTGCCTATAAGTTTCTCAGTCAATTAACAGCAGCTGATTGATTATCTATTTGTGCCAAATACTATATTACCAGACTTTCACTGAGGTTAAAGGCTTTCTAAAGCTACAGGATGGTAGCTTGTTACTCAAATAATTCTAATCTATTTTCAGTCTTTAGGCTAATGAGAAGACCTAATTGCTTAATCTTCCACTAAACAAGACCACATGACTCAAATAATTGTTCTAAGGGCATGTGACTACCCAAATAACATTAGATGTGATTATTCCCTATCCAATAGAAGAATATAATTGTTGAACTAAGTTAGGATGAAAACAACTCCATTTATGAGCCACATTAACATCAAATACCTAAAGCATTCAACAGATTTATTACCTGGATCACAACATCATGGAGCTAACAATCCCACCTAAGGACCAAACAGAAGCATCTCGTAATAAAATCTTGATTCACCATTTTTGTCTTTTTACCCTAGGCATGCACCATTAAGCTAATGTACCATGCTCAAAGGTCAAAGACAGTCATAAACATTGAAGAGATAATCTACATATTCCGCTCCTTGCAGAAGCCAAGTTACATGATTCAGGCAACTCTAGCACTTTATACAGATGTGTCTAATCCTTGATCCGCAAACTACTGATCAAACAAGAAAACCCTGCTGGAATGATGTCATAAACAGGAAGTTTCTAAAAAAAAAAGTACACTTGCGCACACACTAGAAACATAGATAGATAGATAGATTTTTTTTTTTTTTTTAGAAGTGAAAAAATTTATTAATTGTGCACCAAGGGCACACCCAGAAATATATACATCAAACTATGAAACCATCTATATATACTCGCTATATTCATTAACTATGTATAGAACCAAAACAATCTAGGATCCTATCAATATCAACTTTACAAGAACCGTTAGTCCAAAAACAAAGATCATGTAAACAATGGTATTTCACGACCTAAAGGAACAATTCCTTTCCTTCAAAAGCTCTATGGTTTCGTTCCTTCCATAAACTCCAAATGATGATGAAAGGGATCATACAAATGAGTTTCTTTTTGTGCTTGGAAGATTTAACCCCACTCTATGTTCTAATCTCCTCAAGAAAAGACTTAGATAGATAGGTAGGTAGATAGGTAAAAAAAGCATTCTATTCTTCACCAAGTATCATGTATAGGATAAGCCTTGGAAATACTATTTCTGTTTTCACTACCGTGATCCGCCTATTCCTCTCTAAACTAAAGTTGTACTCAGGGCACAAGGCTCCAACAGATATCAGAATTCCTATAACTACAACTCCTGCATATATACCACATTCTTCATCCCCTAAAACATACTAGGATTACCTATATAAGTAAGTCTTCATAGCTTTTGATGCAGACTTTCAACTACTAAGCCTTTTCTCCAAAACACAATTTCCTCCACAATTCTCCGTCATTCCAACTCCAACTTTCTGATATAGTCTTCCAAACCAGTTAGATTAGACATGGTATACAATATAACACCTATTTAAACCATTTACGATAATCATCATATCAATACCATTAATCACACGGCAAACAAGAAACTAAATAAGAATTGAATAGAGCAATTGGTGCACAAAGCTCCGAGTTATAAGCAGTTCCCAGAAAAGGGGTTATATCCACTTTGGGCTCAATTCTTCGCAGCCTTTGGACTAATACCACTACTCAAACCGGTGATCTCACAGGTCAAACGGTAAAAAAATTCTCAAGTCCAAACTGATAATTCAATAGAGGAAATAAAAATTTAAAACCGTTGTAGAAAAAAATTATATAAGAAGAGTACCTTCCATCAACCATGGCATCAAAAGTGAAGCAAACCAAATGGCAATCATGATTCAACTCATCAACTTGAAGCCTAATACTATCCTTCCTTACATTAATATCATTCTTGATCTTCTTAGCACTCTGATGATCAACATAAGGTACGGCAGGGAGCGGCAGGGGAGGAGGCCCCGGGAGTGGAAGCCGCGGGGCAGGCCTAAACCCGGGCCACGCATTATTCGGAGGTGGTGGTGGTGTTATAAAGTATGGCTGGTAAGTAGGTTGGGTTGTAATAGGTCTAGCATAATTGGAGTAGTTGCTGTAGTTGTAAGAGTAATTGTTGTTAGGTGGGGTGTAAGGGGCTGGGGGTCGGGGTGGGGGAGGGGGTAGGGTGGGGTACGTGGTCTGTGGAGGGGGAGGGGAAGGGTAAGGAGCGTTGGCTGCAAAGGCAAAGGATGGTGGGGGTGGGGTAGGGGATGGTTGCCGGGGTGGGTATGAAGATGGTGGGGGTGGAGTAGGAGTAGGGGGTGAGGGGTTTAGAGAAGTGGAAAAAGAGGGTGGTGGTGGTGGTGGTAAGTGGTTGTCATCGTCGTGGTGGTGGTGGTGGTGGTGGCGGTGGTGGAAACGTTTACTCCAAGAAAGTCCCATGGTGGTGGAAAAGTATAATAGAAGAGGGAAAGCGTGTATATATCTAAGACCAACTGAAGAGACTTTAGGAAAGTGGGGGCCAACATGTGGATCAACCGTTGATTTTGGTAAATTTTTTTTTTTTTTTTTTTCTGAGTACGGATAGAAACTGAATTGCATGTATTGTGACAAATTTTATTATGAGTAAATACAATATAATTTTTTTATATTAATAATTTTTTAATTAAAATTTGATAAATTATTAATTTTTTTAAATAATAAAATATTTAGTTCCAATTTAAAACCCGTGTAAAAAGTTAAAAATTTTAATAAAATTATAAAATAATTCATTTAAAATATTTTTTTATATTTTATAAATTTAAATATTTTATAAATTAATAATTAGTTAAAAAAACATAATAAATTAATTAAAAGATTTTTTCAAAATAATCAAAAGTAATTTATTTTTTGTTGAACTTTAATCTAGCTTAATCTCATTTATTTTAAAGCATATGTGTTGTAACATACTCATTTTTTGTTGTATTTTAAAAATTCAGACAAACATTAAAAACTAATTGTATTTCTCTTTTGGTTACGAGGGCGTGTTTTCTTCAAGACTCATTAGCCCTTTCTACTCTAGGAGAAAGTAGGAAAGGTAGGTAGTTTTCCCTACATGTTAAGTACATATGAAAAGAGAGGTAGTTAGTGTGTGACATGATTGATATAGAAGAAAGAAATTCTGGTCAAAAAGAAAGATAGAAAGAGTCCCATCTTTGGCATTGATAGCAGAAGAACAAAGGAACATAGAAAGGTTGAATAATAAGAAAATAAGATAATTTTCTCTAAATCAAATTCAAAGGACTGAAAAAACAAATTTAATGTACGATAACACGAAATAAGGTTAACATTCTCTATATTTAAACTCTAAAAGAAAACAATACTGTATTTCATGCAAAACTGTTGAATCTTTATGAAAAAATAGTGTTTGTATATTTTGGAGACATTTATATCTGTTATTTTTCAAAAAATTTTATAAATATTAGTGAGTAAATTGAGGATATAAAATAGTAATATAATTAATATTTTATTTAAATATTATTTAGATCTAGTAAATTGAAGATATAAGATAGCAATATAATTAACATTTTATTTAAATATTATTAAGATCCATATTACATCAAAGATTCAATGAAGTACTACTAGTGGAGGTATTGAGACATTTGTATGTGCAATGACATTGATTATGATCACAATATCCTTCCCCTTCTTGGTGTAGTTCAGCACATTCGTGACGGCAATATCCTAAGTGACACATTCTTGGGTCTAACTCTTCCGTACAAGTATTTTCCTCTGCTTGAGCCACAATCAATGCCACTGCAAATTTTAGATGAGCATTCAAAGGCGAAAAAATTTAGCCTTCTTCACAAGTGTGTATACAAGTACATGAAGCTAGAAGATTCTTTTTGGAACCTAATGGTAGCAAATAGTCCCAGGGGTATGATCGAGCAATAGTGGAGTGAAATCGTTTTTAAGAGATTGTGGGTTTGACATTCGCTATTATTCTGAAGTTTCGTTCTTAACTGATCTGGTGCATATGTGGGAGAACACTGCTGTGCCCGAGAGTTTACCAATTGATGATCGGGTTCAACCAACTGAGTTTTCACGTCATCCAAAAAATAATGGTAGCAAATAGGTTTTGATAAATAATGATTCCTAATATTTTCTACTAGTATTTATAAAATTAATCTATTTGGTTGAAGACCTTAAAGGTTTTAATGGCTCTTATCATTTAGGTTTCAAAATTAGCAAGCAATATTTTCTATCATACTATTAGAATACTGTGAATTGCAATAAGAAGCACACTCTTTGCATGTATAAATTTAAAAATTCATTATGTTCTCATGAAAATCGAAATTGTTGCCAACTAAGAAAATGAGATAAATCATAGTCTTCCCATCCCATAAAGTTTATTCAGTTTGACCTTTTTTGGCAAAATTGACTTTCTTTAAGATATTAATCGGTATTGCTTTTTCTATATCTAGAGAATAATATTGAAAAATTGGAAAACTAGATAGGGTATACTATTTTTTTATATGACATGAATTTGAGAAACTAAAATAATCATCACCAAATATATATGACATGTAAAAACATTGATTTTGATAAGGAAAAGTAAAATAAAACTAAATTAATAGACGGAGAGAATAACTGGATTTTGGTAAGAAGTGCCATCAAGAAACAATATACTAACACATACTACTATGAATTTAGATGTTACTAAATATCTTCTTCTTTTTTTTTTCATTTCTACAACTTGTTCCTATGAGAGAAAATATGTGTTTATATTTTTTTTATGCAAAAGAGACAATAAGAATATATTATAAAAAAAATGTACTTTGTTGCGATTGGACTAACATGAAACCTTTTGCTTAATAAAAAAAAAATGAAAATAAAAACAGAAACATGGACAATAAATTCATTTCATGAAAAGGCTAGCAAATACACTTAGACAACTGGAAGACATATATCAATGTAAAAAAAAAAAAAGGGGGAAAACAAAGGAGCATGTTAGAAGAACAAATCATGCTATTAATTTGTAATTCACTCACCTGAGAAAATAACTCCAATAACAAGGAAACCAAAGGGGTAAGAGAATTTAGCCATATGTAGCTATTCAACTTGCAAGTTTCTATTGTATGGGATTTGAGATGCGATTGTCGTTCAAGATTTGAGGGCATAGAGGAAAAATTATAAGCATAGCAAATTTACTTGAAATAAAAGTTATGGTAATTGAAATAATTAGCAATAACGTATTCCCTAAATGATTATTGTAATATACAAGAGAAATATATTTTCACTTAACATCGTCAAACCATTGCTAATAATCTAAAATTTTCTAAATTCAAATTGTTTAGATTGCAATGATATTACATAGTCAAACCATTGCTAATAATCTAAAATTTTCTAAATTCAAATTGTTTAGACTGCAATTATATTACATAGAATTTAAATGATTTGAAACTTATAGTAAGTCTAAGCCAAGATTGACTGTTTACCTACCTAGTTAAAAAATATCATTGACCATTTCTCTGTCTTACTTTTTAAATTATCTTCAAATGAATTATCATGAACATGAAAGATTAATCAAGAGAGAAACTTATGACATTCGCTCCTATTGCATCATATGGGTAGGTGCCTCAATCCAAATTTATAAATTTGTCATATATTGATAGTAATGTAGGAACAATTCTAAGAGCATATTGTCCAAGCATCTTAATTCAATTCAACTTATACATCTCATATCAATCGTTTTTTGGGATAAATTGCACCACCAACTACTAAACTTGTACGAAATTTCAAATTGTTCACTAAATTATTTTCATTTCAAATTTCAACTAAGTAATTTTTGTTTATTTTACTCATTCCTTCAGTTTTTTCAATTTCTTGAAATGGATGCAAAATGAAAAAGTATTAAAACTAATAGATTGGATAAATGAAACCAAGAAAAAATGTTCAATGGGGAATTTGAAACTAAAAACAAAAGGTTGTTCAATAAGAAATTTGAAAATGGGAAAAATTTAGTGGTTATTTAAAATTTAATGCAAGTTTAGTAATTTATGACCCAATTTATCCATATTATAATTACTAAATTAGTTATTTAAAATTTAATGCAATTTTAATAATCTGTGACCCAATGTTATAATTACTAAATCAGTTATTCTAAAATTTTGATATTCATAAGGATTAACGTTTCTTGAAATAATATTGAAACTGCTAAATGGTGAATTATCAATAGGCACGTCTAAAGACCCCAAAACCCTACTTTACCCTAGAATTCACGCAAAGTCCCGATTTCTCCCTTTGCTCGTTTGAACTACAACTACCCTAACCAATCACCCAACCAACGCCATAACCGCACCAAAAGTGCTTCCATGACCTCACGAGACAATGCCATCATGCAAAACGAGAAAACGCTAATCTCGACCTAAACGACCCCGACTTTTACCAATGCATTTTTCTCGTTTTTTCCCTTACACAATCCAAACAAACCATGCATTTAGGCATTCTAACATATCTAGCATCTTTCTACATCAACAGAACGTATAACGGAGCAACTTCATCGTTTCAAGGGTTTACTATTCATAATCTACTATTTAAGTAACAATTTAAATTACAATATCAACATTCAACCGCAGAAAATGTTAAAAAGCTATAAATACATGTTCTACAATTGTCAAGGAACATTCTTGAAGCATCAAAACGATTAAAACAACAACAGTTCTTATTATTAGTTTACCCAAGAGTTACTCAATGAATCGGTTACAACCAGTTCAGATATTCACGACCAAGAAGTACTGGATTCTCTTTCGGACAGGCCCTGAAAGGAGAAGAAGGAAGGCACATTGTTCGAGGAACCCTAGATGCTGTCGGAGTAAAGGATTGAGATGGGACCAACAAATAATTAATTATAACAAAAATGATATAAATACAGATAAAACTCAAAAATCACAAAGTTGACATACATGACATTTAAATGCGCAAATAACGTGCTTCCCTCACCTTAGGCACTCCTAGTCACTAGGAAAACAACGCTGGACGCCTCGGAACCAACCCCGCACGAGCTCACGCGAAGATTTGAAGATTGAAGATTGAAAATCTTTTTTTTGTCCTTCTATGTTTCGGCTAGCAGGTTTTTCTGTTTGTGCTTGTTTTTTATTTATTTTGTTATGTTATAAGTTTATAAGGTGACAAGCTTGGTCAAAGGTCAAACCCCTTGGTCAACTAACTTAAAATTGGTCAAATTGGCCTATTTTTATACATTTTAAAGCTAAAATACCCAACACCAAATTAATCCTAGTTAACAACAAGTAAAATATTAAATTTAAGGCACCAAAATACTAGATTTCACTATTTGTTGAGGACTAGAAAGCATCCTCTAACTATCGCTCTCGAAATGCAATGCACCTTGCGACAATAAAGAAGTAACAATTTGATTTCAAAGAATTTAAGAAAATATAATTTTCAAAATAATAAACAAGAAAATTCCACATTCCGGGCTCGGGTATTACACCCTCTCCCCCTTAAAAAAATTGCGCCCACGCAATTCTTACCGGGTAAACAAACAACTCCGGATACTGATTCCGAACCTGGTCCTCTCTTTCCCAAGTCGCTTCCTCAAACCCATGATGATTCCATAGAACCTTTACCAATGGAATACTCTTCCTGCGAAGTTCCTGAATTTTCCGATCCACAATTCGAATCGATTTCTCTTCATAAATCAACTTCTCCTCAATCTGCAAAGGCTCTGGTTCAAGTACATGTGAAGGATCTGGATGATATTTCCTTAACATTGACACGTGGAACACATCGTGCAGTCTTGACAAGCTTGGAGGTAAAGCTAACCGGTAAGCTAAAGGACCTACCTTTTTGGTGATCTCATATGGACCCACATACCTGGGACTAAGTTTCCCGCTCTTACCGTACCAAATCAATCCCTTTCGAGGAAAAATCTTAAGAAATACCCAATCTCCCAAATCAAACTCAAGATCCCGACGGTGCTTATCCCCATAACTCTTCTAACAACTCTGAGCTGTAAACATACGCTAGCGAATAAGATGAACATTATCCACCATCTTAATCATCTCAGGTAACACAGTCGGATCAACTGTTCTCATCTTTCCAACCTCTTCCAAATACAATGGGGATCTGCACTTACGACCATACAACGCCTCGTAGGGAGCCATACCTATAGTAGATTGATAACTATTATTGTAGGCGAACTCCGCTAAAGGTAAAAACTTCTCCTAATTTTTCCTAAAGTCTAACACACATGCCGAAGCATGTCTTCCAAGATCCTGATAGTTCTCTCAGACAGGCCATCAGTTTGTGGATGTTATGCAGTACTGAAGCTTAATTTAGTTCCCATAGCCTCTTGCAACTTCTGCCAAAAATGAGATCTTAATCTGGGATCTCTATCCGACACTATACTCTTTGGCACACCATGCAGTCTCACAATATTAGCAACATAAAGCTCAGCCAGTTTATCAAGGCTATCCTGTTTGTTCACGGGAATAAAATGTGTAACTTTAGTCAAGCGGTCCACAACAACCCAAACAGAATCACATCCTCTTGGAGATCTAGGAAGGTTGGTCACAAGGTCCATTGTTATATGCACCCACTTCCACTGCAGAATCGACAACGGTTGCAGAAGCCCGGCTAGCCTCTGATGCTCCACTTTAACCCTCTGACAAGTTAAACACCTGGATACATACTCAGCAATCTCCTTCTTCATATTGTTCCACCATAAGTGTTGTTTCAGATCTCTATACATTTTAGTACTGCCCGGGTAAATCGTATATCTTGAATTATGTGCCTCGGACAGAATCTCATTCTTCAAAGTCGGATCTCCAGGAACACATACTCTGTCCCTGAATCTAAAAATACCATCTACATGTAATTTAAACTTCGACTCTCCCCCTTTTGCTTTTTCTTGGATCTTCAAGATGTGAGGATCAGTCTTCTAAGCCTCTCTGATTTGTGCTAGCAACCCTGACTGAATCTGTAAGCTAGCAAATCGAATCCCTACCTCAGAAGCTTCTGGCTTCCATGAACAAACTTCTTCTAAAGTCTCCCAATCCTTGATAATTAAACTTGCAACAGTAGCCTTTCGGCTCAAAGCATCAGCAACAACATTTGCCTTACCTGGCACGTAGTTTATAGAACAGTTATAACCACTTAATAGCTCTAGCCATCTTCGCTGTCTCATATTCAAATCTTTTTGTGAAAATAAATATTTGAGACTCTTGTGGTCAGTAAATATTTCAAATCTGCTACCCCACAAGTAATGACGCCACTTCTTCAAAGTAAACACAACTGCAGCTAACTCAAGATCATGTGTAGGGTAATTGACTTCATAAGGTTTCAACTTCCTAGAAGCATAGGCAATCACCTTACCATTCTGCATTAAAACGCAGCCCAATCCTTCTTTAGATGCATCACTGTAAACAACAAAGTTTTTTGTACCCTTAGGTAAAGCTAGTATAGGAGCTGTAGTTAGTCTCTTCTTCAATTCTTGGAAACTGGACTCACATTTAGCATCCCAATTGTAAGTAACTTTCTTTCGAGTCAACTGGCTTAAAGGCCCAGAAATTTTAGAAAAGTCTTTAACAAACCTCCGGTAGTAACCTGCCAACCCAAGAAAACTTTGAATCTCTGACACCGTTTCAGGTCTCTTCCATGACGAAACAACTTCAATCTTAGCTGGGTCCACTGCAATTCCTTGATCTGAAATGATATGGCCTAGAAATGATATCTGATTCAACCAGAATTCGCACTTGCTGAATTTAGCAAAAAACTTGTTTTCTTGCAAAGTCTGTAGCACAATCTTCAAATGTTGTTCATGTTCAGCCTCATTCTTAGAGTATACTAAAATATCGTCAATAAAGATCACGACAAACTGATCAAGATAAGGTCGAAAGACCTTCTGCATTAAGTCCATGAATGCAACTGGTGCATTTGTCAATCCAAACGGTAACACAACAAATTCATAGTGGCCATATCTAGTCCTGAATGCCGTCTTTGGTATATCATCACTCCGAATTCTGAGTTGATAGTAACCCTGCCTCAAGTCAAATTTGGAGTAAACACTCGCACCCTGCAACTGGTCAAACAATTCTTCAATCAACGGCAAGGGGTATTTGTTCTTAATCGTGACTTGATTAAGCCCCCTGTAATCAATACATAACCGAAGCCTACCGTCCTTCTTTCTCACACACAACACAGGCGCACCCCACGGCGAAGAACTAGGTTGTATAAACCCTTTCTCAAGTAAGTTCTGAAGCTGAATTTTTAATTCCTGAAGTTCAACCGATGCCATTCTATAAGGACTTCTAGAAATTGGCGCAGTGCCTGGCACAAGATCAATCACGAACTCAATCTCCCTATCCGGTGGTAAACCCGGTAATTCCTTGGGAAATACACCAGGGAAGTCTTTAACAATTGGAACCTCATTCAAATTCAGCTT
Organism: Ehretia macrophylla; assembly: GCA_037974665.1. NCBI lineage: Eukaryota > Viridiplantae > Streptophyta > Magnoliopsida > Boraginales > Ehretiaceae > Ehretia > Ehretia macrophylla. Next base: position 38,711,570 of record CM075780.1, on the reverse strand, counting down.
ATCAGTAGGCTGATTGATCAAATAAGCTAGGTAAGCTTCACAACCCTTATTCAACAACTTAGAAGCCTTGATCGACGATAAAATAGGTATTCGGGCAGCCCTGCAGTTCCCAGCAATCTCCAGTACCGGTAGGTCAGGAATCTGAAGAAAAACAATTTTTGTTCTACAATCCAATTGAGCATAGTACTTCCCCAACCAGTCCATTCCCAAAATGATTTCAAAGTCACGGAAGGGCGGTCTAATTAAATCAGCAGGAAAATTACGACTCTCAATGCATATATTACAAGATTTGCAAATAGTCTCAGTAACAAATTTTGCACCCAAAGGCGTACTAACTTCAACTTCATGCGACAGTTTATCAATGCAAACATTCACAGATCATGCACATGCAGAAGTTATAAACGAATGTGTAGCTCCGGGATCAATCAAAACTTTAACTGGCTGAGTATTGAGAAGAAAGGTACCTTCCACTATTGCGGTAGTATCGGGCAGTTCTTTCGCATCTAGCGCAAAGACCCTAGCATGTACCCTCTATGCTGGACCTGCACCTGCAGCTCTATTCTGCACACCCTGGCCTCCAGTACGGGCCTGAACATTCTTATACTTAGGACAATCTTTCACCCTATGGTCATCACTTCCACAACCAGTGCATTTACCACTCTTTCTCCAACAATTAGCCTCAATATGCCCCGATCGATTACAAAAGTTACACTGCTGATTTTGCCTTACAGCAATGTTTCCCGTAGGTATGGGGGCTCTGGCAGTAGTAGGAACTGTACCTCCCTGCTGGGGTCTAGTCACAGCTGGCCTCCCCTGAATCTGATGCTGAGGCTGATACGAACGTTGCTGAGGAGTCTGAACAAAAGTCTGATACTGCCTCGGCTGACTCTGGCTGCTCTGGCCCAAATACTGTTTCTGTGATAACTTGAAACCGGCATGCATTTAATGGCATTTGACTGCATTTAATTAAATGTTTAATTAGTTAAATCATCTAATTTTCACTGTTCTGCTATTTCTTTTAGAAGAATTTAAAAGATTTATAATAATTAATTAAAAGATTATTACCTATTTCTAATAATTATAGTAATTGAATTTATTCTCTTGTGATTAATTAAGTGTCATCTTAAATGTTAGTGTTTAATTGTATTTGACTACGTGTTATATTAACTTATTCATTTGTAACTTAATATTAACTTCATAATTCTTTAAAATATTCTAGAAATAGTTAAATTAATTATTCTAAATGAATATTGATTACCTTGTTTGTTTTGATTATTTTAATAATTGGATTTGGTTGTTTTTCATTAAAATTACTCGTTTTCAATTAAATGAGAAAAGTAACTCCGAGCCGGAGTGATTTTTCAACTATTCTACTATTCTACTTTTCAAAATTGTAGTTTTCTATTATTGCTCATCACTTTATCAGCGATCATTTATTGACTGTTCGATCGTATCATTTCGAAAATGAGAGTTAGAGAAATATTCTTCGGACTTAGTGGAAAATGATTTTAGCTTAATTTAGCTAATTTTAGTTGGTTTTCATTAAAATTGCATTGCTTTAACTTGAATTAGATTAAATGGCATCAAAATAAGCTAGTTTGACTATTTTTAACTTGAATTTGACCTTGTCTTTTTACAATTTTGCCCTTGTCACCTTATAAATTAAAAAACAAGGCAAAAATGACTCAAAACAAAACTACAAATGACCCTTGTGTCCCCCCCATGGCCGAAACCTTTCAAGAGGAAAAAAAATATATTTTGCTTGCATTTTCTTTTACAATTGCGCGTGGAATTGCTCGGGGGTCGTGGCTCGGGTCCTTGCGGGTCTTGGTCTTCAATCTCTGTGAGGGTTTTCACGCTTTTGTGCATTTAAATTCAAATTTGAATTTTGTGTCAAATTTTTAGATTTGATATATAATGTGTTATAATGCCTGTAAATGCATGATATAGCTTCCTTTGAGTTCGTAGAGCATTGTTTGATAGTTATTTAGCAATTTTTACGGTTGAAACTGCGTATTTGAAATTGGGAAAGAACATGAATAGTGAATTATGAATAGTAAACCCTAGAATTTCAGATTTTTGATCCAAATTGCGATTGCTTGATTTGGATAGGTGCCATTAGTGATAGAAAGATAAAATGTGAAATAAAAACGGATCGGCTTTTGTTAAAATTAGAAATTAGACAAAGAAACGTAAATGGGCCGTTTGACCAAAAGTTGACCGTGCTCGAATTGAGTTGGGGGTTTTGCAATTGAGGGCATGGAAGCACTTTTGGCGCTATTGTGGCGTTGATTGAATGACCGGTTAGCATAGCTATAGTTCAAATGCAGTAGGTGGACTTTCGGGCCTCGGGTGAGAAAGTGAAGTTTAGTGACATAGAAACGTGCCTTGTAGTGCTTGAGTGAATGTAGTGAAATCGGTTTCCTAATCCCGTAGTTTGTTTGCTCGTAATTGCCTTTGGAAGTTAGGGATTGAATAGTGATATTTGTTGTTTTCGTGTTTGAACTGCTGTTACTTGTTTAATTGGTGTTATTGTGGCTATTAATGATAGTTATGCTTGACAAGTTAATTGAATGCTAGTATTGATTGTAAATGCTTGATATCTCGTTTATCGTCTCTAATCTGTATTGTTGTACTATCGCTCGTTTATCACCTTGTATCGTGTCTTGCATTGCATAGTATCAGGGCGTGAGTGATGGGCCTCTCTGGGTAGCCTCGGGTTGCCAGTGTTGGTTGCTCTAGCTCCGTGTCCTATTCCCTTTTCTCGCTTGGGTTGCCTCCCAAGGAGATTTGGGTCGTAGAATTGATGGATACTTCCGGGGGTATTCCAAACTGGTGTTATAAGGTGGTTGCGCGCTTATTGTCATCGTTGTCAACATCAAGCTCGAGATTGATGTATCGCTCGTGAAATTGTATATTGCTCGTATGAGTGAACCATAGCCTTCAGAGTGTGGTATAGCTTTGAATGATTGTGTTAATGCTTTCTTGAATGTTTATTATATTGTCGTTTGTATTGAATGCTTCCTTATTGACTTTATTGCTTAACTGTGTCTATTTGCATTGCACGACTTTCTTTCTCTCCACCTCGATATCTGTCTCGCCCTCACTGAGTATACGTGTTGTGTATACTCACTCATCACCACCATATTTCAGAAAATGCCATGTTAGCTGGAAAGTTCGTGATTTCATGAAAGTTCGTGCTTGAAGAGTTGTTTTGCGTGCCTATGTGACTTGAGTTGTCAAAGTTGTAAAGATATATGCTTTTATGTATTGTATGTATTTAATGTCAAAAGGGATGTAATTTAAATTTCATTAGATTATTGAAGTGGTTTGATAAGTTAGATTATGTATCTAGTTAATGTAGCTTAACTTCAATGCATGTTTGTATTGTCCAAAAGAAAAAGATAGAAAGATATGATAGTCTAACTTATGCAATAGGTTGGTATGGTTTAATTGCTAAGCATGAATGTATATTTACTTGTGATTGCTTGTTGTGAACCAAGGCTCGGATGGCCTTGGGGTGGTTGAATATTTGGACATGGTATTGGTCCACTTATATGCTATCGCTTGTTTGCTTTTTTGCCTAGAAACAGGGGAGACTTTGTCCGTTTTCCCTAAAAATTATGCCCGGGTTTGGATTTGGGTTGTGTTTAGACTGATTGTTAGAACTCCCGGTCTCGTGAGGGATCGGGGTGTTACAGTTTTTTGCTCGGCTGGCTACTCTCTGCTATCATCTCAGCCTTCCGTTTCTCAAACTTCGAGGCTGATTGGAATGCCTCGGGAAAAATAGTATAAGTCTGCCCAGTCAAATGTAGCTGTATATCCATTCTCAGCCCACGAACAAACCAATGAATCATCCTCCTAGCTGGCCGCACCAGCTTGGGCATGTACCTCGACAGGCTGACAAACCTAGCCTCATACTGTGCAACAGTCATGTTTCCCTGCTTCAGGGCCACAAACTCGTCTTCCCGCCTTTCCCTAGCCATCTTGGGAATATACTTGTCCCGAAACTCACTCACAAAATCATCCCACACATGCGGAACATCCTCACAGTCCCACCTCATCCTAACAGTGTTCTACCACTGTTCTGCGTCACCCTCAAACAGAAATGCCGCACAATCCATTCTTGCCTCATCAGTGTACCTCAAAGCAGCGAAAATTTTCTCAACACGGTTAATCCATCTCTCGGCTGCCTCGTCATCCGGCTCTCCAAAGAACTTACCCGGCTCATGCCTTAGGAATTTCTCCAACTGATTATTCTCAGCCTATGCCCCTGTCCACCAGGATTAGCTTGATTTCCCTGGGGATTATTATTCCTGTCATGCCTCTGCTCATGCAGTACCTGTGTAATCCGGTCAACTGCAGTGGTCATAGTAGCCATAAACTGTTCAGGCAAAGGTTGCTGACCCTGTTCTGCTGCCTCTTCATCTGCCTCTTGACCTTGAGTACTACGACGTGGCGGCATAGTAACAACTCACAACAGCTGGCAGCATATAAAAGCAGTTTATAGACAGAAATATAGCACATAAGATTAAATAACACTCAAGTCAGTAACAATCAAATATTCTATCACGCAATTCATATAACACAAGATTGACATGCCAAACTAATTCACTTAAACACATAAGCACTCCAAGTTCACATAGTCATGCTATAACATTTTCTTTTCACTTAACAATCATACAATAACACTTTAGCATTTTAGACCTTTGCCCCACAGACCGAGAAATATATCCCGGGTCATGCAAGACTATCATGCTCTGATACCACCTAAAGATGTCACGCCCTGACCCGACCCCGCAAAAGGCCAAGCCCGGACCCGACACACGGACGGAGTCTCCTCTGTATCGTGGACGTTCCAAAAACCCTACATTCAATATAATACTTGCGAAAACCACAATAAACATTTGAATTAAGCCAACATTCTTTTAGAAAACATACATCTTTTCATTAACAACTTTTCAACCCAAAAATATCATGCATACTACACAATTATTTATGCCACTAAACAGTTAGCTATTAGCATGCATTCCTTACTAGTCACATGAGTATACCATTACAACTTTACATCCTCCAAACTTTTACAACATAAGACCTTTTAGGCCTCAAAATAGAACTACATACAAGGCTACAAGCCTCAAAATAAAGCGTCAACCAAGCATTATACACATCAAGCATGGCCCGCACAAAAGTCTGGCAACCAACCACCAGCTAAGCAAAGAAAGTGCTATCAAGGAAACACCTCCACTTGCTTCTCCTCCTCAATTACCTCAATAGGATCCGGTTCAACTACTCCTGTAAAATATAGTATAGAAAGGAATGAGAAAAAACTATTGCTCAGCGAGGGCAATTGGTCTCAAGGACGGAGGTGAGAGGAAAATGCAATGCAAATAGTCAAGCAATTCATTCAATTATCATATAAAGATACAAACAAGCCAACATTATAACAAGGCAAGCATTAAAACTATAAACACTCATTCAAAGGATACGGTTCACTTTCCACGAGCAACTTTCAATCACGAATTCGATGACGACGCGCCGGCCCAAACCACCTTATAACTTCAGTTTGGAATACCCCGGAAGTATCCATCAATTCTACGACCCAAATCTCCCTGGGAGGCAACCCAAGCGAGAAAGGGAATAGGACATAGAGCTATGGCAACCAACATTGGCAACCCGAGGCTACCCAGAGAGGCCCATCACTCCGCCCCTGACTCTATGAATGCAATACAATATACGATGCAACAATCAAGCAATCAAGTAATAAAGCCACACGTGGGAGAATAACAAAGTAGGTTACTCTCGCACGCAATAGCAACAGTTGATAAGCATTTCAATCAAAATCAACTCTAACAAGCATATCAAGCAATATTAAACATTCTATAGGCATAACATTAAGATAACAAGCAAAATCACAAATCGACCCCAACTATCAAAACGCTACTATTTCCAAATGAGCCACGAGTTTTAGAAACCGACTTCACCAATCCTCCTAGGGCACCATAAGGCACATCTAAAGACCCCAAAACCCTAGTTTACCCTAGAATTCACGCAAAGTCCCAATTCCCCCTTTGCTCGTTTGAACTACAACTATCCTAACCAATCACCCAACCAACGCCATAACCGCACCAAAAGTGCTTCCATGGCCTCCCGAGATAATGCCATCACGCAAAACGAGAAAACGCTAAGCTCGACCTAAACGACCCCGACTTTCACCAATGTATTTTTCTCATTTTTTTCATTACACAATCCAAACAAACCATGCATTTAGGCATTCTAACATATCTAGCATCTTTCTACATCAACAGAACGCATAACGGAGCAACTTCATCGTTTCAAGGGTTTACTATTCACAATCTACTATTCAACTAACAATTTAAATTACAATCTCAACATTCAACCGCAGAAAATGTTAAAAAGCTATAAATACATGTTCTACAATTGTCAAGGAACATTCTTGAAGCATCAAAACGATTAAAACAACAACCTATGGATAAAATCCAAAAATCACAAAGTTGACATACATGACATTTAAATGCGCAAATAACGTGCTTCCCTCACCTTAGGCACTCCTAGTCACTAGGAAAACAACGTTGGACACCTCGGAACCAACCCCGCACGAGCTCACGCGAAGATTTGAAGATTGAAGATTAAAAATCTTTTTTTTTTCTTCTATGTTTCGGCCAGCAAGTTTTTCTGTTTGTGCTTGTTTTTTTTTTATTTTGTTATGTTATAAGCTTATAAGGTGACAAGCTTGGTCAAAGGTCAAACCCCTTGGTCAACTAACTTAAAATTGGTCAAATTGGCCTATTTTTATGCATTTTAAAGCTAAAATACCCAACACCAAATTAATCCTAGTTAACAACAAGTAAAATATTAAATTTAAGGCACCAAAATACTAGTTTTTACTATTTGCTGAGAACTAGAAAGCACCCTCTAACTATCGCTCTCAAAATATAATGCACCTTACAACAATAAAGAAGTAACAATTTGATTTCAAAGAATTTAAGAAAATATAATTTTCAAAATAACAAACAAGAAAATTCCACATTCCGGGCTCGGGTATTACAGAGCATCACCTGAATGTCGACCCGAATTACTATTCGGTAAAGCAGAAGCGCAAACACTTCCATTATGATAAGCAACAGACCATAGCAGAAGAGGTTGACAAGTTGGTAGACGCCGGCCACATAAGGGAAATCCAATACCCGACTTGGTTATCCAACGTGGTACTAGTGGCCAAGTCTTCAGGCGGATGAAGATTGTGCATCGACTTCACTAACCTCAACAAGGCTTGCCTCAATGACTGTTTTCCCTTACCTCAGATTGATCAAATGGTGGATACCACATCCGGGTTGGAGCTACTCTCTTTCATGGACACCTTCAAAGGCTATAACCAGATTAAGATGGCTCCCGCAGACAAAGAGAAGACTGCCTTCACCACCGATAAAGGTCTCTACTACTATGAGGTCATGCATTTTGGCCTCAAGAATGTTGGAGCTACCTATACTCAGATGGTGAGCAAGGCTTTCAAAAATCAGATTGCCCAAAATATGGAGATCTATGTAGATGACATGTTGGTCAAGAGCAGAAGGGCGGAAGACTATGTAGCCGACCTGGCTAAAGCCTTCGCCGTAATGGAGCACTTTGGGAAAAAGCTGAACTCGAAAAAGTGTGCATTCGGCGTCAAAGCAGGAAAGTTTCTGGGCATCATGGTCACAGCCCGCGTAATAGAAGCCAACCCGGAGAAGGTTCAAGCAATACTTGACCTGGCGCCGCCGACCTGCGTGAAAGACGTCCAGGTGCTCGCGGGCAAGGTCGCGGCGCTTAGCAGATTCATGTCCAGGTCGGCCGACAAGTGTGCTCCGCTGTTCAAAATATTGAAGAATCCAAAGAACTTTGAATGGACTAGAGAATGCCAGGACGTCTTCCGGGGCTGAAAACGTACTTAGCTTCGCCACCCCTGCTATCCCGACCTGAGGTGGGGGAGGAGCTGGTACTATACTTGGCCTCCTCAGGCACAGCAGTGGCGGCAGCACTAGTCCGTGGAGAAGGGAAGGAGCAGAAGCCGGGCTATTATGTCAGCAAGACATTACAAGGGGCCGAGGCGAGGTACTCCTCATTGGAAAACTCGTCCTTGCGCTCATCACGGCAGCAAGAAAGCTGAAGCCATACTTTGATGCTCATCCAATTAAGGTCATGACAGATGCCCTACTCGAATCCATCATGCACAAGCTGGAGGCGTCAGACAGGCTGCTAAAATAGGAAGTTGAGCTGAGCCAATTTGACATCACCTACCAGCCCAGAACACCATCAAAGCCCAGGCCATCGCGGACTTTGTGGCGGAATGCGCTGGCCGAGCCGAACATGACCCGGAGGATGTGTGGAGAGTCCATGTGGATGGGGCATCCGGGAAGTCTGGAATCGAAGCTGGGGTGGTCATCCTCGACCCGACCCGGCATGAACACCAATACTCCTTCAAGTTTGTCTTTCCGGCATCCAACAATGAGGCTGAGTACGAAGTAGTGATAGCGGGGCTGAAAATTGCAGCTCAGCTCGGGGCACAAACAGTTGACCTAAGCATCGACTCTCAGTTGGTTGCTAGTCAGATATCAGGAGAGTTCGAAGCTAAAGACAACGCCATGCTGACCTACCTCAATAAAGTCAAGGATTTGACCTCGGGGCTTAAAAGGTTCACGATACAGCAAATCCCGAGGGAGGAGAATATGAAGGCTAACGTCCTGTCCAGGTTGGCCTTGGGCGAGAGCCGACCTGCACTGGTCCATGTGGAAGAAGTATCTGAACCAAGTATCCAATTGGGGATGCAAGCCATAGCCGAGCTCAATTGAAGCCCAGATTGGACTAAACCAATCATGGACTACTTGGAGGGGGGTATGACCCCGGAAGATGAGAAAGTAGCTTGGAAACTCATGAAATAGGCCTCAAGGTTTGTCATAATTGTCGGGCAACTCTACAAGAGAGCCTACACTTGGCCTCTCTTGAAATGTGTTGGGCCCGATGAGGGAAACTATGTACTCCAGAAGATCCATAAAGGAGTATGTGGAAACCACTTGGGAGGTAAGGCCTTAGCTCGGAAGGCATTGAGGCAAGGCTATTTTTGGCCAACCTTAGAACAAGATGCCAAAGAGTATGTAAAAAAGTGCGACACCTGCCAAAGGTTCGCCAGTATACAGAGAAAGCCAGCGGTGGACCTCACAGTGATGATAAGCCCGTGGTCATTCTATCAGTGGGGTCTAGATATCATCAGCCCATTGCCAACTAGTGTTGGCCAAAAGAAGTACGCCTTCGTAGCTATAGACTACTTCACCAAATGGCCCGAGGCTGAAGGTGTTGCTAGAATAACAGAAAAGGCAGCTTGGGATTTCGTATGGAAAAACATCATTTGCCGGTTTGGGGTGCCCAAGGTCATCATCACTGACCACGGCAAGCAATTCGACAGTGCATACTTTCGAGGCAAATGTGCTGAGATCGGGATCAACCTCAGATTCTCATCAATTGCTCACCCTCAAAGTAATGGCCAAGTTAAAATGAATAACCAAATCATTTTGCAGGGCCTGAAAACCAAGCTGGAGGAAGAAAAGGGCCAGTGGGCATCGATTCTTCCCGAGATGCTGTGGGCTCAATGGACCACCACCAGCTCGGCAACGGGAGAATCGCCCTTCGAGCTGACCTTCGGTACTCAAGTGGTGCTGCCAGTGGAGATCGGGTCTCCTACCAGTAGAACCCTCCACCATGATCCAGAAATAAATGGAGCCCTAATCTGTGAAGAGCTCGACCTCACCGAAGAGCTCCAAGCTAAAGCTCAAATCAGAATGCTGGCCAGCAAAGCTGCCATGCAAAAAGCCTTTGCCAAGCAGGTCAAGCCTAAGCCTATTAAGGTTGGCAACCTCGTACTCATAAAGGCTATCATTTTGCCGTACTCAGGTAACAAGCTCTCCCTGACCTGGGAGGGACCGTACGAAGTTGTAAAAGAAGTCCGACCTGGAACCTTCTACCTCCGCGACAAGTACGAAAAACTATTGAAGAATGCATAGCACTTAGAACACTTGAAGTGGTATTTTGTCTAACGGCCCCGAGCCGAAACCTCATGTAATGGCCCCCGAGGCGAAACATTTTGAATAGCCCCGAGCTGAGATATTTTTTCTAACGGCCCCAAGCCTAAATCCCATGTAAACGGCCCCCGAGCTTAAATACAATGTAGCGGCCCCCGAGCCAGAATATTTTGTTAAGGCCCCGAGCCCAAGTACTCCATGTACATATTCAATACAATGTATTTCGTAAATCAGTGCGATGCCCGACCTAGGCCCAAGCACCTAAATCAGCTCAATGCCCGACCCGGGTCTAAGCACCTCAGCTACTCAACTGCTGCCAACTCAGATTAACGCGGTGGCCACGCTTAATTACGAGTTAATGATCAAGTAAACCAGCTCAAACCAAGTTCCAGCTTGGGTATAATCAATAATAATTTGATTAGTTTGCCAGTTCAGATTAAGGTCCAACTCGGTATAATTCGACCTCAGGTCGGCATGTTAGTTTGGGTCTAAACTCGAGCTCAACATTTGTCAACATTAGTTTGACCAATTTTAAATCGGACTGACGAGTCTAGGTCGACGACAATTATACAGTTGCCCAATTAACCAACTCGGATTAGGATGATCATTCATTAATCGCGTCCAGCTCGGTTTCTTATATTCAACTTAAGTTTGAAAGGCCCATCTTATTGGTCCGATCCCGCTTACTTAAGAAAAATTTGAGAAAAGAAAAGTACACAAGTAAGAACTCAGATAAAATGCAAAATATTCATTTCATTAAATTGAAATACAATTACAAATAGCCCAACCTGGGCGAAATTACAAAAGCCCGACCCGGGAAATTTTACAAGATTTACTTGGGCGTAGCGGCAGAGGTGATGGCGTCGGTCTCATCCCCAACCTGGTCCATACCCTTCTGGACAAACTCGATCACCTCCGTAGCCTGGGACGTCAGGTCAGCTGGAAGCTCAGGAATCTCCCAAAACTTCGACGGCGGAGCCTCCAAGATCTCGATGTAATCGTTCTTGGTGGCTGGGAAGGAGGTCTTCGCTCTCTCCCGGGCTGCGACTTAGCCCCGAAAGGAGGATTCCAGCTCGGCGAACTTGGCCATAGCCCCGCCTTCCGTGGCCAACCAGTCCACTGCAGCCTCGCTGGACTTGAAGGCTTCCACTGCCTTCTCTCCTTGAGGGCCGACCTGATCTAACAACTCTCGGAGCTTGGTCTCGGCTTCGCGCCTCTCAAGCTTATAGCGCTCGACATCCTTGGTTGCGGTCTCACGTCGGGACTTCTCCGCCTCGAGCTCCTTGCTCAGCCGGTCGATCTTCGAGGTGTCCACCTTACGCCTCTGGGTGGCTTCCTCCCTCAGAGCCTCAACCTCGGTTCGGGCATCGATGTACCTCTGCTCGAGCTCGACGCAATGAGCCTGGGCCCTCGCTAGAAAGCTGGGAGTTGAAAGGATGTGGGACTCGGCCTGCGCGATAAAACAGCAAAGTGATCAGCCGAGCTGAAAAGCATAACCATATCAACAGTCTAGTAAGACTCACTGTAACAATGGCCGTCCTTAGGTCGAGCGACAGCTGCTCCGCCAGGACCATCGTCAGCTTGGGGTCGCGAGCCACCTTGGCTGCCTCTACAAAATCTTTGCTGGGAGGGCTTACCTCTGTGGCCTTGCCTTTCCCGGAGTACTTGGCCTGAGGCCGTTTCTTGCTGTCGGGACGGGACGCTGAGCGCTCCTAGATCGCCACTCCCGAGCTCGATCTCTTAGGCATGGGAGACCCCGACGTCCCCTTGGAAGTGACCTAGGTGCCGATCTCCCGCACTTGGCTGTTGGGCCGCTGCCTCTGTCTTTGAGCGACGGAGCCCAAGCCGGACCGAGCTAAGGCTTCGCTGCTGGCCTCGTTCTTCCTTCTCACCTGGGCGTACGCGAGCTTTCTCATATCCGCCATACCTGCAAAAGAGATAAAAGGAGTAAGAAATAGCCGAAAGCCCACTTGAAAAGGCCACTACAGTCAGTTTAATTGGGAGGTCGGGCGTTGATTTCGCGAACTGACCCTCTTCTGAACTTGGCTCCGCGTCCTCCTCGGACTCGGGAAGTAAGCTGGGATGATCTCTTGAGAGATCGGGTTCCCTACCAAATAGCTTGGAATCCCAGATTCGGTCCCATTTGAGCACTCTATCAATGTTTATCAACATCCCCGACGCAGGTCTCAGCACCGCGACTTCCTCGAGTTCCTCATCTGAAAGCTTGGGATCATCATTGACATTCTTCTTCAAGCTCGGGGTCCAGTCCGATCTGCATCCCAGGTTCACAGCCGGCTCCACCCAATAATAATCATTGTGCCAACCCTTGTTGGAGGAATGTCACTTTGTGAATATGGAGTTGCCAACCTGAGCTGCAAAGTGGAACCACCCTAGCTATTTCGGGTTGGGCTTACACACAAAGAAATGTCTAAACCGGCACAGGGTCGGCTCTACTTTCTTCTCGAGACAGAACACATAGAACGCCACCACCGCGGCCCAACCATTCGGTTACATCTGACCTGGGCTAAGCTCGAAGTAGTTCAAGATGTTGGTAATGAAGTTGGGAAGAGGGAGCTGAATAACATCGAATGCAAGGTCATAGATCGTGAAATGGTCGGGAGAAGGATAGCAAGCCGATTCACGCCGACCTGGAACCTTCAGCTTGTGGTGTCGGTCCACTGACCAGTTCCTCAGCCTAGCATTAGCCATCTGCACCGTGGAATGGCACTCACGTTTGCAATAGGCGAACAGCTGCTTGATCCTCTTCCCCCGAGCTGAAAAAGTACTGGCTGTAGCTGAGCTGCGGGGTCGGACTGCCCTAACCGGGACTGCTTCAATCGGCTCCGCCGTAGAGACTCCAGCTAAGTACTCTTGGGCCATCTCTACCCCTTCCAACTGGTTCAATGGCTTCCCATCTTCTCTATCTTCCAGGTCTCCTAGGTCGGCCAAAGGATCCGCCTCGGCCTCCTTTTGCTCCTGCCTGACCCCAATCATTTGGCAATCGTCATCACTCTTCCTGAGCCCAGATTGCCGAGCTGATCCATGTGAGTCACCTTGACCTCCATCTGACGTAGACTCCGAGCTCGATGGACTCTCGTCCCCACCATAGTATCTCACCCCCATCGCTTAGGAATCTTTCGATTCCGACCTCCCTATCCTGTCTACAAATCAAAAATATATGTACAAGAATAACTAAAAGGAGTCGGGACGTACCTACAGCTCTAGCTGTGGAAGGTGACCCGACCTAAATTGGCTCTGAGCTAATCGATCCTGAGCTGGATACCCCGAGAAGCTTTTTGCCGAGTTAAAAGTGTCCGACCACTCTTGTATCCTACCTGAAAACTCCGATGTTCGTAAGCAAAAGTGTGAAATGAATCTCGGATGTCAAGGCCCTATTTATAGGCAACTCCTGTAACCACCTCGGGAATCCCAAACATCGCATCTTGTCATAACCACCAGGTGACATGTCAGTCATCTGAAGGGCATGCACCGCTGATGTGGCCATCCCCACTCCGCTGGGGTCGGGCACCTCCAGCTCGGGAACAACTCCCAAATCCAGATCTCACCCTCTCGATCTCGACTTGGGGGGGAGGGGATTGACGAGAGGGATCCCGAGCTGAGGTAAGATGCCCACACCAAGTTGAGACGGGCTAATCCGAGCCAAGCCGAGCATATTCAGCTAATGCCCAACCTGGATGCTGATCCAACCTCACCCCGACCCCGAAAAACCCCGACCTCGGCAAACAGTTGTTCTAATAGGACATAAAGTTGCTCCGCATTAAATGCTGTCAGGTCCGAATTTAGTATAAATAGAGCACCACCCCTTCATTTCGAAGGTAACTGATCATTCATGCTTTTAGCTAATTTGTCAGCTCGGACATAGTAATCATTCGCACGCCCGAGGGAAAAATCCGGGTCATCACCTTGCTTTTTCATTCTCTTTCTTTGTGCAGGTTAAGTGGCCGACCTGAATATTCAACTCGGAGGCCAACCTAAAAGTCCAGCTTGGCAAAGCGTTGCTGCCCAAACTTAGCTGCGAGGTTTCCGACCTCGACAATGAGCATTAAGCAAATGAAGCCAAAAAATTAGTATCCCATGCAATTAGCCTTCTTCATAAGTGCAAACAAGCAAATGAAACCAGAGGATCCTTTTTGGAACCAAAAATAGCCCTTCTACAACGGTCAAATATTAAGTTTTCGTAGATAATGATTTCTAATATTTTTTACAATTATTTATAAGATTAATCTATTTGGTTGAAGACCTTAACGGTTTTAATGGATATTATCATTTAGGTTACAAAATTGGCAAGTAATACGTTCTATTATATTGTTAGAATATTGTGAACTACTATAAGAAGCACACTATTTCCAAGTGTAACTTTGAAAAATCATTATGTTATCATGAAAAACCAAATTATTGCCAACCAAGAAAATGAGTATAAAACTAGATAGGTTATGATTTTGAGAAATTAAAGTAATTATCACAAAATATGACATGTAAAAACTTTGATTTTGACTAGGAAAAATCGAATACAACTAAATTAATAGAGAACAAATTTTGGTAAGAAGGGCCATCAAGAAATAGTATACTAACATATACTACTATGAATTTGGATGTTGCTAAATGTCCTTTTTTTTCATTTCTACAACTTGTTCGTATGGGAGGAAATGTATTTTTTTTTATATAAAAAAGAGACAATAACAATATATTCTAAAAATAAAATAAAAATTTGAAAACAAAAAAAATGTACTTTGTTGCAATTGGACTAACATGAAACCTTTTGCTTGATAAATTAACTTAAGATGTGCTCAAATAGAAACATGGATAGTAAATCCATTTCATGCAAAGGCTAGCAGACACACTTAGACAAGTGGAAGATATAGATCAATATAATGTAAAAAACAAAGAAAAAAAAAGAGCAAATCAGAATAACAAATCATGCCAATATAAATTTGTAATTCATTCACCTGAGAAAATAACTCCAATAACAAGAAAACAAAAGGGGGAACTTTAGCCATATGTAGCTATTCAACTTGCAAGTTTCTATTGAATTGGATTTGAGATGTAGTTGTCATTCAAGTTTTGAGGGCTATATATAAGAAAAATTATAAGCATAGCAAATTTACTTGAAACAAAAGTTATGGTAAATGTAATAATTAGCAATAACATGTTATCTAAATGATTAATGCAATATACAGGAGAAATATATGATCAATTAACATAATCAAACCATTGCTAATAATCCAAAATTTTCACAATTCAAATTGTTTAGATGACAATGATATTACATAGAATTTAAATAATTTGAAACTTATGGTAAGTCTGACCGAAGATTGACCATTTACCTACCTAGCTAAAAAAGATCATTGAGCATTTACCATAGATAAACATGTGTCTCAATCCAATCTTATAAATTTATCATACTCTAATAGTAATTTAGAAACGATACTAAGAGCATTTTGTCCTATATCGAAGTATCTCAATTCAACTCAACTTATACATCTTATATGAATTACTTTTGATGTAAATTGCACCATAGGCCACTAAACTTATTCACTAATTTTTTTTATTTCAAATCATCAACTAAATAAGTTTTTGTTTCATTTTACCCACTCCATTAGATTTTTCAATTTTTTTTAAATGGATGCAAAATGAAAACATTAAAACTAATTGAAAAAACTAATAGAGTGGATAAAATGAGAGCAAAAAAATTGTTCAATGAGAAATTTGAAATGAAAAACAAAAAAAAAAGTCCAAGGGAAATTTGAAAACTGAAAAAGGTTTAGTAGGTTATTTAAAAGTTCATGCAAGTTTAGTAACCTATGACCCAATTTACCCATGTTATAATTACTAAGCAGTTATTCTAAAAAATTGTCATTCATTTAGGATTAACACTTCATCAAATTATTTTGAAAGTGCTAAATGGTGAATTTGGAGTAAGAATATTGTGATCCACTATAGATATCTCAATAAGTTGATGGCTTCTGTGCTACTAAATTTTGACTTCGACCTTTGTAAAACTCCCTTTAATGCGATTTCTCATTTCGACCAAAAAACAAAAGAAGGGCTTCGATGTTACTTAATTCCTTCTAATTTGAAAATTATTGATCTAAATTCTTTCAAAATATAACTTCACCAAATATCAATGTATGATAGAAGCTCATTCTTAAAAGATACATTAGACTAAAAAGTCCATGTAAAAAATGGAATTTCATATAAAAAAGAATACCAATGAGTGCTATAAATCCTACAAGAAAAATGAAGAAAGAAAGGGTTCTATATGCATCGTTTAAAATAATACTTTTTTATATTTTAACAATAATTTAGGAATGATATTAAAAGCATGCAGCAAAGTATCTTAATTCAACTCAACTTATACATCTCACATAATTTTTAGATGAATTGACACAAATCTGTAAATTTGTTCGAAATTTCAAATTGCCTATTAAACTATTTTTAGTTTTGAATTGCCCACTGAACAAGTTTGTTGTTTTATTTTACGCACTCTATTAGTTTTTTTAAATAGTTTTAACGGAGTTTCATTTGTAGATTGTCAAGTTAGCGATTTAAAATGAAAAAGAAAAGTTTAGCGAGTGATTTAAAATTTTGTCCAAGTTTAGTAGCTTGTGGCGTAATTTACGCTGGTTTATCTTATAAAAGTAGTAGGTAATGTCAATTTAGCTAGCAAAAACCTAAACAAAAAAAAAATTAATAGAGCAGTAAAAATACAATTAAAAGATTTGTTCGATGGGTGATTTGCAACAAAACAGAATTAAGTGAGTGATTTGAAACTCCGTAGTATGAGGTGACCGAGCAATCCCTTTTGAGCATAACGCGCATTAATAATCCCTTGAATCCAAGGGGGTTACTTATCAAGAGGTTCTGAAGGTTTTTGCGTGTAATAATAAATTAATAATACCTCAAAGATAGGATCTTTAAGGACATTCTTAATAGAGGCTTTAAAGCATAATAATTACAATTTTTTTAACAAATTTAGAGATTTTAGAAGAAAAAAAGCAACACTAATGGTACATATAGAGCCCCAAATTCATATTTTTGATACAAAATTATTATATTTTAACAAATTTAGAACCCGGACTCCATTTTGTTCAATAAATTTGTTGAACAAAATGGAGCCCCAAGAAAAAGACAAAAAAAATTAGAGTCCACATAGGTCACTTCCAAATCAGATTTGATTACATGAGTCTCTTCAAAAAATCAGATTTAATATCTGACTGACAACTTTAACCCAAAAAAAAAGTGGCAACTTAGGCTCGAAAAAATAGAAGGGACGGTAGGTCCCACCATGGAACTTTAAATTTAGAGCCCTCACTCGTGATAAATTTTTTTTAGAGTCCTTTAAAAATACATAAGGCTCTAAATGGGGCTCTAAAAAACAAAAGGACTCTAAATTTATTTTTAGAGTCCTTCAATTTAAAGCCTTCATTAAAGATGATCTAAAGTGGTCAAAACCTTAATATTATTCATCTTATCTTTGTTAAATTGCTTTGTCAATAATTGTTATTTCAATAACTTTGACCAAGACAAAGGCTCCAAAAATACCGAAAATATATCTTGCCTTTTCTATATAGAAAAGCCATTAATTTCCTTACATTTTGTCTCCACGGTCTAAATATCCACATTCCAGAGGGAAGGCTTTATAGATATTTAGGAAAGTGGGATTTCATTGTCAGTTTCAAATTATCGAAAACTCTAACTCATATTGATAGTATTCAAACATTAATGTAACCTTAAATACGTTTGAAATATTACATTAATGGACCATATTACGATAATTGTTGTTAAATATAATATTCACCATAATTTTATTTCTAAAACAATCACAATACTTATAAATTTTCCTATATATAAGGCCTCAAAACAAGAGTAGCAACCACATCGTAAGTGCAATAGAAAGAAAAATTCAAATTGAATTATTTAGTATGGCTAAAATCTCTTACCCTTTTGTCTTGTACCTTTTGGGCTTTGCTCTCTCAGGTTCGTGATTATAGCTAATACAAGTATTAATACGATTTCTTCTCTTAATTTGCTCCTCCTTTCATCATCTTTGATCTTTTTTCTAAAGATTCCATGCAAGATAAAGAAACCTACTATTATTATCATCATCATTATTACTATTATTATTTGGAGCACATACGCATATTACTTGTGTCTTGAAACAACTTTATATCTTCAATTAGTACTTTTTACTAATTAAAATATTTAGTTTATCGCATTTATGTATAAAAGATTGTCTTTCTTGCTTCAGAGTGAGCACATACTTAATGACAATATATTTGACTATTAACAATTCTATCCTTCTTGCTAATGGCATCATTTTGATTTTTGGAATGGTACTTACTAATTTCTCAATTTTGCAAGGAGTGTGCTTCTCGTAGTTGCGACATTCCAAAAGTGCTATCATAGGATAACATATTGGTGTTAAGATAATCGCATTTCCATCTTAAAATCAATTGATGTCAAGTGGAGTAACTTATGATCTTATCACTCCTCTTCACGTGTGACCTGATGCGTGGACCTCCTCACGTGTGACCTGATTTGTGGGAGTCACACGTAAAAGATTGAACACGCGTATTGATCTTATCACTCGTCACGTGTGACCGATCGCTTGGATTTTCTCACGTGTGACCTGATTTGTGAGGAGTCACACGTGGAAGATTGAACACACGTGAATTTTATTTTGAAGTGGTCACACTTGGAACTCCTCACGTGTGACCTAATTTGTGAAGAGTCATATGTGGAAGATTGAACACACGTAGAATATGCATGGACCTTATTTTCAGATGGTCACACTTGGAAGATTGAATACATGTGGACTGAATTTTTGAGATGGGGATACAAGTGGACTTGATATAAGATGGGTCGCACGCAATATGACTGGACCAATGGCCCAACTTTGATACCATGTTAAGATAACTGGATTTTTATCTTAAAACCAATTGGTGCCAAGTAGAGTAGTTTAGGATCTTATAAAGTGGTTTTAGAGTTTCTAATTTTTCGATATGAAACAAGTGTATATTATAATAATTGGCACCTAAGTTTATCTAACAAGCTCTTAAATATTACGGTATGATATTTTTTGACAAAAGAGACTAATTCCTTGATAGAAGCACTGGCGGAGGCACACTAGGGCGAGTAGGGGCTGCAGCCCCCACTGACCCATAAAAATCGTTAAAATTTCTATGTATTTTTTTTAAAAAAATTAGATATCTATGTATTTTTAGTTAAAAAAAATTAATTAGCCCCTACTGAAAAATAAAAGTACTCATATAGTTTAAAAATTATAGATTTTAGCTCCCACTGGCTCATAAAAATATTAAAATTTTTATGTATTTAAAAAAAAATTAAATATTTATGTATTTTTAGTTAAAAATAATAATTAATCTCCACTGAAAAATAAAAGTATTCATATAGTTCAAAAATTATGAATTTTAGCCCCTACTAGCCCATAAAAATGTTAAAATTTATATGAATTTTTTGAAAAAAAATTGAACATCTATGTATTTTTAATTAAAAAAATTAATTAGCTCCACTGGAAAAAAAATACTCGTATAATTAAAAAATTATGAATTTTAGCCCCCACTAACAATAATTACTGGCTCTGCCCCTTGATAGAAGCATGGAGAGCCCACATTTAAAATGATGTTTCACATGAATATTAGTTTTACAGACTGAAAGCTAATTTTAGTAAAAAATAAAAAGATTTGATAGATTCATCTACTCGTTAATATTTGTGGATAATGCTTAATTATAAATTTATGAATCACTAAC
The DNA here is from genome assembly GCA_037974665.1 of Ehretia macrophylla. Classification (NCBI taxonomy): domain Eukaryota; kingdom Viridiplantae; phylum Streptophyta; class Magnoliopsida; order Boraginales; family Ehretiaceae; genus Ehretia; species Ehretia macrophylla. Next base: position 38,691,705 of record CM075780.1, on the reverse strand, counting down.
TTATGTTGCTTATTTTTTCTGATTTGAATTTTTCAGTTGTAGAAGTAGTAGCTCAAGTGGACAATGGAAAAGATTGTGAGGTGGTTTTAGACCCAAGACAATGTGTCTTGGGATATTGTCGTCTAGAGTGTCGTCAACAATACAAAGGAGAAGGAAGTTGTAAACCAAATAACTCAATTATTTCTGAATGTGTGTGTGCATTCAAATGCAATTCAACAACTCTATTCTCAAAAACCACAACTAAGCCCAATGGAAATGGAAAATAACAACCACATGGACCAAGAAAAACTATTCCAATAGTTTTGATTGACATTAATTTGTAAAAAAAGAGATGACTCTAGTATATGTGAGATGACTGATGTCAGTACGAACTATTAGAATAGTAACTCAGTGGACCAACACTATTACAACATAAACATAAGAAGTTATATTCTGATAAACTTCGATGCTTGATGTAAGAGAGATTTCAATTTTTTTTCACAATGAAGAAATGATTGAATTATTGTCTCATTATCTGAATTTTACTTCTTAATATTCCTTTTTTTCCTATCAAAGATAGTTCTCATTTTATATTAATCTACTCTGGTTGGGGCAAAACGAACATTATGTACATCAACTTGTAAAAATGTACAAGAGCCGAAGGCACATAACCTACCAAATGCAGAGGCAATCTGCGTGCGTGACATTTTTTTTTTGTTGTCAGAAAATCACAATTTATTGACATGGAACAAGTACATATTATACATGAGACCGAGCCAACGTAACCCCAAAAAAAACGTACATAACACACAAAATAATAGGCCCACACCACATTGACCCAAACGTAACAAGACATGAAACCCAACAACACAAAAATACAGTGGCCCAAACCTTCAGGCCTGAACATACTCGAAAATCTAGCAACTAAACATAGCCAGATCCATCATCTCCTACAACAAACCCGTCACAGAAAACAGTAGACATTTTTTTTTTTTTTGGTTGAAAACAGCACACGTTGAGGGGAAAATGTCGCATTTACTGTTTGTTTTCTTTTAGTCTTTATTTGGTCTTTATTATTTAAAATATCTCAATTTCGTTCTTATTATTTTTAATAAAGTTTCAAATTCGTTCCTATTGTTTATTAAAAAAAATTCAATTTAGTCATTAAATAATAGGGACGAATTTGAAACGTTTAAGAAAAGAATATGGATAAAATTGAAACTTTTAAGAAAATAATAGGGATAAAATTGAAACTTTTGAAAAAAATAAGGATGAAATTAAAAAAATTTAAACAATAGGGATCAAATTAAAACTTTTGGAGAAATAATAAGGACAAAATTGAGATATTTTAAATAATAGGGACTAAATTAAAACTAAAAAGAAACAATAGGGACTAAATGTGAAATTTTCCCTTGTTTAAACATTTAAAATTGAAGTATAATTATAGTGAGATAAGCTAGCTCTCTCTGCGGAATCATCTATAATATACTAGAAAAAACAACACTAATCTGGTGCATGTGTGGAACGTACTTTTGCACTTGAAGATTCACCAAATAATGATTAGATTCCGTCAAATAATTTGATAATCAAGTTTCACCAGTCGAATTCTCAATTTATCTAAAAATAAAAGGCTAATTATATGTTAATCTTGTCATATCGATCTCTGAATAATTATACTCGAAAACCAATAATCACAAGCAGCCATATAAAACAATCGCCTTATAAACATTAAGTACCTAAAAAATCTGACCCCAAAAAAAAAAAAAAAAAAAAAAAAAAAAAAAAAAAAAAAACCTAAAGAGTCATCATAATAAATATACTAATCTCATAATGCTAACCAACCCAAAAATGCTAATTTTTTGGGAAATTATTTAACACAAAAATTCTAATTTGAGAATTTAGAAAAGCGGTGATTTCGAAATGTTAATTAACGTAAAAATTTTAATTTTAGATGCTAATTTCAAAATACTAATTACACAAAAAGTTTGTCGAGATTCATTATTTGTGTGTAACATCTCAAGTAATATAAAATATTTTATGAAACGGGACGCATGAAACAAATACCCGGCTGACTCCCAAACCTGAAGGTCATGAATTGAGATACACCTTTCAATAACACAAATATCAGAAAGACTAAGGCATTGTTTGGCTTAGTTTTTAGACAGTTAAAAGCATTTTCTATGAGTTTAGAAGCTGAACTAATTTGTTTGGCCCATTTTTAAAAGTACTTTTAGGTAAAAATTAAAGTGGAAAAAAGCTAAAAATTCAGAAGCTCCAAATTAGATCTTTTCAAAAAATGCTTTTATGAAGCTGTTTTACATAATGCGAGAAGCTTTTTTACGTTTCTTTTTTCTCAAATATACCCCTCCATATTTTTAAAGTCCGATATTACCCTTAAATTTTTTAAAAGCTTAACGTTGTGTAATACAGGCCAAACAGTCAACAGCTTTTGTTCAACATCACTTTTTACAAAAGCTCTACTCTAAAATCTCTACAACTCAAAAGTTGAAATTTCACAGTTAGGCCAAATAGAACTTAAAATACCTAAAATCAAAGATATATCTATTAGTAAACCGTTCGACCAATAAAATCAAGGATAAATCTATTAATAAAAAGTTTTAGCGAAACTGCCAGCACAGTACCCGGGCTCCTCGAAACTCTGTGCCGGCGACACTCAGCTCCCTATGAAAAAACATAGAAAAAACAAACCCATAAAAGCTCAGGCACATTCCTACAAAGCACACATATAAACACATCCAAGTGGGCCATTTTATCCATACTCTCTCTCTCTCTATACTTGCCGTCAACGAAACTGTCACTACAGATACTCTTTTGGGTCCTTCAGGTACTTACAGCCAAGATCCCTTTTTTTTATATTTTAATTTTTTTTCTTTTCTGGGTTTTAAATTATATTTTTTCAACTATTCAATAAAGCACGTAATTTGGTAGGGCAAGTTTTACTATTGATCCCTATTATTTACACTAATTTTTAAATTAATCCTCAATATTACAAAAATAATGCAATTAATCTTTAATATTTACAAAAAGTGGTACACTTAGTTCTTTTCGTTAGATTGGTGTTAAAAAGGATGAATCTTTTTTTAATGTTCATTTGAAATGACTACTATACCCTTCACAACCATTTGAAACGCCAATTATGCCTTTCACTTCCATTTGAAATGTCAATTGGGCCCTTTATTTTTTATCTTTTTCTTTTTTCTTCCTTCCCCTTACCTGCAGCCCTCAGCATGTCCCCACCACCTCCAAATCGCTCCCCCAACCCTGCCACCACCCCCAAATCCTAGAAACCCTCAACCACGCCACCACCAACGCCACAGCTCCTCCACACACAGGCCCGCGCCACCCCACTTCAACAATCTCCTCCTCTTCCCACTCCATATCCCGCAACTCACCCCACCACCAATACCCAGACTGCAATTCCCTCAGCAAGCGCGTGTAATATGTATGTGTTTATATATAATACATGTGTTATATAGATGTGTTTAAGTGTAATTTTTTTGCGTTTTTTGGCGTCTGATTTGTGTGCGTGTTTGTGGTGTGTGTGTGTGTAATCTGAGTGTGGGTGGGAGTGTGTGTGCAATTGGGTGTGGGTCTGCAACTGACGTGTGTATAATCTCCGTGCGTGTATGATCTGAGTGTGATTTTGTAAAATCTGAAAAAAAAAAAGTGTTTGTTGAAAAAAATAAAAAAGGGAAGTGATTGGAAAAGGGGGAAAAAAATTCAAGGTAAAATTACCGTTTTACCCTTCAATTCCGTTCGTTTTAACGTGAATTTAACGGAAAGGACTGAAAGTATAACTTTTTGGTAACATTAGGGACTAGTTACGCCACTTTTGTAACTTTGGGGACTAATTTGAAAGTTAGTGTAAACAATGGGGATCAATGGTGAAATTTGCCCTAATTTGGTACACGAAGCTTTTATTATGTGTGGTTTCAAGAAAATGGCGCGATCCACTTTGAGTCTATTGCTCTCCTCATGTTACTGAATAATGTGAAGTGTTAAGGTGATCATTATCTTTCGCCTAACAATTGATGTTTAGATTTTGAGTAACTGTTATGTGTTATTAGGCATATGCAACATATTGTTTGGCCTTATTAACATTATTCTGTTTTGGGAAAGGAAATGTGAAAAAAATAAAGAAATAAAAAAATATAATAGATCATGTTGTGTCATCTGTGTATTTTGATATGGTAAATGTAACTGGGATTTTATTTTTTGAATTATTTTCAATTGAGAAATGATATGAATTATATCCTGCTGCGTGATAAACATGCTAAAGCTGTAATATTTGAGGAATAAGTATATATTGATTTTGTATGTTGCATTGGTTTTTGATGCTATAATTCCATTAGGTAATGCAATTAGTCCTAAATAATCTGGCTTTAGACCGACTGCGAGCTTCAGAGGATCAAAGTTTAGGCAGGTTCTTAATGGCTTGAATTTGTTATGTGGCTCATGATAATATTTTCTTTCTGGAAGTTTTTTAAAGGGTTAGTATATGTTAACGGTGGTCTTAATTGGTTGGTTACGCTCGTCTTGGATGCTCTGTTTGTGCTACATTGCACTTAATCGGAATTGTGAAATATGAGAATGCAAATTTTGCTCCCTAAGCATGTGATCTTTAATTTGGTTATGCGTGTCTTATGTAGATGTTGTTCTATATTCTTGTATTTTCAAAGTCTTTGTTTATTGGGCTAAGAATGTAGGAAATGTTTGTAAACAAATTTTAGGTGTAGGTGGTTTCCTGACTTGGAAGAAATTTTGAGAACATCAAATGGGTGAGTCTGACGATAGTTTGAAGGCTAGAAGAACAGCTTTTGTGACTGTTGGTACCACCTCTTTCGATTCTCTAGTTAGAGCAGTGGATACCCGGGAAGTTAAGGAAGAATTATTTAGGAAAGGCTACACCCATCTTCTCATCCAAATGGGTCGTGGAACGTACATCCCAACAAAGGTAACTCTAGCCTTTGTTTCCTTGTTTAATTTGATATCATATATTGATGTTTTCGTTTATATTGAGTGGCTAATCTACAGTCTACCTGTCTCATTTCTTTTTGTTGCTTCATGTGGGATTCTTCATAGATACTCTAATATGTCTATGTGGTTTTCGATGCACCTTGCTTTCCATGTTGAAATTCTTCCTCATACCCTGTGCTGCTGAAATGTATGTCAAGTCATCAGTTCTGGATTTTTTCGGAACAGTGTTACATCTTATTTTTATCTTGTTTGTGAGAATTGATATTCTTCTCTTCATTAAGAATTAAATTGTCTTGAGCCAGGTTTCATTAAATATCTAGAAAGATGTGTTCTAAATGGTGTTAAATCCTGGTGAGAGAATAAAACAACTTCGTAATTTAAGAAGTTATGAACTTAGGGTCTGTTTCCGATCAGCTGTATATTAGTAGCTTCCTGACCATTTTGCTATCAGTTCCCACTTGAGATGTCATATCTGTTGACTAATTCACTCAAGAGAACATTATTATTTGGTCGCTTGCTTCTGTTGTTGATTCGGATAAAAATGAGTCTCCATGAAGTCTCAACTAAAATGATATTGATTGCTTGCAGAGGAGCATTAGAAGAATACAATATAACCTTTTGGATGAAGAAACCATCTTCTAGTTTCTCGTTATAGCAAGAAAGTGAAAACTCAGTCATTCAACCTTCTTATAATGTGATTGGTTGGTTGATTAAGGTAGGGCAACTCCTTTAAGAACAAACATTTTCTATTGGGAATTAATATTGTGTGTTGTTTTTTGTTCTTCAATGACTCTCTTCCCTGGTAATCCGGTTAGTCCTAAACAATCTACCTTTCTGAAGAACTAAAACAACAGGAACACCTACAGGCTCTCTTACCCTCCTGCCTTCCCTAAGCTCTGTGGGAATTCTCTTCCCTTTGTACTCCCCTGATACTCATATGTTGGGACCTTCAGCGGGGGTTGCACTATTACAGTGTTTAGGTTCATACATAGTTTGGCCTCTGGAAATGAGTGTATCCACTTTTAGGAAATTTCTGCTTCTAAGTAGTCATACACTTTCGCCTGCTACTTACATGCGCGCACACACACACAGAGAAGGAAAGTCTTTGAAACCCGTTATTTTTTTCCATCTGTTGTCATCAAGTATAGCTGATTATTTCAACTTTTCAGTCTACTGGTGAAAATGGATGCTTGGCTGTAGATTATTTCACATTTTCATCGAGTATAGCTGATTATTTGAGATCGGCCTCACTTGTCATCAGCCATGCAGGTAAAACCTTTTCTGAGTAATTAATTAGTTTGATATCTTGGTAGTGATTTTCTATTTAGCATTTCCATCTTTTGTTGTCTTTTGCTTTTGATCTCCCGTAGTACCATTTTTAGTTGCACCTGATTCTCTTATAATTATCGCCGTCAGAGATGAAAAAGTTGTCAATTAATGGAATTATAGAAGATAAAGTTTTCATGTACTTAAATTGACTGAAAATTTTCTTTGATTGTGAGAGATTTGATACAAGTGAAACACTATCTAAAATTTCTTCTTCTGATCTGTTGGAATCCTTGTAACTAGTAGGATCGACTACTATTCTTAACATTCCATTTCAGTACTATACATGAGAAAGAAATCATATGTGGTAAACTTTGCCAAAAGAATTTGTAAATATAAAATTGGTCGTTTGCTCTGACAAACTGTAGGTAATAAATATATCACTTTGGGATATTGAATTAAATTGATTTCTTGAAAATGTGAAGGATAGGGGAGGTGTAGGATGCGTCCAACTTGAGCAAATTGTGTGCACAAAATATCCTAGTTGCTAATAACCTATTCCTATTGGCCTGACCTTGGTGGTGAAATATCTTCGTCCGTTTGGACATTATTAATTGAGCGTGTATGCTACTCTAATCGTGATTATTGTTTGAATACTGTACTTTCCTTCATCTCAAGTTGAATATCATACTTTCCTTGTCGGACTATCCCAAAACAATTCCCGCCTTCCTTTAATAGGTTTTCTATACTATTATGCTAATAATATTTCTTTCAACACAAATTGAACATCTCACTATCTCTTTTTAGTTACGCCAAAATAATTTCCACTTTCTTGCATAAAACGTTATGTATATTATTGTAACAATATGACATCTAACATCCTCTTGTGTGGCCCACTTTTTAGCTTTTAAATGTTTAATAGTTCGAAGAGTTTTATTTGGCTCCACTTTGCTTTCCATTAAGATTATAAAGTATTTCAATTCAAAGTTTCTTCTTAAAATTCATGTCAAGACAAACCATGACATCCAATTTGAGTTAAAAAAATGAGGAAACCAATGAAGACAATATTTAATTCAGTTTATCTTATTGCAGGTTCAGGAACCATTTTTGAGACACTGCGACTCGGTAAACCTCTGATTGTTGTAGTGAACGAGGATTTGATGGACAATCATCAAAGCGAATTGGCAGAAGCATTGGCAGAGAGGAAGCACTTATTTTGTGCTCGCCCACAAACACTCTACCGGACCATTGCCGATATGGATTTGGAATCACTTGTTCCATACCAACCAGGGGATGCAACACCAGTTGCTAAACTTATCAATAAGTTTTTAGGTTTTCCTGATGAATAACGGAATGCTGGAACTCTACGCCACTCAGAATCAAAGAATTGTTGCATTCATTGGAGTAAGTCATCAAGATCAATCTCATTATTTGGTGTCTAGGTTTTGTTCCCGGTCGGTGAAAGGAAAATGAGTTCACTTTGGTTGTTAATAACATTGTATTACACCACCCCAGCATGCTGACCACCAAGAAGATCATTGAATTACTGACAGTGATCGATTAATCAACACGAATGATCTATCGAGACACTGGAAATTTATGATCACAGGCTAGCAGATAACATGAGATTACTATGTATCTTTCAACAGTTGTACTTGGCCCTACTTGTATTGAATTCATGTGCAAAAACGAAAACTTGACCTGTTTTTTCTGTACCAATGCTATAACGGCCACATGAACAATTGCAATGTAGCTGTGTACTTTACTTTTCTTAAAATTCTGAACAAGTTTTTTTGGTGTGTGAGAAAGACAGTATGGGATGAGGTTGGCATCAACCCACATGGATTTTGGTTTTTCCAAATGCAATGTCACTCTCAAGTCTGTAAGGTTGAGAGACAAAGGGCATCAAGATAAACACTCCTATACTTTTCTACCAATGCCCCGTGATTGAGTGAAGTTAAGTAAGAGACACGGGTTCAAGTCGTGGGAATCATAATCTCTTAGGTCAATTATAACGCTGGTTTAAGTTGTGAGAATAATTTTTTAGGTCAATTACAACAATTCTCTCTTCTTTTTTCTTCTTACATGGGAGTCATTTCCATATTTTTAAGGATCTAACATTATATATATATATATATTTTTTTTTTAATTTAAGAGAAGTTTAAGTCGTATAACACACATTAAAATATGTCAATTGCGAGAATTGATCTCGTAACTTTTTGCACTCACGGTAAGAAATATACTATTAGAGCAAAGGCTTGGTGGTCTAGTATTCAAATTTTACTCCAATAATTTTTTACTCTTAATCAACCTCTTATTTTAAAGAATTTTTAGCCTCCCAAAATTTGGGTAGTCGAACATCGTTATGAAGATCTTCTCTATTCTTTAAGGATCAAATAAGGATTTCCTAGAATTGTTTGGGACTAACAGTTTCATTACATTTAGTGGATTTGGAGCTTTTAAAAGAGCTGTTGGATTTAACGTTATAATATAAAAGTTAAAAATTACATGCAATAAATTATATAATAAAATCAATATTTTTCTTAAGGTTCGTACATAATAGAAGTTTCGTATTACGAAATGATTAAGTGCATGACTTAACAGAAATTAGGGACCCTCTCCTGATTCCCTGAAATCCAGGGCACTCGTTTGACTTTCCTAAACACAAATTCCGGATCCTAGTATTAGCATGTGCAATGTAACTTAATTATATTGCTATAGATTATTTTATAGCAGTTAAATTTCTGATTGGTTAAAATGCAATGTGTTTCACTACTTCTCATTGGTGATGCAAAGCCAATATCAATTTATCTACTGCCTCGAAGTTTCACAATAAGATGATAGATATTTGTATAGACAGCATATTGCTCTTCATCGAATAATGACTGCTATCTAAGCATGAAATGGTGCACATACTTCCAATTTTTGCTGATAGCAAGACAAAGACTAGACCCCCCTTATATATTACAAAGCAAGGGACAGAATGAAGGACACATATGATTCCTAATCATTCAGGAGAGAGAGCGCATAATGTTTTACATTGGTGAAAGATATTCTATTGGAGTGATTTATAAGTCGTGTAGTATATTTAACAAATAATTTGAGTTAATTATTTCAGACTAATTGATTTGAAGTCTATATATTCAATTTTTATATTTATAACACTAATTTTATTGGTGGCCCTAAAATTCTAGACTCGAGATATAAAAAATCTCGCTTGCGAGTTCGAGGCTCGAGAAGTGAGAGATTATGAGGGCTAGAGGTCATATGGCATATGACTCCATATGGCCTCTTAGACCAACTCCAACAGCTCCCCTATTTTTTTCTTACATTTAGGGGATTTAGAGCATTTACCCTATGTTTACAGATTCCCTATTTCAGTTTCACTCCAACAGCTCCCCTATTTTTAACCAATCCCTTATTTTATAGAATCCCTATTTTAGTTTTACTCCAACAGCTCCCCTATATAGAAAATTCTTACTTCTATAACATTAAAAACTATGGGGGATGGGATGGGGGATGGGATTTGATCCCCCAACAATAGGGGATCCAAACATCAAATCGTTTATCCCCTAAAATATAGGGGATCATTTGGGGGAGCTGTTGGAGCTATATAACACCAACAGCTCCCCCAAATTTGATGATTTTGGGCATTTGGGGGAGCTGTTGGAGCTCCCCTTAGGATGGGAAGCTGACTTTCATCTTTGTCAAGTGGCCAAGCTGGTAAATATGACCTCCTAGCTAAAACCAACCAAAGCTATACTTCACTATTTCACATTGCATCCCTCTCTATCTCTTCCTTTCTCTCCTTCCACTCTTTGTCTCCTCATGGAAGATACCACCATTGATGCTCCTTCAAGCTCACCAGACCTCACAGAAAACAACCATACACATAACCATCACAACATGGAGTCTCAAAACCATCCCCTCCAACACCACCATGCTCCTTTCCCTTCTACTTCTGTTCTTATGATAGTCATTCCCATCATCATCATCATCTTGCTTCTTGCAATACTTCTACTAATCACAATGCTTCGACGCGTTCAATCTGCTAAAGGAAATGGTAGCCGTAAAGCTAGAAGCATAATCAACAACAGCAACTGCACGTTCATTGCTCATAGCACCATAACCATCAGTTCCAGTCCGGGTAAGAAAATTTACAACTCCACGGTCTATAACTTGTTTCTTTTTCCATACACATTACGCAATGAGTGCACGTTTACATATAAGTCATCCATCAAAGTTCAACACATGATGTGGATCATGGTAAGAAATTAAATTTACAACTCCGTAGTCTATAGCTAATAGCTTGTTTCTTTTTCCATACACATTACGCAATGAGTGCACGTTATATTTAACAGATATGAGTGGCTGTCTGTACGGAGGCAGCTCGACGCGCATACCTCAATCGAAACTCAGAGGAGTTCAAGTATTTACCTACAAGGAGCTGGAAATGGCTACAAACAAATTTAGTGAAGCAAATGTGATTGGAAATGGAGGCTATGGAGTTGTATATAGAGGGATTCTCAGTGACGGCACAGTTGCAGCAATTAAGATGTTGCACCGTGAAGGGAAGCAAGGAGAGCGTGCTTTTAGATTAGAGGTTTGTGACTTCATTTATTACCTTTTTGTTTTCTTTCTCTCGACCCCTCATAATTTTTCTCTTTCTTTTTGTTTTATCTTACATTTTGATGGATTCGACCCTTCTTCAAATCCCGTATAAACCCTGACTGCCCTTATCTTCTGGGAATTTAATGAAAACTTGTGGATAAAAAACGTATAACTGAAAAGTGTGTGACTATGTGCATGTTACATAGAGAGAAATAGCAGCATATCACATGCAAGCAAGTGTAGATGTAGTCTGCTGTCATTATCTTTTGTTCTCAGTAGTAGTTAAAAAAGATATATTGCTTGAATGTTGACTTAAGTGCATGATTGTGATATTATATTAGGAGAATTTTAGATTTATTGTTTTTGAGTGTTAATTGTTATTGAGTATTTTCTAATGCTTGCTCAAAGGCGCAAAAGACAAATTGTATAGGGTGCGTTGACTTCTTTTTTCGAATATTGTTATATATTATTTTTTTTTATAGTTTATTTATTACTTTTTATATATATACTTAATTAACTTGTTAAAAAAAGAAAAAAAAATTGTTAAATTAGTATGTCAATTAAATATAAATATAAGAAATTAAGAATAAATTATTAAAAAACGATGATATCTAACATTATTCGATTAAAAATGAAGCTCTTGCCACCTTCTAAGCCATTACAACTCATAAGGAAAGTTAAGCAACATCTCTCTCAGTTTCACAAAATCTTCCTGTCAACTCTGCATTTCCTTGACCAAAAAAAAAACAAACTCTGCATTTCCATGTACCTACATTGATGAACACACGTGGTCATTAAACAATGTGACAAAGACACTGCTTGTAATCTATTTTTGCCACGCTCCAAATCTAAAAAACTCCGAACTTACAAACGACGCTAATGTCGTATGTTTAAAAAATAAATATTTTCAGCTTTAAATTTACTAATTCAAAATAATTAACTTTGAGTTACTAACTAACTTCATAATATATAAATTACTCTCTTATCATGTATCCTGTTAACGTGAAACGTTTGCTGTAACTTTCCTGTTTGTTTGTCAACAAATGCAGGTGGATTTACTGAGCAGATTGCAATCTCCTTACTTAGTTGACCTACTTGGCTACTGTGCTGATCAACATCACAGGCTTCTAATATTTGAATACATGCCTAATGGTCCTCTCCAGCAACATCTCCACCCCACAAACAATCAATCCAAGCCGTTTAACTGGGGGACCAGACTGAGGATAGCCCTTGATTGTGCTAGAGCCCTGGAATATCTCCACGAACACACAACACCATCAGTGATTCATCGTGACTTCAAATGCAGTAACATCCTCCTAGATGAAAATTACAGAGCCAAAGTGTCTGATTTTGGGTTGGCTAAATTGGGTTCAGATAAGATCAACGGTCTGATTTCTACACGCGTGTTAGGGACCACTGGATACTTGGCCCCAGAGTAAGTACTTCATTATCTACAGTCCCTCTGGTTTTTGTTTTTTTGTTTTTTTTTTTTTCCGGTGATCTTCGAATTTACAATTAAGATTCTGACACTAAAGTCCGATTTTTAATGTTTTAGGTGAGGTCATGTTTATTAGCATAGATTAGCGTGGCGAGGGATGGTGTTTTCAGAATAGAGAGGGTCAAGACTTTTTTAGGATTCTCATTAAAATGATTATTTATAAGAGTACTATTAACATGTGGTCCAAACTATTACTATTGTTATGTGGGTTCAAATTGATCTAAACTTAATTAGATATTTGAAAAATAGTGCCTAGGTCGATGTCAGATTTTGACCACTACAATGATAGAAAATTTGCATGGGAAATTCTTTGGCTTCACGGACTTGGATCCTCTCATTTACTTATCTTTCTTCTATTAAATGATGTGCATCATTGGTCATGAGATTTAGTTTTTTAAAAATTTCAATTATCCATTTGACATTTTAGTTTTTAAAAAAGGTAGTTAAATAAACTTAAAATGAATGGTTTTAAAATGTCAATTGGAAACCAAATCTCATGGACCATAATGCACTTTATCTGATTAGATGAGAAAACAAGTAGATGAAAGATCCAAATTTAGGATTACCAGCGGGTGCTAAACCTTAAGATACATGACCTCATCTCAAGTAGGCACAGTAAGTTAGTTAAACAAAAAATCTATCATAATTGACCCAACAAAATTAAACTTTTGATTAATTTGAATCCAAAACATGGGTAAATCTCTTACGGACACTCCAAAAGCTCCAAGCCCATTGCATCTTCATCTCATAGCATCACAACTACTATGAAACTTAAGAGCTTTTCATAAAAACAACAATCACTCAAAAATGATCACAAGCTTGTGTCTGGCGCATGTCTTTCACACGCTAGAGATGCCATGATCGTTTTTTAGCCTAACTCTGAATTAGAGTTCTTTTTAAAAAACGACGAGTGTATCTCACGCACCAAAAATGTCATGATCGTTTCTGAAACTTACACACAATGATGCACATGGACAGGCCACGGTCCCCATCGGACGTAAAGTCATTTTCTCTATTCCTTCAAGGCTTACAGCTAAACAGAAAAACTGAAATCTAGCTGTGGTCCATCTCTGAATCTCAACATGAACTGCATAGACAATTTGCACAGAAAATCGTTGAAAAGTCTCTATTTTTCATAATTGTTTAGGACAAATGTTTATGTATAAGAAGCAATGTAACACTAGTTTTAAATGCTTTGTTACTTCCATATTTAGGTATGCTTCAAAAGGCAAGCTTACTACAAAATCAGATGTGTACAGCTATGGTGTGGTTCTTTTAGAGCTCTTGACAGGACGTGTACCCATTGATACTGAGAGGCCTCCTGGAGAACATGTGCTCGTCTCTTGGGTCAGTTACTGTTTTCCATCATTTTTGCTTTTGGCATTTATCCAAAACTTTCATCACATTACACACTCCTAGTACAGATTTAAGTTAAAAGGTTCAATGAATTTTTAAGGGAATCTTTGAAATCAATTCAGATTGATATTACTAAAACTCATACGTGTAGGTCCATTAATTTTTTCAAATTGTAAAATATCTTTATTTATTTGTACGTTAGATCATGTAATACCATTTTAATCTCTTATAGTCCTCAGGGTAAATTCACTTTGTATCCATAATATCTATAGTCGTCTGACACTTATTACTCCTAGCTTTCATGACATTACACAGTGCTAGTACGGAGTTAAGTTGAAAGGTTCAATAAATTTTTAGGTAAACTACAAAAACATCTTTCATTTTTTGTACATTAGATCATGTAATACCATTTTAACCCCCCTATAATGTTTCACTTTGATACTTATTATCGTCCTGTTAGAAAATTAACAGGGCAGGTTATTATTGCACACTTTTGGACTAAATTACCCTGCACATACCTGCGATCCAAACACACACACCCCACACACCAAACACCAAACACATAATAAATTTGGGGTTGGGAGGTAAAGGCTTGGGGTATAGGGCGTGCGATGGTCGAGTGATTTTTTTCTTTTTTTTTTTCTCAAGGATAAATTTGCTCTCACAATAGATTATAAGGCTAATGTACTAATTACACAATTTTCGTTAAAAGTTTCACTTTATTATAGTCAACGCAGTCAAAGGATGATAAATGACCCAAATAACACGTGAACAGTAATTAGTATCAACGCCTATAAATATTAGAGATACAAAGTAAATTTAATACTATTCTTTAAAAATGTTACAAACAATCTCCCACCACTATCATTAATCAAATACGAGGATAATGAGCAACAGTAACACCATCAAGTCTAATATATAATTTCGACAAAACACATAAAATTTTTTCACAATTTACCCATTAATTTTTTCATATCGACACTTCTTAATGACACTATATTTGGGCGTCACATGTCAGACTTGCATAAAACACAAGATTCTTTTGTTAATGGTCAAAAAGTCTAAATTGACTTGTCTTACAATTTACATAGGCCCTTCCAAAGCTGACAAATAGAGAAAAAGTTGTGGAGATGGTTGATCCAGCTCTCCAAGACCAGTACTCCAAAAAGGAACTGATCCAGGTACAAAACTTGAATTTGCTTCTTTTCTTTTCTTTTTTCAATGACGAAATTATATTTCAAACTTAGAACTTTTAATTATAATTAATTACGACCTTTCCACCCAACACTTCGGTGTTCGGTTTGCTTCTTGACATCATAAATAAGCAACACAGTGGTTTGAGGATAATTCACTGGAAACTAACATTTTTCTCTTCATACTATGTCATTTTTACAGATAGCTGCTATAGCAGCCATGTGTGTACAGACAGAAGCAGATTATCGTCCATTGATGACAGATGTTGTGCAATCTTTGATTCCTCTGGTCAAGAATCACTCTTCTGTGTGTGCCTCCAACAATAATTCCTTAAGATTTACTCCAACAGTGAGTCCAAGGACTTGAAGTTGATCCCATAATCCAACTGGGATTTTCAAATGCTAACCGTTCTGCAGAACGGAGCATTCATCCTGTTAACTACCACAAGAAGTTTCCGAAATTGCTTCAGTCGACAAGCTTCGCACGTTCGGAAGAGAAGGCAGATTCACTAGCTTGTATAGAGTTTTTCACAAACATGATGTATCATGACAACAAAAACCTTTCGGGGCAGCGGCAAAATGGACCGGCACAAGTTACCTGAAACTGTACACAGTGAGGAAACTCAGTATTGTAGCATAAATTCGTTCAATATTTATAGCAGGAAATTTCAGATGAATAAATACATATCATCTAGTTTTTGAAAGAACTTAGTAACAGAATAATCAATGAATCAATAGTTGCTTTGCTTCTCTGAAGTTGATCAGTGTATAGAGAAGAGTTATCAGATATGAGAGCTGTAATTATTGTTAATTCAACTGTATTCTTTTGGCACAAAGCATAAAAACACATCATATATAGCAGCAAAGCCTCCATGGTTAAGCATAAGTGGATCATACAAAGGCTTTTATAAAGTGTATCTGCTCATTGTCCTTGCAGATGATATTCAACGAAACAAAGAATACAGAAAAATGGTTCAATTAAAAAGGAAAAAATACGACGATTAATCATGATAGTGAATATAAACTTCCTGTAGGTTGAGTTCTGTAAGTATTTTCTGGAACAATGTTGTGATGATTTAAGGATAGGTTGATGCCAATGCAGTCAATAAGGATCCATTTTTTCAGAAAGCAACTGATCGAGATTTGTACAGTAGATAAATCGAAGGAAAAACAAGGGAAACAAGCATACAAAAGAGAAATATGATTACAGCTCATGATAATATGGTACAGACCTCTTTGGTACCAAAAGGATTTTGGTAAGATCTGTCCAAAGCTATGCAACAAACTCTAAGATGATTCCCCCTGGTAGCCTACATACATATTAGCGTGCATACATATGTTCGTTTACGGATTTGGATCCTTTCGTTTCCCGATTCTCTCATCTCTAAGATGAGGTGAACTATGAGCCATTAGATTTGATCACTTAAATATTAGCCACCAGATCTAGACTAATAAACTACTAAACCACAATTCATTTATGAAGAAAGGTGTTTCAACATAAATTTTTAAACAAATGACTGAGATATAAAGGATCAAATCTGATGGTCCATATTTACCTCATCTATTACAAGAGAGAATCAAAAAACGAGAGGATCCTTTTCCTTTCGTTTGCACACAATAACAGGTGCATAAAGCAAGATAGGTGGTGGATGAAAATGATAAATTAGGAGAGGGTGTATATAACCAAAAAGAACAATTTTCGTCAAGCTTCAGCTAATGAATATTAATTAGAACACAAACTACATGGGAATGAATAAGCCAAAACACCTACTGGAGCTGAAAAGTACATGTCTCCCCTAAAACTATCGTCCTACATAATTTATGCAAAGTTGCTAACATGACTTGACATAAAGAATGCAGGTAGCAGAATGAAATTTTAAAGATAGATTTTCTGGTCAAAAGGAAAAATTGTCAATCAGTGAAGCTTTAACAGCCAAAGGAATCTTCAGCCTTGTTCAAGACCAACAGAGAAGAATTTTGAAAAAAAATTGAAATAGAGAAGTTGATGAAGCCACCTAAATAGCCATCAATTAAACCAGTGAGTATGGACTTCAACATGTGTTCTTTAACATTCTCTGGAAATGTTCAGATTGTCGAAGGTCAACTTCTACATCATGATTGATGAACGTGCTGAAGAAAACTAAAATCACAAAAACAAAACAATGGTGTTATTACAATTGGGTATTTTGTATTTGAACTTTCTCCCTCTTTTGTAACGGGTTTAAAGGCTCTGATTCCCAGGCCTCACAAAGTCTTATATTGTATCAAGACTTTGGGGAATGAATTACAGGGTACGGTAAGAGGAAACATACATGAATTTGGATGCAACCCCTCAATTTAACACATAAAGAACCTCCTCACCAGATTTTGATGGAGCAATCACTATTCATGTACACGGTTTCTTCACGCACCTTCTGCAACTCCTCCCCCCCCCCCCCCTCTCAAAAAAAAAGAAAAAAGAGAAAAACAAAATGGAAAAGATGAAATAGAATACATTCTATTCTGGTAAAGAATCCACAGAACAATCTAAGCATCCCTGTTTCGTGAATCTTGTCCAAGAATTAGAGACTCTAAATGCTACAACTCTATAGTTAAGAACCCAAGAGATAATTATGTACAAATAATTAACCATTTCCTAATTCTGTAGGAAAATTCTAGTGTATAAGATTTGCTGGTCTTTTGATCTAGCCTCTCTTTGAAAGGGTGAAAGAAGGGGGGAGCACCTGTGATGTTTAGTCATAGTTGGACAATTAATTTGACTTTGAAGTAGCAGCCTCATTGTTGATATTCTTCTGTTTGCTACTTCCTTTCTTGGTAGAAATGCTTGTGTCTTCTTTTTCATCCTCTTGAACTTTATTTTTATTTCTCCCAACTCTATCTGAATACTTCGCAAAAGCAGCTGTTAGTGCTGACTTGATGGTCATTTCAGGTTCTTTCTTCCTACGTTTGCTTGCATCTCCAACATCATCCTTAACTTCCTCTTTTTCGCTTCTGGAGGTAGACTCAACATTGTTATGAATAGGAGTTTCAGGAATAGGCGAGCAGTTTGGAAGTACACGCTTGAATGGCTCATGGAAAGTGTCATATAAGCGTTTTACCTGAAACAAACCAAGGTGAATAAGTTATAAATGTGAAAAACACACGACATATAGGAAGGGAGGGAAAAGTCACATCATAAACAAATGACCTAAAGCATATCAAAGGGTACTGGACTGCCACTAAATGAAATCTTAATTAGCCCTACCTGCCTGAACGCGAAACAAATCCTTTCTCATGAATAGAAAAGAGTTTCTCATTTGGCATGTCACTATCACAATTTACGTGTTTCATGAATGAAGTCAAAGCTGACAGCAAAGAGACCAGTTAATCCAGAGAAAATCTTTCTTCAATAATAAAGAGATAGAGGTAATGCCGACTGTCAAAACTGTCTAGGCTTCTTGTTGGAGGCAAAAGAATTTCCTACAGAACTATAAAAGTTGTTTCCTCCTAGATACAAAGATTGATAGCTACAGAATCTGAAACACAGTCAAAGAGAGAAGAAAGATCAAATAATAACATCAAAAATACCTTCTGCTCTCCTATGCCAGGGCAACGAGCTAAATCTTCCATGGATGCATCCATTATATGTGAGAGAGACTGCAAAGGAACTATAATCAGGTTGCTAAAGAAAAGAGATAGAAACTTATAATAATAACTGTGCATTTTACATCAGCAGGCTTACCCCAAATGTAGAACCGAGAGTAACTACATCTGTCTTGTTAACATGTCGTACTGCTGTGAGCGCATGATTTAGCTTTAGCACAAAGAAATTCCCCTTAGTAAAGTTATTTTAAGAAATCATAGCGATAATACTCACTTTCGAACATACATTTATCACTGATAAGTATACATAATTATAGTAGCCAGAAGACCCCAATGATAGATACACATACCCGTGATAGATAATCTGTATCCATTTGGCCCTGAATAAGATCAGCAGGCTTGTTTTCATAAACTTTTATCGTCTCCAGGTACCTTCCACATTCCTCCAAACTAAGAAGAAATAAAGGTTAATGTTCTAAGAAGCACCTATCAGTTGAGAAAAGCTTGCACATAATGTCGAAATGAAACTAGACACCAGAATACATCTTCAAGCAACAATATTTAGTAATACTTATCAAGCTTGTGATAATTGTGGAAACCAATTATAGCTTTGTTATGCTTTGCTTTCGTAAAGGATTATAAATATGCCATAGTTATATTGCTGAGCGATTCAACTAAAATTTTTGTCATGCAGCATGCAATACGTGACATCTATTAAATCAATTCATTGCATAAATAGAGTACCTCCAACCACATAAAAGAGTGCAATCATGAAGAAGAGCTGTTTTTGTAACTTCAAGTAAGGGCTTGACGACATCTTCCTGGAACAAATCACTACTATGTCAGACAAAATCTTAAGGAACACTAAGAAAACAGTTAAATAGAAAAGCCACCAGAAAACACATAAGCTTATTCTTTCTTCAAGACTTACAACATCAACATAGCACAACACTACGCGAAGTCTGAAATTCTTCTGCAATTCCCTTATCCGAAAATACAGGTAGTCTGGATGAAGCAGGTGATAACGAAGACTACAAGAAAATGCACAGGTTTAACATCAGCATATTGTACAAAAGCATGCAGCAAGCACTACCTTTGTAACAGCAAGCATAAATTTTTCGAGAAGCAAAAAAATTGAACCAACACACAATCAGATGTAGTCTCATAATTCATGTGACCATAAAGCAAAATTAGGTGGCAACTTCATGACATAGTGTGATAGTGAATATGCAATCTAATTTATTTTGTTTGCAGTCTCCACTATTGAATGGCATTTATGCAGCCGACATAAGTTAGTCCATATATTTAACTTGTACGTACAGGAAAATTGATATTCTTGATTTCTAGCTTGCTTCAGAAAACACAGGAGGCCAAGTATATATAGAAGCATATAGCTTGGTTCTAGAGAGATATATGTCATATCCCTCCATTCAGTTGGGACTGTCCATGGTTCTATTATGGGAAATCAATATGAATAGTTCCCAAAAAATGAAGGAGACCTATATTAGCATAATCATGATTATTTAATAGACATTTTAAAATCTTCATAATTTCTGAAATATAAATATGGAACTACAACCCAGTTTTAAGATAATGGAAAGATAAAACTCACATATTCCAAGTGATAGCATAGAAAATAATTGAAAATATGAAGAAATCCAGTCAAACCTCAGGTAAAGTGCACAGGCGTTTTGACCCAATTGGTAATCACACAAAACATCTGCGAAAGCCCACCTCACATTCCTTATATATTTCAGCAAAGGATTTCCTTTCTGCAAAACAAAGATGTAATTAAGGAAGTCAAAATACATTTTAGCAGCTACTAAGCGCTACATCATGTGCACATCAATCATAGCCTAGTGTCTATGTCCACCTGACAGAGCAATTTATTTTCAAGCTTTGGACATCGATATTCTGGAAGTCTTTCAGATGCCATTTTATTATAAATAACATGGAAACAGAATTACATTATGCATCAATTATTCCCATCTACTAAGTGACAATCAACATCATAGATGCTGGGAATATATCCTAAATAATGCGCACTATTTACCAATCAGCAAACCATATTAATTAGTATCTTCTTACTAGACGGATTGAGTATTTTCTGCTTCAATTATCCTCTCTCCAGCATCTTGTACTTCATGAAGTCAGATATAGCAATCCAAAAGACTGAAGTTCAGTTGCATTTTTTGCACTTTTTTCTTCCTATTGTTGCCAATATATTATATTCATGTTAAAGACATAGTTTTTACCCTTGAATTAGCTTGTTTAGTGTATGCATCTATGAAATAATATTATTCTACTAGCCATTTGAGTCACCCTGTTCATTCTTCCAAATGAAATTCTTACGTGGCTGCTAAACATTTAATCTGATTAGGTTTCATGTGTGGATGAATGAAGGTCATGCTTAAGAAGGATTAATTCCTTATATATACATATAGTTGAATTGACTAAATTTTTCGGTTTCATCTTCAGTGATGTCTAACATGTGCAGGCAGGATAATTGTGCCTGCGAGATATTAAGCACTACAAGACCTAGGTAGAGGCACAGAACCAACACCGTGCTCTACATTCTACTTAGGCTTATTACATATTGGGAATAAAGAACGATGTGATAGACAAAGAAAGGTCGTCCACTATCAATTTCTTTGAACTTGTCCACCAAACTTGTTGACTGAACACTTTACACATGTGCAAAAATGAGTATACCAAGAATTTGATTCCTTTTTTCACCTATTTGGACACTTAAGCGATTCCATAGTTGCATCTTCATATATGGCATGTCCCATCTTGCTTCTATAGCAATAGAAGGTTCATAGTATATTATTTACATACACAGATAATAGTGTTCACTTGTTTCCATTTAAGTTTTTTGATCCTGTTGATGGAAGCCCCATATTCATCCATATAACCATTAACATATTTAGACATCCATTTGACAGAGACCGGTTAATCCAAGATGGACCTTCTCCTGCATAGACCATTCCCTTTAAGAGAACCACAGAATTTAGAATGGTTATAAAAAGAGCACCCAAATGTACAGCCGATAAGAATAGCATCTTTTGTCCACCATTAGCATTGCATTTGGCCGTGGAAAACAATTTGTTTCTAACAGTCCAAAGACAAACATATGCTCAAAAGAAGAAATACATGGTGTAAGTTCTATACGAGCGAATGCAACATAAATAACCAAAACATAACACTTAAATAACAATAAACTACATTTCAGGCAATGGCTCTATATCCAACGCTTGCCACAAGCATTAGAAGAAATTGAATTCACTGACAAAGTCTCAACATTCCACATTTTTTACCAGCATAAAGACTAATTGTGTAACCACTTGAAACTCGAAAACCAAAATAGAAACAATGTAAATCCTGGTACAAAAAGGAATTAACACAATAATGCGTGATTTTATTAGGTATCTTTAAGCATATATGAATCTCACCTGTCTATGGCTTACTAGAATCGCATTCCGACTTGTGCCTACAGCAGCAGAAGCTGAAATAGGCTGTTGTGTGGAAGATGTCGATGGACTCTCCAATGGACCGCTTTGCCTATTACCAAAACTAACACAAGTAAATAACAACCCCTAATTAACATTTATAATATAATAAAACACACAATACGCAAAAAATAAGAGTCAGTGCACGAAGCTCCTGCTATACGTGCAGGTTCCTATAAAGGTCTAATGCACAAAGTCTTTCCCTTGCATTTCTGCAAGAGGCCACACCTCGAAAAAACACTTAAAAGGAATAGCGATATTGTGTCGAAGATGTGGATAGAGTCTCCGAACCACTTTGCCTATTACCAAAACTAACACCAGTAAATAACAACCCCTAATTTAACATTTACAATGAGACACACAACACGTAAAAAGAGCAGCTGGTTCATAATTGACTATTGCGCAACATAGCACGACTATTATCCAAAAATCACTTAATTAAAGAACTAAAATAATAACAATGACAATAATAATAATAATAATAAGGAAATGAACCTTGGAGGAGCGGCGGGTGGCGGCGGAGGAGGAGGAGGAGAGTAGAAATCGGAGTTTTTGATGAAATTGAAGGCTTGGGAGAAAGAAGGGGAGGGTTTAAAGAGGGTGGAGGAGGACGGCGTCGTTTTGGGTTGGGAGCTCTCGATTACTTGTTGGTAGGATGGTATCTTTATTACGAATTTCTCTTTCTCATTGTCTGCTCGTCCACCTCCAGGTTGTTGCTCTTCCCGCCCGTCTGCCTTCTCCATTTCGTCACTGTTTCTTTGTCTTTTCGCTTCTTTTTTGGCTTTTACTTCCTTCTTAAAGTGGGCAACTTTTGGGTGTTCCTATTATTTATTCGAATTCTATTTTTTTAGATTTTCTAATTTTCAGATTTTTTTTTCCTTTTGAAATTAACTATTTCTGCTATCTATCCGTTAAAATTGACCTGAAAAATCGTATATTAAGATTATTTCTTAAATAGTGATTTCTTTAAATATTTTCACCCTATATTTCAACTATTTATTTCATTCAAAATATCTAACGTTTTTTTATTTTTTATAATTTAAAATTAAAATGAATAATTGAGATAATGTGTTAGAATAAACTATTAATTAGAAGAGAATCGTCAAAGACCTTTTGCTCTAGTGATATGACACTTGTTTATACAAGAAGTTTGTGAGTTCGACGCAGGTTTAAATTTCGCTTGTAACATTTCACAACCTTAAACCTCTCTTGTATAAAAAAAAAATTAAAAAGAAAAAAAGAGAGAATTTTTATCCATAAATCATCATAGTGACAAACATAAAAACAATCATTTTATATATATCCATGAACATATATTTAAATCATAAGGTATTTTTGACACATGCCTCTTCCACTTTGCATGTATGAAAGTCAAATCCCACATTTATTAAAAAAGAGACTGACACCTCTTCTATCCAATGGAAAATTATTCTATGCAACAAGAGACAGATGACGTGACAAGTAAATGGAGAGAAAGTTGACATGTTGCATGTCATTATGTCTGTGTTGTCATATGTTTTGGCTGAAATGACATGCATAAATACAAATTCAAAATATTAAATTTTAAATGATCAAAATAGACAAGCAAGTGATGAGAAAAATTGTTGTCAAATGACCATATTAGGTCCCTTACATGTTCACTTACTTGTTTGCAGTCATTAATTTTTTTGATATTTTGTACGTGTAATAAAGTATGATGCAAAAATTTTTGCTTGTACGTGTGAGAGAGTGATATTGCCAAACTCCATGCAATATATATAAAAAAAAAATCACGCAATCCATCTGCGGGAAAAGTGCATGCAGTACAAGAGTGGCTTAGCAATTGTCCTGGTCTTCCACAAAATATTTATTTATTGAGCGTATCGTTATGAAAACGTAATTAAAAATTATTTAATCTTATTCTTGAAATATAGCAACATGGAAGTCGTTATCTATAAATAAGGCAAAATTAGTTTTTTTATCATGCAAATAATGTCACGACCTATTTCAAAAAGATTTATTGTTGAAGTTAAATATTTTTCATGTGGTGAAAACGTGCAATAAATAAAAAAATAATATTAGTTTATATTGAGCAACCAATGTCCTATATAATGTGAATGAAAATGTTAAAATATATATACATAATTAATGATTTAATTTCAATTAATAGTGACTATTTTTGGTGATATATAATGCGTAACCTACTTAAAGCAATGTTGGATTTTAAAAAATATAAAATAGTATATTTGATAAAAAGAAAAAGGAAAATAGATCCCCCTATTATGTAAAAATAATTTAATAAAATTCTATTTTGAAAAGTTTTTAAATGAGTAAAATAAAGTAGCCTAACTTATATACTGAAAAGATACTTTTGAGCATAAAAAATTTAGACCAAACACCAAAATTTTGTGCTATTGATGATCTCCGGTTCCATCTTTTGATGTTTTAGCTTGGATTTCTCATCTTTTTTGCTATGTATTCATGTTAGTGGGCTATATTTTGGGCTTGAGTCTGTTGTCTATTGATGAACCTATATGTTTTGGGTCGATTAGTTGTTTTGGGCTTTTGTTTTGTTGTTTTATTTGCAAAGTAAATTGAGGATTTGGATCCTCTCAATTTTGAAATGACGTACACGGTCATCAAAATTGTTTCTCTTTGATTTCAACTATTACATCTAAATTAATAACTATAAACTTTTAAAAAGATAGTTTGAAATAAAATTTAAAATAAATAGTTGAGAATTAAAAGAAACAAATATAATGATTCATAGTACACGTCATGTAAAATGAGAGATTGATAAAATGAGAAGATATTTATCACTAATATGGACTGAGTCTTCTGCTTAATTTTATAATGCAAGTATATTTTATAACTACACTACACACCCGAAACGAAAAGAAGAAAGAAAAAATAGTTGCTATCTTGTGAAATCTAGGGTCTTTTGATTTAAGATTATTTTTTGTCGGGTCGATTTAAGGTTCAATACGGCAAAATTGAAATACTTATATTGATTTATGTTTCATGCGCGAGAAAATATGATTTCTCACTCATCTATTAATAAATTGTTGTCGCTATCAAAACCAATATTTTTTAAAGTTCACAGGGTACATGACAATTATTTCAAGTTTTATTTTTTGTCTGAACAATTATTATATAAACCTTTTCTTTTTGTCATTATCATTATTATAATTATACTATAAACTCTCAAAACAAAATATCTATCACCCATGCCTTGCTCTGTCCAACATAAATTTACTCTCTTATTTAACGGGTCCTTAACGTCGTCCAATTGCGTGAGAGTATCGCAATAGTGATCATATTATTATCTAATAGCCTAATTTTCAATCACTCTATAGTAGTAAAAAACCATATTCGATTTTAAATAAGGTATGTTTAGTAAGTGTTAAAAAATGGTATTGTTGAAATAGTGTTTGTTCAACCAATAAAAAAAATAATGTTTGTTAAGCATATGTCACGTAGTTATTATTATAAACACCAACCTAAATTGATCATCAATGTTATTCTTGATGGGCTGTTGTTTGAAACAGTGGCAAAAAACCACACACTTCATCAATAAGGCTAAGTTATGACAAATCCCCAGACCCAAATCTTAAAAGTATAAACTTATTCCACTTCTAGAGCCTATAAAAATAACCATATATTGGCCCAACTTGACAAGGTTGTCTGTATATGTAAGATGGGCCGACAAGGTCGAATACTCAATGTAACATCAAAAGTCCATTAGTGACTCATAAATAATTGTGACTATGCACACAACATTCCAACGATATAAAGAACTATGGCCCAAATAGTTGTTCTGTGTTAAGTACTTGAAATATATTTATATATGTTATGGTCCAAAAATTGCAAGAGTATTTACATAATATTAATTTACCATTTGTACGTGTGGGTAAGAATATACGCGATAATAATAATAATAATAATAATAATAGCAATAACAATAAAAGCAATAATAATAGTACTACTAATACTTCTAACTTTTTAATGATAATAAAAATAAAAATAATGTTAATACTAATAGAATTTGAATGATAATGTTCTAAAAATAATATTCATTAATACTGTGAATTTATATTATTAAAACTACTACTACTAATTCTAGTACAACTAACTATTAATAATAATAGTATTACTAATAATACTACTAACTATTAATACTTATAATAATGTCAATAAGAAGAGAATGTTTTCGTAAAATTACTACCATTACTACTACTACTACTAGTACAACTAATACTATTAACTATTAGTAATAATAATTGTAACGCCCGGGATTTCATCACATTTTTTTAAATAACTGTTACATAAACTACTTGAACATTTTATGTGCATTTCTTTTCTTGCTTAACTGCTTTACTATTAGGCACTATTCATAATAATTTTGACCGTCTTAAATGCTCGATTTAATATTTTTCCTAAACCACATAGCATATAAAAGGAATCGGAAACTTGTCATTTTGGACTTTAGAGCCCGGAAGCATGCGTTTGAAAAATAGTTTTTGCTTCATTTTAATAGTGTTACGTATGTAGAAACATTAGTTGACTTAAGTAGCATTTAATTGGAGATTTAAGCCTAATCGACTAAGTTTTTATGACTTTTGACTTAATATTATACAACTTACTCGTACATACACTCAACATATTACAGTATACATCATACACTCATAAAAATAAAAGCTAAAACTACCCAAAAGCCCCCCCCCCCAAGAAACCTGACAGCCCTAGGAGCAAAGGAGGAGGTTTTTCTTCAACTTTGGTGCATGAAATTGGACTCTTGGCTTGATCTAGGAAGAGTTTAAGGCAACTAAGAGCTCCTACAACTTGCTTGCATCATCTAATCGTGAGGTAGTTGTACATTTGGTTGATTTAAAGTTTATGTCAAGTTTTACAATTTTGAGATTTGTTGATTATGCCTATAGTTATGCTCATATATTGTTATATGCATGCTTACTATGATCCCTAGACCATGATTGTGTTGTGTATTAACTTTTGGCATGGTTAAAGCTTGAATTCTCAATGAAGATGATGAATAGTAACCAAAAGTTAGGGTTTTGATAAAACTTGCTAATTAGAATGAATTGAGGCATCCTTTAGCTGCTCTAGGCTCTAGTGAATCTAGTTGGGAGGCCACGTGAAGTTGAATCACCTGAAATTAAGCAAAATGGAAAAATTATCTAACTTTAAAAAGGGAATTTTTTATGTAATGCAATCCGGGCACATTTTGGCTTTGGATTAGGTATCCTTGGGGTATGAAAGCACTTTTGGTACTTTTGTTGCGTGAAATTGGGGTCTGGATAGGGTAGGTGTAGTTAAAACCTGCTTGGGGCCTTCCCGAGCTTTTGCCTCCAAAAATAGGTTTTCATGGCCTTGAAATGTGTCTTTTAGCTTAATTAGGAATGTAATATGGTTAGATTGTGGTTTTGTAACTTCGAAATTCTTATAGGAGAAGAATAACTTGGTTAAAGAAAAGGGAAAAGTAGTATTTGACTACTTTGATGCTTTTAAGTGTTATAGATGTGTTATTATGTACTTATATGATTATTTAAAGTGTAATTGAGCTATTTGAGAAGGTTGTGTGAAAAGATAAGTTGATTTTCTCTTTTGGGATTAGAACCTTGAATCTCGTATGGAAGTAAAATTGCTTAGTTGTCAAAGGGGAAATACTGTCAAAGTTTAATTAAATATTGGAGATTGCTTTCTAATTGATTGATTAGGTGTTTATATGCATTTGTATAGCATGTGTATACCCTATTGGTGAAGTTTGTGATTTGAGTTGCTTAGCTACCTTGTTGGGATATGAGCATATTTTGATTGTATTGTTATAATACTTCTAAATTGTAACTATATGCGAGGGCATTAATGAGTTAAATGCATGCTAGAGAATGAGAGGTACATGATAATTGTATTATATTATAAGTTTAAAGTGTAGTCTATTTTGTTGCTATGAGGTGGAATGATTCCTTACCTAGGCTGTTAGAATTCTAATGTAGTGAATGTCATTTTGCAAGATCAAATAAATGATTTAAAGTTACTTGCATAGTATTATGTGATAATATGTTGTATTTTGTCTATATGGTTGTACTATTCTTATTACATGTTAGTGTCTTGGAATTGGTCAACTAATAATTAATTACGCTTGTATGGAGTGTTTATTTACTTGGAAAAGTTTGTAAGTTGAGCCATTAATGTGATTTTATTGTGTTGGTTACGAATGTCTCTAGGAGATTCTTTGTGATAAGTATATGTTCTATTACATGCTAGGGTTGATCCATTGAGCCAATCCAAGGTGTTGAAAGTAGACTGACGCAAGTTCTTGTATTATTTAGCTACCTGGTAGAGGTAAGGGAGTCTTCATATTTTCTGTACATTTTAACTTATTTTATTGTTCTAGATTATAGTATTTGGTAATTGATAAAGTATATATGTTTTAATTACTTGCTATCTTGTGTTTTTTCTTGTTATATGTGACTAATTGCAATGGTGGCCTACTTTGTCGTCCCTCTTGTGTGTTGTATGATAATCTTGATTCTTGTGGACTTGATTCGGGGTTGTGCAACCTTTTCGGACATGGTAGCGTCGAGAAACACGGGCGGCATCAGGCTTGCCGTGCTCCCTCAACTACCATAGTGCTTATTCCCTTTCTCGCTGAGTATACTCCACTACCCCAGAGGCGTGGTTCACCTGCTGGGCATATGAACCTACCTCAGGAGAAATGATCGTAGGATCGGGGTACATCCGGAGTACTCCATGGAGGAGTAAGGGTTTGCCGGCACTCGCTTGAAGATCTTGACTTATGACTTGTGAAGAAAGACAAGTGGAACTGTATCTTTTTTATACGTGGTTAAATACTTGTCTAATTAACTTTGTTATTTTGTGTTGTATATGTTATTATTCTTGTTGCATCTCATGAAAGCATCACGTCCTTCACTGAGTATACATGTTATATACTCACTCTCGTTTCTAACACCTTTCAGGATCAGTGCTATATGAGGTAGAAAAGAAGGCTCGAGAGTTTCGTGTTGACTATGCTGGCTTACGTGGATTGTCATTGAATTCAGTTTTGTAATTGTAAAGTTAAGTTTAGAATGTATTGATAATTATGAATGGCTTGTAATGTTTTATTAACTTGTAATATTTACATTGTTGTCTAGTTGACTTGCATGTTTGTAAGGATGAAATGGATAAAGGTTGTGGATTATGGTCTAGTGGTGGTATGTTGATATTTGCAGGTTTCTAGATAGTCCTATATATAGGGGAAACTCCGTCTGTTTTTTCCTAAATTTGGTGACCGAGTTGGAATTGAGTTGTAATTATCGTGGCTATTAAAGCCTCCGGTCTTGTGAGGGATCGGGGCGTTACAATAATAATGGTAATAATGAGGGATTCTTTTGGTATTATTACAACAACTAGTACTACTAATAATACTAATAATGATTAATAATAATTATGATAAAAATCATAGATTATTTTGCTAATATTACTAGTACTACTACTACTAGTAGTAACACTATTATGTGCTAACTACTAATAATACAAATGTTAACAATACAAGATTCTTTTTGCAATATTAGTATAATAATAATGATTAATAATAATTATGATAAAAATCATAGATTATTTTGCTAATGTTACTAGTACTACTGCTACTAGTTGCAACACTACTATGTACTAACTACTAATAATACAAATGTTAACAATACAAGATTCCTTTGGCAATATTAGTACTACTACTACTATGAATATTCATTCTCAATAACAATAATAATATTGATAATAGTAATGTTAATAAGCAAAGATTATTTTGCTTATATTTACACTACTACTAGTAATATTAATAGTACTAACTATTAGTAATAATAATATTACTACTAATACTACTAACTTTTAGTAACACTAAAGTTACTACTAATACTATAAATACTATTACTAGAAACTAGTAATAATAATAATTTTATTAATAATACAAATGTTAACAATAAGAGATTTTTTTGGCAATATTACCATTATTACTACTACTACTACTACTACTACTAATAATAATAATAATAATAATACTGATAACAATAATGTTAATAATCAAAGATTATATTGCTAGTATTAATAGTACTACTTCTAACTATATTACTACTAATTATTAATAAGACTAATGTTACTACTAATACTACTAATTTTTAATAATACTAATGTTACGACTAATACTACTAATACTATTAATACAAACTAGTAAAAATAATAATGTTACTACTAATACAACTAACTATTAATAATACAAACGTTAATAGTAAGAGAGTGCGCAGAACATGTAAATGAGCTAAAGAATTGTGGATGGAAAAAAAAATTTGGGCTTCATTAGTTGGAATATGTTTATATTTACTCTTGAAATGATTTTCCAGTTTGGATCTCATCCAACTCTAATAAGAGACGTTTTAAGTCTTCATTATCGTACTTTTATTCGAAGCAACAATCTTTAATATTTATTTTTCACACAGTCCACAAATAAGAATGAGGTTGAGCGTGAATATAAAAAAAAGAATGCTTTGTGAGTGTATACACAGTCCACAAATAAGAAAGCAAACTAGTGTTTACACGGGGTAAAGACTGGTGACTCGAAATGTTTTTTTACGTGGTCATTATCTAGGGTATGTTTATATTTTAAATGGTCCAATGATCTCCATACTATTTACACAATAATAATATTAATAATAATCATAATAAAAATGAATTTAATTGGAATTAAACTAATACTAATAACAATACCAATAAATAATCATAGATAATGTTACAAGATTATTATCCAATGTTATTATTATTATGTATATTGTTAAGCATATCTAACATAACTATTGGGAATATGTTTACATCAGTGTGTGCACAATATCTAAATGAACATCAAAAACCAAAAAAAAAAATCTAAATGAGCAAAATAGTGCTGCGAAATTTCCAGAACATGTGGTAAGCCTTGAAATTGTAATCTTTCCATTATGGCTTAATTTTCGTTCAGTGGGTTACTTACAATGGAATTCATTATGTTATTGGTTGAAATGTTATGAAAGATAAAATTTAAAACCAAGAATAATAGTCAAATTTGTTGTCACAATCTCATTAATGCATCTCATAATTGCACCTATACTTCTTTTGTTGCCTAATTGTCGACATCTTAATCTTCATAATAAATGAACTAGTTAGTATTTGCTCATCTAGAAACCTACTCATGAAATAGCAAAGGAATGCTCAAGTAAGAAATTACTAATGCGGAAGTTCT
This sequence comes from Ehretia macrophylla, assembly GCA_037974665.1. Classification (NCBI taxonomy): domain Eukaryota; kingdom Viridiplantae; phylum Streptophyta; class Magnoliopsida; order Boraginales; family Ehretiaceae; genus Ehretia; species Ehretia macrophylla. The sequence continues at coordinate 38,660,451 of CM075780.1, read as the reverse complement.
ATAAATAATCCCAAGTCACGAGCGAACAAATGGAAGATATCCAACTCGTCCAAAAAAAATAGATTAGTTTGTTTGAGGAAGGAATAATTTTTTTCTGAGGTTAGTACAACTTCGTGTTTATAACCTACATTTATTAATTTTACAAACATTATGCTAACGCATAATGAATAATTTCGTTAATTTATATTTTTTCGTTAAAGTTATTATGTGATTTATCTCATACATCTAATATATTAATTCACACCATTTAATAAGTACATAATTTTTAATAATATAGTAATATGTTGTGTCCTATGGCTAGAACATTTCATATTGCAGATATATAAAGATGAATAACAACGTGGTCTCTACTATTATGATCGACTGCCGTGCATCAAATTCGCTAGAGTTAACCGAAGCTGAAATATGGAAAATGACATTTTCTTCCGAAGATGATGCATATAGGTTCTACAATGAATATGCACATGCGCATGGATTTAGTGTTAGAAAAGACACAATGCACAAAGATAAAGATACCGGTGTAGTGTTGAATCATCAATTTATATGTTATCGTGAGGGAACACGAGATGATAAACGCGTGCAGATGCCCAACCGACAACGGGAACATCGTGGATAAAGGAGAAGCGGTTGTAGAGCACGACTCTGAATTAAAATTAACAAATCAACTATGGATTACATCGTCAGTAACTTTGTTGATGAACACAATCACGAATTAGTACCCACATACGGCGTCTCACACCACCGTTCACACAGACACGTTGACGACAGACGTAAGAAATAAGCGCACATAATAATACGATCAGGCATAAAGACAAACAGAATAATGGATTTTTTCCACATTTCGTCCGGAGGATATCAAAACGCCGGGTTCCTCAGGAAGGATTTGTACAGTCAAATTAACCGCGACCAGTGTAAGAAAGTTGTCGATGGGGATACTATGGTTGTTTTGTCTTATCTTCAGAGGAAATTGGAGGACAATAATAGATTCTTTTATCATTATACAGTGAATGGCAAAAATCAACTAGACAAGCTATTTTGGATGGACGGGAGATCGAGGGATGAGTATGCAGTATTCGGTGATGTCTTGATTTTTTACGCGACATACAAAAAGAATGCATATCGATTTCCTCTGATCATCCTAGCTAAGGTGAACAATCACCGTAACATATGTATCTTTGGAGTTGCTCTGGTTGAGAACGAGACCAAAGATTCATATATCTGGGTGCTGAGCACATTTTTTTACTGCAATGGAAGCCAGGAGTCCGACATCGGTGGTCACCGATGGTGACAGATCAATGGAAGCGACAATTTCACTGGTTTTCCCTAACTCCGTCCACAGGCTCAGTCGGTGGCATCTACAAAGGAATACAAGTTCGAATGTGAAAATAAGAAAATTCAATCATATTTCAACAATTACATGTCGCTGAGATGTACCATCGATGAGTTCGAGAATCTCTAGAGTGATATGGTTGTTCGACACAGCCTTCAAAATCACAAGTGGATCATTGATGTATACGAGATGATACATATGTGGTCAGAGGCATATTTGCACAGAGATTTCTTTGCCGAAGTGAAAAGCACACAACAGTGTGAGGGCATGAATGCTTTCCTTAACAGTTACCTTGGTACCGATAAGAAGCTCATAGACTTCGTTAGGGATTATCATCAAGGGTTAGAGTGCTTGCGGATTAGTCTGATTGATGAAAAAGTCAAAACGAACTACACAACGCCAGTCTTAACCACCCCATTGGTAGGTATTGAGCGTCATGCATCTATTATCTATCCCCGAGCTGTTTTCTTGAAGATTAAAAAGCATATTGAATCTCAAACAACACTGTGGCACGATACAGTTATTTCGCACACCGTCGATTCTCGCACCTACGCCGTTGTGTAATATTTTATTCAACAGCAGTACATTGCAAATCAATTGCGAATGTAGGAGGCTTGAGTCATCAGGGATGTCGTGTAAGCATATTATATACGTGCTTAAGTGCAAGGGATTGAATGAGCTTCCACCAACATGTATCAATCCACGATAGACATCTGACATAAGCAAGGAGTTCTGCCATAAGAACCTGTTATGTGCCACACTAGAGGAAATTGACATCGCCCGGTACACATTCGTAATCTCGAAGTGCACCGAGCTATTGTTGTATGCTAGAAAGACGAGCCAGGGATACAATGAGGTAATTGAAGGCATTGCGAATCTAACCGCTCGTGCAAAGGAGTTGTGGTCGATGGAGGTGCTAAGTGATTAGGGTGGTTCGTCCCAACTTGTGAACATCAATATTTTGGATCCGAACAGGGCTAAGCCAAAAAGGTCAGGCATCGACCAGAGCACCTAGGAGATATAGTCGATGCAAGTTAGTCAATGACATGATAGCACACAATTAATTTATCTCATTTTAATTTCATGTATAATTATAAATGCTACCGATCATTAAATGTGGTACTGACCATTACGTGTAATATGCATTTTCAATGTAGTATATTATGTATACATCAAATATAATAATGTATATTAATTTCGCATAATTTGGCAAAAATATTAATTTATGTACTTTTGTAACATATTCATATGGCATTAAATTTCGTCGTAATGTTTAGTCAACCCCTTACTGTAAATACTAATTATTTCTTTGTAGAATTATTAGACACCAAGCGAATAATTGTCAAAAAATGCGATGTCACAATGTCTCAGACGATGGAGATACGCACAATGAGAATTTCTAGAACATGCCAAGTTAGTCGACCGTGGGACATTCTTATGCAGGGGATCATGAATGTGGTATTTCAATTGGTTCGTTACAGTTTGGAGATCCCAATAATAGTGTTGGACAACAAATTTTTGGAACCCAATATGACTACGTTGGAGCGATATCTTCATTATATACAAATAATTCCTAGTCGTAATAGTTAATGCCATGGTATCTCAGGCATTGTAGTTGTTATTTCATATGCGTCCTATTGTTATATGTTTTGCCATAGGCACATTGCAATTTACTTTGTAATAAGTTGTTGAGTATTAATATATATAATTTAAATGCATTTTGAGTAAAAATTTGCCTAATATTATACTAATAAATAAATACCAACACAAATAATTAAATTATCAGTTAATGAATTATAAAATAATAATTAATTTTACATAGTTAATAATTCAGAACATTTAAATTGTTTTATGAATATTATTTTAGAACGTATTGATTATTTATGGATATTATACCTGACAAATTAAGGGCCTGTTTGGAAGTGTGTTTGTTTTTTTTTGTTTTCTATAATAGTTTTTAAAAACAGTTTTGAAAAACTATTTTGGCATACAAAAAAAACAAAAAATTTGTTTGATTAGAATTGTTTCTAAAACAAGTTTTTAAAACAAAAAAATAGAAAAGTTGTTTGACAAAAGTATTCTAGACAACAATTTTAAGAGCAAGAAAACAAAAAATCTGTTTGGATGTCAAAGTAGGATTACTACCATTTTGATTTGTAGTGTGAGGAAGAACTTTGACTTTTCCTTTATTTGCTTAATTAAAATACACTTTACATTTTTTAAGGAATTGTTCTCTCATTGAGATGCATTTGATGCACTAATATCTTTTCAAGATGAAATCAAAATACAACTCAAGCAAGCATGCTCTTTTTATATCATAATCAAGTATTGTCATTATCATTTAGAAGATTGAGAATTTTCAAGATTCATGATAAACTTCATGTGTGTGAATGATAAAGAGAAGCCAAATATTTCAAATATTGCAATCATTACATATTTTCAATATTTCAATGAGCTATGTAAGCACATATCATTTCCCAACATTTTGTTTAATGATTTCCTAACATTGGAAAATGTGGATATTGTTTCTTGAAGTTCTTCAATATTTTTTTCTCAAAACTCCACTTCTTCTCTAGATATAATAACATTTAAGTTAAGAAAAGAACATATAATGTCGTTCTTCTTTTGGACAACAAAAGATTATATTCACTTATTCTTTTAACCCATTTCCATCAATTAAAACTGTCATTTTAAGCAAGTATATAATTAAGCTCATAAGTTGCATCCCATTTCGTCATGCATGTCATTCAACAATTCAACCATTTATTTTGCACTTGCAACAATTATCACATTCAACATTTGATAATATCAAACTTAAGTATATATGATTCATTTTTAAGATATTCATTTTTCTAAATACTTCATATGACATTCATACATGAGTATTCATTCATTCAATTTAATTTTATACCACAAAATTTGAAAAAAAAATAAAATTTGATTCATGGGTGATAAGGTTCTTTTAACTTCTATCTTCCACTACTAGAAGCTAGTTCACCTTCTTCTTTCTCTATCTTTTGAATTCTAACATTAGTGAGGCATATATATTATCAAAATCTCCCAAACCTCACTTTCATGTTCATAATCTTATCCACCAATGTTAATTTCATCTTTCTCAAATGAGAACCTTAATTTTCTTAATATCATCTCTTAACATTCTTTAAAAGTACCTCAAATTCATTTACACTTATGACTTCCATTGTACTTATACATCTTCATCCTACTGGTGTAACTCATGTCCAAGCATGGCTTAATTTATTCAATTTAAAGAACTCTTAAGACAATAAAAATTTTATCCAATATTATTTCACAAATCATCATTACAAAGAATTACCTTTTCTCATTTGGCTTGACACGATTATTAAATTTATCATAATACAATTCCTTTCTAGCATACAAGCCATCAAGTTCACCATGTTCATACAACACATGTATATTCAAAATCACATGACATAACAATGCATATAACATCTCAAGCATAGATTCATCAAACTCATTAGCATGATCATTTTCACTTAATTATCCAATAATACATGATCATTTTCATTTTCAATCACATATGTATAATATCACATAATTGACTAATCAAGTTGAATTTTAAACCATTCTCAAGAAGCACATATGAGAATAAATACTTTCAATGTTACCCGTGCTTCTTTATCTCAATGATCATGCCTTTTTCATAAGTTGCATCACCATCTTCTTTAGTGTTGCTTGACATTCCTACAACAAAGCAAGATCTAGGTACCTATCTTTAATTGGGTCCTCAAGGGTGAGTTTCATTTGTTGTGACTTTAACAATCCATTTGTATTTTAGCCACCACGGAACTTTTGACCCATATTCAAATATTTTCATATCATGAAATAGTGAAACAAATTGTTCTATCTTATGACAATATAGACAAGCACAAGGTGATTCGTTTTGATTTGAGCTTTTGAGGAAACAATTCTTTAAGATCTTTTGAATAAGATATGGTTTATATCCTAACACATTTAATTTGCAAACCATGTATCTTGGATTAAGCACAATATCCCATTTTTCTTTTTCTTCATTCAACTATTTGTACATCTTTCTTGATCATTAAATCTCATTTTCAAACACTTTATCAATCAAAGAAATATCATCTATTTTAATTATAGTATTTTCCTTGTTAATCTCATTTATCTCAAATAAAGCACATTTAACTTCCTCAAGCAAACTTTTATTTTTAAAAATTGTAAATATCAATTCATTTTGAATATCCAAGATGGCTTCTTCAAGTTCATCAATTGTAAGATCGTTATCAATAAATGAGGAACAAATGGATTCATGAGATAGACATACCTCTTCATCAAATGCATCAATGTATGCTTCATTTTCTTCTTGTTTTTCTTCTTTAACATCTTCTTCTTCCTTTTGATAAAGTTTTTCAAGAAGATTTCATATTTCATGAGCGGATGTGCATTTACGAATTTGTTCAAACTCAAAATCATTGAAAGCACAATAGAGAATATGCATAGCTTGAGCATTTTTGGTCAATTTGGCAATGTTTTGCTCGGTTGACTTATCTTCAACTTCGTATGGCCCATGCTCAACAATATGCCACAACGTGTAGTCCACAATTGAATATATGTTGCTATATGATTCCTCCACCTCATGAAATTGGTTCCTATAAACAAAGGAGGTCTATCAATTGAATATCCTTCAATGTGAGGGGATGTAGTAGTATATGCCATGATCTTGACTTTACTAGATGTTAAGCTATATGTAAAGCCCTAGCTCTTGATACTACTAGTTGTCCTTTAATTGAACCTAAGAGAGGGGTGAATTAGGTTATATAGGCAATAATACTACTTTTTTGATTAGACAATATATTAGCAATGATTAATCAAAAATAATCTTAAATAGATATGCACTCTAGCAATATGAAATGTGAGTGAGACAATTTATCAAACACTTGGTGTGTAAAAAATAATGCAAAGAGAAAGTTGAGAGAAAGAGATTGCAAATCGTGATTTAGTGTGGTTCGGCCCCTGCCTAAGTCCACGACCTAAGCTCCCCACTTAGGATTTCAACAATCTTCACTATGGTGACTCTTCAAATATTGGTGAGTCCACAAACCAACTACAATGGTAGTTTAAACTTTTACAATAGAAAAATTATTCTCAATACAAAGCTTTAACCCCAACACTTTTGACAAGGAAATTCTTCATTTCAAAGTGTTTAACTATCTCTTTTGATGAGTGTTTGAGATTCACAATAAAAGCCCTCTTTTAGGGTAGATGAATACAATGAATGCTTATCTCTCAATAGCTCATAAATTCTTGCTCAAGTATAGCTCAAAGACGATTCAAAGATGAAAATGAATGAAAGAACTCAAGAGTAATTGCTTTGAATCAATGCCTTAAGATTTTGCAGTTGAGAGACATTAATAGAGATGAAAAAATAGTGTAATTAATACTCCCAATGTTCACAAACAACTATATTTTGAATCAGCATTTTGGCCCGACCGGTCGACCCCTGTTTCGCCGGTCTACTGGTTGAGAGACCCTCGTCCGTTGGACAGGCCTCGGGTGGACGACCCTTTGGCGGTTGGTTGACCGGTTGCCATGGGGTCATCCGATGGGATCAAAATTGCCAAGGTTGGGTTTTTAAAAACGTTTCTTTTGAGCATGTTTTGTAAAACATTTTTCAAATATTTCAAAACAATATTTGAGAATCATTGTTGAGTATATATCATTTGCAAAACCCAAAACCCCAGTCAAGTCCCAACCGATACCCCTTATGACTCCCGTCTCCATCCTTATAACTCCATCTTCATTCTTCGATTCTTTACAACTTGAGGCTTGTAGAGATCTTGACAAAAAGACACTTGACCTTGATCATGTTGAACTCTTCAGTTTATCTTCATGATTAAATCACTTGAGCTTGATCAACATCATTTTTTATGAACTTGCTCTTGAGCTTGATAACATTGATACTCACAAAGTGCTTTGATCATCTCTTCAATCTACCTTCTTTAGGATAAGATCTTAGATAGGATGTTCATATCTTGAATCTTCATAAATCTTGACCATTATAGTGCTTTGATCTTCTAGTTGGAGGATGTCTTTTGTTTGATCATCACTTTTCATGAGCTTTATTTAATATGTTGAATATCCTTCAAGCTTTGACTAATTCTCAAACAATAAACTCATTACAATATATGATTAGTCAATAGATCAATTTCATAATCAAGATTTAGTTATCATCAAAATATAGGATTAAGGCCTTCAGGCTAACAGATATACACTCACACACACACAACAACACAAAAAAATACTCACACACACACCAACACAAAAAAATACATACACACAGAGGAAAATGTTGAATCGATATAGCCTGCAAAACAGGAACGAATCAAATAAAGGTTTTCAAAAAACCCACAAGAAATTTATTCCAAAGAGAGAACAAAACGCCAACCTTAACCCTCTCTAAGTCTCTTAGACAATCACTCGGTGGCAGGGGTGGAAGATGTGGTGGTTATGCAGCGACGGGGATGACGAGTAGGGTTAGGTCAGGGGAGAATGATGAGTGGGTTTCTAGTAAGATTCATAGTGAAAATTTTGTAAATTACTTGCCCCAGGACGAGGTTGTCATGGTTGGCCATGCCATCGACGAATGAGGTTTGGATTCGGTGGAGTCTCAGCGCATGGTTGATCTTTTGAACAGAGAGCTCTTGTGGTTGCTCAAATTGAAACCTAGAGATTTTTTGGAAAGAAGGTTTTAATTTTTTTTGGTTTTCATTAAATAATTTATGTTAGATTTAATATTTTTATGGTATATTTAATCGATATGCTAATAATTCTATGGATTTAAGTAATTTTTTTTTTGTTTGTGTATATGTTTGTGCATTTTAAAGCAATTTGGATGCAATTGACTAGTGTTGGGTTAGTTAGATATTGTGGATAATTTCAAACTTTGTGTTTTTTTTTCAATTTTTTGTTGGGTAAAGATATGTACAAGGGTATTTTAGCCAATAGCTTAACTCATATAAAGTCAAAAAATACACCTAGCTGCACAAATGGTGCGTGGGATGCACTTTGGATGGAAAACCAGACGGACAACAAACAGAAGGGGGCGGAGTGATTTTTTTAAAAATTATAGGGGGATTTTTTATAGTTTTATGAACACAGGGGGATGGGCTGATATATATGGGTTTTAAAGGGGCGGAGTGATATTTACCCTAGAAAATTTAACAATTTTTTTCACATAAGGGGTGTGAGTCTCATTTTTCAGTAAATATAAAGTATGAGACTCATTTATGCAAAGTGGAAGGGGTCTGAGTCAAGAATACGCAAAAATCATATCATATTTGGGATTAAAGTTGATGAGAGAAACTAAGGCTTTGTTTGACTTAACTTTTTGACACTCAAAAGTGCTTCTTATGAGTTTAAAAGTTGAGATTGCCCTGTTTGATCCATTTTTGAAAGTACTTTTAGGTAAAAGTTAAAGTTGAAAAAACTTGAAAAACAAGATGCTCCAAATTAGAGCTTTTCAAAATAGGCTTTTGCGAAACTATTTTTACATAATGTGGGAAGCTATTTTTTTTTTCTTTATCAAATGTACCCTTTTATATCTTTTAAAGTCCAACATTGCCCTTAAATTTTTTAAAAGCTCAACATTGCTCAACAAAGGCCAAACAGTCAACGGTTTTTATTTAACAACACTTCTAACTAAAGTTTTACTGCTAAAAGTTCTACATCTCAAAAACTAAAATTTTACAACTAGGCCAAACAAAGCCTTATTAGCCAACCTGAGGTAGCAATGTGGCTTCCAGCCAGAGCTACAATATAGGCAAATCAAGACTATTTTTTGTTGAAAATAATCAAATCTCTCATTGCATAAAGGTTATAAAGAGACGAGACAACTAGCAACAAGCTATAAAAGGGACTTTACCTACTACTTTACGGGTAAGTCCGCTCTTAAGCTATCCTCAATGGAGGCTCCATAATGTAAATCTTTCTATTTTTGGGTATTTTTAGAGCCCATGATCCAAAAAATAATACTATTTATGGGAAAAGTACGTGGGATCCACCACCTTTAACTTAAAAGATGCCAAAATAGAGCCACAGTCTCCATTTTGTTATGATTTGTAACTTTATTTTTTGAGATAAATACTTATTTCCTTCGCTAATTCCGTCACTAATTAGCGACAGATTTAACGACGGACTCTCATATTTCCTATTCAGATATGCGATCAGTTGCTTTTGACCCACAATAATATCTCATATTTTTAACTTGATAATTGTTCCATTTATTTATTCTCTAACTGTGGTGGATGATGATGTTGAAGTCATTTTGTAGAAATTGTATTTTTTTATTTTGCTTTGGATAGGTATATTTTGTAATTTTTTTGGTAATTAAGCTAAAAGTGGTGGACTTCACGTACTTTTCTCATGAATAATGTTATTTTTTTGGGCCATGAGGCTTTAAAAATATCAAAAAAATAGAAATGTTTACATTATAGAGCCTTCATTGAGGATACCCTTAGTAACCTCAAAGGTGAAATATAACTTATATTAGAAATGTTTACATTATAGAGCCTTCATTGAGGATACCCTTAGTAACCTCAAAGGTGAAATATAACTTATTATATGATGATGACAACCTAAGCACCTGCATACATGCAAAAGTTGTATTTATACAATGCTCTAAGAGGCTTATCATATCACGACCTAATTTAAGTATTAAAACTTTCTCTTAATAATGTGTCTCATTAGTTATATCTATTATGTTTTGCAGACCGTCTATCATGTAGTATTCTCGACTGACCTCAAAAAATGGTATTATACAATATTTTATAAACTAAAGGAGATTGTGAACTAATTATGACAATACAATAAAAGTGTATACTTTCATCTAACTACAAATATTGTACATTTCGACCTTTTAAGTTTGTTGACTCCAAGTATATGTTTTAATTGGAGTTTCAGGAGTAACCACATGATAAACTCCTCCCTTTAGCAATTAAGAGACCAAAGTTCGAATCTCATAGGAGCGGGGGCTAAAAAAAAAAATACATGTTTTAATAGGAATACTAGAAAGGTAGATCATAAATTACAGAGCCTATGCTATTTATTAAAGTTGTTTTGGAATATTTACACAAATGGTCCCAATTACTTTTTAAAAAATTTTTAATTTATATTTATTGTTTAAAATTAACCAATTTAGTCCCTATTGTTTTCCAAAAAAATTCAATTTGTCACTGCCTAAATTGGCTAAATTGAATTTTTATGAGGAATAATAGAGACTAAATTAATTTTTTAAAGAAAATAATATGACTAAATTGACTAATTTTGAATAATAAGAACAAATTTGAATTTTTTTAGGAAACAATAAAGACCAAATTAACTAATTTTGAATAATATAGACGAATTTAAAATTTTTAAAAAATAATAGAAACTGAGCCGAGTAGAGTCAAAACATTAAAACTCGGGTGGGCTTGAGTATCATTCACAAAAATTAATCTTACAATCTCTCATAATCGTAGAGAAAAAACATACCATAGTGCCTCAAATTATCTCTCGGGAGTTTTCTTCTTTCCTTCCTCACCCACCCTCGTTAGGCAACTCTCACCAAAAGTTCTTGGTTTGGGGCCGAAGCCCCCCCTTTCTCTGTTTCCATCTCATATTATTTGATCTTCACCTTCTCTTCGTCTCTCTTATGTATAAATTCAGATTTGTTGATGCTAGTGTGTTTTTTGGTGTGTTGGTTCCTGTACATATTTTAATTTATCTGTTATTCACAATACTCAGTTTTGCTTATCTTTTTCATCTGATCATTTTCGGCTCTTATCCCCTTGAGCCAACTTTGTAATAGCTTAGATTGCTTATGCAATCAAAATAGGTTCCATCACCCTTATCTGATGTTTTCAACCCCTTTAACATTATTTTACGTGTCGTTTGCTAGTAGTATTATTTATTTTTATTGAGTTTTTGTATAATTTGATCCCAAATCTCTTCCTTGTTTAATTAATAATATGTCCTTTGAAAACAGAAAAAAAAAAATTACCACTTAGTGGGCTCGAGTAATTTACGAGTAACAAAGTCAAAACCCTCGCATTTATTCCACCCTCAGTCCATTAAACCCTCGCCTCTTCCTTTTTCATTTCACGCATCAACATGGGAAAGAGAAGATCATCCCGCACCGGCGGCGGCCGTCGCCGCGGCGGTGGAACATTGACTGGGAGCCTCCGTGAGCACATCAAAACCTGCGAAATCAAATACCCCACCGTTGACCAGCTCGTTGACTATCTTTGTTCCAAATACGATCGCGACTACTCTCGGGTACCGTTCCATTCCTTAAAGTTAAACATTCAAAAAATTATCCAAGAGAATAATTCCCATAAATCCAAGTCGATTCTCACAGACGACGAGGAAGAAGAAGCAATTGATTACGATGAAAATACTCCTCGAAAAAAAAGAAAAAAAGCTGATTCAAGGGAAGAGAAATTGCAGAAATTGGAAGCTCGACATTTGAGGAAGATAAAAACCCTAGCTGGATCGTCCGCGTCCACTGCTAGTAATTCTTCTTCTTCTGAGGAGGAGGATGATGATGAAGAGGAAGTGTCCACGTCAGAGGATAGGATTTATAGTGAGAAATTCGAGCCAAAATTTGATTTAACGAGGGATATGTTACGCCAAAATTACATTAAGAAAGCGGGAAGTAATGTGAAAGAGAAGGCGAAAGAGGAGGCACTAGAGTTGGAGGTGGTGAGTAATAGTGATAGTAAAGCGAATAAGAAGGTTGATGTGTTAAGAGAAGGGAATCAGAGAAGGCGAAAGGTCAAGTTAGATACGAGGAGAAGGGAAGGAGGCGGGGAAGGTTCGAGTGGTGGTGGTGAGGGTGATGGGAATGGTGGGCCAAGGTTTAAGGATTTAGGAGGGATGAGTGGTGTGATTGAGGAGTTAATTATGGAGGTGATTGTGCCGTTGTACCATCCGCAGTTGCCAAGGTATTTAGGAGTGAGGCCAATGGCTGGTATTTTGTTACATGGGCCGCCAGGGTGTGGGAAGACGAAGTTGGCTCATGCGATTGCCAATGAGACTGGGGTTCCTTTTTATAAGATTTCTGCTACTGAATTGGTGTCTGGTATCTCAGGTACAGCTTGACTTTCGAGTCTTCTGCTTCATTTGTTTTTCGTTGTCCATTTTGATTATGCCATTAATTTATGATGCATGTTGTATAATGCAGTTTGTTATATCTGAGTATGTGAATGATTTACACACTTGTCCTCTGGTGAATCTTCTCGCATTGTACATATACGATGGTGCCCTGTACTTTAAGGACCTTTTTCAGATGTGAATTAGATCATTTTGCAATAACAATTACCCATCTCAACTATTGCTGTTTCATTCTTGTAATTATGTTTCGTATATTTTCTCTACTTGGTGAATACGAGGTTAGCAATGGATGATGCAAAGGGGACAAATTGCGGATTTAAGATTGGTTGTTTGTTGAGGCATGCTCATTTAATGATCTGACTAACAGAGCAAGAGGGTCTTTGGCCTAGCTTTGAAAATTATAAAGCTTACAAACTCTTGGAGTGCTTATATGCTTGAGTTTGTGTACTCAAATAAAATAAAATAAAATTACAAGAATGAAAAAAGTTACGGGTAGTTATGTTTTTGAATTTTCTTGGTGAAAGTAACTTAAAGTTCAAGAGCTTATAAACTCAAACAGAGTTGGGGGTGAGGAATTTTTAGAATAAGCATTATTGAGGTTATAGCTTCTTTTAACAAACTCTCAAGTGAGCTTACGAGTTCAAAAACAGCTTATAAATTGTTTTGAGCAGCTTATAAGATTAGCCAAGGACTGTCTAAAAGATTTGAACCTCTGTTATTCACTTGCTCAATCTATAGAGAATTGTAAAGGGATGGAGGAATCGAGGGAGACTCTTGGACTAACTTTGGCATTCCTTTCTGGAATTGTCTTTTCAACAGTTACAAACTTGAAAGTAAGTCAGCCCAGTTATCACCAATTTCATCTTGTTATGAAGAATGATTTGGGAAATTGTGAGTCGAGTATGGATTTTTTTTTTTTTTTTTCTCTTTTGGTATGTGTGTGTGTATTGTGAGAGAGAAGAGATTCTGAAAATTTTGCTGATGAACAATTTGATTCTGAAATGTCAGAACTTTGAGCTTTATTTCTTTTGCTCTTTCTTTTAACTCTGTTCTCGATATTTTACTCGGTATGGTGATGCAAATATGATTCTTATTTCAAATGCTCTTCCCCCCCTTTTCAATTTCTTAAGTGCCAAATAGAAAAAGAAATTTCTGTTTAAATAAGAAGGTTCATCATTAAGTTCCTAGTGGTGAATTTTCAGGTGCATCAGAAGAAAATATACGAGAGCTGTTCTCCAAAGCATACAGGACGGCACCATCCATTGTGTTTATTGATGAAATTGATGCAATTGCTTCAAAAAGGGAAAATTTGCAGAGGGAAATGGAGAGACGTATAGTGACGCAATTGATGACGTGCATGGATGACTCAAATAGACTTGTACAACCTACTGATGGAAATGCAAATTCAGAAAATTCTGATGGCAGACCTGGATACATACTGGTAATTGGAGCTACAAATAGACCTGATGCTGTTGATCCTGCATTGCGGAGGCCTGGACGATTTGATCGTGAGATTGTTTTGGGAGTACCTGATGAAAATGCGAGGATTGACATTCTTTCTAAGCTTACACATAAGCTTAAAGTTGAAGGTGCTTTTGATCTTTCGAAGATAGCCAGGTCTACACCAGGATTTGTTGGAGCGGACTTGGCAGCACTAACATATAAAGCTGGTAATCTGGCAATGAAGAGAGTGTTTGATCAAAGAAAGGCTGAGCTTTCCGAACAACCTGTAGATGCGGGACATGCTGAAGATTGGTGGCGGCAGCCATGGTCACCTGAAGAGATGGAGAAACTTAGCATCACCATGGCTGATTTTGAGGTGATTTCAGAGCAAACAGATGTTAACCTTGTGCTATTGTCAAAATGTTGCAGGACTGTGGTCGCTTTTTTCCATTTATTTTCCTGAGTTTGTCCTGTTGTTTATAAATTGTCAGCAACATCTGAAATCCCTTTTCCTTCTTCAAAAAAGGAGACACCAAAAGTAGAGGCCTTATTCACTTGTATAATGTTATTTTCGATCTACATTGTATGGGGTGAGATCTTGGGGGTTTTCTAATTGATTTCATTCTCAAAACTTGTCCTCTTAAATTTTTGAAGCAGCAGAACCAGATGCTGATACTTTCACGAATGAGGGAAAGACAGAGATTTCGCGAAGAAAAAAGTGGGATAGATTGGGGAGGGCGGCTTGACATCACAATATAATCTGATTTCTCTTTCCTTTTCTTTTCTTCTATTGTGTTTTCAGAACCCAGGAGTTGGGGTGGGAGGAGGGAAGTGGTCGGTGGACAGCATGAATTGATGTAGTTCTCCTGTAGTCACATAATTTGACTTTATTGTGTAGTGCCTGTACTTGCAATAGGGGTCCTTGCCAAAAATCTAGGTCTCTAGGGCAGGACCACCAAGCACCTAGTGTTTCCCTAACGAGAAAGAAAGTTTTGTTCTTGCCATTCATAGTGATCATAAACATTAACAACTGTCTCATTACATATATGTTTCTCCCTCATCAAGATAAGTCTTCTTTTTTCATATTTCTTTCAAACTCTTTAAGTGTTTCTGAATTTATTACTACTACTTTTCCTGCTTCCATGGATCACACGTTGCTCATCCTGATTATAGTTTAGTATGGTGATGTTGATAATCTTATTGTGTATTATTGTAGGAAGCAGCGAAACTGGTCCAACCCTCTTCTAGAAGGGAAGGGTTTTCTGCTATTCCAAATGTCAAATGGGAAGATGTTGGAGGTCTTCATATGCTGAGGCAGGAGTTTGACCGATATATAGTTCATCGTATAAAGTATCCTGATGTTTATGCGGTAAGTAGTAAATATGGTATCGTTAGATATCTGGATACTGCAAAATACTTTATATACCTAGATACTTCAAAATACGTTAGATATCTAGATACTTCAAAATATGTTACTCTATTTGTTTGCAAGGTCGTACTGTTATCTTTCTGATATTCGTTTATTTAGTGCTTTATTTTGAACTGAATGGTCAATCCCCACCCAAATTCTTTAGTTTACCATGTTCAAGTTTTAATTTGAGGCTGGCATTGGATGTGATTATTAAGAGCTCCACACTGCACAAGATAACCAGCAGCTTTAGAATTCTTTGCTTTATCAAAATAGTGGATGATTTCGCTCTTTCTGTCCTTCCCTGAATGTTTCTTTGAGGAACCTCTTGCTGATGTGAGGGAGCCAGTAGGAAGGTTGAAATGCTACACCATGCAGGCTCGTGTGGATTGAAGGTCGAGATGCACACAGCCTCATGGCTCATGTGGTAGGAAGTTTGAAAAGGAAGTAATAGGTATTGTGAGAACATCTTATTCTCCTTGCGGAGAATTAAGTGTGGTTGAGTTCTGTGGTGTAAGGACAGTGGGGAGGGTTTGATTCTCCTTTGACATTTTGTTTGAGATCCTTTGGGATGTAATCCTATTAGAGATTTTGCCACATGTTTAGCCGTTATTATGAGTCTCATCTTCTTGGTTCTATTATACTGGATGTTTTATTTAATAATACTTGCACTACCACATGTTGGAATGATATTCCAATGGTATTGCCAAGTTATTTCATGGATATCATCTGGGTTTTCTATCAATCTGAGTTTTTACCCCTTAGCTGGTGTAAAACTTCTGCACTGGTCTTCACAAACAACATATTTGAAAATATTGAATAAGATAGTATTATCTTTCTTTATAAACTAAATTAGGCTATATTTTACTAATCTTTGTGTGGCAGTCGAGGTACAAACTGAACTTTGGATCCTTGATGCCTAGTCTCTAGCTCTTTATTGTCTTCTGAGTTCTTACTTTTGTCTAAAGTCCATAACATGTGATTCTAGTGTAGCGTTTCCCAGTATTTACTTTATAGTGGCTATCACTGTAAGTTTGAGTTTTGAAGCTCTATGGTACTTTTCAGGACTTTGGAGTAGATATAGAGACAGGATTTTTGCTTTACGGTCCTCCAGGCTGTGGGAAAACATTAATAGCCAAGGCTGTTGCCAATGAAGCAGGAGCAAATTTCATACATGTCAAGGTTCATCCATCTTTTCCTGTCCAGTTAATCTTTGCAGATGATTCCTCTTACTCCGCTGATTAACTAGGCCTTTCCTGTGATTGTTCGGTTTAAAGGGTCCAGAACTTCTGAACAAATATGTTGGTGAAAGTGAATTGGCTGTTCGAACAATATTCAGTCGTGCAAGGACGTGTTCTCCATGCATTCTTTTCTTTGATGAGGTACTTTTTGCTTCTGATTATTGGCTATTTTACTTTTTCTGTTCTATTTTATGCTATCATTTTGTGGAATTACTTTGTTCATCTCTAATTCTCTGGTAATATCTATGTTTGTCAAAGTTGTCTGAAACATCTTGATTGCACCTGTTTATCATGAACTTCTGTGCCTTTCTTAAGATCCTTCAGTTCCATGTAAATTTGAAGATATATTTATAGACACGATAAAACACAATATGGCGTACAAAACAAACTGATTACAGTCTAATCTTTTTGAACTCTTGTTGAAGCCAAAACTAAGAAAGAATCTAAAGATGCAGTCTGAACAACTGCAATCAGGGTGTAAGAGATTAAAATATAGTTTTGGGCCTGAATGCTTGCAAGTAATTATTCTATCAGTTAATAGCCTTTAAGTTTCCTCTAGCGGCAGGGTTTGGTATGGTTAAAAAATATAACACCTGTATGTGTTTGAGATCGTTTTCCTTTTCGTAGTTTGCTTGTGACTTAGCATAAGATGGCCTAAATAGATCATACGATGTCATTGGCAATTATGTGCGACATTGTTGACGAGAGAGTAAAAAATTCTGTGCTAATAAAACAAAATTACTAACTTAGTAAACAAGTTAAAGAGCACATCGCAAAATATACGAATGCCTTTGGAACAAAGGATATCCTAATCTAATTAGATGATTGCTTCAAAGTGTAGTTTAGCTGATTTGATTTGACAGAACACTTGCTATGTTTTCATATAGCCCGTGTAAAACTCAAGTGACATGAAGGCTAACTGTTCCTACCTTAAAGATTAATGTGTTTGGGGGAAATGATGGTAATAGGATGAGAAAAATGTTGATCTTGAGCTTTACTATTTACTATGTTTTCGGCAGAAGCCATTGAATGATGTTGATGTCTTGCTTTTACTAATCAATTTGTTTTGCAGGTGGATGCATTGACAACAAAGCGTGGAAGAGAAGGAGGATGGGTTGTTGAGCGACTTTTAAACCAGGTTAAGAAAATCATGAAGACACGTCTTTCTAATCCTTCTCTTACCTATAATATACAATCTAATATTATTTTTATCACTGGCCTTGTATCTGAAAGTGAATCAGTTGATAATTATTGCAGCTACTTATAGAGCTGGACGGTGCAGATCATCGAAAGGGTGTTTATGTAATTGGTGCCACAAATAGGTGCAAATCATTGCTTTCTGCGTTTGGGTGTTTGGGTAGGGGATAAATGTGTCTAGTTTTCTGTCCCTCATTATTGACATCTCTGTCTTGCTTACATGTCATCAGGCCGGAAATTATGGATCCGGCTGTCCTTCGACCTGGGAGGTTTGGGAGACTTCTGTACGTTCCTCTGCCCAGTCCAGAAGAGCGTGCATTGATCTTAAAAGCTGTTTCTAGGAAGAAGCCTATAGATCCCAGTGTGGACTTGATGGCGATTGCAAAAGATGGTGCTTGTGAAAATCTAAGTGGAGCGGATCTTGCTGCGCTGGTTTGTTTACTATATCTGTGAATATTAACGCTTTGCTTTACGTTTTACCAAAAACAAAAGAATGCTTGTGGTCACCCATGCTCTACTTAATGGGTCATTTCTCTGTTGATGCCAGATGAATGACGCAGCTATGGCTGCTGTTCAAGACATACAGACATCAGGAGACAGCCCAGATGGCACACCACGCACCATCAAAGACATACATTTCAAGCGAGCTTTGGAAAGAATTGCACCATCTGTTTCGGACAAGGTATGAGCAACTATTTTGCCAATGCACACGTACATGACCTGTCTCGGGTCTTTTCTAATCATAGCTTTGTCTATATTGTGTTGCAGCAAAGACGACACTACCAGCTTTTGTCTGAAAGCTTCAAATTCACATCGGGCTAGATTTTGGTCTTCTCATCGTACATTTTAGCAGTTCCAGTTCTATAGATAATACGAGCAGGAAAAACAGAACCGCAGAAACCAAGGTTCCATGAGAAGGATACAAGGGACGTTTTTGACAGCACAAGGGTATATATTTACGTACAAATGGTATATGTTATGGGTTGTTATTAGAAATGTCTGTGGGCCCCACATTTCACTCTGGTGTGTGAAAATACGCGCTAAGGGTGGGGCTCACATTTCAGTCTGGAATGTTTAAACGTCCCGGTCGCTTTAAAGAAATTTCCGTAAGTTATAATGTCTAACAAAATCACTCTATTCCCCGTTTAAGGGATGAAATTTTGCAGTCAACAAAATCACTCTATTCCCTGTTTAAGGGATGAAATTTTGCAGTCTTAGACCAAGGGTCTTATATCTTAATCCCGATGTAATGGTCTCAATTTGTCACGTGTGAGAACATGTTTCATTAAATTTGATTTTGTTTTCGATATTTCATGTATGTTCCGTGACATGTAATAGTCTCCGTTCATGAGCCTGTGTTAATGGAGATTCTTCCATGTCTTTTTTTCTGTCTTCATGTCTTTGTAGCGATCATATTCCCAAAAGAATTATGATGTGCCTGGTCATGCGACTGTACCAACTTCTCTGACCTAAGTTTAGTGTGAAAATTGTGCAAGAAAACTGCTTCAATTCACCACTGGCAATTTGGTCTGGTGGTACGATTATTGTTTTAGATGCAAGAGGTCTTAAAATCAATTTTCAGTTTGCAATATTTTTGTGAAATAAAATTAATTTAAACTTTCCTTTAATTAAAAAAGAAATGTTTCAGTTCGAATGTAGGATTGTGATATATTAGTGAGTGCCACATGATGGAGTTTATATATGTATTAGATGATGGTCCGAGGGTTGAACGGCCAAATTGAAGTCTTTCATTGTGTAATAGATTCGACTAAATCTTTGTTCTTAGTGGTGTGTAGTAAATCCGGATTAGGATATTCTTCTAATTAAAATTTATTCGAACATTTTAATATTATATTATAATCACTTATTTGAAATTTAAATTATAAAAATTGGAGGAAAAGTGGTTTTGTTAAATGAATAAATGACCAAAATACATTGTTAAAAAGTTAGAATAAATTTTTAGTTAAGAAAGGATTTAAATCCCGTAAATCCCTGCCTTTTTAGTTTTAGCATTGATTTCAAAACTTGCTACTATTGACACAGATTTGGAAAAAAGACATAAAAACTGTTGTCTTATTGTCACGTATCATTGATTAGTCATCTTATAATATTTATTATGCGTCATTAATTTTTTAACCAGAACTTTTTCTCAAGAAGTAGGAAAAATATCTTATGGAGCGGTTAAGTGTCCAAACATCCTACTTCTATAATTGGTAGGTCACCGAATTGATGTTTTGGATCCACAATTAATCTTATGAATCCAAACATTAAATTTTGAATCAATTTTGTTTGAATTCTCCTTTTATTCAAATAAATTATATTTTTCGTTATCGTTTTGAAAATGTATCCGACAAGTTAAGCCCATCTATACTTTTTAAAAGGCTAGGGTCGTTTACGCCTTGAGCTTGTATAGCCTCTGACGAAACCATCGGATGGAATATGGTTTACACAACGACCATGTGGGATTTTAACTAAAGTAGTTTTTGGACTTTTCTCAAGCCATCACGTGATAGTTATCAGACCAAAAAAAAAAAAATGCGAGTTATCACATAGGACATAACGATAACATTTGCCAAAATAAAATAAAAAATAAAAAATGATTATAAAAATGGGAGAAGAGATTCTTCAGCTCTGTGTAGCCTCAGAAGTAACCATCAGATGCAAATTAATTTAGGCAATAATTATGTGGGGGTTTAATTAATTAAATAGAGAAAAGATTCTTATCATCACTTCTTTGGGGGTATAGCGCCAATCATCAATAATAGATTAAGAAACCCAATCTTAAATGATTTTGAACAATTTATTAAAATTAAATTTCTGTCATAACCTTGTTATGTATTATGATAGATATAAATTCTCAATAATTTACGTTCGCCTTCTGAAATTCTATCTCGTTCATTGAATTCTAAGAATCTTGCTTTGGTGTTAAATGATAATATTTTAATTCATGAATAGTTTTTGTTTTAGTTTTCAATAAATGAGAATTTTAATTATTAATACGAACAAATAATTACAAACACGTAACATTGAATATTCATGAACAACTTTATCTAAAGGACAGTTTTCTCTTAATTGCGCTGACAACAGACAACCTAACAACTGCTTTCTGATTGAATTACATGTTTTATACTTCTTTTTTTTTTTGTTTTTTGTCGTTCGTAAAATGTTTTATACTTCCAAGTTGCACCATTGCTATTGATAAAAAGCATACGTATAATACATTTAGTCACGGCCACGTGATGAACTTCACTGTAGAGGCACCAATTATTGATGTCAAAGAAGGCTAGTGCAACCCTATTTTGTTTGTTTTGTGACGAAGAATTTTTGAATGTATTTCGTTCGAACTCGCATTAAGAATGTCAAGTATAAAATATATTACTTCTCGTAAAGAGATATGATTAGGTTAATCAAATATAAAATTTATTAGGAATGACCAAATAAAATTACCTTCTTGATTGATTTCAAATTTAATATACGATTAATCTTATTTTTTTTAGATGACGTGAGAATTTAATTGTCGAAACTTAATTATTGAATTATCTGGTGAAATTCGATCTCCAACTGATAAATTTCTAGGTGCACGATGTATCCCCATATATGTATTAAGTCAATAAAAAATGATATTTTAAAATAGTAAAAAATATCGCACCTGCGATCTCGTAAGAATAATCTTGAAAGCTGCTATTATATAGAGGTAGGGAGGTAAGAATTGAAAATAATATCCTTGAGCAGCTAGCGTCTTCAGTCCAAATTGAACAACTACCAGATAGTTGCTACACAGAGGTGTACAGCGTTGTAAACATGACCATTCTTCATTTGAATTATTAGACTAGTGGTGTGACTTTACATTACATGTAATATATACCATTATTGACATTGAGGACAATGGGATTTGGTGCTTTTTCTTTTTTAAGTTCTTTTGCATGGAAAAGAAGGTATATGGTTCTGCTTTTTTATTAAGCACTATATCATCCTGCTAAAAGTGTCACAGGCTTAGCAGAAATTTGATTATTCCTTTTTAATATATCAAATCAAATCAAATTAAATCAAGTCTTATCTCACTCGATATGATTGATTATATTAAACTGACAACGCCAATTATTTTTGTTGAGGATTCTATATTCTAACAACTCTATACGTGTAAGATCTTATTAGATTTTTCTCTTTTTCTTTTACGATATACAACTTCTTTACCTTCACACCTTCTAATATAAGCTTCTATATGTCTGCTCCTAGCATGTCAATCTATTCTCAAGCAATTCTTCCCCATCTTATCTTTAATTGGGATCGCTTTCATTTTTTCTTGTATTACCTCAGTCATTTCTAGTCTTGTCTTTCCTATAAATTCATATGTTATATAGTATATGCACTTGAACCATGTAGAAAAATTATAAAACTCCAAGACCACCATAAAATATTCTGGACTACTCATCCTAGTGCCAAGTAGTTTTAAAATGCAATCTCATGATTCTTAACATAGTACTAGAGTTGAGTTGCAGTTCAGTCATATGATCAATCGTCGACTCACTAACCTCAATGTCAGTACACGTATTCGAAAACCTACTTCTTCAAATCAGGTAAAATATGAGAGGCATGCGTCAATATACACTTGTAAAATATTAAAAAAGTCATAACTTTAAACCCATTATAAAAGATCATAAATAATGCTAATACTAATTAAATTTAGAATGTAATTCCATAATTTTTGACACAATATTTCTATCTCAATATTCTCACTTCATGCTGTCCTTTTCTTTTTTCTTTTTTTTCAAACACTTCATGCTGTCCAGCAATTCAGAATCATACAACAAAACCACTTTGGTTATTTATTTCACTTTCACATATTTATTGAAGTGTGGCTGAGATGAGTCTAGTATATTTCATTTGAATAGAAAGAGGCAGCCTCTCAACCACACTTACAGGTTTTCTTTGTAATCGTTTTCTTCCATTCTTTTTAGAAGAATTTATTCTCTTGAATCATTGATATTTAACAGCTAATATGAACCATAAACAAGTCTAAAGAATTTACAGGGAAGGACTTCCCGATTATTCTGCTATTAGAGGCGCGTAAAGTCTTATAAACTGTAAACACATACGATATAAATTTTTAAACGATAGAGTCGTTTTGAAGCAATTTCCGAGTATATAAAACTTTGAATTGACTCCTCTCGCACATAAGCACAACATTAACGCAATTAGCAACACCATGTGAACCTTCAAGGAATCGTCTTGTCGAAAACGACATTTTGAAATGAGTGAATAGTTGGACATAACCAAATGAAAGGTTATTTTTTAAAACACTTGTGTGCTTCACCTCCACTTTAAATGCATGAACTCCATCAAATCACAATTTTATTAGGTGGACGTCCGTTTTTTAAACTTTTTACAAAAGGAATACAATACTAAAACTCTATACCATCCTCAACATAAAATACACACAAATTTAGCTTTTTAGCACATTCATTTACAGCCGTATGGGAATAAATATGCATACAGATTTTACAAACAACAAAAAAATAAACAAAGATAAAAGAAAAAAGCATTTTTATAAAAATTTAAAAAATTGAAATAGAAAAAAAAAAAAAATTGGTCTACAACCACCTAGTGGTAAAGGCCTCAAGTCAACAAAGTCGTGCCACTGCAATTTTGCAAGAATTGAACCACTGATCATGGCGGTTTTCGTTTTCAACAACGTAGGCCCCAACAAAAATGTTGACTATGATGCTTCCGGCACCCAATGAATAATGTTTCCTTTAGGTCCGTTGACGTGGAGAAATTAATTAAACAGTAAAAAAAAAGAAGAAGAAAAGTCATTGGACTAGACCGGGTCTTGGATTCATTAAACCGGAGGCCGAGCCGAGTCAGACCTTACTAGACTGGTTTCATCGGCACTCTTTGGCTCCAAACACTTGAACGAAGGCATTCGAACAGCCGGTCTGGGGGACTTTGACGACGTCGACCCTTCTCCGTTATCCGTCACCTTTGGTGATTTTATCGATAATGCTCGCGAAAAGAATTGAGGTGCGTTCAAGAATGCCCACCGGTCTGATTTTGCGGCCCGGTCGGATGGATCGATTCTTCTATAAGACCTTGCACCTCTATTACTACCGTCTCCGGTTCGATTCCCTCTTCTAGTACTACCTTCCCTAGGTAACCTCCCGGCGTAGCTCCCGGTCCGGGTCATCACCTCCTTTCTCACTTGTTCGGGTAATCTCAAAGTGAACCGGTCTAAATTCTCCCCCGGTACAACCAAAGAATTAGCAGCCAATGAATGACCGGTCGAGTGTGATCTAAACTTACCAAACATTCTCGGTATCTTTATAGACAATGATCTAGGTGGCCGGTTCAAGCTTCCACTCCGGTTCACCACCTCCGGTCTAGCACTTTGTTCTGCTTCTTCTCCTCCTCGTTGTTGTAGTGATTCATCATCCTCTACATGTATTGAAACCTCATCAATTCTTGGCTGGTTGTTAGCCTCTTCTTGCACACTACTTTCATTCGCCGTCGCCACGGGCACTTCCGGCAGCTGTTCCTCAGCCGGTTCAGGGACGAGGTTAGCGCGGCAGACCGGGCAAGTTACGTGCGATTCAAGCCAAGCATCAATACACTCGGGATGAAAAACATGATCACACTTTGGAATCAAACGCAAAGTCTCATCATCTTCAAACTCATTCAAACAAACAGCACACTCCAACGCACCTTTACCAATCTTGTGATCTTTAACCTCAGCGTACGTAAACGTTGGGAAAGTTTCAATCACCGTAGCGTCAAGTCCACGCGAAGCCGCCGTTCGTCTACGCATGGAAAGCGTCTGGCGTATGCTGTTGCCTGTGTTTGAACGGTCATTGCAGTGACGGATATATATAGAGAAAAAGCCCATGAAAAATAGAGCAGATATGAGGACTACTATGATGATGGCCATGGATGGGCTGAACGTTGCGTATTGTTGGTATTGGTTGTCAGGTGGTGGTGACTGCTGCTGCGCTGCCACAGCTGGAAGCTGAGCGGATAGTGAAGACAACACAAGAACAAGTAATGGAAGAGAAACGAACCCATGTTGCAGAGTTTGCAAATTGAGACTTCTCTTGTGGTAATTGAAGTTACTCATGACTTGAAAAAACGATGTTTTCTTTACTCTTTTTTTGCGTTTTTGTGTGTGTGTTTGTAGGTGTTAATCGCCGTGCACGGCGTTGGTAATATAGAGATGTAGGTGTTGAATTGATATATGTGTTTATATATATGCGTGTAAAAAGATTAAGAAGAGAGTGGGGTTGTGGGGGTTGGGGTGGTAGGGGAAGTGAGGAGGAAGAGTCGTGAGGTTGAATAGAAAGCCAAAGATTATGAGTGGTCTTGACTTTCGGGAAACGAATTTCTTCATCTTTGACTATGGTGTATGTGCACCGCTCCAATCAAATAGCGAGTGCAGCGCGTGCTGGGTTATTGTAAATACAAGACTTAGTCATCATGACCCCAACGATTGCCCCAGCGCGGCAAGTGAAATAAGGTAGAATTCTGTTTACTGCAGGTTTGAGTTTTCTTGGTTGCTCTGGAAATAAGATTTTTGTATGAATTAATACATATTTTGGATCAAATTGTTATATTTTTGAGTTTTAGTTCATATTTTGTTATTAGATTAACTGGTGGGATGTCGACGTAATCCATTTAGAAACTGAAGGTTCTCTTGATAGTAGTGTTTAATTTTATTTATGTATTATAGACTGATTGAATGAGAATATTTTTCGGGCTAAAAAAAAAAAACTTGGTCATCACTCGCAACGTCATTAATTGAAGATAAATATGCTCATAATATCATGATATTATAAACTCTTAATATAGTTATAATAAAATATTGTGGATCTAATAATTATGAATTGTAAATATAGTTATAATAAAATATTATAAATAATTTATAATTATTAAATTACGTTCAAAATATTATGATATTATAAAAAGATATTTATCGTTATTAGTTACTCGCTATTTGATTTGTGAGGGTGTAAGAAGTTTTGTATAGAAGCTTCCACGGACTTTTCCTAAGGGCTTTGTAGGTGGGGATGTGAGTGAGGCATTGGGTCATAGATGGGTGGCTTTGCACGAGGTTGGCTGCTAATAGTTTATTGGAAGAAATGTGGTGAATGT
This sequence comes from Ehretia macrophylla, assembly GCA_037974665.1. Taxonomy (NCBI): domain Eukaryota; kingdom Viridiplantae; phylum Streptophyta; class Magnoliopsida; order Boraginales; family Ehretiaceae; genus Ehretia; species Ehretia macrophylla. Next base: position 38,634,545 of record CM075780.1, on the reverse strand, counting down.
TACGTTAATTTAATCCATTGTTTATGTTGTTTTTTTTTTGGACAACATTGTTTATGTTTAGAGTTATTGTTTAATATAAATTGATGTTTTGACTTGTTATACCATCGGGATAAGGAGCAAAGACCAAGGATGGAAAGTGGACTTTATCTACTTTTCCTACCTCTAAGGCTATTAATTTTTTCAAAGTTCCATTAATTATGAATTATTTATATTATTTTATTATAGTTATATTAATAATTTATAATTATTGAATCGTGTTAATAGTCTCATAACATTATAAAAAGATCAATTCTTACTTTTATTTATAGACTCTAGGTGTGGCTTTTTGTCATTCTACATTAATGATCAATTTTGAGTCTTGACCTTTAATTCTTCAAAGAAAGAAAATTTGGAATTTAGTGTATATGTTCTTGAAAATCAAATTCATTTCATAAATTGTATAATTTTTTATACAACTTTCTAGATATAGACGAGGAAAATGATTAAAGAAAATAAGTTAGGCAACGAAATGACATTTCAATAAAAGCTAGCTTAATAGATAGAAAAGTTTTATTTAAATGCTACTGAAATGAAAATTGATGGTAAGGAAATAGAAAAACATCATGGAAAGGACGCGTTTCGTATTGAGTGCTTTTCTGCCATTCTCTTTCTTTTGTTCCTCTTTTTGCTTCATTTTTGGGAAAATCATCATTTTTGCGGTCACTTAAAGGAGTTGATTTCTGCCACCTTTATACAAGAAGCATTTATAAAAAATGATTAAGGATTTATTTAGCAAAAGAAGAAAAAAAAAATTGATTAAGGATTTTCATTTCATTCTAGAAAATGAGATTGGTTTCTAAGATATATCGCTCTAAGCCTTTTTATTAGTTAGTCTTGGTAAAGAGTTTTAACGGGCAAGTAACTTTAATTAAGGTTCTGATGGTTCAAAATGCTAAAATAAAACTGATTAAGTATATTTTCTTTCTTTCTTTGCAAATCGAGTTTTCTTTTATTAAATAATCCATATAAATCGTTTAAGAGAGCTTTTGAGTGTAGGGTGGATTTTATTCAAGTTTTTGGTCCCAAGAAATGGAATTGCTCTATCTCTTTATCAATAAAAAGTGGGGAGTTGTGTTGCATTAATATCTCTCAAATGAAAAATCGAAAATTCACACTCAACTTTTACATTGTTTTCTTGGGATGTTAATTTGACATATAATGTTATAACATTATCAAAAAATTCAAATCTAAAATCTATATCATCAAATACTTTTTCTAGGGCGTGCGCAACTTATTGCCCATATATACTAAATTAATAGGAAACCTAGTAGAGTAGAATAAATGGAATAAATTTTTCCAAATAAATATGAGAACCCAATGAATCCCTAATTATTATTTTTTTTTTTTTGGCCTATCCAGAATTCCCTAATAAGACTATAGGGACCATTTTAGCAAAATATTTACACAATGTGGACCATTCTAGTAATTTCCCATTAGCTTAATAAAGGTAGAACTAACCATATCTATATTACAGTCACTCAATTTAAGGAGAGCTATTTAGTCTGACAAATTTGGAAGCTAGGTATTACTGGGCATTTGCTCCAATTGTATGATTCTCGCTTTATGTTTAAGAGTTTTTAGACCGATTCTTGACAGGTATAACATCTTAATATAATGTAATATTGGCTTTAAGCCTCTTTTTAAATCATAAAAAAAGGAAACCAAACTCTCATATGGTATGACACTCATACCTTCCTCTAAACTAGACATCCGACCAAACATAACTAAATGTCTTTCGTCAATTTACAAATAAATATGGATATTGCTAAAAAGAGACTATAAAAGTATGGGGGCTAAAAGTAATATAAATTTACTTAACACTTTTTCAATAAGTCCTGCTTTATTTAATAAATCATTACTCAAAAAAATATAATGTAAAGTATTACCTTGTTTAAGTCTCAAACAAGCTAGAAATAGTCAAATAAATCTTAAAAGTTGCCGTACAAACACTTGGATATCGTCTTTGTTTGTATTTATCAAAACCAACTTTATGTATTAATATATTCTTAATTATATTTCTTAGGGAAGATGCTATTAATACATGTAAGACAGTTCTTTGTGCGAGATAAACAATATGAGTGATAAAAGATAGAAGCATTTGACTGATAAATACTATGTGAAAGTAATTTTGAGGTCAATGACAAGTATATATCACTACTTGGTTTGCTCAAACTCGCACTATAGACATACAGATTGAAACTCGAAAAATCTCTATCTTGATTAAAAAAATTTGTGAATTTTGTACTAAATTTGAAGTTGTTTCAATTTCAAGAGACAAAAATTAACTATCGTTTTTGAAATCTTCTGTGTGTAAGTAAATTATTCAAGGTTACCGAAATCTATAAGTGAAAAATATTATTTTTGAAATCTTCTGTAAGTAAATTATTCAAGGTTACCTATCTATTTGGATGTATTGATATAAATATTTGTGTGCGTGTAATTTATATGTAGAAACGCATTTCTATTATACAAGGAAGCCTCAAGGCTCATGTTTTACAATGGACTTATTTGACTATTTACTTGTATTTGTGTTTGATCTAATTATCGAATTATTCGATCTGTCTAGACTATTTTCTTTAAATTTGAATGATCAATCATAATATTTTTACAAAAATAGTTGTTTTTTAAGTTTGTTGGTCCCGATAAGTTTTCCTTGATTCTAAAAATGCTCTAAGCGATGACGTGATTGCCGGATTGAAGATTTAAAGATAGATTTTGAAGTTATATGATTGCCGGATTGTGACTAGAAATATTGCGTTCATATGGATTAACTTTTTGTGGCTTTTTTCTTTCCACGGCCGTTTGTTCAAGATAATTGGCATCAACAGTGATGTCATATGTTGGAATTTATGGCACGGCAATGCTGATTCCTTCGAGAAAACCAAACATATTGTGTCACTGCCTTGTCTGAACTGCTTAACAACAATATTCTAGAAGCGGCGATTTTTATTTTTGTTATCCACATTCCGTTTTCAAATATCTACGTTGGAAAAGTAAGACTTATCTGAGAATAAACGATATAAGTATTAATTTTAAAAAAATAATTAAAAATATTATATTTGGATAAATTAGTTGAGTAGAGAGTAAAAAATAGGTCCCACATCATGTACGATTTAGAAAAATAATTGAAAGTATTACAAACTGGTTTAGTGAAAAGTGAGTCCACGGTACGTACAATTTAAAAAAATAATTAAAAATATTATAGCAGGACAAACTGTTTAAGTCGATAGTGGATCCCACGAGTTGCGTGGCCGGATGCCACACTCAACCGAATAGGTCCAACTATAATGTTCCAAAGTGTTCCCCATCGGTTTATAAATCAAAGTTCTAGTACATGCCTCTTCCTTAATTGATTTAGTGCAAAGATTGGAGCGTATTATTACACCATAAAATTTATATATAGTATCAAAGCGAATATAATGTACTCCTGTCTAGGGTGCGTTTTGTAATATTCCACATCGGACGCGGAGGTCTTTGGGCTGCTTGATATAAGGGGTAACATCCTTGTATCGTGTACGCTCGTTTACCTGGCAGTGACTGGGAGGCGACAAAACCGTGAGGGGTATGGGCCCTAGAGCGGACAATACGTGCATAGTGCGCTTCCGGGCCCACTCGCTACAGTCTCGGTGCTCTCTTGAGCCCTAAGTCCAGGGAGTATCCTACAGGTGTAAGAGTGTTAATTCGAGGTAATACACGTTTCATATTGAAAAAAGAGAAAAAAAAAACAAACAAACAAACAAACAAACAAGAATTGTAGAAATATGTATACCAGTTGTCAAATCTTGTGGAATCTAATTCGCGACCAATTGAACAAATTCTTTTTATTATAGAGCATAACCCATTGTTTGGTCCAACTAGAAAACATGCATTAGTTCAATAATTGCATTCACATGGTGTGGTATAATTGTGCTATTTTATACATTGACCACTTAAATCATGTCTTTGTCTTAGTGTCTTGCCCCTCAAGAAAATGATAATTAATCATGACTAGATGACTTTGAATGAAGCATATCAGTAATTATATTCCTCTTATTCATCAAGAGAAGGTAAATGGATTGTGAGGAATAAAAAGGTATTGTTTTGTCGTAGAGTGCAAAATTTTCTTTAACCAGTGAGATTATGGTCAACTTTGTAAGTTTACTTAGCATTAAGTATTTACTTGAGTTACAAGAGGTTTTTTTAAATCAAACAAGGTCTTTATTTATTTATTTATTTTGATTCAAGTGAGGTTTATAACTATACAACACATATGTAATTAGTGAAAATTGATCTCACAATTTCTCGCAAACAAGCAAGTAACTTTACCAATAGTTCAAAGCCTTGGTGGCAAACAAGATCTTTATTTACTGACATGGTACATACACTTAAAAGACTCTGGTGATTAATAGGATCAATGTAAAACTACAAGGACTAAAATGGAAAAATTCAAATACTTCAGAGACTACTTATGGAATTGATTATATATATATATATATAGAAAAATATTGAGTAATGTTTTACTTTAGATTATATTGCAATTAACATTTCTATACCTATTTGAATAACATGAAAATGGTGTACTTATATATGACTAATATGAGTATGTTAAATTTTCTATGGCTATGATTTAAATTGACAAGCTTCCTAGTTTTATATTGGCAATCGAGTTTTATTACATAAAAAATGCTCATTGCATGAATTAAAAATGATGAAAAATGTGTTTTACTAATGATATCTAGCTTTCTACACTTTTTTTTTCTTTTTTTTTTTTAACGTAGTTTTCGTATTCACTTCCTAGTATTATATTTAGAATGGCTCATAGAAAGTATGGTAAAGAAACGTTTTTAGTAGGCTTAGCATTATTTCAAACTTTTGAGGAACTAAGCACCTTTTAATCATCAATGATCATAAAACTATATGGGTACAAATTTGATAAACGTCGCATTTCTATTTTTCAATCTTGGTGGTCCTTTGAAAATGTTAACGCACATCTAAGTTTTAATATAATTCGTCATATTATAGCACTGATTTATCTATACTAAAATCAAGGAATTTCTAAGTTTTCATACTAAATTAAGTTTATAATTAGTCTAGTTCTCTACTCTCGGTTACTAAATTATAAATTTTCATATTATATTTCTTAATATCGAGATTTAATATATATAGTTATTATCAAACTCTCTCTTCTAGAGTATTGGCAGTGGTAGCTTCTATTTTTTTTCAATATACATACATACATACATACATAGACACACACACACACACACATATATATATATATCTTTTATATTTTCTTTTTCTTTTTCTTTCAATAAGAAAATCCAAAGATCTTTTGTGATCAATCCACTTGTACACGGTACATCCATATTCTGACTTGCTTGTTTTATTTCTTCCATAAATATCATCGAAACTATTGACTTTGAAAATTCTGACATGCTCCAATGGAATAAAGGTCAAGGTCATATGCAAGAAAAATATTTAATTAGTGAAAGTGATTTCTAAACAAAGCCATTTTCGTCAACTTTCACCACCATCTAGAAGATGTCGCCCTGGTACGTTGACAGTCCCACCACGCCACCATAAGAAAACAAAAAATAAAAAAATAAAAAAATTCCATGTTAGACAAAGAGATCGACTTAATTCTCACATCAATGGTGATTTCTCTGCAAACAAACAAAAAATGGTTTTAGGTGAATTGTTATGGCTGCGTTTCAGTTTTGGTACAATGGTCAAGTACGCTCCAAGCCGTCTCAGATGGACTTTTACTTTCCCAGTCGATGCTTAACCATGAAAGTCTTCAAATGATTACGTTGTAGTTACGGTGAAAGTCAAAATCGTGATTTGAATTTATAATTTTTTAATTATAATAAATCACGATTCAATTATTTTATCTCACTCTTAAGTTTGATTACATTGTAGTTGTTATTGTATTTTCTATATTTGCAAATCCTGCATTTAAGAGCAACTAAGCCAATTGTCACGATCGAGCTGAGCTCAAATCTTCCGTATTTAGAGTGATTTGTGATGTAATATAACCAAAATAAACCAATATAATCAATTTAAGACGGATGGACAACATCAATCATGTGTATAAGATAACTATGATTTGTGATGTAGTGCTCTCTAAGCCTTCATTCTTGTCTAGTTTGAATTCTTTATGCACAAATTATATCTCTCCGAGCATTTTGAATTTCTCATTTATCAAAAAATTCCATTAGTGTCCCTACAGTATCGTCAGAGTTTAACTATCTTCCACTTATTTGATGGGCTGGTTAAGAAATTATTTATGATAGTCTAAGTGGCAAAATTCTATTTCTAGTAATATTTTATCAATTCTTTTGTTAGATTTTTACCAAGAATATGCTTAATTAACTATGAAGCCTTACATCATTTATTGTATAATTTTTTAAAAAATTTATTGTATAGTGCCAACTTGTCAAATTGTATGTTAGAATTCGCATTAAGAAAAATTTTAGATATGTCCATGAACCAAGCCCTTATTTGAAAAAATAACCTACTGCCTCTTGAGTACCAGGAAATCTACAAAATGACGAAAAACTTAAATACGGTAAATTGTAAAATCCCATAAAACACTATATCCCTATTTGAAAGTATTTTTAAAAATAGCTTTTTTTCATGATATGAGCTCAAATAAGGTCCAAGACTAGGACTAGGCTATTACCAAGAGTAGGTCGAGATTTAAGAGTAACATTAATAGTAAATTACTCTCCCTGACAATTGAGAGATCAAATTTGAAATCTCATAGAAGTAGAAAACAGGTGGAGATGGGGGTAATAAAAAAAATAAAAAAAGTCCAAGACTAGTTCATAGTGCTACCCCTACTCTATAGTTCACACTTCCAACCTTAAATAAATTTAGATTCCCAACTCTATATTACCTACATGTCATATTGAACACATGTTAATTAATAAATGTTGTGGTATTTAATTAGTCACACACATCTCAAGACAAATTTGTATGCCAATTATTGGAGTAAAGAAATTGGATAAGCCTTTCTAATGTACATACATACATAAGTATAGACACACACACACACACATATATATATAGATATATATAAAAGAAAGAAAAGTTCGCTTTGTCATACACTTAATACTAATTAATTGCATGTGGAAAGATAATACACATGCTAGATCTCAATATTACCATAGTTTAATCAATTGGATAAAATATATTTCTTGGTTATTGAGATCCATCCTTGGAAATGGGTGAAAGATTATGCTTCATCATATTCTTTATTTTGATCATAATATTTCTCAGTACATAGATGCAATTAATGCTATAATACATAATTTAACCAACACACGCAAAAAAAAAAAAAAAAAGATCAATAAATTTTCAAACTAAAATTACACATATATAAGTAATTTTGTTTTTGTTTTTTTTTTTTGCCTTTTCTGGGTTTGACACTCACCTATATCTACCATTAGGCACAATTCCTTAATCATATTAAGCTCTTGATTTCTTTTGACGAGGCCGGAGTTCATGAAACAAATATTGTGTTGTAGATTAAATTTTTTTTTAACTTTTTGATAAGTGAATTAAGGAGGGAATTAAGCCAAGCCCATATATTTTAATTATTTATATATTGGGTTTTATGAGTTTCTAAATAAGATTTAAACTAATATGGTCGTCATAGAGCAAATCATTAGATTACTGAAGCTCCAAGCTTCCTGAGAATTTTTGTAATAGAAAAATAAGATTTTATGGAGAAATGCAAGTCAAAAGAAGGTTGATTCGTAAAACTATTAAAACTAGGTATTGAGCCTAAACTATAGCTCCTTAACTTTATTTTTTCTCAATTTTTGTGGGAAATGAAGATAAGATAAAATGGGTTTTGATTTAGGACTCTAATGAATTGGAAAAAGGGTAATAAAGGATGGGGTTGGAATTGCAATTCTTTTTCTCGATGGCCCTTTTTGCAAATTTTTTATCCATGATTACATCATTTACCCTTATATCTCATCATGATTTGGACATACAATTGCACTGCTAGTTCATTTTAAAGAAGAAAAACTCTTCGATCAGTCCGACTGACCGAAACATTACTCATATGAGAGGTGAGCGCCCATCTCCACACTAATATGTTTTGATTTGTCTGACTCACCGAAAAGTTTTAAACTATAAAATGACCTAAAGAAAATCATGTGATATAATAATGATTCTTTTAAAGCCAAAAATAATTAGATGATGATGTAATAATTTAGTGTAAATGATCTTGAAAGATTTTACCAAGCTAGATCCGTTTGCTTCCAAAAAAGTAACTTAATAGGAGAAGGTATTTGCTGAAAAATAAAAAAATTTATGATTTTTAGTTCACTAAAAAACATTTCCTGACCTTTACAATAAAAACATTTTTCAATCAGAGATTCTTATAAATAAACACACACACCCACACACCCACACCCACACACACCCACATATATATACTATTGAACTATGAGCTATAAGTCTTTTGACTTTCATTTGGGCCATGGCGGCCAGTGCTCCTAAGAACATAGAAGCAACAGTTGACTTATTTATCTGGTCCCAAACCCCAGAAAATTAAGAAAATATTTTTCAAGAAATTTTTTTACGAGAAACCTATTTGGCAATTCATAGTAACTTGCTGTATTTTTTTTCAACTTTAGACATAAGTGTAGATCATTTCCAAGATGCAAAGTTTTAGAATTAACAAAGATATTCTGATGTTTGACACTAAACCAATAATTTTCCCCAGATATGGTACATATTTCATCTTCATGTAGTAAAAATCTGCTATCTCCTGCCAAATTATTACAAGAATCGAAAACGTAAAAGAATGTATTAAGCTCACTCTATAAGGTTCAAAACATCAATGGTGTCTCACACCCGCATACACAAATTCTATATATGGGAGATTTACCAAAGATGTCAACAAGTCCTATGCCATATTTCCAACCTCGTTATCATTTGACACAGACGCCTAGAGCTCGTACGATCCCTCTTACCCAACAAAATTTTTATCAATTCATTCCTACGGTTATGCAAATTCAAACTTGTTCGTGCATACTTCAGATGCGTCTTGTCAGGCTCTGGCAACTTGCATCGGTTTCAATGTTTCATAGTGGCTGGAGTTCTTGCTCAGGGACGACAGAATTGACTGGCTTGTATGGAATGAATGATTGCTGTGCATGCCGCCTCCAGAGGTACCATGCTCCAGCAGTGGAAAATCCAAGAATCAATAAAACAAGAACTGCTGCAACTACACTCAAGTACTGTTGCTGCCACCATGACCTGGATAAATAACCAGAATATCGAAATCAATCAAAACCTCAAATAAGATTTTCTGTACGATAAGGAAATGTTCTGAATCAGTCACCAAATGGAACCACAACAATCTATCAAGAAACGATTGCCATCCAATTTTATCCCTACCAAGATAACTTTAAAGCAAGGAACACCATAAATCTGATGCACAGAGCAGAACTATAGTAGTAATGACAAAGATGGGATAACTTCTACGGCTGCTGCTTGAAACGAAGAACCTATTCAAGTTATGCACAAACAGCGTGTAAAGTCAGTTCATATACGTGTGTATCAATTAAAATGTTCCAACTAAGAAAAACAACACTATATATTAGTGCCGGGGAAAGAAATTTGTAAGCTTATCCTCTTTCCCTACAGCTTAGCTTGAGGAGATTGAGGCACAACGAACATCCAATCCTTGATACTAAAAGATAATAGTCATCAAAATATGACTTTAAAAAGCAAGATCACTCATTTCGTTATAAAATACAATGCCAACAACCTCTCCTCACAAGCACATCAAGACTATCATACACACACATAAACTACTCATCTTATCCCACCAGATGCACACACCATAGGGAACAAGTATCATGAACTTAAAGTACCCAGCTTAGTTGTGAAAGCAAAGAGTATGTGCATAGAAGAAAAAGGAGAGTACAATACAAAATTTTAAATTATAGGGGAAAAAAGAGAGAGAAAATGATAAACCCCAATAGAGGAAATTAAGGGAAGAAACTAACACAGTAAAAGAAAAGAAACTAAAAGAAATAGAAAAAGTAATATATATTGTCGATATCACGAGGAGCCATGTACTCTAATATACCGTTCTGGTGGGGGCTCAGTATTCCATTCAGACAATTTGTAACTACCAAAGTTTTCAGGGAGGTGTACGCGTTGCTCAGCCAACCGAGCAATAATGTCCTGCAATTAAAACATGAATAAGCAATGCTTATAATTCTCGGGGAATAAACTGCTCACAGTACAAACACTTAGATTCACCTTTGCAACGGCATTAGACATGTAATCAGCAGATCCTGCTGGGAAAACCCCCCATCTAAGAAGCGTTTCATTTCCTTTAGATGTGAAATTCATTAAGCGGACCTGCAATATTCATTACAAGATAATTAGCACTCCAAGTCAATATAAGAAACAGAAGGCAAAGCGTACATATCACTGTCATCAATAAAATGTGCGAATGAGCAAGTAGATCATAGTTATCTAAGATTCAAACACACTAGCAAGATTTAATGGGATTTAAGTTGATCAACCTGAGAAGCATCGACATTGAGCTCCTTCGCGATGTCTTCAGCAAGTTCTGGGATGTGTGGCTCCAAATCAGCATAGTCAATACTCAATAGCATTTTAAATGATACGAGTCCTACTTTGGTTTCACCTGCCCACAAGTAAAAGATTATGGAACATCATTACATAGACTAGAATTAATCTTTTCGTGCATCGTTAGAAAAAGTCACAAGAGAAAGTACTCAGGGATTCAACCAAGCACTGTGGATGTAAATGAGATGGGTTCATAACAAAACTAGCATAAAAAATCATAACCTGAAGAGTAGAAATTCTAGAAAATATCAACATTACATGAACATTGGATTATGGAACCAACTCAACAATATCATTTCTTATCAAAAGTTACCCTCCAGCGGACCAGTATAGGAAGCATCCATAATACAACGAGGCATAGAGGAGTGGTACTCCTCAACACAGACCTTTTCCTTCTCAATCCAACGATCGAGCAAACAAAATACATCAGAGACTCAACTTTGTCCACAATCATCAATAAGGAAATACTTCCTCATATCCTACGTTAAGAAGGAATTTGTTACACAGTTCATTAAGCCCCATGACAGATTTTGCAAGTAGGATCCAAAAATCTTTTAATCAACTACCGTAAACATCAATATATTTTAAAAGCACCACCTGATAATGAACTTTTTGATGCCAAGTATCTCTTTGGGGTCCTTAGGCCAACTCCAACAACTTCCTTATTTTTTCCCTACATTAGGGGATTTGGAGCACTTCTCTACATTTAGGGACCCCCCTATTTCATTCCAATAGCTTCCCTACAATTAATCAATCCCTTATTTTAGAAAAATGCATACTTCAATTTCACTCCAACAACTTCCTTATTTTAAAGACTCTATTTTTGTTTCACTCCAATGACTCATTATTTTAATTAAACATATTACTTTAATATTTTTATTTATATTTGTTCATTTTTTATATTTCTTTATGACAAGCTTCTCTTCATATCTAATATCTCACACCACCGATTCTCTGAGTATGAGGAGACAGTCAGCCAAATTAGCTTACAGGTCATCAAAGTGGCTGGAAGTTCTCTCCCAAAGCATAGCCAGAAATTGCATCTTCACAAGGACTGCCAAATGCCCGCTACCAAACTAATATGTCATTTTCTGCCACCACTCACTAACCCCTCAGCCTAGCTTCGACATTACAGCCCCTCTGTAAGAATCTGAGCAAGTACGTACTACAGGAAATTCTTTGTTCATCTTCAGCTATTAGTTTTATGTTGTTGGGGGGCAACGAGGGGAAAAAAAATATCCTAATGTTATTTAAAATCAAAATTCAACTTGGAGGCTATGCCACTGGTTTTGGGGAATTCGCAGTGATTAACTCAAAACAAACAAAAGACAAGACAAAAATTCTAATGGAAAAGGAAGGTAAAAGAGCAGAAAAAATCCTTTATAAATCTTCTACTCATTCACAGAACTTGAGGTATTGTCGTAACAACAAAAGTATAAAAAAGAGCATCAAAACCACCGCTGCTTTAAATATGCAGCGGGATACATCTATACGCTTGTAATGATCTTCAGGAGAAAAGTTCAACAAAGCATCTGAAATTCTAATTAGAATGACTACTAGCTCTTCCTCTCTCACTCTCCTGAATGATATCACCATAGATAATGAAACCTAACAGTGTGGAGTTTTACTTGTGGTGAAAGGGAGAATCCGGGTACTCTACTTAATTTACTCGATTTCTAAAAACATGCAAGGCAATGGTGTGGGGAAGCAGAGCACATAAATGATATATAGAAAAGTATTCACCAGGTGCAAACAGGGAGGAAATGGGATGGCCTGAAAATCAAGTTACAATATTTGTCACTTCTGTTGGTCATCACGATATGGTCAATTTCTTGATTTGATAGTCCAAAATTCCTTAGAAAATGTCCACTTGGGACTTGGAAAATTTGATACGGTTGGTGGTGGTACTGAAGAGAGTGAAGCTCCAAAGTTGATGAAATAATGAGTTTCGAAGAAAAAAAGGGAAGAACTTGTGTGCTCAGAAGGGGAAACCAAAAAAGAAGCCAGGATTCAGGTATTATGGGCTGGACAGTCTCGCTTTTATTCCAACTTTCTAAGAGTGGAACTGAGAGAGCAATGAAGATGAGGTAGAAATAAGAGGCAACTGGACTGCTCATTGATAGATTATTGCCTTCTTCTGGGTACATGGCCAGAAAACTGGTGTAAGAGTGATTTTTCTAATCATGCTCCATAGTCCTCCCAAGGCTAGATGGTGTCAACAAACTTCTATATGCCACTGGCAACAGTATCATTATTATATCAATCCGAACAATGATCATCAACATTTGTAACATTTCAAGAGCCTTTCTAGAGAAGAAGATGAAATTCTATTTTGAGCTAGCAACACGTGTACAGCTTCAAGGGGCTACAGTAACCATCTTATATTGAATTAGACTCTAGGAGCTGGGGGAAGAGCAGGTTAGAGACAAAAACTGTAATCCCATGTTAGATGTTACTGCAAGCATTCTACAACTATACTAAATAGCCACTACGACTAGTTTATTTTTTTAGCTGAAAAGTTCTTATATCTCATTGCACAACCAGCCTTAGAATTAAAGTGATGCATGAAAAGGATGAAACCACATAAGTGGATGATATATTATTAGATAAGAACACTCTCACTATACCTGAAGTGTTAAACTCTGGGGCTCCACTAGGTGCCACTGTAGGAGAAATATCAGCTGTGGAATTCTTGTCGTCCAAGACTGGAGGCATTGGTGGAGATGCTGGAGATGCACCTGATATTTGGAGTCTTTGCCATAGCTCGGAACAATTTGTTTTCCAAAATCCAATCTTTTCATGCTCACGGTCATATGTAACAAGAGTATTACGAACCACAATTCCTGTTATCAAAATTATTATAAAAAATAATAAGCAACTGATTGAAAATGATGACAGTTTCCGATAACAACCATATAATATTCACCCAGAAAGGGCCAAGAGTCAGGATATAGTGAAGAACTAGGTACCTCCTAAAAGAGTGGTTGGATCCTTGCCATTCTGAAAGATTCCCAAGCAGTATGCACCGTGTTCTTTTGAGTGCTTCATACAGACAGAAAATGATATAGCATAAGTTAAAAAATAAGCCTTGATGCATCTGAAATGAAAGAGCAAGAGATAAGATCTAAAGCATGCAGATCAAAACATATTTGAGAAAGACTGATACCCTAAATAAATAATTTTCAGGAGACAGTGATAGCTTTTGTCCATTGCTGAATACCATATCAACTGCTGGAAAAGTTTTTGAGAGTTCCAAAACATCACTGAAGCACAAAATAACAGAGTATTACATGAGATTCAAACAATATCTTAAATTCTTAACACATAAAGCTTCCAAAAAAGAAATAGCCATTACGTTCCAGCACCAGAGAAGCATATATCATTGTAATTTGGATCAGGACCTCGAGTCTGTCTGAGGGAATGAAGTTCTTTCATCATCTGCACACAGATTTGCAAATCCTCACCATATGGAGAAACAAAAAAGTGACAAATAGGGAAACATCATTTCTAGAGCTCTCTAGGACTGTAGCATGTCTAAAGTTTATTCTCACAATAATCAATCGAGCTATGATGTATCCTCTCATTGCAAAAATTGAAAGGCAGTAGAAATATTTCAAATCAGTAAAGAGATAAAGAGTTGCAGAAATGTTAAGAAATTCATAACTCAAACATGAGGCATCACATGCATGGGTAAGCTAAGACAGCCATGCCAAATATCATGTAATCATATATCATGTGAAATTACCAGCAACAGTGACTTAGACCTTGCAGAAGTAATTCCTTCAAGAAATTCTATTTACATGTTATTAGACAAAATAATTTGAAACTGCAGGGTTTGCATGCATCTACCTTCCGAAACCCTGCAATTTGCGGGAGTCTTGTGCACTAAGTACAACCTATGGCACAACAAACCAAACTGTGCCACAAAGTCATATCTCTCCATATCCGTAGAGGTAGCTGTGATATTTTCTTAAAAGTCTCAATAAATCATTTACCAGCAAACAAGAAAGAAAACGTGGGAGTGGGACACACACAAGCATACCCCACGAACAGGGGGCTAAAAAGATAGTGTAACTCGCAGAAAACATCACAAAAATGTATAATAAACCATAACGTAATCAAATCTTACCGAATTCTTAAATGCTAGAAATGCTGCTTCTGGCAAGTAAGCATAAGTGGTACCGCTGTCTAGGACTGTTCCGTGTTTACCATCAAAGATCCGTGGGTTTAGAGGCAACGCCTTCCCAGCAACATGTATCTCCTTCAGCTCAATGTTGTAATATGGACTGTTGCCATCCCGAGACTAGAGTAAATGTGTGAGATGTATCAAGTGTATTTGTTAGGAAGATACCTAACGTTTGTTATTCACAAGATAATCATTTCCAAAACGTACCTGCGCACAGGATCTGAATGGCTAAAAACCATGTCAGCTGGGGGTGAAAGCCCACCAAGAACCATTGCACCACCACCAACATCCATACCCCCATAGCATAAGGAGAAGGAATCATTTACTACACCTTTTTCAACAAGTTGATCCACAATACTGAGATCTCCACGCCCCAAACCCATTATGCCATCAGCATGTTGACTATAGAGATCACCAGTTTCCATATTTTCACAACCAAATACAGCTCTCTGAGGTGCAAGTTCACTTTGGTTTCCAAATGACACAATGTCCTCACCAAGGACTCCACTGCTGGAACTCAATTCAGCATATTGCCTTTCATAAACACAATTTTCCCTATCTCTGTCACAGGTGCAGTCAATATTACACTTGACGGGATGGTATGTACTGGACATATCTGGCTGAAACCTTGGATCCTGTGATTTTACAACATTACAAACCAAGCAATTAATTGTATAACACGTTAAGTGAGAGGTGTACTAAGAATCTAAAATGACAAAAGAGAAACTCATGCATTAAAAATTCTTTCGGGTTGAGTAAAGTCCAGCAAATCCTGCCTTCATCACTGACAACAGAAGCAAATTCCGGGTGCATAAAAGGCAATAATGGAAAATGCACTCCACAATTTTTTAGGTCATTCATCCTAAATAGATATTAATTATACATTGGTAGACAGGCAAGCAACAAAGATACTTACTTTAATAGATATAACAAAATGGAAAAGGAATCATTTTATGCCGCAACTTATAGGAAAGACACCAAAAATATGATTTCCTCTTAGCTAATTAACACCAGTCAAGCTAGTGGATGTTCCCAACGAAACTGGGGCAAGTGCGTCGATACATATGCCTCTATGCTGTAAAATTTGTAAAGTTTCACCTTTGACAAATTCCTTTTATCATAGTTACATAAATGTGTAATCTACTACATTCCAAGAATAGCTCTCAATGACAATTGATAAATGTCATTCAATCCTTCTTGCAGCTAATGCAACTCTACTATATTAACAAAAAGCTTTTGGCACTTAGTGAGGCGGACAAAAACCATGTAAGTCAACTTTTCATCTCAATTCAGTATCACTACAAGCGTTTAGACTATTATTAAGAAAATTACTTTTTGTGAAGGGACGAAAATAACGTTGGACGGATATAATACAAGATTAGGAAGCATCAACTTATGCAAGTACTTAACACTCAACAAAATATTCCACAAAATAATTATAGTTGCTAGGAAACTCTTCATATATCCATTAGGTCTGCAAAAGGTTGGACAAACTACCTATGTATCACAATGTTTACTCTAAATCTTATCAATATGTTGAGTTTATCAGTCCTTTCCTTCTAAAAATTTTAGCATCTGTCTCATCATTAGAAATTTAGAAATGATTTACAATTTACAGATAGCTACCAATTTCAAGTTTTCCATAGTCCTACACGATGTAACAGTTTAAAGAATCGTTCTTGCATTTGCATGATTACGGCATATGAAATAAGAAATAGTGTTCTACTGATAAACCAAATACGGTATCATTCTGCAGATGTTCTTAAAGTTCTAGAAGATGGAGATCTGCTGACATTTGGCATGTTTGATTATGACAAAAGATTGGTGCATTCCGATGCAGCTCATCCAAGGATTGATACATTTATATGTAGGATTGATGCTTGTCAAAGCACTGATTTCAGATTTTTGAACTAAAGCAACTCACTAAATATATAATTTTTTTTTTCCTTTTTTTGAGAACTAATTCAACAAAGATTGTATCTGTACCCTCTCTCTCCCCCCTTTAAGTTTGATTTAACTCCATTCACTCTTCTTATGAGATTCAAGCAAATCCTATACTTCGTTTCCAGAATACAAAACATGGACACTTAAGGGGTTAAGATTTACATTAAATTTTGTACTATGGAAGGCGTTACTCAAACCTTCTCGTGTATCAACCACAAATCCATTACATAAATCACAACCAAAAAATAACTGCTCTAACATGACAAAATACATGTCGTGTCATCCAAGTTCCACACACAAATCCAACCAAAATCCAACACAGAACACACTAAACCTCATAATATGAAGCGCACCAAACCCAACAACTATACCTATTTGAAACACGGCAAACCCATCAATCACACCTAAATTAAGAATAAATTAAATCTTATATATAGGGTTTAATTACAATCAGATCACAAAGAAGTGCCAAAAATAAGAAAATAATGAGCGAACCTGATGCCTGCCGCACTGTTCGCACGTAGAACACGGCACATACGTGACCGTACTACCCGTATCCACAATCAGCGCAAACATCTGTGGCGGCGTCCCGATCCATAGCCGCGTCGTATAATATCTGCATCATCACCGATCCATTTTTTATATAGGCATACATACATACAACATATATACCTATATATTATTAAACTTTTCCAAATATACATACATATATTACAACATTATAATATTAATTTTTTTTGAAAAAAAAAAATGAAGGTCAACGAGATCGATGAGGATAATTGAAAAAAAAAATTACAGACTTTACGAAGTGTTTACCCGTTGAGGAGGAGATCGTCGTGGAGGGACATTTGGGCGCTGGCATGGAGGTGGCGGCGAGAGGAGATGTGGGAGGAAGATGTGTTTTTCGGAGGAGATAGATAGAGAGGAAGGATCATCGTCCTCGCAGTGATGGTTGGCTTGCTGATGTGGCGGTGGCCTTCCGAAGTATCGAGACATGAAACGACGCCGTTATGTATGAGGAGAAGAAGAAATGGTAGAATTACGGTGAAGTCAAACCGCGCCCGTGCCATTTTGGGGGCGCAATGATCGTTCGGGCGATCACAGAACACGACAAAACTAACAGATGTGTGTGTGTATATATATATATATAAATATATGTATATCTATAGACTATATGTGGTTGGGGGAGGAGGGGGGGGGGGGGGGGGTGGTGGGGAGTGGAGAAGGGGAGATGAAGATTTGTATAAGAAGCTCAGTGAGGAAAAACGAACTCACGAAGTAGAGGGGGGTGTTTTTTGTGTGATGTGATTTGAGAGTTTTATTCTATTTTTTTTCTATTTAATTTGGTTGATATTTAGATATTTTTCCTGTCATTGGTTGAAGATAAGATAAAAATATTTTGGAAACGCTGGCGGATTGGGAGTGAAAGAGATCCGATTGTAGGGACCGGTACAGCAGATTACTTCAATTAAAGGACAAATTCTTCAAAGAGCAAATACCTCAAATAATCCTTAATGTTTGTTCAATTTGATAATTAGTCCCCAACATTTTACAATGGACACTTTTTTTTTTTTTTTGGTCGATACAGTGGACACTTTAGTCTTGAATATTTAATACTCATAACAGTGCTACTCCAAAATCACATTTTTATCTAAATTTTAATGTCTTTAGCAGGTGAAAAACACGTGATTTAGCATATTATTCTGATAGGCAAAATTGGAAATACAATAATGTAAGTGTGCAAAATGAAGGAAAACTGCATGCTTCTCACGTGCTAAAGGCGTTAAAATTTAGATAAAAATCTTGTTTAGGAGTTGTGTTGTCCTGAGTGTTAAATATTAGGGACTAAAATGTCTATTTTGAAACGTTAATGAGCAAACTGTCAAATTGAGTAAACATTAAGGGTTATTTAGGGCATTTACTCTTTCACAAATGATACTTAATGCTTACATTTTTTCTCAATTTTGTCTTTACCATTTTAAAAACAACGCATTTAGTCTCTAGAAATTACCAAAAAAAAAATTAATTTAGTGCCTAATATTTATACTATTCTTTCAATTTCATCTCTATTATTTTAAAAGTGACGCACTTTGTCTGCAAAATTTGCAAAAAGATTCAGTTTAGTCCCTGACATGAGATTTCAATTGTGACTAGTACATGAACTTTGTGAACTAAATTGGAAAAAAAGTGAAAACATTGGGGACTAAATTAAATTTTTTTGCAAACTCTTAGGATTAAGTGCGCCACTTTCAAATAATATGGACGAAATAAAAAAAAAATAGGGTGAATAGCCCCGGACCCCCCTGTGGTCAAGCAAAACTAGTTATAACCCCCCTATGGTCTAAAAAATATAGTCGAACCCCCCTGTGGTCTAGCTGTTGATGCACACCACCCCCCTCCGTCAAATTTTCCGTCATTTTTTACGGAAAGTGTGACAAACGCTCTTAAAATGCCATTTTTATTATTTTTTAACGTATTTATAATAAAATAATATTAGTAATTAAAAATAATATTTTTTTTCTTTTCATTTTCACCTATTTTTTTATTTATTACTAAATTAAAAAAATAAATAAATAAATCATCTAGTTGAATACGTTAAAAACCAATAAAAATCGCATTTTATTCGCATGTGAATTTGACGAAGGTGGACGGTGTGCATCAACGCGTGGACCATAGGGGGTTCCAGGGCTATTCACCCAAAAATATATATATAGATAGTAAATACTAAACACGTCACTTTTAAAACAATAGAGATGAAATTGAAAAAATATGCAAAAGTTGGAGATCATTTATAAAATTTACTCTCGATTAAGATTGAAAAGAAAATTAAAAAATTATGGAACCATGTATATAAATTTATAGATTTACTCTTCTTTGATATGATTTATACTTGGGATTATGTTTAAAAGCTGAAGGAGAAAATGGGCATAGAAAATAATTGAAAATTTCTCTTAATTTGATCACAAATTTGGGGGATTAAAGTTTGGTTCATTCAAGGATTATGACTTTGGGACGATTAGGGATTAAAGAGGGGTAAACCATACTAAAAGCGTGGTATTTCTTTGAGATAGACGAAGAAAACACAGCATTTTATTTCTTTTAATTTGTGTAAGATTTTGTTTGGCCTACTTTTTAAACGCTTAAAAATGTTTCATATAAGTTGAGAAGTTAAATTTAACATGTTTGGAGTTTGACCCATTTTTTAAAGTGTTTTTATATAAATAAATAAAAAACTGAAGTTGAAAAGGCTAAAAATAAAAAAGTTCCAAATTATAGTTTTCAAAAAAGCTTTTATAAAACTATTTTCACATAATGCAGAAAGTTTTTTTTCTTTTTCTTTACTCAAATATACTTTTTTATATTTTTTAAAGTCTAATATTGTTCACAAAATTTTTAAATAACCAACATAAATCAAACCGTTAACAGTTTTTGTTTAACAACACTTCTAACTAAATCTTTATTGCTAAAAGTTCTATAAATTAAAAGTTAAAAATTTACAATTAGGCTAAACAAAGCCTAAGTGGATGGCTTGCCATTTAAATGCGAACTTGAAATGTTTCTTTTATTTTGTGTAAGTGCTTATAGTTAACTTTAAGATTTACTATTACGAGTGTGTTGAGCAACCTCAACAAAGACTACTAGTTTTTGCTTCAAGTGTTTCGACAATTTTTTTTTTTTTCTTCTTTTCAACAAACGAAGTATAAAAAATTAACTCTATTAATTCGAATTAGGGGCTCCTCTTATCTAACGCTTTACTCTTTCGTCTAATTAAAAATGGGAAGAATTTTATTATCCTTAAAAGGCATGGAGAGGTTAGTTTTTCCCTTAATCACGATGTTTACGATAGCATATCATTGTCCTTCAATTTATTTTTTTACTTTCTAATTATTTCAAATTCAATGTACCTATAGAATTCTAGGGTACCTCAGGTGGGCTACCTTTCCTAACTTGTGAGTAGTGTTATGGCGAGTTCTGAAAATTTGAGAATAAATGGGCTTTAACATATAGTAGAACCTCTTTAAATTAATAGCATTGGGACCATCAAATTATATTAATTTAGCGAGATATTAATTTATCGATAAATTAATAACTATTAATTTATAGAGATATTTTTAATTTTTTTGGCTTTATAGTAAACGTATTGTGATTATGATGTCTTTTTTTAAAAAATAACTTGTATTTTTTCGGTCAAATTTGAAAAGATTAGTAATGAGAATAGAAGATAAAATTTATTTAGTAGGATTAGAACAAAGTTTCTCTAAATTCGTATCGAAGTTCTTGTAGGATTAGAAAGAGAACTAATTTCTTTAATCTTGTATCATAATCCTTGTAGAAGTATCTCAATTTTTTCTCTTTAAATAATTAAATATGAGATTCAACTAGATTTAAAGTTCAACAAAAGACAAGCTACTCTTAATTCATATTTTAAAAAAACCTCATAATCAATTTATTATGTACTTTTTGACTAATTATTAATTTATAAAATATTTGGGTCAATAAAATACAAAAGAAATTTTTTTAATGTATTATCTTATAATTTTATCGAATTTATTAACTTTTTACACTGGTCCTATGTCGGGACCAGACATTTTTATTAATTAAAAGAAATTATTAATTTATCGAGTGTTAATTTAAAGAGGTTCTACTGTATATATGTAAAACTTACTATTGATCCAAAAGTTTAAACTATTAGGTTTTGAACCTATACACGTTTTCTCTTTGCTTTTTAGTTTACCATGTGAAACTCTTAACAAATCTCCTCATTTTTACATGTGAACTCCAATTGGACCTTAACTCCCTCTTGATCTACATTCATCGCAGATGAATCCATCTTCACCACTCTCACAAGCTATTTAGATATTTCTTTGTACCTTAGCTACTACCATACCGTCTCCAACATGCACCTTAGCTATTACTATTCTTGCTCCAATAGCTCTTCCTTCTGCACCCCAGATCAACCATACACCTTAGCTACTACTATGCCTGCTCTAGTAGCTCTTCCTCGTGCACCCGGGATCAACCATGAGACTCCGCAATCTTACTCTCGTACGAGCCCGAATCACCTAGACCAACCAAACCTTGCTCTATCGCGTTACTGTAACCTCATACAACTTGGAGAGTATATAGCCCAAGAATTATGCTTGTCGTGACCCTATAAATGGGTTTTAACACACATGTGTAAAACTCATTATTGACCCAAAAGTTTAAGCTATTAAGTCTTGTTTATTAATAGCTCATTATTCTCATAATATTTTCATGTGGGATAAATCTTTTTATTTACTTTTTAGGTTACCATGTGAAACTCCTAACAAGTAGCCAGAGTTAGAATTTCATGGGCAGGAGCAGGTGGATGAATTACCTCTTCTGACTTGTGAGTGGTCAGAGTTCGAATCTCAGATGGTAGGAGCAAGTAGGGGTGGAGGGTTAAAAAAAATTAATGTACCTCTTAAAATTTGATTATTTTGATATGAAGAAAAGTGACTTTCTTGTGCCCCTAAAAGTTGGGTGGAGTAGTTCAACGCTTTATTGTAACTATCAAACGATTGAGTACTTGAGTGAAAAGTGCTTTGTTGTTGTCTAAAATTAATCTCAAATTCAAATTTATATCCCTTCATCACAAATATTAACAAATTTTTAATTAATTTAAAACATATATTAAAATATACAGTCATTTAAAAAAAAGTAACCTCCTCTCTAAGGAGGGCTAAGCTTTCCAATTTTTTAAGGTTCCCACTTTACGTCTTTACCTAAATTTAAGATACTTTCTGTTATTTCACATGATTTCTTTCAAAAGAATAAAAGGACAGATAGAGTACAGATCCACAAGAGTATAAGGATTTATTTTTCTTTACACACCACACATCGTACTAGTGTATGATTGATGAATCTTATATATCATTATGTTTTTTTTTTTTTTTTTTGTCTCTGATATATATCATTATGTTTGTTCTTATGCAACAAACAAGAAGACAATTGATCTTATTATATTAATTTGGGTAATTTATCAAAATGATCTTAAATTTTTATTTATTTTTATATTTAAGTGTCCTATCTTTTATTTTAGATAAAATAGTCTTTTATTTTAGACAAAATAGTATTTTATTTTTCATTGTGGTGACAACCATTAGTTTTTAGAGTAAAATCTATCAAAAAATAATGTTAGTGAGCACACAGATAACACATGGTCGCAAAATGTATAAACCTTAAGATGCTTATATTTCACCGTGTGATAATTTTACTCCTGAAGATTTGTACATTTTGCTGTCACATGCCATCTACGTCTTCACTAATATTATTTTTAACGGATTTTGCTCTAAAGACTAACGAATATCACCAAAATGAAAGTTGAAGGATCATTTTGTCTAAAATAAAAGATAGATGACTTAAATATCAAAAAAAACAAAGATTTATAACCATTTCAATAAATCACCCTATTAATTTTTCTTGGCCAACACTAGTATCTTTCTTTTAACCATTTTATCTGATACTGGAAAACATGTTTTAACTGACCTTTTGGTTTTTTTTTTTTTTGAAATTAGTGAATCTATTTCATAATATTTTGTAAGATCGAATGTATAATTCTCCTACGAAATTAGTACTTCATAGTTCAAACTCAAAAGTTAAAAAAAAAGTGTCATATCCTCTAAAATGAGTACTAGTAGGATCTTATTGCTCAAAGTTTATCTCACGTCCGAACATGACTAGATCTATAATGAAAAAGAAAAGAAAGGTGACTCAACTTCTTAACTAGAACATCTTGGCATAAGCACGTTGGAACGTGAGAATTCAAAATTTCATGAATTACAACCGGATGTTTGATCCTCCGATGAAATTAGGAAATCAACTTTATAACATCTGATATCAATTCATGCCTTGAAGTTTAATAAATTTTAATCTTTTATAAACGAAAGAAGAAGAAAAAAAATCCATAAATTTAGACGTATAAATGAGAAAAGAACGCAATGCTTTTCCCTTTAAACTCAAAGGCATCATCCATTTGCAATTTTCAATTAGTTGGGCAATGACGACAAGTTGAGGCAATTCAACTTTGCGTAAATTTTCAAAAATGTAATAGAGAACTTTGATAATATGATTAAAACTTGGATATTTCTCTGAACATAGATTTGTCCATGATGGTGAAAGTGCAATCTGAACTAAAACTAGGAGAATTTTCATCAGTAATCATTGCAATCAGACTTCAATGGCAGGCCATTCAAGAATGGCTGACAACTGTCCATTTAAATCAATAGGAATCCTAGTCGATTCAAGTGTAGAGGATTGTATTAAGTGTAGAGAATTGTGCGAGTTCTAGTCTTTATTGATTGCACAAATAATTTAAAACTCTACTAAAATATTTCAATCTTTTTTACTAAAACACAATTTAGTCCCCACAACACTATTACTTTTGACTTCCAAGATATGACTTGTATTGACAACCACCATTGTTCATGGACCAAGGAGCCATCAACAACAAGTATAGCAAAAGTGAGTCCAACCATTTTTTAAACTCTGTACATAACGGAAGTTTCATGCACCGATCTACTTCAATAGTTTGTCCAAGCTTAATACAAAAACACTTGCAAACTAACTTGTTCAATCGATCAAATCATCCAAGGTAATAACCGGCCCATACATTCCAACCTGAATAACATGTCCCTCAAAAGGGGAATATATACATACTGTGAACCTAGTCTAAAGAGGCCGCGCTAAACAAATTTTGAGGCATTAAGAATACAAAATTGCAAGTTATGACTGCATACAATAGACTTAAAATGAGTTCGACCATTTTCTAAACTCCCTGCATAGCAAAAGTTTTGTTTTCTAAAATTACAGAACTGTGAGTGATACAGCAGCTGAACGAAGCTTTACTCCATCATCATTCCATTTATACTGGGGAGCAGTTGCTCCAGCAATAAATGCCTGAAATATACATGGACAACAAAAGGGTTGCAATATAAGGCTTCTACAAAGAAAATAAAGGATCCATTTTGCAAAGGGAGCTCGAAAATTGCACGTCCGAAGATTCTAAAAGAATTTAAGCTACCTAATGCTTTCTTACTTAGCAAGAAGCTGAGATTAAAATATCAAAACAGAGCAATTAACAATGACAACAGATTCGATAGCCGTAGAAACTACAATACCTTTCCTCCGTTCACAGCAGCTACCAGCGCAATGTGCTGCTTGTCTCTACCAAACTCATAGAAATAGTAAGTCCTGAAATAAGCAAAATATAAGATGTATAGTTCCGAGTATGATATCCACAATAGCACAAGAATGTGTTACAGTTCTTAACTGCTCAAATGAAGTAAATAAAGCGGTTAAATCGTGTAGCTTGAAAGAATAAAGTGAGCTAGTCTCAACAATAGAAACATGGATATCAGTAACCGAGAATAAGTTCCACAATAGGACATGCTATATAATTAACAATTGTTGGAGCAACATGACACTTCTTAGCAATATAGTTAGTCCCTCTGCTGCTGTTAATATTTTACTCTCCTAAATATTAAGATACTAATCCTCTCATCTTCTGCGCAGTTAAGAGAAAAATTGTCCCCAAAGCAACTACTTGTGTCTTTCTTAGGTATGCTCGTTTTGGATATAGAAGCTATGATGTGAAATCCAAGGGACTCCGTTATTATACGAAATTGATCTGCCAACACGGATGGCACACTGAAAGAGAGACGAATCATCTAGTAATATATCTGGATTTTCCGTGCTTAGCTTCACGAATCTTGTAAACACAACCATCTCCGCACTCTATCTTATCCAAAATGAACTTTTTTAGGGGCATTCTTTGCCCAATTTTTTTCTTAAGAAACTTCTACAAATTTTGCCTGAAAAATCTGGTATGAATTCAAATGTAAACTTACCTAAAACCTTCGTCTTCCTTAATTTTTATTGTACGGGCAGAGTATAGAGTTGATCCACCTGCCACATACAATGGCAGGACTTAAAATATGAGACTTGTTAAGCACAATTCAACTGAACCAAGAAAAGCACAAGCGATATTGCCAATTCAGATTATATATGAGTAGAAGAAACAGCTGTAATGAAAACATACCTGGAACAAATATCTTAGCTGCTTCCTTCAATGAACCTAAATCAGTTATATCTTGGGCCTGCAAAGGACAAGTAGTGAGAAGCTCGCTCATATACAGAAATATCATGAAGAAAGTTAAAACTCAAAATGTGTCTCCAGTGGTTGCCGTTCTCAAGATTACAGCTGGAGCCTTATCAGGAGTGCCTTCATATAAAAGATAAAAAAAGATGAGGACATTCTGCGCAATGACCTTCGAGAATGTCCTTCCTAAATGAAAGATTAGGAAACTACTTGTCATGTTCTTTGTACAGTTCCATTTGCCACAGGTAGTTCCGGACAACTGATTCAAATTGAACAACCACAACCAAATCAAGGAAAGCAACAAATCTGAGACATCAGACTGTATACACAAATCGCCTCCATATTCCAATTTGAGAATTCAAATTCTTTCTGTGGCGGGTTATAGAATGAAACTGCTCTTTCGTACAACAGTTTTTGCTTTACCCAGAAAATGAAAAGGGTGGCGCCATGAAAAAGATGAAAAGACAATTAACAAAAATGAAAACTAGAGAACAACAAGAAAACTAAAAAATGTGGCACTCAGTAATGAGCAAAAACTAAAAATGAAACTTCTTGATGCTTTATCAACTTTGCTCTCTCTCTCTCTCTCTGTGTAAGAGAAAGAAAGGACATTTTCCATCATAATTGAAAACAAACAAGGTTCTGTTGTTCCAAATAGGCCTCTGATATTTTTTAGTTATCAGTTTAGGACAAAGCGGAAGTTGACATAACATCACATAAGAAGTAAACAACTATCTCCTTAAATAATCATCATCACCCAGGACAATTGCCAGCAGCTAGAGTTTTAATAGAACTTATAATTCAATTAAATAGGAACTAAATCTATAAAGGATATGAATGGCAAATAAATAGAAACTCCTAATAAATAACTTTTATCATCCACATTTTCTTTCATTACGCAAGCTTATAGACCTTATTGAATAACAAATAAGAGCAAATTGGTCAATCTCCATCACATTATGTAAATATTCAGGAAGGTGTCTCAAAGTCACTACTTCATTAGCTCACAGCCTCACACGAACAAGAGGTCATTGCAAACATTACACTGAAAATGTACATTTACCGAGAAAAGGATTTTCATTTGAAGGCATTATAATAATTAATAGTGCCATATTGTTATATCAACCTCAAATAATCATATCGGTCATGACACTGAAGTAGAAAACTTTGGTAATGTATCCTTGTGAAAATATCATTTAACCAGTGTTCGTCTTAAGCTTTTCCAATTGCCTTTTTAATAATCCCTCTTTCTTGTAGAATAAACATGGAGAGAGGTATAAAGTTCACCCTACCTTTTTCTTTTGGGAGCGGCTATTTCCACACCTGAATTTGCTAAGCCACACCATAATCTTAACAATAAAATCAGCAAACCAAATTGCCACCTTCGTCTCTTTCTCCCCCTCATTTCTTCTAATTCTCCCTCGTTATCCTAGTTGTATGAATTTTGCCGTGGTAATTGTTAGATACAGTCCCAACACCAGACTATCTTGCATGGGGACAACTGGACAGTAAGTTTTACGATGCTAACTTCTTTATCCAGAAGAGTTGTAAGTGACCAATTTCAGGGTTATTCTATCTCTTAGACAAAAATCGATACTTGAATCTTTTGATGTTTTGA
Source organism: Ehretia macrophylla (assembly GCA_037974665.1). NCBI lineage: Eukaryota > Viridiplantae > Streptophyta > Magnoliopsida > Boraginales > Ehretiaceae > Ehretia > Ehretia macrophylla. The sequence goes on along the minus strand of CM075780.1, from coordinate 38,607,032 downwards.
CAAAATAGATTGGTTTAAATCTTTTGATGTTTTGACAATATAGCTTGATTGAAATTTTCATACAACAGAATGACCAGGATATTCTTATTTTTATGGCACAAGTTAGATAGCATACGATATCTAGACTCCACATGCAGATTGCACAGAGAGTTGTGGATTATTTTGCTTGAAGACGGGAAAGGTATGCTTCCAATAAAGGAAACGAAATTTTCATGCGCCATATAATTCTTAGAGGAGTGAAGGACATTGGCTTTTGGTGTTTGTCTTCAAAAATTTTCTTTCAAGGCATCTATTTCCCTATCTTATGTGTTACTCTCTATAGGTGCTTATTTCTTTTTCCAAACAACTCAGTCCTAACAATTACGGAAAGATCTAGGGTACATAATATTCTATAAGATCCTGACATGAGTACTTAGTCTTAGTAGTTGAATTTTACACATATGCTCCTATTGAGAGAAAGCACAGTAAAAAGAAAATGCTTTTACATTATTGATGTCAACTTTCTTTCTTCCTTCTCCACTCTTGGTCCTTGAAAGAGCAATTAACTCTTTAATCTCCACGATAAAGCTCCGATGGATCGACTGCGCTGTTGGAAGTCTAGAGATAATGGCTGCTTCTTGAGGCTATAGCAAGGGATGCAGAGAAGCGGAAATGTGTCAAGGGTTACTTTTGACCAAATGTCATTAAATTTGAGGAATAGGTGTGGATCAGCAATATTAGGGCACGGAAATAGCCATCCCCTTATTCTGGTTTTCTTTTTCTCGAGCTTCAACCTGAAATATGTTATGCCTTCTTTCTTTCTTCTTCAATAATTCCCAGATGATAAATACAGAGACAATGTCCAAAAAAAAATGACCAATGCAATACAAAATCATGTACTTCAATGGTAGAATGTATTTCAAATGATAGCTGCAATACAAAGTGAGAACAGTAACCAGAAGAAGTTCACTTTACAGACCTCTAAGAAGGTGATCTTGAGTTGATTAGTTGGGCGAGTGATGACACTCACAACTTCAGATCTGTATGACATGCCAACGTTGTAAACATGAGTTGCGAACAATGAATACAATTGAATTGACTTTTTCTTGCTGGAAAATATATAGTTAAAGAGATTGATAAGAAGCATTGAAGGGCAATGAGAAGACGCTAAAAGAGAATGAGAAAAGGATATTAACAGGCAGAGAAGAGACGGAGGAAAAAACCCTATGACTAGAGTACAGTGCAAATCGATATGCTTCACACAAGACCTCAATAATTAACTGCTATATTCTCAAGATGGCTAAGAACCAGATAAGGGACAAAAAATTATCACAAAAAATTCTGTTCAGATGTATCAGATCAATGGAATTAGAGCATTCATAGTCAATAATTTGTTTTGGCTGCTTTTAACATGTGAATTATGGTATGGAAAATTTTAAGCAAGCAACCAATGAACTGCAAAAGATTAACAACAGTTGGTAGTTACAATGTGTACATTGCTCATTGCAGAAGGGATACGAAAATATATAGCTTGGAATCAGAATATTTACCCGTCAGGAGATGCAAATCGTGCAGCAAATGTCTTTGGCTTAACCTTATCCCCATATAGAGATTGTCCAGCACTATAATCCTAGAAATATAAAAAATAAAACTTTGTCAATAGACAATTGATGGCATTTAAAATAGAACATTGTCGATAGAAAATGCATGGCATTTCAAATGATGTCTTTGTTACCTTTTCTCAATAATGAGAAACAATTTGAAAGAACCGAGTCGGCTGCTAGAACCACAGGTCTTAGAACCAGCAATAACTAGCCTTACTCTTTCTTCACTTGAATCATAATTCCAATCCGAACTCAAGGGTGGATTGGTGTTTTTTTGTTCAAAAAATCCAAGAATCCAGATTTGATTATCGTGTCGTAAGAAAAAAAAAACAAATCGGAAAGTAAGGATCTATATTTCCACTGTAGCAACAAACTATTATTTCAATTACTATGACTATACTTCTATTAGAATTATATGACAACAAAGAACATTGACTACTTCAGGATATGTCGGCCGGTACAACAGGCAAACAAAGAACACAATATCCAACAAAGATGAGATTGAACTGGTGAATCTATGTCAAAACGCGCCTAAGATATACAAAGAGAATAAGGATTCTTTATGTTGAATATACCCGATATGCTAGTGGCCAACTCAAAATCTGAAGCATATTACCTGAATATAATTATGATCAACAGATATAGACAACTTAACCGAGATCAAAGGTACCAATTTATGGAAAGTGCAAAGATCAGCATCCAAGTACACAGATGGCCATATTTTACCAAAATTAAAGTCAATAGAAGATTTCACCCCTGTGAATTGCAGCTCAATTAGCTCAGCATAAAGAAGCAAACTTTATCATGTCCTCATCAGTCATGAAAAATCAACCAACCCTCAGAGCTACATATTGGAAAAACTTTATTGCCATGAAGATTAGCACATAGGACAAGCCAATCTGATATCATATCACTTCCCTCTCCAAAGTTTCTGTGTTTCACTGCTAATATCCAAAAAGCAAAAGCAACAATACCAATCTGCTCAATAGCTCATATCTATCTTGTCTTTGGATACACTTTGTTAAACAAACAATGAATAAGTTTACCTAACTCATATGTGTATATATATATCTATATATATATATATATATATATATATATAACCTTTACAAATATTCAGCAAGCAAACAATGCACTCCTATTAAAGGTGATAATTTTATACTCCAAAAGCATTGAGACAATTGATTCAAAAGTGAATCGTAAAATCCAACAGAGACACCCCCACCCCCCACCCCCAAAAAAATTAAAAAACAAATATATATATATATATATGTGAAGTGAAAGATTTTAAAGGGGTCCTCAAAAAATATTAAAAGAGGTCCAATCTACTATATAGCTCATACCTACACCATTATTGTATATACTCAGTTAAGCAAAGAAGGAATAAGGTTTCTATTTCAATGAGAATTAATTATATGGTAAATATCACCATAACCCCTTGACCTGCAATTGTTTGTCGAAAGTGCATATTATAGATGTGATACCGTAATTATAGTTTTAGTCTCTACACCTTCCAAAAAACATACACTCAGTTGATATTTTCTGGCCGTGTTATGCAATGTAGTTGTTTACCCCTTAATAATAATATGTGTGATCCTTTAAAACACTTAACAAAGATAGAATACAATGCAGTAAAGGTGTGAACTTTAATACTCAAAAGCATTTGAAATAATTGAAATAGAATAGCCGGTGCACCAAGCTCCCGCTATTCATGATGTCTAGAGAAGGTCCGACCTACTTTCGAAATTTATTATAAGCAGCCTTACTTTGCACTTTTACAATAGTTCATGGAAAAGAGAACGGTATAGTATATTATACCTCAGGCTCCATGATGTCTTGAAATTGAGGTGGGATACGAATGGCAAAGCCATCACCGTAGAACTGGAACCAAGACTTGGTGTTGGCAATGCCTGAAAGCAAAGATGATGAAACTGATGATGATGATGATGATGAAGGTGATGGTTCAGCAGAGGATATAGGAAAAGGGTATTGGAAAAAGAGAGAGGAGAGTGAAGTAGTGGTGGTGGTGGTGGTGGCAAGAAGTAAAAGTCTTCTGGTGGTGAGAGTAGTAATAGTAATGTTGGGGTTTTGGAGGGGTTTAGGTGGTGGGTGGGGAGAAGAAGAAGGGGAGTGGAAGAGTTGTATGGACATGGTCATGGTCATGGTCATGGCCATGGCCATGAGAGAATGTAAGATGGGTTGGTATTCATGGCTTGTAAAGCCTGAGGTGAAGATAATGTGGGGACAGGAGATGAGATGTTATAGTTTCTTTCAATGTGGCAGGGTGCTAATTGTCCATTTCAATTTGGGAAAATGCTCCGAATACATTGAATGATAATAGGTTAATCTCTCACATTATAGCTTTTCATTCTGATTATCGTTATTCAAATAGTATTACAAAGAATTTTTCTTTTTGCCTTTTTTGGCAAGGGTTTAACGAGGGGTTTGGTAGCTAAAAAAGTGAGGAAGGCGTTGTACTATTGGATAAAAAGTAATTCTAGTCTCGATTTTCTTGTAGTTTTGAAAAAAATTTAATACTACTTTAGGATTCAAATTATTAGTAATATGTACGTGCGTGAGGCCCGTCACAATGTGAAAAACTCACTATCAATCGATAGGTTTCTGTTTTTTTTTTCTTTTCTTTTAAATAACTTAACAATTTTAAGAATTTTTTATTATATTGATGAAAGAAGGGAATTTCAATTTCATGATGCATAGAGGGTTGGTTAGGACTCATGAGTTGTTTTTTAAGGTCATGTTTCTGAGTATTGTTGCCATTATTATGTACGTCAATTAATTCAAGATACAACATGTCAAATACTATATTAAATGCCGTAAATATTTTAAGAAGTACTCTTATTCGACAGTTACATGAATCGACCGTGAAATGTGTTGTGAGTCCCACGCATGAGAGGTTTACATGTACACTTAATAATTGATTCATCCAATCGGTGAAAGCAAGAATTTTTCAAATAATTTTCCCTAGGCATGCCATGGTTATGGAATAAGCTTTTAAGGGAATAGAATTATTCTTCACATTATGATATTATGGTAAGATATAACTATTGTAAATGTTGATATAGTAAAAATAAAATAATGTTTAAAATCATTAAATTTAATCCTTAACCTTATAATGTTACGTTGCGTCCAAAATGCCCTCGTATGTTTCCATGGTGGAGAGACGTTATCCATTTTCAAAACCAGCCAGCCAATCTAAAACAAACAATCCAAACCACTTAAAATCATCAACCAAATCGAAAATAACAGAAAACTATAATCTGAACCAACCAACAAGAAGGAGAAAAACAGCAGAACACTCTCCTCCTATGTCCAAACTCTTCTTCTGTTTCCTATCCCACCATTCTTGAATCTCTTCTTTGTTCTCATGGAAACCATTCTCTCTCCTCACTCTCTCTCTCCTCCCTTCAACCTCAAAACTTCAGCATCATCATCACTACTTCAACCAAGATCAAGTACTACTCAACTCCTCACTGTCACCAATCCTATTTGTTGCAGCCTCAGCAAGAAGCAACCAACTCAAACAGTTAAAGTACAACACTGTTTTTCAACACCCACAAGCTGGTTTTCGCATCTGCAACAAGGACTAGCAGCTCTAGCCATCTCTGCAGCGCTTAACTTCACCCCAATTCTGCTATCTACTAACCATGCATTAGCTTCTGAGTTTGATGTGCTCAATGAAGGTCCACCAAAAGAGTCTTATGTAGTTGATGATGCAGGTGTGCTTAGCAGAGTGACAAGATCTGATTTGAAGAGATTGTTGTCGGATTTGGAATCAAGAAAAGGCTACCACATTAACTTCATCACTGTCCGGAAGCTCACTGTAAGATAATTCTAGTTCACATGCAGAATTGTTTTCTCTATTGGTATAACTAAAACATGGATTGAAATGTTAAAAAGGGTAGCACGATACTCGAAACTTCCACTAAGGGCGTATTCCAAGGGTTGAACCTATTTTGGAATTGTTTAATATAGCATTATTTGCACTTTTGCAAGAGGCTGTTTACAAAAGAGACAATAAATATTAGACATTCCTTGTGACACTGTAATTGTATATTGACATGTCATATACAACTGTGAATTGAATCAAATGGTGTGAGCCTACATGGTAGTTGTTTGGAAGCAATTGGCCTATGTCCACGGAGTAATTAACCTGATTCTCAAACAAACAACTGTGACACACTAAGCACTTGACACGAGAGCCAGCTTGTGTCTTGGCTCGGGAATATGGTTTGAGGCTTAGGTGTCACAGTTGTATCTTTGAGTAACAAGTTAATTACTCCGTGGATGTAGGTCAATTATTCGTTGAGTATGGAACCACGATAAAAACTTTCTAATGTCCATTGCATTTGTGTGCACGATCTGCCCAACAGCAGTGCTGTCCTCCCTTTCGTAATTTATCATCTATGAGGTTCATTCATTCAAAGAAGCAATTTACTCAATAGTTTGATCAATAAGCTAATGATGATAAATCCAACTACTTAACATTGCTTCCTTGACACATATAAACTATCTTTTCTTGAATATGACAGGTTGAATCTCTTAATGAAGACATTTCTTACATGGAAAATTTTGCATTTTCATCATTTTTGTTCTATTGATTGAAGAAAAAGGTTTAGTTTATGGTACCTTGATCGTCAGGAATGCAAGTCCAAGGCATTCATATGTTGTTGAGGTTGAAATTTTCGGTTTTTTCGCTTATAGAGCAAAGCTGATGCTTTTGAGTATGCGGACCAAGTCTTGGAACGTTGGTATCCCAGTGTTGAAGAAGGAAACAACAAGGGAATAGTCGTGCTTGTTACCAGCCAAAAGGAAGGTGCAGTCACAGGCGGCCCTGAATTTGTCCAGGCTGTTGGCGACTCTATTCTTGATGCAACTGTCTCGGAGAACCTCCCAGGTAATCATTAAACATTCTTCTTGAATTCTCCCTGTGCTGTGGGAAAGAACTCCCGGTCCATTAATTCAAGCAGGCGAACTATGATTGATGTGATTAGTACCGTGCTGACCTTACTGACTTGGCCTTTTGAGCTTGGCAATATCCCTGCCAGGGGGTCTTCTTTGAATCTCTTGTTAGAAGGATGAGGATAACCTTCTGAAACATCTTTGGTGTCGATTGAAGCCCTTATTTAGCACATCTTTTAGTTGCTGAATTAAAATAAAAACAAGTATCTCATAACCAGACTCTGATGCATCTCCGGATTTATAACTAAGTCAGCAGATAACACAAGAAAAACTGAATAATGATCTGCATATTCTTTGCCACAAGCTCTCAGCCGTCACGAGAAATTTCATCAATCTTGACAGAATGAAACTTGCAGTAGTTATATTAACAACACCAAATCATGTCTTCATGCCGTGTATTTGAGTTTATGGACAATAAGTTCGAACCCTCTAGTAAAGGTCTAGTTCAATCTGTACTCCATTTTGATGTTCTTTCATTGGTTCATTAATTTTAGTCCTAGCTACGGAAGAGAAGTACAATGAAGCAGTTTACAGTACAGCGACACGTCTAGTTGCTGCCATTGATGGGCTTCCAGATCCTGGTGGTCCCAAATTTAAGGACAACAAACGAGAATCCAACTTCAAAACCAAAGAGGAGACAGAGGAGAAACGCAGCCAATTCACACTTGTAGTAGGAGGTTTGTTAGTAATTGCTTTTGTTGTCCCTATGGCACAATATTATGCATACGTCTCTAAGAAATGAAGAGGACCTATAATTTTTGGATCCGAACATTTATGTTTCTTGAGAATTTGAATAAACATGTATAAAATGTTGTACAAATGATTAAGTGGATATTTACTTTCAATCGGAGGATAATTGGAGTTTATCCCTTTTCCGGTCCTTTGAAAAGGCATGGTGTTTATTTTTTAACTGTAAGACGTGTCTATGTTTGAACTCGAAGATTCAGCTATAAAACGATAAAATTATGACCTCCTTCAACGTTTATCTCATTGAAAGTATATATTGAATAAACTTGTTTGGTGAATGGATCTGCAAAACTGCAGATGTTATTGTTATTTATTTACACCAGAGATGGTGATATTCCATGTTAACAACAGATTGAAGCAAAAGATGAAAATTTCAACAATATATTTTCCAGTTTCGAGTCATTGCAGAAACTTCTTTAAACCTTACATCGTTAGCAACTTCAGATACATCTTGGCATTCAAAGGATACAGATAGATTAAAGAATGATCAGCATGTTAGTTGTTCAGAACTTAAGTTTGAGGAGGAAAGGCATCTTGTCTGCAAAGGGTGGATCGGAAAACTTTCCGGTTAGAATTTGTGATGCTACATACTGGTTTGCTGCTTCTGTGTAATGAATACCATCCCAGTTCACATACTCTGTACTGTCATTGCACCCTTTGGCTGTGACATTGTTTCCATTCAAAATCTTTGTTTGACCACAGGCGAGTCGACTGTCATAGTTCAGTGGTGCACCTCCAGTGCCACAGCAAGCCATTATCGGTTGTTCAAATCCTGCCAGCGAAGGTCAGAAATTAATTTTCTTGATCTAGACTTGTTTTGACTCATCTAATAGTCATGACGTGAAAATCTGACTTCTGTAATTTGCTTGATGAAAATGTAATAGCAATACAACAATTAACAATGCGGAGACTTTTAACTGAATTTGTGAACTGTAAAAAACGTGAGAGTGCTATTGGTTGGTTTTCCTTCAACATCAATAACAGAGAGACTTACCGTATCGAGAATAATTTGTAATGAGATTCGACTTGATCGTGAAAATATCAACATGTGTGATATTTGCATCTGTATATTGGCCTTGCAACTTCTTACAGAGCGCGTATAGCTGCAGATTTAAGAGTCTGGCAGCTTGATTATGTGAGCTCACACACCCTAACTCATCAAGCTTTGATGGATCAGTTCCAAATTTCGCGATATTCTGCGCTAAGCAGCCGAGAGGGCCTGTGCTATGTATCCAGAAGTTCCTTCCCCCTTGATCATACAATTTCTGTGGAGGAAAACGATACAAAACAGAAGGATCTTGGACATTAGTTTCTTACTTACTCTGGCGCAGAATCAATATGTATAACTCCCTTGACTGCAAGATAATTAACGTGAAATGTCTCGGAGAAGATAAATTTTTTCACATTGGTTAAGCCAGCTGACCTTCATCCCATCTTCAAATTCTGATAATATTGTTGGAATAGACGCGAGAATTTGATCCAACGTCTTGGAATAGAAGGCACCAGCAAGATCATTCTGGCCTATGTCAAACATGTATAGACCCTTCTGAAAATAATCTTCAGCTGGAAGGTACTTATCATATTTTCTGGCTGCAAAAAGAGACGATGAAAGTTCTGTTTAGACGATGATGTGATGAATATCATGTCATCTTACATAGATAAAGATATTCGGCATTACTTTCATTCTGAATTTCCAGAACGCGATTCTTGAATCGGAAAAACTGAGCCACTTGAATCCCAAAGGAAAATGGGCTGACTGATGATGCAGTAGCTGGAAGTATAGTAGAACCTGCCGCTGCAAAGTTGCATCCCTTTCTGAATGTTGGCGCACCAATGGCGTCCAGATAAGGATTCAGAAATGGCAGATCCATTGCGTCCACTAAAACATAGCACACATGAAACATATTATGGAACATATAAGCCTGAAGCTTGGCACACCAATGGCGTCCAAGTAAGGATTCAATATTGTTGATCCATCAAGTCCACGAAAACACAGTACACACGAAACATATTATGGAACGTATAAACTTGAAGGTTGGCACGCCAATGGCGTCCAAATAAGGATTCAGAAATGGCAGATCCATTGCATCCACTAAAACATAGTACACATGAAACGTATCATGGAAGCATCTGATATAGAACATCAAACTATTTCTTTGAATTTAGTGAAACAGAAAAAAACGCATTTTACTATTCAAAAGCTGAAACTTGAACTTACACAGTTTAGGCAATGCTGGAAAACTTACTTAAGAAATCTATGATCAGACGGCCATCAGAGAACCTCCCGGACGGTTTCTGGAAATAAGTCCGCCCATTAGGCGGATCAAGTCGATCTGCAAGCCCGGCAACAAGCCCTCCAGTGTCTGAATTCGAGTCTCCGAAGTTGAAAACTGCAGGGTAATTGAAATCAACAGAGTTTGTAAAACTAGTGCAGATCAAGAACAAAGTCAGAATTCGTATGGAAAATGTCTTTGGAGCCATTGTTGATAGGCATATGATGAAGCCTGTAGGCTGTAGCTCATTTACATTGGAATTATTAGCAATTGCTAACAAACATATATAATATATTGTATTCAATGGCAATAAAGGAAATCTGGTGGCCCTTTTGTGTGGATTCAAAGTTATCTTAGGATGTTGGAAAAAGCTCAAAATAGAAGTGTTGGTATATCCTGTAAGCATCATAACCTTACTAACTATGTCAGCATACGATGATGACATGTTGCTTTTCTAGTTAATCTAGTAGAATATGTCATGCATTTTCTTTTTAATTACGGGAAACTCTCTTTTAAAAATTATTCGGCGGTCAAAAGGAAGTATGGTCCAAATTAGTCAGGCATAAAATCTATCAAGACTGGCCCAAGACAAACTCTCTTTTAGAAATTCTTCGGGTTCACACTAAGAATGTCAAATCTCGAGACATATAACCCTACTAAAAAAAGACATGATTCAAATTAGTTAACTACAAAGTCTATCAAGACTAGCCCGAGATGAACTCTTTTTCAGAAATTCTTCGAGCTCACACTAAGAGTGTCAAATCTCGAGACACATAACTTTGCCCAAAAAAAGACATAATCTAAATTAATCACGCATAAAGTGTATCAAAATTAACTCGAAACATGAACAAAACTCCCGTCCATACCCTAATTACTTCACCACTAAACTAATTCTTTGGACTTTTCTATGATGCATTTTTAACAACCACAAACTGTTAAAGGGAAGAGTTGTGATATTAATATCCCAACTAACGTTCGGACGATACAAATGACCCTCATTTAATAGGAGGATTCATTTTTGTCTTTTTTGGGTTTGTTGCCTAATGAGTATGCTGAGGACGTATTCAAGATTCAAACATCGCTTATTGCAAAAAGATTTAAATCTTCCGTAATATTTTAATATAATTATAAACCGTATAAATTATTTTATCATAATTATATTATTAACCTACTATTATTACGATGCATCAATCCCTCAAAAAACTTGAACATGTCGAGGATCCATCACGAGGCATATCTATGCTGTTGTGATATGATGCTTGCTGTTTTGACCCAAAAAAAAAAAGATATGATACTTGTGGAAAAGTTGAGCGCGATGAAAACTTGATATTCAAATAAGGCAAAAAATGGGACCAATTTGAATATCACTTCGCAAGCAATTATTTCATTTTGCTTGCACGAAAGGCAATCTTGAAATTTATTGTCAGGGTTCTCATTTTTCTTCTTTTTTTTCTCATCGCTATTTTATGAGGTGTTCAAATTTATTCCATGTACCATGTACTGATCCGGCAATTTTCATTATCAATCTTCCCTTCTGGACAATGTCCCCGATCAAAGCTCTTTTATTCCAATTTCCAGCATTATAATTCCGGATATGAATTTTCTCGTAACATATAAAATTGGTAGAGTATTTAAAGGAACCTAGACGGTCCCCCGCCCCCGCCCGGCCCGCAAGCTTTTGAAGTGTGTAACAGTAATATAGTAATGTGTATTTAAAAGCTAATAGTAAACCGCTAACTCCTCCAATCTGAATTTCTTACTAGTAAAAATGCAAGTAAAATAGAGTCTAGGCTAGTTAAAAAAAGTAAAGGAGTCCAAATTTAAAAAAAGAAAGATAGTAACAAAGTATTGTCACCTAAAGAAATATGTACAGTTAAAAAACCTAAAAAAATAGTAAAAAGAAAAATAAAATGACAAATCCCAAAAAGTGAACTCAATAATTAGAGGATCGTTAAAGTATTATCCTATAACCAATATTACAAAATTGTTGTGTCTTCAGTATTTGCCTATTGCTAGCCATTTTAGGTTTGTAATCGGACTTGCTTCTTCCTTTTCAACAGTTCTTTTGTATTTGGTCAAGTGACCCTTCTATTGTATTAATTTATTTTTAATAATATCTATTTCTCTAACTTAGCTAGAAAAAAGAAAAAAATCTAATAAGAAAATTCTTTTTCTTGAGCGTCTACCTTTCACCTGTCACTGTCAAGCAACAATTGCCAAGCAGATTCTTTGATTGGAAGGCCCGTAATCCCAGGCAACGAAGCTACAGGCACCGAAACATTTACTACAAATTGAGTACTTGAAGATTGTGTTTCATTGAAAAAACTGTGTACAATTTTAGGCACCGAAAATTTTATTGTCTTGATAACCATATCTAAATAATAGTTAAATGATACTTAACGAATTATTTTATTTTTGATATATCATTTTTTAATAAATTCTATACAACAACATTATACTCTTTGATATTGGTATACTTAGGCACCAGATTATATTCCTCTTTGCTCCCCACATTTAAGATTCAATTGTGATAAATTATTCAAATTATTTACAAGTACATGATAATCGTATGGACAATTCATCATTATTAAATTTTTTTTATAATGTTATAATAATACGAGAATATTCAAATTCTATAATCCTTTCTATCAACCTTATAATACAAGTCAAATTCCATAAAAAAATGTATTTTCTTTTTCTTTCAACATCACAAGAGTAAAGATAAGAAAATTTGAACCCACAACTTTTTAATTAAGGTGGCATTTGCTATCATGTTGTCCCCTTAGGAACAGATGACAAAAAATTATTGCTAGACCATAGACGTAATCACAAGCATCCTTGTCACTGAGAATATCACATGAAAGCAGGACGTGGATCTTCCTCTCTATTAGCAATGGGATCATATAAGTTTAATGAAATCTTTTAAGTGATTGCAAAATCTTCTACATGTGACATGTGGTAACCCATGTCAAGCTGCAGAACAACAATATAGTTTCATCTACACCAATTTGAGGTATTGCAATCCTGAGCATATTGAGATACTAAGACGAAAACACAAGTCTAATATAAAATAAGGTTTTTTTTTTTTTTTCTTTGTTTTGAGAAACTCAACTCATACAAAACTATATTGGATCTATCATAAGACCATAAATACTATAGTACAGTAAAACGTTTCATTGCATGTTCTGAGTCATTTAAGTGTCAAATAATATTTGTGATGAGATGACATACGTTCAAACTCTAGACTTTAGTTACAATGAGTCATTACTTAACCACTCTAACCGACAGCCCTCGAATAACGAAAATAAAGATATTGATTACTCAATTCTCCTCAAGTATTCATTCATGTTTTTTTATTTCTTTCTAACATTTATATATCATTTTTCAAATGAATACACTTGATACTCACTAGAGATAGAAATTTGCAAATAAAATTTCCCACAAGGTCATAATATTCCTACGAATTTTCATAGGTCAATATATCATATCAGATGGGGATGATAATTTTTAAAAGCACGACTTTGCAAAACTCCAAATACAGCTGGCAAACAGAGTGCATTGAAATTGTGTACTAAATGGTGCAGCATGATAGAAATGAATACAATACAAATCTTTTACATGGGCTTCAAGTTTTTCCCCATATCTTTTTCTTCAATCAAAAGAAAAAGTGTAAAGGATGTACAACATACAAAGTTCTTTCCCTGTTTTATCTTGTCATGTAACCATTTATTTACATTATCAGTAAAACCACAAAGAGCGCGCACATGCATGCGTGTGTGGGGGTGTTGGGGAAGGTTGCATGTACAACAGCACCTATTTCAACTTTAGCGATACAATTTTATTTACATTATCAGTAAAATCAGAATACGCGTGCGTGAGTGTGTGTGTGTGTGTGTGTTGGGGGGGGGGGGGGGGGGGGGGGGGGGGGGCTGGTGTACCTATTTCAACTTCAGCTATACAATTTTCATTTGACTTGTTTATAGGAAAACGGTGAACCAAGCCAAGAGTGAAAAAAGTTCCAATGGAAAAGGCCAGCATATCTTCCGACCTCTTTGTCAAGTTTGTCAGATACTTCAGCAGCCTTTAATCTGGCTTTAAGATTCTTATTCTCTGCCTGAAGCTGCAAAAATGAAAATCCCACATCAATCTCAATTAACTATATTTATTCAAGGAGATGGAGCTGCCGTGACTTTTTGTCCTACATAAATCTAGATTGACTAGATTATAGTTCTAACAACAAGAAATTTACAAGTAGCCTCAGAAAAAGGAGATCTCTACTTAGACGATTGACATACATATACAATACATGCACACAAGAAATGCCTATTCTTTATTTAGAAGAACAAAGACAAAGCACCCATGAAAAACTAAAATCATTATCCTAGCTGATTAATCCTAGAATAATCTTAGTAGCCGAGATGATGAAGTACTAGAGAGGAACCGGATCTTTTTCACGTTTATTCTTAGTGCATAATTATACTTTTACCCAAGCATTTTATGAAGGAACCTTTCTTTCTCTCCTATTTTATGCTTCAGAAATTGATTTAGAACTCACTAGCCAAAAAATGATAACTCAGAATATCAAAACAAATCATAAGAATTGTTGCTGGCGATATCAATCGGCAATTAAATTAGAAAAGCAGTCCCAATTAGGATGTTTGTTTATTGTCCATGGGTCCTCGGTCCTGCCTTCCTATAATTGCAGGATTAGATGACAGTAGACTACATTTTGTCTTGAACCATTTGTATGCATCAACAACTTAGAGTTTACATAGACAAGAATATTATCCCGTGTTTAGTACTGCTCTTCTGCGCTCTAGAGATGCCACGTATTATTGGTTTCAAATACGTACATAAGCATCATAACTTCATTATTCTTACCTGCTCAACATACATAGTCAGCTCTTCTGTAGCTTTTTGCAGTGAGATAATTGTTCTTGATGTGAGATCTTCATATGCTGATTCGACCTCCTCAATTGAAGTTGAATCAAAGAAAATTCCCTCCAATACAAACAGCTCTTCAAGTAATTCCACGTCTTCAACCTTCAGGCTTTCTCTCAACTACACAATGAGAGACGAAGGTGCTCAGTGACCAGAACTCAGAAGCACAATAAACGAGATCACACAATATATATTTCACCTTCAATAGTATTCTGTGACACGACTCATCCTTGTTCAGCAAGTATACTCCATGGCTTCTAGTGCATATATCTTCTTTGGAAGTAACATGTACAGATGCTTTTATATGCTTCGCTCTGCTCAAATTGGAAAAGAAACCAGACCTTTCATTTCCTTTCTACAGTGAAAATGTATTGAAATACAAGTTCTAAGAAAAGCTACAATGAGAAAAGAAAGCTTGCCCAAAAATGGCAGCTGATATCTTTCACTGCAACGTTATCTCACCAATTCTCGGTTAAAAAACATGGTGTTGTGCTACTCAGACTATAAAGTCAGAAAGTTAGACATCCATTTTTAATGAAGAAAAACAAAACAAGAAGACATAGAGGAGAAGTTGCAATCTCACACTCAGATTGATAATTATGATTCAGATATATCTGCTTCCCTATTGATAGATTAGATTTCATAATGAAAAATTAGGTCACAAATGTTTATTTTCAGCAATCTATAATGCTGCAAAATTGCTCTCCCGTAAAAAAAAATGGATTCATCCATTTACGAGCATAAAGAGGACTAGTTTGATTGGTCTACATACATGCTCTGGTGATTCAGAGAGACTGATTTGCATTGCTTAAAAATTAGTGTTTTTGTTTATTGTAAGTTCAGAAACAGAAAGCAGTGAGGGATTTACACACCTTGCACCAAAACGTAAGGTGGAAAGGGTCTCTGATGCATTTGAAGGGCTCGGCGAGCAGCAACAGAGCAACGCAGTCTGGGAGTTTCCTCCCTGTAAACTGAAGCTAGTTGGTCCTTATCCAGAGTGGAGTTACAAAGAGATGGGGCAGAGGAAACAGAAACTAACAAGAGCATCCTGCAGGATCCGAGTGAGCTTGGAATCACGATATGGAATGTGATTTGCTTTTCCAGATGAGCCAGATGTCAAAGCATTTATCACATTTCCAAGGGCTGAAAGTGATTTGTTAATGGTCTTGGCTTCTTCAAGAACTCTACCTTCAGCTCCTGTCTTCTCAGCTTTCTCAGACCCAGCCAAGTCCACAAGAACCAGCTTTCCGGGCTTTATCCTGCTCACAGATTGCCCATGTATTAGAAAGTTTCTTCTATAATCTAAAAATTAACCAACAACAGTACCTTTTCTCTTTTGTCTGTTCTTGATGGACAGTAAACATATAAATGCAGTGACTTCGGCTGCTGGACATATTCATTTCTAAATTTGTTAAACTAGTAAACAAAATGGCATAAACTATAAAAAGCCTTGACAATGATTAAACATTTCTAAAAGGGAAATTAACCTAAAAAAGGATCAAACGAAACATGATATAAGTTTAGGATACGGGTCTCTCCAACTGCTCTGTTAGCTATTCCACTCTGCATTACAAAAAGGCTACATGAGAAACTGAAATGTGACAAACGTATTAAATCTGAAAGACAGCATACAATCTTATGGAGTTAGGAAAAAGAAAATGATAAACTTACGGAGAGACTTTGTAGTGCTTCTGCAGAGTTGGATATGCAGATCTGGGAAAAGAAAAACTTAAGGCCTCTGTATACGTATATATGTACTAAGAAAAATTAGAAATAAGATGGGAACAGAGCACACTTCTTCATCTAAACAAAAATATAGTTCAATATCATATTGAAGGTCTTGCGTTAAGGAATAGAAAAAGACAGAAATATTTGCTCAAATTGCCAATTTAAGAGCGGGAAGACATAATTCAGGATATAGTGCTCTATATGACTCAAGATCTTTCGCCTGTTGCAGGAAGAGTGACTTCAGTTCTTATGTCTGGGTGCCTATAATGTGTATAAAAGTAGGCCAGCAAAAAGTGTTTGAAAAAGAATGTCTAAGCTATGAGCTGGGACATCCGACCAGTCTTGCCATAGTCTTAGATAATCTTTAACGAGTTGAAGTAAGCTAATGTAGCTAGAATATCAACAGATAGTAAATCACTTTTCCCGCTAAAAGTATCTACCTCTGTTACTCCACACAGAAATATTCCATCTGCTTTACTCTCCTTAATCTGTATATTGTCCTTGGACAAATCAAAGAGGTCCCTAAGAGGAAAAAGCCGTAATTAGGAAAAAGGAGAAGAATTGATTTAGAAAGCAACAAACGAATCAGCAAAAACAGAACTTGTAATATGAGAAGATAGACCACTTTCATAGGTAATACACACCTTACTTTCTCCATGTATATCTCTACCTGTACACATCACAAAAGAACTTGTAAAACAACAAAGCACGGTGATATCACAATAAAAATACAACACAATAGAGCAGGTTGATATATGTGTACAGAGACCATTGATAGTTTGATTGTATAATTGGCAGTTCCATCTGAAAGTTTAATGGTCTCAAAAAGCGCATCTACAGTTCTCGGGAGCAATCCTTTCTTTCTCTCGTCATTATATATGATGCTTGGTCCCTGAAGCAAGGAATGTCAATCAAGAAACTTGTTTGTGGTACTCCCCAAAAATCCAATTGTGAAACTAGTCTGCTGTGGCTATAACCACCAAAATTGAAAATATATGTTGTGAAATTATTGTATCACCTCCATGCTATATGTCTTTCCAGCTCCTGTCTGATAAGATACAGAGAAAAATGAAACTTGTTCAATCAAATGCCATAAAAGTTGTATAAGTCAGAAATATGATGACGGGTCCATCAAATAAACCTATGAGCATGACCTACAAGCTTATGAGATAAAAGGAAACGCTATCAAAAATCCTGACACATGATACTTCCTGACATGCTTGCATAGCATCAATTCTATTCAATTTGAGGTGGCCATGACATCACTCTTGCACTCTCTTCTGCCATATAACTTTTCATAAAGATCAACATTCAAAGCCTAACACTAGATAGACTAGAACAACACGTTTCAACTAGAGTCTATTAAGAAGATCCCAGTTCACCACTGTTACTGAAATGAATCGTCAATGAAATAGCAAAAGTATAAAGCTGCTGTTAACAGGTGTATTCCAGGCAACAAAGATATTTTAGTTGATCAGCAAGCCAACTTCTTCCATAGAATCACAACTCAAATTTGTCAATCGAACAATGGAATAAAAAACACTTCTTTTGAGAAATAACGGAATAACAACACAAACAGACACACCTTATGACCTCCAATATTCGCATGATCTCTCTTTCTCACCATTTCTCATTTATATTCTTTATTGCACTTTTTAGTCCCTTAGGGAACTAAATCTATTGAATACGATTTACTAGGAAATTCACTATAGCATCCTTGACCAAAGTTGTGAAATAGCGGTGACCATCAATGTCTATCAGAAGAGAATAAAAACTTAGCATCCAAGGCTAAATTATGATATCAGATATATCCGATTTGCATTTTGTATTGTTCCATTTGATTTTACGCAACATCATTGCCTAACTATCTATTACCCAAAAGAAAAAGATTCGGACCCCCTTCCTCTTCAGTAACAACACATTTCAATAGTGTGTTAATTGTAAATTCCACATGGTATGAAGTTTATCATCATACTATTCTCCTATGCCTCAATTACAATTTTGGGTAAAAATAACCTGTGATACAGCTATACAAATTTAATGACATTGGCCTGAGTTTTTAATTAAGCTATACAGATTCTGGTACATATAGAGCTGACACAGATCATTATCATACTACATGTGATAGAATGGTGAGTAATAGATAATATGAAAATTACCTGCCCATATGTGATAATTGCTCCATTCATACCACTAACAGCACCTGTTTCATCCAAACAACATAAAATGGAGATAAGGCAGAATTCCAGCAGCTATCCTCAAAGTTTGAAAAGTAAGTATAAATCAACAAGATCATGAATTGAAAATCCATCATCTTCTTTTTCTGTTTGGTTATCATAGGGAAAGAGAAGAGAATAAGAAAAATTGATTAAACCAAAGGTTTTGCACTCAATTTATACATTATCTGCACTTCCATTCCTCAGCTTTTGCCCTAGATTTCCATCACAGTCAATACAATCTAAATTTCGATTTCTTCTTTTGTTTGTGAGAAAATACAATGAAAATCATTTCTTTATCTCATTTTCTTCTTGATTCGTCATTGTTCCTTTTCCCTTGGTTAGTACAAAAGCCAAAGAAATCCTTAACATAGTGTTTGGATTGCACAAAGGAATGGAAAGGAAAGTAGAGTAAAGGAAGAAAAATAAAGGAAAGGAAAGTAAATGAATTACCTTGTTTGTATTGCAAAAAAATAATAACGGAAAGGAAAGGAAACGTTTTTATAATTCTTTGTTTGGATTAGAGAAGGAGAGGAAAGGAAATGACAATTTTAAATAGTAAATTACTTAAATGTCATTTTCATACTCAAAGTAGGTTAAAAGAGTAGTAAGGGCAATCATGAAAATAAAATAAAAAAATCAGGGCAATATAGTCTTTTTTAATGGAAACCATTCATTTCCCTTCCAAACACCCCAAATTGGAAGGATTGAAAAATCCATCCAATTAAAAGAAATGGAGGGAATATTGTACCCCTCCATTTCCTTTATTGCTTTCAAATTTGCAATCCAAACAAGGGGAGGGGTTCCTTATTCCCTCCCCTTCCTTTACTTTCCATTAAAAAAGTGAATCCAAACAAGCTGTAAGAGTTTGCCACAAATTTATACTAGATCCCAATAACTGCATCCAAATAATAAATATACAACACGCATACATATAAGAAATCCAATCAAAATAAGGTACCTCGAATGATAGGCAGAGCCAGATATTCATATATATGGCCTTGTTCTGAGCCTTGATAGAATACTCTATCAAAGCTGAACTCGATCTCCTCTTCCTTTTCATCCTATCACACACATCAAACAAAAACAAATATTCAACTACTAAGTTTTGCCCGTTTACAACAAATGAAGTACACATTTCTGCAAAGTCACATTAGGCAATAATTATACAGTTTATATATACGCATATGTATTATTATGTTATACAGTTGTTATATTTGCGATCTACACACACACATATCAAGGCCACCTTTTACACACATGCATATATATTATTATGTTATAAAGTTTTTATCTTTGTTACGTATACATATGCGCGCACACATATCAAGGTCAAATTTTACACACACACACATATATTTATTATGTTGTACAGTTTTTATATTTATGATGTACGCATTTCTGTTGTCACATTGTGCATAATTATGAAGTTTACGAAGTACACAGTTCTGCAGTGTGTGTGTGTGAAAAAATTGACGGCCTTGATAATTATACAGTTTCTATAAGCACGAAGTACACATTC
This sequence comes from Ehretia macrophylla, assembly GCA_037974665.1. NCBI lineage: Eukaryota > Viridiplantae > Streptophyta > Magnoliopsida > Boraginales > Ehretiaceae > Ehretia > Ehretia macrophylla. The sequence goes on along the minus strand of CM075780.1, from coordinate 38,587,042 downwards.
CTGTGCGTCACACTATGCATAATTTGACAGTTTCTGCAATACATATATATAAGTAAAGCTAAGTAAAAGTTAACCTTGATTATGAAGGATTCAGAGTCAATGCCGCGAATGCATAAGCTATCGCCATTATCAGCTCTTTCTTTAGAATTTAGAGGTCTGAACAACACGCACACTCTTATATTTGACATCGCTTTTACCCTAATCGATTCGAAACTGCCACAAAAAATATCTCAAAATTAATCAACTTCAACTTGAAATTTGAGTTTCCGTACACACATTTCTTTATATACGTGCGTATACAAATATAATCATCTCAACGTTAATCAATTTCGACTTGAAAATTGATTTCCGCACACATTTCTTTCTATATATATATATACATTATTATCTCAACATTTTTCAATTTTAACTTGCAAATTGATATACCGACACATTTGTTTATATACTTACATATACATTTGTATACATATATATATATATATATATATATATATAGAGAGAGAGAGAGAGAGAGAGAGACCTGAGTAGAGGACAGAGAAGATCGATCGGTTAGGGTTTTGAAATCGAAATTTTCGCGCCAAAAGCTAACGGAAGCAGAGAACTCAGAGCAGCAAATGAAAATTGAGTAGCAGAGGACGGAGATCGCCTATTTATAGTTGTTGGGAAAAGTCGAGTTTCGAAGATATGAAAATAGAAGAGGGTTAAATTGCATATTGCCACCTACAAATTTGTAAACGTTTCCAATATGCCCCCCTTAAAAGAATTTATTCTCGGTGTACCCCTGGAAGGAAACCCTCCTCCTTCTGATAGTTGGCCGACTTGAAAGCAACAAGAGACCCAAGGCATGGAGGATTTGAGCGATCATAAATTATGTAACAAAATCAATTGTATATATTGGTAAATATTGTTGTAAACCCCATTCTTAAATTGGTTATATATGTTTATTTATGCTTATTGATCTAGTATGACTGACTGACTTTATTCCTCACCTTTAGGACTGAGCGTCACATGCCCGTTATAATGAGATTAAAACATGGAGCTCTATTTTGACATCCCAGCCACATGCTCAACCTTACAAGAGATTGATGTTTCAGAGAGCATTAACCTTGAAATTTTTTAAATATCTCCTGCAAATACATTCTTGTCACCATTTTATACAACACAATTTTCTGCTTAACTTGGCAAAAATGAGGTAAGCTATCACTGCAATAAACCTTACAACAGAAAATTTACATGCACAAATATGAAATGCTAAACATTCTTATGCTAGATCTCTGGTAAGACTTCATATAAGGAAGCAAATGAATTGGCTTGATCTTTTCAGTGAGGTCTGTAACAAGAAGATTCGCCTGCTCCGCTAGTGAAAGAAAATGATTGAACGTGTCGATGTTGCGAATCACAGAAGCGATAAATGCAACAGGGCCTTTCCTCAATGCGCGGCGCAAATACTCATCCTTCAATGTATTGTTACTTGTTACTTCACCTTGCCATACATCGGATTCACAACCAACAGTATCAACTCTAGAGCATCTCTGATTAGATTGAGCAACCTGGCAGCCATCATGTCCAAGATAAGCGTGCAAGTTTTCACGTTTCAAGAGTACACCCAAGACCCGAACAAGATGTGGAAGGCATAGTGGATCATAAATTACATCTGCACCCAGCCTGTACATTGAAGAGTAGAAATCATACTAAGAATGTTTCTATAAGGTATAACAAAGGTTACTTTTGGCTTTCCTGAGCATTGGCTAGAATTGCGACGAAGAACGCAAGGACCATTCAAATTATTCATGTTCTTGGCCACACTTACACTATAAAGTTCATACTTACACTATGTCTGGTGAGAAACGTTGAAGCTCATTTTCTGGTGCATATTCCCAGGGCAAACGAACGCATTTTACCTGCCACAAATAATCACATGAGCTTGTCCATTTGTCATTCCATGATAGCTTTCAGTTTTAAAGAAGTTCCACTTTAACCGAAGTAAACTTATTATACAGAATGAAGTCCAAGTTTCAAAAATAAACATAACTACACAAATGCAGCAAGATCAAATAGTTTTGGCACGGTGCAAGTTTTGCACAACGCAAGCAAATAACAAAAAATTTATCCTTGGTTGAGCACTTATACTGTTAAGGACTTTATATTGGCTTATTTGAAGTAACACTTCAGGAGATTTTGTCCCAAATGATTAAGGTAAAAATCTCTAGTCAGCATTCAAATAACAATGATGGTAATTTTTTGAAATTGAAAACTAAATGCCTGGGTGATCATCTTTTGCATCAAACAGGCTTACAACATCAAGAACCACATAAATGGATTTATGCGAGTGAAGCACCTTCTGGTATCGAATATTTATCTTCTTGCTCCAGTAACATTATGAAAATCGATGAAACGTAACATTAGATGATTTTACATGGGTTCTAAAATAACTTATTCATCAGAATTACATCTGGTTTTTGAGATAGGGTAACCCAAAAAATAAGCATTCATAAAAAATGTTGAGATTCGATAGTCAACTATATAGACTGGCTCCTTAAAACAACCTTATGACCGCACAATTAAGGTTCTTGCAGCACCTAACCTTAGGTTGGATATCAGGAAGGAAATGGAAATTCAAAGGAAAAAGAACGCATACACATCCCACCTTCTTTGCGTCTAGGCAGACATCTAATAGATCACTTTCAGTACTTAGCTGGTTTAACTCCAAATTCATCCTCATGTTTGCTAAAGTTGATAAGTCACCATCAGTAAGTATCACCTGCATCAAATGGATCATAGAGGTGCGCAGATGAAGATCATTTTCTATTTGTCGTATAAGAATCAAGAAGTCAAAGCAAGTATGGTAGCAGTGAGTCAAATGTAAATTTATTTTACCATATGTATCCAGTAGATAAGTCAATAGATAGTATCTCATACTGATTCTGAGAATTTGGTTTTGCACAATGGGTAACGCTTATGTTATTACTTTCTAGTTGACTTCAGAAGTTGTAGTATTAATGATCGGATAACATACATCTAACGACCTATATGAGTTGCAGAAATTACAAAAGATCATTTACTTTATGGCTTTCTCATAATGTTGACACTCAAGAGAGAGAAAAGGCAGTCGTGAATGTTAAAATCCTTTCTATATGGTTAAGTATATTGGCGTTAGGAATTTGTTCCAAATCAAACTAAGCCTTTACCCAACTAGGTGAAATCAACTATATAGATTTGACAACACCGCTCATTCCTGTTGAGAGTCATCCACTCCCTAAGCTCCATGCAGGCGAGATCTCTTCTAAGTGTCTCTATCCAACTCTTCTTAATGTACAACCCCCATACATTTACACCTTCTAACAGGTACTTCTACCAGTCGCCTCCTAACATGTCCCAATCTCAAAAGGTTCTCTTTCATCTAGTCCTCAATGAGCCAGCCCCCCTCCCCCTTACTTTCTCGAATCTTATTGTTTTTAATCCTATCCTACCTATTATTGCCGCACATCAATGCTTATTCTTGGATTTACCTTCATAATGATTAGCTATCAATGATATCTCCATGCTTTAGATAAGCAGCAATTTTCCACATATATGTTGAAAGAGTAATTTGTGATTTTTCTAGATAGTTGGTAGTTGGTAGTTGGTTGTTGAATGTTAAAATTAAATCAATATCTTGAAGCATGAGTCTTGTATTTCCAATAGTTGAGAGGACTAACTATCTTCTCTAGAAATGTCTCTTAAGCATTATAAATAGGCTGGTTGTAATGCTATTGAAGTAGCGAAAAAAAAAGTAAAACGTGCAGGTGCTGCAGCTCTGCATTTCCATTCTAAATCAAAATTCTCCTCTGTTCCTTTACACAAAAATTGCATCTTACCTTCTCCTATATCAATCAAGTACAACTTAAGCTAATTTCTCTTCCTTTTAGCAATCAATCTGTATGAAATTAGCCTACTACCTTCTGTTGTGCCAACAAGTTTTGGTATCAAGAGCAATTAGATCCAGAATTCTTTCTCATCCACGAGAAAGCCTAAACACTTACCACACAAAAAGAGATCAGCATTGTTAGCAATAACATAAAGATTCAAGTTTTGTTTTTAAGGCTTGTATACATGGCAACCAACAATACGTTGTTCTCCGTCTCCTCGAATCAAATTCCTATATTTGACGGAGAACACTATGATTACTGGAGCTCTCAGATCGAGACTATATTCATCTCACTAAATTTGTGGGATGTGGTAGAGAGTGGCTATGATGAGCCACCTGAAGAAGGGACAAAAGAAACATGGTCAGAATCACAGCAAAAAGAATTTAAAGAAAATGTAAGCAGAAATGCATCGGCATTAAGGATCATTCAGCAAGGCGTGAGCAAGTCAATATTTCCCCGAATTTTCGGGATAAAGAAAACAAAAGAAGCATGGGATGTTTTGAAAAAGGAGTTCCAGGGTTGATAGAGCTATTGCAGTCAAGCTTCAAACTTTTTGGAGGAATTTTGACACTCTAGAAATGAAGGAAGCTGAGAAGGTGCGCGACTTTTTCTCACGAACCGCTGAGATTGTAAATCAAATAAGAAGCTGTGGAGACGCAATCGAAGAAAGAAGGATTGTTCAAAAAATTCTCAGAAGTTTACCACAGAAATATGATCATGTAGTGGCTGCCATCGAGGAGTCAAAGGATTTAACTAAGCTTTCAATGTACGAGTTAATGGGATCACTTGAAGCTCATGAGCAAAGAATGATCAAGTTTGAAAAACAGCCTTTGGATCAAGCATTTCAGTCCAAAATTAACGTGTCCGATAAGAAGTTCAACAAAGGAGGCCAAGGAAAAAGATGGGGATCATCCTCCAAAAAGGGGCAACACAATAGAGGTCGTGGAAATTTTAATGAAGGAAACAACAATGAGAAGAACAGGACAAATAACACCAATTATCATTGTGTTATCTGCAAAAAGTCCAATCATCAGTCTAAGGATTGCCATTTTAGATGCACCAAATGCAAAATTCCAAATCACTCACAAAGAGATTGCTGGTACAATAATAAAAATGGAGGCAAAGATGAAGCTAATTTTTCAAAGGAGAATAACGCAGAGATGCTATTTTCATGTATGACTGCAAAAGAAAATCAGCAAAATGTTTGGTACATTGACAGCGCCTGCAGCAAGCATATGACGGGTGATCGAGCGGCCTTCATCGAACTTGATGAAAAGTTCTCTTCCCAAGTAGAGCTTGGGGACAGCAAACTAATAAAAGTTGAAGGCAAAGGAGTTATTGTTGTCCAAAATAAAGATGGAAGCAAAATGCATATTCATGATGTTCTATATGTTCCAAGCATTACCAACAATCTGCTAAGTGTTGGACAGATGCTAAGGAGGGGATACAAGCTGGTTTTCGATGATGAACAATGCACAATTATTGATAAGAAAAACAATCAAACTGTTGCAGAAGTAAGGATGCGTTCCAACAATGTTTTCTCTCTAAATTTGGAGGTAAATCAAAATTTTGCCTTTAAAAGTGAAGGCATGGATGAATCTTATATCTGGCATTTGCGCTATGGGCATCTCAACTATCAAGGACTGCAGTTGCTAAAGAGAAAGAATATGGTGATCGGGCTTCCTAAAATTGAATGCATTGATAAAGTATGTGAAGGATGCATATACGGAAAGATGCATAGACTTCCATTTCCGAAGACTTCGTGGAGAGCTCGTGGTCCTTTGGAACTTGTTCATACAGACATTTGCGGGCCATCAAGGACTTCATCACTTAATGGCAAGAGATATTTTATACTCTTCGTCGATGACTATACAAGAATGATGTGGCTGTATTTTATCGAGAAAAAATCAGATGCATTCGACATTTTTCTTCAATTCAAAGCTCTTGTAGAAAGGCAAAGTGGCCGTCAATTGAAGGCGCTCAGGTCAGATCGCGGAGGAGAATTTATTTACAAGCCTTTCATGGAATATTGCAAGAAAAATGGGATTCAAAGACAGCTAACCATTCGATACACTCCACAACAAAACAGAGTTGCAGCGTGCAAGAATAGAACCATTGTAGAAATGGCAAGGAGCATGCTTAAAGGCAAAATTCTTCCGAACTACTTGTGGGCTGAAGCTGTAAATACAGCCGTGTATATTCTCAATCGCTCACCAACTAAAGCAGTTCGTAATAAGACCCCTCTTGAAGCTTGGAGTGGCCGTAAGCCAACAGTGGATCAATTCAAAATCTTTGGATGTATTGCATATGCTCTAAATACTTCTCAAAATAAAGAGAAGTTCGACAAGAAAGGAGACAAATTTATTTTCATCGGAAATAGTGATGAATCCAAAGGGTACTGGCTTTTTAATCCAAACACGAATCAACTTTTGCTTTCTAGAGATGTCGTGTTTGATGAAGTGGCGACATGGAATTGGGACAATAATGAGTCTAAAGGTCTTGAAGGCTATGAACTTCTTCAACCAGCTGAAAATCATGAAGAAAACAAAATTCCATCAGATAAAAATGAAGGAGAAAGTCCTAATGAATCAATCGATTCACCAAGTGTGATAGATGTTGATCCTTCAATCCTTGACTCAGATTCTTCACCAAGAAAAGTGCGTTCTTTGAGAGAAATTTATGAGACAAGCAATGTTGCATCTTTCTCTTGTGAGCCACAAACTTTTGATGAAGCAACAAAGGAAGAAGTTTGGAGAAAAGCAATGAATGAAGAAATGGCCAGCATTGAAAAGAACCACACATGGGAACTTGTGGACATGCCTAAAGATAGAGACTTGATCGGGCTGATGTGGGTGTATAAAACCAAGTTTAATGAAGATGGAAGCATCCAAAAGTATAAAGCATGGCTCGTTGCAAAAGGCTACTCACAACAGCCTGGAATTGATTTTAACGAAACATTTGCTCCGGTTGCTCGTATGGAAACCATTAGAGCAGTTCTTGCAATTGCTGCATAACTGGAGTTACAAGTCTTTCAGCTCGATGTAAAATCTGCCTTTTTGAATGGAGAATTGGAGGAAGAAGTTTACGTCGAACAACCACAAGGTTTCATTGTCAAGGGCAAAGAAGACAAGGTTTATCGTTTAAAGAAGGCGTTGTATGGCTTAAAACAAGCCCCTCGTGCATGGAATACTAAGATTGATAACTATTTCCAGCAAAATGGCTTTGTTAAAAGCCAAAATGAGCAATCTCTTTATGTGAAGACAAGAGGCGATCGTGATTTTATTGTGGTGTGCCTGTATGTAGATGATTTAATCTACACTAGCACAAGCATGAAGATGATTGAAGAGTTCAAGCAGGCCATGATGCAAAAATTTGAAATGACCGATCTCGGGCTCATGAAATATTTCCTTGGAGTTCAGGTAAAGCAGTCCAAAGGTGAAATTTTCATTTTTCAAGAGAAGTATATTGAAGATTTGCTTAAGAAATTTCATATGGAAAAGTGTAAGCCAATGTCCAGTCCTATGGCTTCGAACAAGAAGTTACTGATTAATGACGGGGCAGAAAAGGCGGATCCAAAAATGTTTAGAAGTCTCGTTGGATCATTAATCTATCTTACGAACACAAGGCCTGATATCTTACATGCAGTAAGTTATGTTTCCAGATTCATGAATGACCCAAGCAAGTATCATTTCATGGCTGCAAAAAGAATTTTACGTTATTTGCAAGGAACAAGAAAGGTGGGGATCAAATATGTTAAAGAAGCAAATAACGATTTGGTTGGATACACAGATAGTGATTGGGCAGGTTCTCTTGAAGATCAAAGAAGTACTTCAGGCTACTTATTTTGCCTCGGATCAAAGGTAATATCATGGAGTTCTAAGAAACAAAACACTGTCGCGCTATCTTCTGCAGAAGCTGAATACGTAGCAGCAACTACCACCGCTTGTGAAGTTGTGTGGCTAAGAAGAATGCTTTCAGATCTAAAGCAAAAACACGGAGGACCAACTGTGATTTATTGTGACAACATGTCAGCCATTGCAATGACAAAAAATCCTGTGTTTCAAGGGAGAACAAAACACATTGAGTTACGACACCATTTGATTCGAGAATTGGTTAACAAAGGTGAAATTCAATTAGAGTTCCTCAACACCTCTGAACAGCCAGCTGATATCCTCACAGTCAGTAAGCATGAACAGGCTTGACAAGTTCAAGGAGCAACTGAAAATCACAAATTAAGAGGGGGTATTGAAAGAGTAATTTGTGATTTTTCTAGATAGTTGGTAGTTGGTTGTTGAATGTTAAAATTAAATCAATATCTTGAAGCATGAGTCTTGTATTTCCAATAGTTGTGAGCACTAACTATCTTCTCTAGAAATGTCTCTTAAGCATTATAAATTGGCTGGTTGTAATGCTATTCAAGTAGCAAAAAAAAAAGTAAAACGTGCAGGTGCAGCAGCTCTGCATTTCCATTCTAAATCAAAATTCTCCTCTGTTCCTTTACACAAAAATTGCATCTTATCTTCTCCTATATCAATCAAGTACAACTTAAGCTAATTTCCCTTCCTTTTAGCAATCAATCTGTATGAAATTAGCCTACTACCTTATGTTGTGCCAACATATGTTGTCACAAATGCCTTTTAAGGTTTTTTTTTCTTTTTTTTTGGGTGGGGGGTGGGGGAGTGAGAGTGAGTGTGTGTGAGAAAGAGAGGAAGGGTAGAGAGAGGCAGGGAGAGAGTGAGAAACTTACTGTGGATGCTTTCACATGCGCTAAACAGATGCCAACCAAACCAACACCTGAGCCAACCTATTTTGTTAATGGAAGAAACCACAAAGGTACAAATGTCACTCTAGGTGTTCGAACAATCAAATATGGAATTATAATAATGAAATAGCCACAAAAGTTGAACTAACAAACAAAATAGAAGAAGAATGACACGTGATTAAAGCAAGAGACACCAAGAAGTACCCTTAAAAAGCTCAAGCTTCAGAGTCGGATACTAACTTTGTGAGGCGTATCTCACCTCTAAACAGGTTTTGTCTAAAAATAACTCGGGAAAAGAAAGAATGAACTCTGACAGGAAAAGACTTGATGGCCAAATGCAACAGCTTTTTACACCATGCAGAAAAAGAATAACTCCGCATTAGGTTGCATAACAACATACAGCAAAGAAAGAACAAGAGAAATATGAGAAAAAGAAGACAAGAAAAACATAAAATAAGAAAGATTCAAGCCATTTATCTAGTTCACGCCCCAAACATTCAAGCCAAGGTAATAGCTCTTTTTTGCTATTAGAGCTAAGTAGAAGACAGAATAGTACGCTGCCCATGGGGAAAATTTGGGGGAACACGGCTCCTCTTCTAGTCTTCTTATAGGTCACCTAAAAGGTCAATTTGCCCAAATACAAAACCGTGACTGGCTCCTCAAGTAACTCCATGAGCCTTAGCTTAGTTAATTAGACGAAAATGTCATACTGAGTCTGTTTAGATGGCATAACGAGTAAACTCACATAATTGAGAGATCAGTAATCAAATAGAATAAAGGCCATAGTTTAGTAACTAATTTTGCCAAATTACCATAGAAGAATTTCCATAAATTTCCGAAAATTCTTCTTGAAATGTTTACAGAGAAAAATAGAATAAGAAGAAAAAAATTATCAGTATTGTAGTTCTTAAGGCAAGGAATAGTGGATACTTTACTGGGGTTCGCAAAAATGGTGAAGAGTTCACCCAAGTCCCAAACTATAAGCATCAATGCTTCACAGTTGCTAAAAGGTAATTGCTCAACGAGGAAAAGGTCTAGAAACAAATGCATACCCTGTGTCTCCTTCGAGCATGTTGAGCGAGCATTGTAGTGGAACCTCCAACTTCCTGGATTTTGGACAACTTGAAATTCCAGAATATTCTATACATTATAGCATTAACAAGATCACTCGTAAGCTATCAAATGTAATAATTGTTGGAGTTAAGGAATTTTCCAGAATAGAAAAATACAACATCCATGCACCGAGTGAATCTTCATTTGTAAGTGTAGTAAATCTGCGCCTATTTCCGAAGTGATGTAGTTAGGAGTTTTAGCCTCTAGAATTATCTTAACTCTAGTAGCAATGAGTGTTATTTTCCAGCTTGTTATCTAAGTCCAAATAGAGGCCAAATACAATAACACTAAACATATATCTACAAGAGTAGCAGCTTTGTACAGATTGTTCAAATTCTTAGCATAATATTGCATCTCTTAAATTCAAATATTTTGGGCAAATTCACCACCACTTCCGTTGTGCCAACGAAAATAACCAACCCACAGCAATATTGGTGGTGTTGGTACTGGTGCTATCAGCAGTATGCTAGTAGTAAACAATGACAATAAATGATTCAGTAGTGATAACAGTAAAGTGATAGCGTAATAGTGCTGCAATTTATCACTAACAAATAGATACGAGTAACTATGATTCACGATTTGACGACTATGGTAAAAACTAGTAGCATCATCATTGTCATCATAGTCGATAATAACTACTATGCTGATAAGAATGACACCATAAAATTCTCACCCTCAGGGAAAAGAAATGAGATTCTCTTCAAGACCCTTGAGCTGCTTTTCCCCAAATCATCCTCCTAAGATTTTTTGAAAAGAAAAATGAATTAAAATCAAAATCTTGGTAGACATAATTACATTATCCAAAGAAGTATTTAGAAATTCACCTTTATTGATGCCATGTAAAACGCGTATTGTTCATACAGTTGATCCAAAACAACCCCACCATTTGATTCAACCTCGACAATAAGCTTCTTGAGAACACTTTTCAAGTAAGGCACGTGGCACTTCCCATCCTGCAGCATAATGTCCAATAAATGAGACCAAAAACCAATAAAAAATTAATGAAAGCAAATTTTAATTTCTCTTTTCCTTTTGGGAAAATGTGATATAATAATAAACTTACTTTTTTGCTAATACAGTGGTCCCAAATGAACCGCTGCACGCTCTCTGTGATCGAACCACCGCCACAGTCCCTAAAATGTGGGCAAAGACAGTGTAAGCCAATAAGCCATAGTGCAAAAACTCTACATCTGTTGCCAACGTTGCACATTAACGTTATAATCTACTAACATTATCACAATGAAACAACTCCACCATTTATACGAACGCAGCTCACGGACACTGCCTGAGTCTGTTAATAAGCACAGGAGAGCTTTGGTATATTCTTCTAAACCAACGAGGCTCTAACATAATTATATAATAACACACTGCGATTTATAAAAATGTGTCTCTCTGCATGGCCGAAGCTAATATAGTGCCAGCCAGCCCCCACGCGTCTCAAATTCTTTAAAATTGCACGTGTATTTACATCAAAGTTTTTGTCAAATGTGTATTTAGTACGAAAAATCAAATTAACACCCAATGAAAAAAAAAATTAAAAATATACGTTTATTTACATCAATGATTTTGTAAAAAGTGTAATTTTAGTGCGAAAAAAAAAATTAACACCCACCGAAAAAAAAATATACTATTATAACTCCACTAAATAAAAATTCTGGATGTGCCCGTCTCGTTTCCATATAATTACGAGAGTTTTTTGGTCGCATTCTAAACTATAAGTGGCTTGTTAGATTAACTTACATGGGATTTTTTTTTCTTTTTTCCCTTTTTTTTGGTCATTTAAGTTGACAATTGAAAATGATTGAACTTCAAAGGAATGCAAAGAGGGTGATGATTAACCTGGCGAAGGAGAGCAAGACGTCGGGAGGTTCCATGGCGAGGAAAGCGGAGAGTAAATGGAGGCAAGAAGGGACTGAGATGTGTAACTCTGCTTCCTCCGCCATTACAACGTTCAAAGGAGGTTTTGAGAAATGAGAATGCAAGTGAGGTTTAGTTGGGCACACTAAGGCTCCGTTTGTTTGCTGTAAAATATTTTACCGGAAAACATTTTTCGGATTTTACGGTGTTTGGTAACACTGGAAAATTGGTCAACCGTAAAATATTTTCCAATTAAAAATTGCGGCTACTTTTTCTTAATTTTACGGTGTTTGGTAACACCGGAAAATTGGTCAACCGTAAAATATTTTCTGGTCAACAATTGCGGCTAGTATAAAATTATGTAAAATATTTTCATGTTCTTTGGGATAAGAAAACATTTTACCGAACTTACCGTACATTCAAATACCATAAAATATTTTTCAGTATTCTATTTTCCAATAAAATATTTTTCAGTATTCTATTTTCCAATAAAATATTTTCCCTCAAATAAGTTATTTTACGGCAAACAAACGGAGTCATGTAAAATATTTTATTTTCCAGGAAAACACTTTCCACGGAAAATATTTTACACAAGTAAATTATTTTACAGCAAACAAACGGAGCCTAAGGTATTGTTTGGATTCGGAGGAAAAAAATAATTAAGGAAATGAGAGGATTTAATAATAAAATAAAGGGAATGAGAGGATTAATTTTTATTTGGATTTGATAAAATTGTAAAGGAAAGTTTTATAAATGATTATGTGTATTTTTTGTTTGGATTGAATAGAAAATAAAATAGAGGAATAAATTTTATAAACACATTAACAAATATGCCCTTTTTTGATGTTCATAGAGCTTTAAAAAAAAATTAAAAGATTATATTTTTTTTTTCTTCTTTAAAATGTCTGATCTATCACATGAAGAAAAATGACCAAAAAAAAAAAAAAGAGAAATGAAAAGATTAGATCAAGGGTGGCAATAGTGTAACTTTTAAAAGAGTTAAAGAGCTATATTGTCATTTGGTTGATTCAATTTTTCCTTTCTCCAACTTGGACCCCAATTTGGAGTGATTTTATAATTATCTCATTAGGGTATCTTTAATAGAGTCTCTAAACAGTAATGATTGATATTTTTAGAGACTCTATTGAGAAAAAATCAACACCAATAAGAGCCTCTAAAATACTATTTGACACTTTTTGGCAAAATAATGACATCACAACAGTCTTGATGAGCTAAAATAGCACCTAATTTCTATTTTCTTCAACAAATTTGTTAAAAAAAATAGAGACTATACACGAAGACAAAAATGAGTCTCTATTTGTTGCGTGTGACGATCTGACATTCTGACAAAGTCAGATCATCAGATCTGAAAAAAAAAAATTACATAAATTTTTTTTTCATCATACAAGAAAACAAAAAAAAACCCCAACAAATTATGACAATAGAGTCGTTTGAACATTCTACAAAGCTAAAAAAAAAAATTGAACCTTTGAAATTTTCGTATATATGCAAGCATATTTGAAAAAAAAAAATCATTAACAAATTCACAAATCTTCGTCCACATATCACAAATCTTTCAACATCCCACATATTTGAAACAAAAAGCACTTGTTTTCCTCAAAAAACATAAAAAAAAGAAGGTAAATATAGAGAGAGAAAAAAAATCTATAGTGGTGGAGCAGCACCGCATCAGGGAAGGGAAAGGGGTGGGGCGCTGCTTTGTGGGGGGCGGCGATAGGGGCAGTGGGAAAAGAAAAGGGAAAGGGAAAGGAAAAGTGAAAGGGGAGGGGAGGAGAGGGGACGCATGGGGTGGGGTGGGGCGCTGCTTTGTGGGGGGGGGGGGGGCGGCGGTGGGGGCAGTGTGAAAGGGAAATGGATGGTGGAGGCGGGAGGGGGGCTTTTATAGTATGGGTTAATTTTTTTTAATTAAGTTTTTTAATATATTTAATTAGGATTTTGTAATTTTTTATTTTTTATTTTTTATTTTTTTAGTTTAGGTTATTTTTTTATATTTTTTAGTTTATGTTATTTTTTTAATTAATGTTTTGTATTTAAGGTTTTTTATTTAGATATTTTTTTAATTAGGGTTTTGTATTTTATTTTTTTAGTTTTTGTTGTTTTTTTTTATTATATTTTTTAATTAATGTTTTGTATTTAAGGTTTTTTATTTAGACATTTTTTTAATTAGGGTTTTGTATTTTATTTTTTTAGTTTAGTTTTTTGGTTTGGTAAACTTTTTTAGTTTTTTTAGTTTTTATAGTTTTTTTATTTTTTGTTTTGTTATTTTTCAATTGTAATTGGACTTTTTTTAGCCTTTATATTTTATATGTTTTTTTTTAGTTTTAATTTTTTTTAATTGTAATTATATGATTTTTTATAGTTGCAATTAGGTTTTTTTTGTTTAAATTAGGCACTTATATTTTTTTAAAATATAGTTTTATTTATTAGTTTTTACTAGTATATATTTAAATAAATCAACCTAACTATCCTTTTTTTCCTTTTTATGGATTAGCAGTTATGGAATGTACGGACAAAATTTCAAGGGGTCGCAATTTCACGCATGAAGATGATAATACTTTATGTCGGGCTTATATCACGATTAGCGAATATCATTTGATCGGGATAAACCAAACATCAGGAACAATATGGAATCGAGTACTACAAAAATATGAAGAGTTATACCCCCAACAATCCAAGTGAAAAAAAAAAAACAAAGAACCTTAAATCCCGATGGACGCAAATAAACCAAAAATGCACAAAATTTGCTGAGTGTCTTGCTCAAGTAAATATGAGACCAAGGAGCGGAGCAAATGTCGTTGACAATGTTAGTTTTTAATACTATATATTGTATTTTTATAAAGTATATTGTATTTAATACTTAACAATTTTTAAATTAAATTTTGAGATATATTGAATTGTTTTGTAGATGGATGACGCAAGACACTTATACACAGCTATGGTTCATAATTTCAACCTCAAACACTGTTGGTTAATTTTACAACACGAAAAAAAATTGCGGTCAATAATCGATGTTGCGAGTCCAATGATGAATATGAGTCCACCCGAGACGGATTTTTCTCTTGACAATTACGATTCTGTGGAGTCAGTGCCGAAAATCCCGAGATCGTCAAGGCCAATTGAAAACAAAAAGGCTAGAAAACAAGCAAAGGGCAAGGCCATTGCGGATGATCTTAATGAACAAGCGAAAGACATGGAAAAAATGATTAAGGAATACAAAGAGAGTTTATAAACCTCTAATGATTATAAGATTATGACGACGAAGACTTCGCCAATCGAAACTCCGGCTAGAAAAGCGTGGATGATTGAGGAACAAAATGCAATTATGGCAAAAAGGGCATCCCAATCGATTAACTTTGATAATGATGTATATCATCCTCATATGACTTCACTTGACGAATAACTATAGATGTATTTGTATTAGTTAGCAAAATTTGTGTTTGTAATTCATATTTGAATTAGTTAAATATATGTTTTCATTGAATTAATTTGAACACGAGTTTTTTAAATATTAATACAAATTCATATTACAATTTGAGATTGCATTCCCACACGAATTTAGATTTCTTACACGAAATTCGTTCCACACATGCTGAACAAGATCAATTCGGAGCAAAAAGTACGCAATTTCGTCCCTAACTTGTCCCATAATTCGCAAGATCACTTCAAAATGCACAATGTCTCCCATAATTCTCTGAAACATTTCGTGCCTCATGCGAAACCTATTTTGGAATTCAAAAGAAGGATATAAAGGACGATCAACAAAATAATCATTCATTAGCCTATTATGGGCACCTAC
This sequence comes from Ehretia macrophylla, assembly GCA_037974665.1. Classification (NCBI taxonomy): domain Eukaryota; kingdom Viridiplantae; phylum Streptophyta; class Magnoliopsida; order Boraginales; family Ehretiaceae; genus Ehretia; species Ehretia macrophylla. The sequence goes on along the minus strand of CM075780.1, from coordinate 38,571,585 downwards.
CCGATCTCTTCGTATGAATCGTCGACGTGACGATGTTCCTCCGTGTTGATCTGTATTTGCTTCCTGTGCAGCCTGCATTACTGATTGATATTGTGTGTACATCATCATCATCGCGTTTGCATGGTTATGGTCTTCGTCGTCGAATGGGGGGGAATTGGTTCCTTGTTGGGCCATTTTATATATATAGGAAATTGAATGCAAAATAGATAAGAAACGAATGGATGAGATTGATTAAAGAAAATACAATCCAATGGATAGAGATTGTTTGCTTGAATTGCTATGAATTTTAAAGGATTGAGGGCTTAATATATATAGAAAATTGAATGCAAAATAGATAAGAAATGAATGAATGAGATTGAGGAAAGGAAATCCAATCCAATGGATGTTGTTTGAATAAGATATTTGATATTGAAATAACAAACGGACGGATGAGATTGATGATATAAAATCCAATCCAATGGATATTATTTAGATAAAAGATTTGTGATTGAGATAACAAACGGACAGATGAGATTGATGATAGGAAATCCAATCCAATGGATGTTGTTTGGATAAGATATCTGATATTGAAATAACAAACGGATGGATGAGATTGAGGATAGAAAATCCAATCTAATGGGTATCATGTAGATAAAAGATTCGTGATTAAATTAATAAAATAAATTAATTTACAAATTGAATAAATTAATTAGGGTTTTTAATTAAGATTTTTTTGATGTAGAATATTTTTTTTTAATTAGAGATTTTTAATTAGTTTCTTTCAAAATGCAATTATGTAATTAAACGTAATCTTATTTTTGTAAACGTTATCTTCTTCGCAATTTATTTATTTTTTGCTTAAAATCTTTGTTAAAAAAGTTGAGATAATCTAAATAACAATTAATTAAAAAAGTAACACACGATAAAAAATAACACATAATCAAATTATTATGTAAAATTAAAATTAACACAACATAATCATTTTTTTTTATCTTGGTCTCTAAAATAGTTTTTTTATCTTGGTCTCTAAGTGGGTCTCTAAAATTGATATTGGTCTCTATATGAGTCTCTAAAATGATAGATAAAGACTCATTATAGAGACTCGATTGAGTATAGCCTTAAGGCATCTTTAATGGAGTCTCTAAGGAGTCTCTAAACAGTAATGATTACTATTTTAGAGACTCCATTGATCAAAATTCATCACCAATGGGAGTCTCTAAAATACTATTTGATAATTTTTGGCAAAATTATGACATCACTCAAGCTTTGAGTCTCCAAAATAGCACATACTCTCCATTTTTTTCAACAAATTTGTTGAAGAAAATGGAGACTATACAATAAGACAAAAACGAATCTCTATTTGTTGCATGTGACGATCTGACATTCTGACTTGAAAAAAAAATATTATTATTTTTTTGATCAGACAAGAAAACAAAAAAAAAAAACCAACAAATTATGACAATAGAGTCGTTGAACATCCTGTAAAGTTGAAAAAAAAATGAACCGTTGAAAACTTTGTATATATGCAAATAGATCTGGAAAAAAAAATCATCAACAAATTCACAAATTTTCGTCCACAAACAAATTTTTAAACATACCACAAATTTGTTAAAAAAAGCACTTATTTTCCTCAATAAATAGAAAAAGGTAAATAAACAGAGAAAAAAAAATTAAGGTGGTACAGCAAGGCAGAGAAGGGGGTGGAGGCGCTGTGGTGGGGGGTAGTGGGAGTGGGGCGCGATAGTAGGGGCAGTGGGAAAGAGAAAGGGGAGGGGAGGGGTTGGGCGCTGCCGAGGGGAGGGGAGAGGAGGCGGCGGTGGGGGAAGGGGAAGGGGAAGGGGAAGGGGAAGGGGGGGGGGGGGCGCTTTTATAGTTAGGGTTAATTTTTTTTTAATTAAGTTTTTTAATATATTTAATTAGGGTTTTGTAATTTTTTGTTTTTATTTTTTTAGTTTAGGTTTTTTTTAAAATGTTTTTTAAGCTTAGGTTATTTTTAAATTATATTTTTTAATTAATGTTTTGTATTTAGGGTTTTTTAATTAGACATTTATTTTTAATTACAGTTTTGTATTTTATTTTTTTAGTTTAGTTTTTTGGTTTGGTAAACTTTTTTAGTTTTTATAGTTTTTTTATTTAATATTTTTTGTTTTAGTTTTTTTGGTTTGGTTATTTTTCAATTGTAATTAAACTTTTTTTTAGCCTTTATGTTTTATATGTTTTTATTTTAGTTTTATATTAATTTAATTGTAATTATATGATTTTTTATAGTTGTAATTAGGGTTTTTTTTAAAAAAAATTAGGCACTTATATATTTTTAAAATTTAGCTTGATTTATTGAATTAGTATTAGTATATGTTTAAATAAATCAACCTAACTATCATTTTTTCCTTTTTATGGATTAGCAGTTATGGAATGTACGGACGAAATTTCGAAGGGACTCAATTTCACGCATGAAGATGATAAGGCTTTATACCGGGCCTATATCGCAATTAGCGAAGATCCTTTGATCGGGATATACCAAACATCAGGAACAAAGTGATTTTTAATTAGTTTTTTTTCAATATGAAATTATGTAATTAAACATAATCCTAATTTTTTAAACGTTATATTTGTCGCAAATTATTTATTTTTTGCTTGAAATATTCGTTAAAAAAGTTAAAATAATCTAAATAAAAATTAATTTAAAAAAAGTAATACATGAGAAAAAATAGCACATAATCAAATTATTGTGTAAAATTAAAATTAATACGATATAGAGACTCAATTTTATAGAGACTGTCACAGGGGATTTTTTTTTTTTTTTTTATCTTGGTCTCTAAATGGGTCTCTAAAATAATTTTTTTGCCTTGGTTTCTAAGTGGGTTTCTAAAATTGATCTTGGACTTTATGTGGGTCTCTAAAATGATGGATATAGACACATTATAGAGACTACATTGAGGATAGCCTTGAATGATTTTGCAAATCACTCCCAATCACCTCACCCCCAAAACCCTCCAATCCAAACAAGTGCAAAAATAAAAAATCACCCAAAATCAAATCATTTCCCCCCAAATCCCCCAATCCAAACAAACCCTAAGAGTATATTGGCTGATATTTGACTTTTTAAAATTTTTGAGGATAACGTCGTGCTTTTAAAAATATAAAAAATATATTTGAAAAATAAAAAAATACTTCTTTTTACATTACGTAAAAATAGTTTCGCAAAAATTCTATTTTTAAAATCTATAATTTAGAGTTTTTAATTTTTTAATTTTTTTTAATTCCAACTTTTACCTAAAAGTAATTTTTAAAAAATGGGTCAAATAATGAGCCATTAGTTGGCGGAGAATTTAAGAAATGTTTTAAAGTGTCTAAAAGTTGTGTCAAATAAACCCTTGCTCAATAACCATTTTAAGATGTCTAAGTAGTTTTCAGCATGTAACTCATTCCAAGATTTACCAAATAATTCGTAAAATGATTCGGCTTTCGAAAGGGATTAGAATCTTTCTTAATTAAAGTTTTACTCTAATCTTTTATCATTGCATTTCAATTGTTTATTTCACTCAATTTTTTATAGTTTAAAATTGAAATGAATACCTATAATGTAATATCAAAATATTAGAATAAAACCTTAGTTGGAAGATAATCTCACTCAAAAGACCTACGTTACTTGACAATAATGACTTTGCAAACATTTTCTCGATCAGTTTAGTTAAATCAGCTTTCGCCTCATTTGAAACAAAAAAATAAAATAATAATAATAATAATAACGACTTTTTAAGATCCTTATGCAATACTCAATTTGTGGTCTAAGATTAGTTTAGCAATTGCCGTATTAATTTTGAACTATTTTAATTGAAAGACAATTTTATCAACATCATGTTTTCTATTATTGTGGTCCACAAATCCTCATAATAACCTAATGGTACGGTGATATATATAATTTTTTTTTTCTCAATAGAGAATTAGTATTAAGATAAAATTAGTTACAGGCATTGCATCAGCAAAAAGGAGATTACAAGGAGCATTAGGTACATTAGCTATCCAATTCCCTTATAAGCTACCCTTGATACACTTGATACATTTCCATTTCTTCTCACTAGAGAGAAATTGAGTGTAGGGGATTCAGCTCGTGTATATCATCAACAACACGCCGAACTCTCCAATCAATAGCAACGACTAAATTGTTGATTGCTTTGAAAAGAAGAAATAATCGAAATAGTTTTTTATCTTTAGGTTTTTTGATATTTTTATCTCTTATTCATTAAACGTGGTAAATTAATTAATTATTTTAAAATTTGTGACGTCGTTAGTCATTTTAACAAATTTCGTTAATTTTTAACGTAAATTATATGCACTCGGCACGTAACTAATTAGTCTTTTACCCTTCCAAAATCTGACTTAAGTTAGTCACGTATCGGGCGTATTCAATTCGCGTTAAAAAAATTTACAAGATTTATTAAAAAGACTAACGGCTTCACAAATTAAAAGATAAAATATTAATTTATCACAATTGATTTATAAAAGACAAAAATATCGCAAAATTCAATTTATCCCTTTGAAAATAACATCGGCAAAATTCAATTTATCCCTTTGAAAATAACATCGGCAAAATTCAATTTATCCCTTTGAAAATAACATCGGCATCCGTTTTGATAATGAGGTTTGAATTGCTATGTTGTTTGACCATGATGCAAGCATTCCTTCGGGCTATTGCTTCAGCTTTGTGCAGCTGAGGTAGAACTTATTGATCATGGATTACAATATAGCGAAAGCCCTTTCCAGTATTACATAAACCAAATTAATGATGATTATCATTAAACCACTACATCACTAAGTGGAAGTTATATGGTTCATGATGGGTAGTTGTTATTCCATAATAGGCGGTTTTAATTTAGTAGTTGACTTTATAACATAGTGGGTGGTTATCTTGATCCTCTCATTTTCTTTATAAAAGAGCATTAATGTTATGTATAAGGACGTATAAAACAAAATTACATATACTACATACAAATGGATTCAAAATTCTTTCTCTAGCAATTATTTTACATCAAATTATAGCTAACAACGTTACATAAATATGTATCCTTAAGTTTATTCTCGTATTATTAAAATATTATGGTATTTATTCTAACAAATTAAACTAGATCCAAAGGCAACCAACCAAATTTGGTTATGTGGTACTTTTAGGCCGATATTCATCTATTTTTAACTAAGCATGTTTTTTTTGGATAATGTAAAAATTTAATTGGCAAAACTCGATCACTAATTGATAAATCCTCAGGTGTAATAGTGCACCCGTATATTAAGTCAGTTAAGGACGCAACTTCATAATAATAAGAAGTACTAAACCCTTGAGGGTAGATTCAAGATGTTAGGCAGTGATTGATATGTGAGAATGAGTTGAGAATGTAATGACATTCTCAATTCTATTTTAATTTTCATGTTTGGTATGAGGGAATGAACTTGGGAATGTCATTTCCAAGGGAATCCCATTCCCACGTACATGGGAATAACCATTTCAAACCAAATACATGGGAATTGCTCATTTCCATGTATTTGGGAATCAACTTGACTACCATACCATTTATAAATAATTTATTTTACAATAATAATAATAATAATAATAATAATAATAACAATAATTAAAAACTATAATAATAATTATTATGAAAATAAAAATAATAATAGTGATTAAATAGTAATAATAATAATAATTAAAAATATAATAATATTATTATGAAAATAATAATAATAATAATTATTATAATAAAAATAATAATAAATAAATAAATAAAAAAAAAAAAATAATAATAGTGATTAAATAATAATAATAATAATAATTAAAAATATAATCATTTTTTGTTATTATTAATAATAATTATTTTTATTATTATTATTATTATTTATTGTTGTTGTTGTTATTATTATTATTATTTATTATTTATTATTTTTATTTTGTTATTATTATTATTTATTGTTGTTGTTATTGTTATTATTATTTATGTTTATATTATTTACGATTATGTTTATATTTATTCTTATTTTTAATACTATAATAATAAAAAGGTAATTATGTCATATTATACAAGTTATTCGCATTACTACTCTTAATTCCTAGAGCATACCAAATATGTCATTCTCATTCTCAAGTTTATTCCATTTCCAATTATATTCTATTCCTTAGTTCATTTTATTTCTACCCAAATTCATTCCAATGTACCAATCACTACCGTAGTTTAATCAGACTTCTATGGTAATTGAAAATGGGATTTTTGTGTCAAAAGGAAAAAAATAAATATTTCTACGTGGCACTCACCTATCAAAACAGCAGCATCATCCCCATTGATATCCGCGTAGCACATGATATTTCCTCCTTAAACCCTTTTTCTCTCAAAACCTCTAGCTTCGATCTCTCTCTCTCTCTCTCCCCATTTTCTCTTCCGAAAAATCAAAAAGCCAAAAAAAAAGGAAAAAATGGCCGTCTCACGACTCAGCGCGCTTCGAAATCTCCATCGATCATTATATGCAGCTCGAGATTTTTCCTACTTGTAAGTTCATTTAATTTCACTACCAAAAAAGAAAAAAAGAAAAAAATTTCGTAATTATAATTAAATAATTGTCTCTTTGTTTTTTGTTTTTTTTTCATATTTTGTTTTGTATTTATTTTTTCATATTTTGTTTTGTATTTATTTTGCATTTCTGAGCTTGTAGAATTTCGGATTTTGCAGGCTTGGCTGCTCCAGAAGCTATTCAAATGTTGTCGCGAACGGTATACATATATTTATATGTGTGTGTATAATGTGACACCTTGAGAAAAATGTGTTTACGTTTTATCTGTGTAAATGTGTGTGTGATATAATTTATATAGTATATGTTTTATATATGTATATTTATTTATGTATATAAGTATTTACATTATAATTGAAAGAAATTGTATTAGAACGTTATTTATTTTCTGTATCTGTGAGTAATGTGTAACGAACTAAGATTTTGAGGAAAAATATAAAGACATAAAAGAAAGGAAAATTGCAGAGAATTGAAGAAAGAATAACAAAATAGAAATAAGACAGTTTTTTTTTTTTGCTTCCTTTGTTCTGTGCCTTCTCTCTCCTTTTATAAGCTACTCAACACCTCACGTGTCTATTACCTTAGCCAATACCAGTTACAATTAACTGAACACATGGAGTCGTTACATTACTTCTCCATTTGAAAGAACCTTGTCCTCAAGGTTCAGATTCGGACAAGCCTCTAACACATCTTTCTCTTGCAAGTAACGGAACAACACCATAACTTTGTCGAGAATAATCTCAACATCCTCTTCACTGACTCCCAAATCATCATTGTTAATCATATACTCCCAAATCTCAATTGCAGCCTCAGGATCATCTTTGTCAAAAAACATTGAAATGACGGCAGCACAATTCAAGTATATTGGCGGAAACTCATTCTTGGTCATCTCAACAAAGAACCTTCCAGCTTCACGCACGTTCTTGTTTTTTACCAAACATTTAAAAATCATATTGTATGTAGAAGAATCAGGAAAAACTCCTTGAAACACCATCTCATGTACATCAAATACGAAATCACACACTCTTGAAACTCTGCTCCATCTTTTTTTAGTCATGCCATAAGAAATGCGCATATCACGGGAGGAGGAATAATGTCCTGCAGACCGCAATATTAAAGCTTTTTTCAGCTGGCAGCTCCTATCATACCATGTAAACTTTACCCCTTTAAATGAATAAAATTTACCAATTTTTTCCATGGTGTCATTTATAGGCTCATATGCATCCTGCATCATTAGTTTAACTACGTCACCACAACGATGCACACCAAACAGTATACTATCCGGTGGAAGCACCTTATTTCCAAGAAGTTGATACTATTCCTTCTTTCCAAGAAGGTGATTCTTAACAGTTTCAATTGTTTCATCATAACGAGCATGGTTCACCATAGTAATTGTGTTTATCTTGCTCTCAATATCCCAATCCTTTAAAGCCCCAAGGATAATTGAGATAAGGGAATTATCCACTTGATCTCCAATAAGGCTGAAATTAAGAACCCATCTATTCAGCTCCCCGTTTTCATCAATGAAAAATGCAGTTAGGCATAGATACTCGGAGCGGCATTTGTACTTCTTTTCAGACCTGAGTATGTCCACTGAAAGGCTAATTTTTCCATCCAAATCTCTCAGAGTTCGTTTCTTTTTAGCTTTTTCCCCTTCATAACGTTCCAAACACTTGTGACCAATAACATCAGTGCTAAACCGACTTGGTGAATTAAGCATCTTGACGAGTTCTCTGACTTTACGGTCTCGAGTTCGACTCTCAACGAAAGCACCAATGTAACGAACTAAGATTTTGAGGAAAAATATAAAGACATAAAATAAAGGAAAATTACTGAGAATTGAAGAAAGAATAACAAAATGGAAATAAGACAGTGTTTTTTTTTACTTCCTTTGTTCTGTGCCTTCTCTCTCCTTTTATTCAACACCTCACGTGTCAATTGCCTTAGCCAATACCAGTTACAACTAACTGGACACGTGGAGTCGTTACATAATGTAGTTGTATAAATGGAGCAAGTGATCATAGTTGTTATTACCTGCATAAATATATGTGTGTGTGTAAATATGTCTGTGTAAGTGTGTCTATGTGTGTAAGTGTGTGTGTGTAGCTGTGTATCTCTCTGTGTGTCTGTCTCTCTTTGTCTGTGTAAATATGTGTGTGTGTGTGTGTGTGTGTGTAAAGTAATAATAATTTTCATATTTCTTATATTGACAGATACTAGATGCTGGAGAAATTCATCTTATTTGTACAAGGGTCACGAAGCAAATCCGTGGAATAACAAATGTATGCAAGCAGACCATTCATTACTATTCCGAGTCTTAATTTTGTTGGAGTTGTATATAGTTTTGCATCTGATTGTATATGGAAAATCTCAAATGTGATTTGCTGGGATTTGTCTTTTTGTTTCTTTTCTGTGTTCAGTTGCTCAAGTTATATGTCGGAATGTGTCATCTTACATTTGTAAGGATCCTAATGGTCTTCCATGGACTTCTGGAGATCAAAATGTACTTCGATCAACAATGGTAATTTTCCCCAACATCAGTTGTGAAAATGGGATAATGAGAACATTCACGTTTTACATTGTTAAATAGTTAAATTTTGTCAATGTATCTCTGAGAAATCATCTTGGAGCTTATCTACTTTAGTCTTGGTCTAATTTCGACATTAAGCATCGCAGGTTTTCTTGTGCACTATTTGTATTTGGCATGTGATTAATAAATTTATGCTCACGATGATATGTTGATTGTATCTGTTGATTAACTTATATGCTTATTTTTGTTTTCCTATTGGCTAAGCACATTTACTTGTTTTATAGGGCTATGAATTATCGAACTTTGGTTATGTAAGATTGGCCACAACGCAAGCAAAAGCTCCAGCGCAAGCACGACAAATGGTATGCGAATTATCCTCTTCTTCCTTCCACATTGCAAATTATTTCATTAGCATCTTTTTGTATGCATAGCTGTTTGATTGTTAGTATAATTTATTTTCTTTCAGCAATCCATTCGTGCATATGGAAACAGAATGCAATTCTATATTGCTTTTGGAACTTCTTAATGAAAAAGGAAAAAAGTGTCATGCCGCAAGGCTTAAGTGTACAAGAAAGGCTGATGTTAATGTTCATAGGTGCAAAACATCTTCATCACTTAGAAAATAGGACGGCTAAGGGTTGGTACATAACCTTTCAATTGTGAGTAAGTACAAACATTATGGTGCTAGAGAATGCAACTGTTTCATTACGGTTCAACACTCTAGTGATGTAATGAGTTGTACTTATATTAATTGTTAAAAGGCTACTCTAGAAGGAGCACAAATGTGCTTAATGTTAGGCAGGTTTGCTTTTGATCCTAAGTTATGAAGCCTAGGATAGAGACCGGGTCTGAATACATCACATATCATAGTAATGGCATTAGGAATAAGATGCGGATACCATGCGATGAAAAACATATCATGAACAACTACAAAATCTTCTTCTCTCAATGTGCTCCATAAGCATTGAATGAATTTTAAGTTCAGGTTTCTGGTTCTGCATACAGTATTCATATTGTTTGTTTTCATTTGCTGAAACTGTTTAAAATTTACTTATCAGGCTTGGTTGTCTTCTCTGAGTACAACACCATTCCTGCTATTTGCCACTCCATCTCTGTAATAGAGGAGCTTCTTTGTAAATTTGTCTTAGTCAAGATTTATGGTGAACAGTTTATCTTCACATGCTTAGAGTTTCATTTATGCAGGGGGCTTTGAAGGTTTCCATGCTTAGTCCTGGTATTATATATGAGCCATATGCACCTCGTGAATCGTTCTCTTTCTGGAAGAGGTCAGTTACCTTAGTTTGTTTACTGCCCTTGAAACTTGTTTTTGCTGATGATAGTTTCACTATATTTTTCAATCATCTATAATAATTTGATATTGAACTTGTCTTTTTCAATTGAAGCAAAACTAGCTAGTTATGGGAAGAGTAATCTGGTGTAGCCCCAAAAACTTCTTTCTTTTTCCCCCCTTTAAGATAAAAAAGACTTGCACGACCCCGTCATAGAGATGTTTTCTAACTATTTCAGATTTTTTTGTCACTTGTGATTATGCTTTTCTATATGTTCTATGGACTAATTTGGACCAGGAAAAATTGGAGTATGCTTGGTGTTGGAAATGTAATCTATTTACAGAGATTTATAATAAATGCTTCTATGCTCTGAACCTCTTAGCAAGCATTTACTTAGATTTTTAACAATCAAGTGTCTTAGTCTTGCTTTTATTCTGTTGGATATCAGATGGTTTACAAAAAATGGTTGGAGAAGAACAAAAGAGGATATCATTCTTGAGGTAATTATTACTTTGCTGCATTACCAATTGATAAAATGAATTTGTGCTTTTCCCCCCTTCATAGTGTTCATTGAAAGAAAGAGGGAAGCGTGGAGCCAGACATGATTTTGTTTTAGCTTATGGGAGTACATGTCCCATCTATTTTTATAAAACATTTGGGGTTTTGTGTGACATAGTTGTACCAGTTTGCTTATATCTTGCCCTAAGGGAGATAAATTGAAGTCTTTCTCCTCAGACCTTTTCCTTGTAAACAGACGGCATCAATAACTCTGATATAGTTTGTTAAATAGATGGTTTACTTTTTGAAAAATTTTATTTGCATTGTCTTATTATGCTGGGTGAATCCTTACATGCTCTTAGTAGGGAGTGACTGCTTGTTCATTATTGTCACCTAATGAGTTTATTTTGCAGCTCAAAAGTGCATATGCCATTGCTAAGTTACGGAAAACTGGGTATTCAAAACAGAAGTTCTATAAAGAAGCTGTCAACTTGTACAAAGAGGTTGGTCTTTGTGAGTAATGTTGAAATTTAGTATATCAATATGCTTTGCTGGTTTTTTCTATCGGATTGGTATATTTTATCTGACAGTCTTTATGTTCTTATTCTTTCTTCGTCTCTTTCCTGTATTTTTTCAGATAAATTCTCAAATTGCTAATGGCGATAAAACATCACTGAGGAAATCGGTTACAGAGAATATGTACTCAGTAGGTTTTCCTTTACCCCCTTCATACTCCCTTTTCAGAAACCTTACAAATTTCTCTGCTGTTGACTTGCTATGTACTTGGACCGGCTTCCGTGTCGATTAGAAAAAAGTATGCCATAGACTTGTTATGTACTTCAGCTTCCATGTTGGACTTGAGAAACCTGATTTATTCCTCATTCTCTTTTGTCTTCTGATTTCATAAGACAGGCCCTAAAGAATGAGATCAAGCAAAGAGAATCAAAATGGAGTGAAGTTTACTGGGAGCTAGTAGAGCCAATTGTGAAGATACGAACGCTTAGAGCTCGTCTGGTGAGATATTGAACAAATGCTTTCTTATGCTGCATTAGCGCTTTTCGGTTTACCTCTTATCACGTGAAGAAGAAGAATTACAACTAATAGAATTCAAAATAGGAGCTACCTTATTTTTCATTAAGCACATAAATGTCCTATGCATCTTCATAAACTAGGGAGTGCTAAAAGTAGGAGACGGCAACCTGCCATTTTGTGAGTCACTAGTGGAGTCTTTATTTGACCAATTTTATGAAAACCATCCATTAGCAATTAGTTTTCCTACTCCTTAATTTGTTTATTCGAGTATTTCAGTGGTTCATTCTGTCCTCGTTTTCCCCCTTGTTGATAGCACTTAATGAGTTATCATCATTTTCCCTCTTTTTTAGAGAAGTCATTCAGATTTACTGGTTGATACTAACCAAAAGTATCAAGTCAAATATTGCACGAATTCTCTTTTGTTTACTCTTTCTGTTGAAATATTATATTACTTTAATTCCATAATTTTAGGCTTGTTGTAAGGAGCAATTTGCTCCATGAATTTAGGCTTGTTGTAAGGAGCAATTTGCTCTATAAATTAAGGAGCAATTTGCTCCATAAATTGCTCCATAAATTAGGGAATGTTGTCTACTCTTTTTAGGTCTATATAAACCACAATGTAGAAACACAAATTGTATCATCAATGAATTACATTGTTTCACATTACTTTCTTCTTGGTATCTAGAGCCAACAATATACACACACCAAAAAAAAAAAAAAAAAATATGTTCATCTTTTTTTTTTTTTCCTCCACAGCCATCCAAATTCAGATTTCTTACCATAATGACCAAAATCCGCTTTATATTCCCTTTTTTGTCTGATTCTTTCATGATTTTTTGTCGGTTTAAGCCATTTTCTTCTCTGATGTGGTGAGAAATAGCCACTTTACTCCTTAGTTGCCTATTGTAAAGGTTGCCAAGTGTCCGGCTTTATCCATCGTCGTCGTTTATTAATGGCACCTACTGATAAGATAGAAAATCAGTCTACCACTGTGACTCGTGTAGATCTCTCTCGGGAACCTAATGCCCCTACACAACGGGTCACTAATGTATTACTGAATGGGAAAAATTTTCATGCTTGGTCCCGTTCGTTCCGTCTTTATTTTGGTGGAAAACGGAAAATTGGATGGATTTTAGGCAAGGAGAAAAAGCCGAAAGAAACTGATCCTGATTATGCTCACTGGGATGCAGACAATTGTATTATTTTGGGTTGGATGTTCAATTCCATGGAGACTCAGATTTATAATATGTTTATGTATCACGAGACGGTTCATGATCTATGGACTGCCCTGACAAAGATGTATGCCCATGCACGTCATGATTCTCGAATCTTCGAGCTTTACCGGGAAATTTCTCATGCTTCTCAGGCTACTTTAGGACTATCTGTTGCGGATTATTTTGGGTACCTCCAAACTAGATGGGAAGAGCTAGCCCAATATGAACCTTTGAGTGACTTCCCGAATGATGCTGAGGTTGAGTCTAAACGTCTTGATCATCGTCGGACTTATCAGTTCTTGATGGGTTTAAAACCTGAATTCGAGAATCTTCGAACACAGATTTTAAATACATCTCCTTTTTCATCTCTATATGAGGCATTTGCAACTGTGGATGGTGATGAACGAAGACGTCTACTTTTTGCACCCAAGCCCACTCCTTCTATTCCGGACCAGATGGCATTTGCTGTTCCTTCCGGTTTTCGGCAAACCAGTACCCGTCCTTATTGCCCACATTGTCGGAAGATTGGTCACCTCATTGACCGATGTTTTATTCTACATCCTGAATTGAAGCAACAATACTCTAACAACCGTGGTGGTGGACAAAAGAAAGGAGCTCCTCGTATTAGGGTTGTAGCCGAATCAGCACCCCCTTCAGCCTCAACAAAATTAGTCTTGGCCCAACCGGATTATAGTCAGCTTCAAGCTCAGATTGCTCAACTTCAACTCCACTTGGGCCTCACTTCACCATCTGGCTCCACGGCTACCCTTGCTACAGGTACTCCTACCGCACTTCATGGTAAGTTAGGCAACCATCTTGGATTCTGGATTCTGGGGCCAATAATCATATGACTGGTGAGCTTTCTGTCTTTTCTTCTCCTGTCACTTCCATAAATCAATCGGTTCAAATTGCCGATGGAACGTCTATTCCTATCCGTTGTCAAGGAGATGCCTGTTTATCCTTAGATATTACTCTTCGCTCTGTTTACTATGTCCCCAACTTTGCTTATAATCTATTGTCTGTCAGTCGTTTTGCCAAGAGTTTTCACTGTGCGGTTGTCTTCTTGCCTGACCGTTGCTTCTTGCAGGACCTGACTTCGAAGAAGATTTTTGGCAGGGGATATGAGCACGATGGACTTTACTATTTTGGAGAACTTCCAACCTCTACAGTACCTTCGTCAAGTCTGCATGCTTCTTTGTCTCCAGTTTTTGACACTCCTATTGGTTCTGTCCAAAATTTAGATTTGTGGCATGCTCGTCTAGGACATGCAAACTTTCAATATTTATGTTTGTTATTTCCACTTTTTAAAAAAGCATGCAAGGATTTTAAGTTTAATTGTGTGACTTGCGAATTGTCAAAACACACTCGTACTACATATATTCCTCGCATGCATCGAGCTCCATGTGCTTTTGATCTGGTTCACTCTGATATTTGGGGTCCCTCTCCTGTCACGGCCCTCTCTGACCATCGTTACTATGTGACATTCATAGATGATTATAGTCGGTGTACTTGGGTCTACCTAATGAAGAAAAAATCTGAAGTTTTCACTCATTTCACTCACTTCCTTCAAATGGTGAAAACCCAATTCCACACTGTTGTCCGGAATATTAGGTCTGATAATGGCAGAGAATACCTAACCAATGACTTTCGGGCCGAACTCAATAAAAAAGGGATTCTTCAACAACTTACCTGCCCTTACACACCTGAACAGAATGGTGTGGCAGAACGAAAGAACCGCCACATTATGTCTATGGTCCGATGTCTTCTATCTGGTATGAATGTCCCGAAATATTTCTGGCACCTAACTGTACTCACCGCTACATACATCATCAATCGTACCCCTAGTCGTGTCCTCCAAGGTCAAACACCCTTACATATTCTCCGACCAAATACTGTCCTATTTCCTCTTCTCCCACGAGTCTTTGGTTGTACATGCTTTGTTCAAAATCGCAGCCCGACCCGTACTAAGCTAGATGATAAAGCTATACGTTGTGTCTTTCTTGGATATTCTTCCATGTCTAAAGGATATAGGTGCTATGATCCTGTGACTCGCCACTTTTACCACTCGATGGATGTCACATTCCTTGAGACTATCCCTTTCTTCTCTGCTTCTTCCTTAGAGCAACTTCCTGAGGTACTTTCTGCAGAGGACCCTCCTTTACCTCGTCCAGTTCCTATTCTTGACACATCTCAGCCTATTACTGAACTACCATCTAGCTCCAATAATACTCTCTCATCCGGTTCCTCTCCAGTTCCATTACAAGTTTACTCTCGGCGTCCTCGTGCTCCAACTCCACTGCCAGATTCTTCTCTGGATTCAGGTAACCCTCATTCTCCCTTGGTCCCTGAACCTGCACCTTCTCGTTATCCCACTCGTGAACGGCATCCCCCTTCTCGTTATTTACCTTCATGTAGTACTAATCATCCTATTGCCAAGTTTGTGTCATTTCAGGGTCTCTCCGATCAGTATAAATCTTTCCTTAGTCAGGTTGATTTAGTCTCTATTCCTCGCTCCGTCCATGAGGCTCTCCAGCATTCTTTATGGGTGACTGCTATGAAAACAGAGATGGATGCCTTGCAACAGAATCAGACGTGGGAGTTGGTTGATCTTCCAGTTGGTGAACGGACAGTTGGGTGTAAGTGGGTGTTTAGTGTGAAATATCTTGCTGACGGCACCATTGATCGGTATAAGGCACGTCTTGTCGCTAAAGGGTTTACTCAAGTACCAGGCAAGGACTTTGGTGCCACATTTGCTCCTGTTGCCAAATTAACTACTGTTCGACTCGTGGTCTCCTTGGCCGCTTCTCATTCTTGGCCTCTTCACCAATTGGATGTGAAGAATGCCTTTCTTAATGGTGATCTTTCTGAGACTATTTACATGGATCCTCCATCAGGTTTTCGGGCTCAGGGGGAGTATTCTGGGAAAGTTTGTCGCCTTCGTAAATCTCTCTATGGGCTTAAACAATCCCCTCGAGTTTGGTTCAATCGTTTTAGTGAGGTGGTCCTTACTATGGGGTTTATTCGGTGTCATTCAGATCATACATGCTTTGTTCGACGTCACCCTCAGGGTAGATGCATTATTATCTCAGTTTATGTGGACGATATTATCATTACTGGAGATGACACTCAAGGAATTGTCCAAGTAAAACAAGATCTTGGGACAATCTTTGACATTAAAGATTTGGGTATGCTCCGATACTTTCTTGGTATTGAGGTAGCTCGAAATTGCCAGGGTATATCTTTATCACAAAGAAAGTATGCATTGGATCTTCTTCAAGATACGGGTATGCTAGTTTGTCGACCTGCCTCTACTCCTATGGACCCTAATCTTAAATTGACAGCAGAATCAGGGGAATTGTTAGTTGAGCCATCAATATATCAAAGACTTGTGGGTCGGCTTATCTACTTGACTAACACAAGGCCTGACCTTACCTATGCAGTGAGTATGGTAAGTCAATTCATGCATGCACCTCGTACCTCTCATCTGGATGCTGTTTATCATATCCTCCGGTATCTTAAATCTTCTCCTGGTCTTGGTCTCTTCTATGCAACGGGTGTACAAGAGGGATTGTCTTGTTACACTGATGCTGATTATGCAGGGTCAAAGACTGATAGGCGTTCTACCTCGGGGATGTGTACTTTTCGTGGTAATCACCTTATCTCATGGAAAAGTAAAAAGCAAGCAGTTGTCTCGCGATCTTCTGCTAAAGCTGAGTACCGTGCTATGGCCCAAGGAACATGTGAACTTCTTTGGTTACGTTATCTTCTGACTGAGTTGGGGTTTTCGGTAACAGACTCGTCTACCTTGTTCTGTGATAATAAATCTGCGATTATGTTGTCCTCTGACTCAGTCCTTCATGAGAGGACAAAACACATCGAGGTTGATATTCATTTCATTCGAGAGAAAGTTCGCTCAGGGGTGATCACACCTTGTTTTGTTACATCATCCGAGCAGACTGCTGATATGTTCACTAAGTCAATTGGACCGTCACTTCTCCAATCAGCTCTTGTCAAGCTCAGGCTCATTGATATCTTCGCCCCACCTTGAGGGGGAGTGTTGAAATATTATATTACTTTAATTCCATAATTTTAGGCTTGTTGTAAGGAGCAATTTGCTCCATGAATTTAGGCTTGTTGTAAGGAGAATTTGCTCCATAAATTAGGGAGCAATTTGTTCTATAAATTGCTCCATAAATTAGGGAATGTTGTCTATTCCTTTTAGGCCTATATAAACCACAATATAGAAACACAAATTGTATCATCAATGAATTACATTGTTTCACATTACTTTCTTCTCTTTCTTCAGAAGATTTGGTGTGATATGTACATTTGATAATACACATGCAAGTCTTTTAGACCATTCCATGTCATCATTTTCTCTAACACAAAACGTCGAGAAAAGATTGCAGCTCTTACATTCCTTATATCCAAGTTCTGGCCTCTGCCTTTTGTTGTTTATGTAAAGCTTTGCCAGTCTTGCATTTCTTCAGTTTCTGTATTGATTTATTCACTAAACTTTTTGTTTCTTTTTTTGGGGTCCCTTCCTCAGTGTGAAGGATGTCTTGCTGGGCCATTATTGTTTTCACTTGATGGTAATAATAAGATCTGATATTCAATAGGCGCCTCCTTGTCTTTTACATAAAGGTTGTTTAGCTCTTTTCTGAAGGCTGTTGAAGATTGATTAATACATTAATAGGTGCCAATACGGCAAAATGTCAGTGTGGAGAAGTCTGAACCTAAGTTTATTAACACGATTGTTCTTGTTCATTGAATTACTATATTGATTTTTCATGCAGATTGGTGTTGATAAAAATGACCTTAATAAGGTGTTCATACAGCTGACACTCGAGTTTCTGGCTAAACAGGTGAAGTAGCTATCATCATGTGGATATCATGTCATAGATTCAACTTGTTGAAGAGTTTGCAATATATATTTTTTTACCTCACATCCTGTCTTACGACTTATGAGACAGTTAAGGTTGTTTTCCTTGTTAGTTCAGCGATTTGTGCAGATGATTATGTGCTAGTAACGTAGCATGGTGCTCTAGATGGGGCAGTGAAACTGGAATTTAGATACTTCCTACAATGTTGAAAATCACTAGTGAACTATTGGTGAGTGATAAGATTAGCGAGAAACGCAAGAAAGTCTAAATTGCACGAGTTAAAAAGACTTGTAGAGAAGTGGGTATTCATATACGTGTACGTACTGTTAGTTGTTACTAGTAGTGTTTGCCTGCATATTCCAAGACTGTAGAAATCGATAAAATTTAGCAGTTTATTGCCTTTTTTCTGCTCTTTTGGGGCTAGCGTAGTCAGTTTATGTCTCTGATGTTTCCATTGATCGAGTTGATTTACAATGTGTATTATCTGTTTTGTATCCTACTATATTTTTGTGATTTACAGAAGTTTGAGGCATATAATTCGAACGGAGCTGTTGTTTCTGGAGATAAGAATAAAGAGGTTGGTGATAAAATTGCAACCTTTCTGTTCCTCATCTTTGCGAGGCAGTAGTGCACTTCTGATTCACAGTGGCTGTTAAGGCTACTAACACCGTATTGCACTAACATAGCTTGGATTTTCTTTCGTACGCCTGAAATTAGTGAAGCATCTTGACACAGTGATTAGAGTTGAGACATTTTTACCCGAATCATTTTCTTCAATACACTTTATGATGTTTCTCCTGTTTGCCCAGGTTCTTGTTCGCGACATATGGGTTTTCGAGAAGTCTCTTTTCCACCAAGGAGCATACTGGCGTCTCTGTGGACGAATCAATCCGTAGTCATGCCCATCTTTGCTGGAGAAATACGAGTTTGTTTTGCAACCTTTTTAGCTGCTTAAATTTTGTAATTCCATGTGATCAAATTACATCCTTATTATTTAGAAAGTTGATTTCTGACTCCCACTCTTAGGAATAATCTGATTGTAATTTTATTTAGTCCCCTATTCAAATTCTTTTTCCCTGGGTTCTATAACGGTTTAAAATTCATATTTCTTAAAACTGATACAATGTTATTTTTGTGATGATCAACATAGATGCTCTGCATGATCTATATACATGCAACATAAAACCTAAACCAAACCTAGTGGATGCCTTTGTATTTTCAAGCTCGGGAGAGGGGGATTTAGAATATTTTATTAGTATAGATTAAGTAGGTTTGATGATAAAAAGTAGTTGGGACTAAGTGATTTGATATTGTAAATAACAAAAATATCAAAAGATTTATACAATTTTATGAGACGAGTTCAGGCCTTGGGTGTATTTTCTAGCATGTGGTCAGTTTGAGTTCTTTCAAAGTTACTAGAGGTTTATCTGACAGTTAAGTTTAGGACTCTATGAAATTAGTCAGATAAAGTTTAGATGATGTTCACGAATTTTAAAAAAAGAAAGAAAAAATTATGGATGTTCACGAATTTCAAAAAATGAAAGAAAAAAAAAATTATGAGACAATGAGGACTGCAGCTTTTTAACTTATATTTATACGTCCATCCCTAGGTTAGGGAAATGAGGTGATGAGCGAACTTGTAATCTTTGTTCACAAAAGGTGAAATACCCTCGCCCTCAGGGCCCTCACACCCCAGCCCCAAGGGGATAGTGGAGGAGGGAAATGTGAACTTGTAATCTTTGCTTTGCAGAAAAGGAAGGTGAAGAATATAGGTGTCTTTGACGTATCTCCTTGAAGAGTAGAAAGCAAAGAATGTAACAAAATGTTCCTCGTTGCTTCACTTGACAAAAAGAAATATTCTCTCTTCTCATCATCTCTTTTAGGCAAAGCATGCCTCCAATTTTTCACTCTTGTGAAAAAATCCCAGAAAAATGAATCAAAAGGAAGACAATCTTCAATCATTCAGCATTGGTCGTGGATTCATCAACTTCATCACCAATTTAGAAGGTCCCATAAGCCATGCTTTGGCTGTTTGGCGGAGGCTTCTCGACTTCTCCGTGACAAACGTCGCGCGCCTAATAAGACTAGTTCCGGCTATTATTAGTTTCGGATGTCCTATGTGCAATGTATTTGCCTTTTTCCATTGGGTGTATAATTTCATCGAGGAGAGTCTTGCAGCACAAGCAATCAAGTCGGTGACTCTCGGTCGTCCTTTGCATTGTGGCCTTAGGGAAGAAGTCGTCAATCCTGATCCTAATGACCTCACGACAAATATTGGCACAGATGAGAGGGAGCTCTCACAAGACCATGATCGTGCTGGCAAGATCTTTTATTCTCCAAACACTCGAGAAGAGAACGAGGAAAAGACGAAAGATGAATTTAACATTATCATTTTACCTCAAGAAAGAGCTCCTAAAAAGATGGTTAGCATAAATGAGAGCATAGAGGTAATAGAATCAATAAAGAAGAAGTCGAAGAAGAAGAAATCAACAGAAAAGTTGCCTTCCATAGGAGGAGAAGGAGAAGAGCCAAAACCATTGAAATCCATATTGAAAGTGGGATCTAATGTGAAGGAGAACGAAACATCTTAGAAAATTCACTATCACTATATAGTTATAATATGTTGCATGGAAGAAAATAATTGTAATGCAATCAGGGCTTTGGTATGTACCTCCCTATATGTGTAAGAGATACGAGCTTGATTTTTGCTTATTACATTATAAAATTATGAATTATTCCATCTTGTATTAATTTGTTTTAAGATAGAACTTCATGATTTTTAATATATGGCATTCATATCCATCTATGTCTATCCATGTGTGAGTTATATTAATTTATGTATGACTCATCTCAATAAAGGTTACACATGAGGAAGATTATCAAAATATACATTCGTCTCATATTAAAAAATTAAAAATTCTAAGTCAACCTAATAAGCTTCTAAGTTACCTAACTTGTTACCAATTAATTTTAAAATAGAATTTCGTAATTCTTTCACTTTAGAGTTCGCTTGATAATTGCAACAAGAAAAGAAGAACATATGAACCAACGTCATATTCCCCCAGATAGTGTCACCTTGTAACGCATATTAGACTTCGTTTGTTTGTTTGCCATAAAATAGTTTGGTGGTAGAAAATATTTACATGAAAAAATATTTTCCTGGAAAACATAATATTTTTTAGTGTGTGATCGTCACAATGAAAAGTATTTTCTACTATTTAGATATAATAGTGAAAATTGATTAAAATTATTGATTTATTAATGTTTTTAAAATTATTAATAATTAATCACTATTAAATAATTAATCAATTAAAATTATTAATTTATTAATAACAATAAAAATAATTAATTAATAAAAACTTTAATTAATACATACTAATAAATAAATAATTATTAATTTAAAACTAAACTAGTTAAATAATTAACTAATAGTTAATCATTATTATTAATTTATTAAGTATAATTTTTAACTAATTATTAATTTAATTATCTAATTAATTGTTTAAATAAAATTAATTAATTGTTTATTATTAATTAATTTTGATTTAATATTATTTAATTAAAAAAGGTGGGTGTAGGGATAGGGGGAGGGGGGTTTGGGGAGGTGGGGCTGAGAGTTGGGTTTGGAGTGGGTGAAGGTGGGATAAAGTGGATAGAAAATATTTTTCTCTTTTTTAATTAAATATTTTATTTCTATTAATTGATCAATTTTTTAACATTATCAAATACATTAAAAAAAATATTTTACAGCAAACATACGGAGCCCTTAATATTTGTTCCCTCTTCATTTGTTCAAACATTAAACTAGTGAATTTTTAGCCAAAAAAAAAAAATTATTAGAAACTTTCCCAATTCCTAGGGCTGTCGCAGTCTACATTTGATCATCTGTTGAGCTTTCCAATTAGCATCGTACACCTTCATTCATGGAGGGCGGACAAGAGCAAGCGACCTGGCAAGCCTGCTGCTGCTGCTAGCAGATAGAGGAAGAGACAGCGGTGAAGATGTCCGTCCTGGTAAGAAAGCGAAGGTTGTGCAGGACAATGCCAAAACACGAATTGTCAAAATGCTGAGCAGGCACACTTCACCGCCAGCATACGCGAAATGGAGTGTGAAATGGAAGAAGCTGGTGGTGGAGAAATCCCTGAATGGTCGGAAGATGATGATGATGAAGAGGAAGAAGACAATCTCACTCTGCTGCCTCAATACAGCCTCACAGCCCAGAGAAAACGAAAGATACGTAGCCCTTGGAGGAATGCCGTAATCATTAAGCTAATGGGTAAGACGACGCTGGACTACAACCACTTGTCCTATCGTCTCAAATGCCTCTGGTCAATTCAGGGACAGTTCCAAATGATTGATGTGGGATTTGGATATTATGTGGTTCGCTTCACAGATCGTCGGGACTACGAGTTTGCACTATCTGGCGGACCTTGGTTAATTGCTGACCATTATTTGACACTTAGGAAATGGGAACCTGATTTCCGCCCTGAAAATGCTTCTATCTCTACAATAGCAGTTTGGGTCCGTTTTCCGGGAATACCGCTTGAATACTATGATGAGGAAACCCTGATGGACTTGGCAAATATTGTGGGCAAAGCGATCAAGGTTGATAAGATAACAGCTGAGACTTTTGAAGCCGACTTTGCGCGGGCAGCAGTACAAGTCGATCTTGCAAAACCACTTCTCTCTAAATTTCGGCTTTGAAAGGCCATCTAACGTGTAGAATATGAAGGGATACTTATGGTATGTAAAAATTGTGGTATGTATGTAATGACTTAGTGCTCGATAGGCTATCCTTATCAGAGGTAGTAAAATAAAAAATATACTAAATTTAAAAATTTTTAAAGATTCAAATATTATTTTTGATTTAAATATACATGGGACTTACTATTTTTTACAACTTTTGAGATAAAATGGATCTCTAAATTACATTTGGGTTAGCCCTAATATTATTTTTGATTTAAATATACATGGGACTTACTATTTTTTACAACTTTTGAGATAAAATGGATCTCTAAATTACATTTGGGTTAGCCCTAAATGTAATTTAGAGACCTATTTTACCTCAAAAGTTGTGAAAAGTGGTGGGTCCAATATATATTTAAATCAAAAATAATATTTGGGTCTCTAAAAATTTCTAAATTTAGTATGTTTTTTATTTTGCTACCTCTGGTAAAGATAGCCTAAATAGAAGTTTGTTGTGCTAATAATGAAATAACAGAGAATTTATGGAATAGAGTTAGAGTCTGTTTGGCCTAATTTTTAGATTTTCAAAAGCGCTTTTTATGAGTTTAGAAGCTGAAACTCACCTGTTTGGCCCATTTGTCAAAGTGCTTTTAGATAAAAATCAAAGCTGAAAAAGTTAAAAAATAAGAAGCTTCAACTTGGAGCTTTTCAAAAAAAACTTTTGCAAAACTGTTTTTTCAAAATGCGGGAAGCTGTTTTAAAAAAAGAATTCTCAAAAATACCCTTTCTTATTTTTTTAAAACTCAATCTTATCCTTGAAATTTCTGAAAGCTTTCGATACCCTAGTAAAAATACTATTATTTGTTACGTTCAATCTCTTTCTCATATTTCACCATAGTTTTGCTCCCAAAGAAGAACTGACATACTACTAGAGCAAGATCACATCGTCGTCCTTCTCTCTTAGGTAAGAATATTTTTCATCATGTTTTCTAGGGGGCATAACCGATTTATTAATTTCATAGTACTGCAAGGAGAGTTTGCATCAGAATAGATAGTTTGCATTAGAATTGATAATTTGCTTCGTGAAATAATGATTGACCATGCAATAAGAATGATTTGAAATTTCATATTCATGCAAGCTAATATTATATGTCCAATTTGAGCAATCATTGGACCTGTGAAATAGTTTGCTTCGTGAAATAGTTGAATATTTCTTTTATGTAATTGATGAAAATTTGATAAAGTTTTCCTTTTTCTGCATATTTGTTTTTCTGAAACCTTTGATGATGAGGAGCAACTTGATGAGGATTGATATTGTTTCAGTTTCATCTTTCAACCTGTGCTTTTCTTTCCACTGAACCATCTACTTCCAAACGCTCAGTTTGATATGTTATGTTAGAAATCTACTTAAAGGAGACCAACTAATCACCGTCAATAGTTTTGGTTAAAATTCCCTTTCTGTTTGGAGTTTGAACCTCTCCATTACAAGTTTTGATTGCTAAACCCTTATGGTACCAACAATTATTATATTCACGGGAAAAGTGGGTTTACAACAAAATAAATACCTGCACAAGTTAGCTATCTTCCGCAACCAAAACTAGCTTGAGTATTCACAAGAGATGGCTTCAGCTCTTATTCAAACGACACCATAGACACACTAGCACATGACTAGACACTTAAATAATGTTTGGATTACGGCACATGACCATAAAACTATAAATAAGGCCACAAGAGATGGCTTCAATTACGATCATTTGTGGTTTTTCTTTTCTGCTGCATCTTTTTATAACTTTTCAAGTTCAATACTTTACTTGTTCACATGCACATGTACCCATATATGTATGCATATATACTCTTGAAATGTGTTAAAAAACATGTATGCCATGTTTCTTTCTTGCAATCTTCAAGGAATTTAAACAACACAGTGCACATTTATAACTATCTTTACTTTATTTTTCCCTTTTTTGGTTTTTTGTATTTTTTTCTATTGGTGGCATAAATCATATTCATCCATGTTGTTCGGTTAAGCATGATATTTCTGATCATCATGTGAATCAATTCATGGATACTTATGCAGCATCACCATCTACTTCTGCTAGACAAGTTCCTTCTTCTAGTTGTGATTCTTGCAATGCACTTATTTCTCAACTGAGTAAGCTCAGTCTGGGGTGAAAACGTTTTATCTTTATGGTTATGCATCTGTAATCTCATTGGCCAATCTGGTCCATATATCTGTATATGTTTTGTTTTAATGAAATCTCCTTTTGACCCAAAAAAAAAACTACTTCTCTTGCTTCGAAGTCCTCAACTTCCACTACTACGTAGGTTAATTCAGTTAATGTTTCTTGTGTGGTTCATTCTTCATCCTATTGGCTCATTCATAATATGTAGTACCTGATTTCTTTTGTGATTTACATAATATTAACCATGATAATAGTCAAGAGTTGTTAATGACTTTCAACATTAATTAAGTCATGACTAGAACACTTAAAAAACAAAAAATAATTGTATTGAGCATGTTAGTACTTGCAGTATTTATGCTAAAGTCTCTTGTATTAATGCGGTGGAAACTCATGGTTTTCCTTTTCAAGAGAAATGTTGCCTTGAGCTCAGTTTTTCATGGTGGAATTGGATTCTGAATAAATAGGAGTCTTCTCTAATTATATTTTTTTTTGTCAATCTTCTTTAAGTAAATAAATCTACTTAATTTCTTTCTTCAATCTGATTCCTGCCCCTAACATTGTTGAGAATGCTCATCTAGCACCTCGTACCTAATATATATCTTGAGAATGCTCATCACCTTGTACCAAATATATATATATTCACATTGTTGAGAATGCTCATCTAGCACCTTGTTTCAAAAAGATGTTTTGTCAACAGAGCCTTTTTAGTGAAGGCTTATGCGTACGATTTTCCCTTTGTTCGATGCCAAGGGATATCTTTCACAATTTTTGGTCTATTGTATTATTTGCCTTCTTAATCTACATTGAACCCTTATTTTCTCTTATGATTACTTAAATCTTATAATTTTTTATAGATTGATGGCCCCAAACAAAACAACTGCTAGTGCTCCCTCCCAAAACGAAACTCAAAAAAGAACTAAGGCATTGTGGAATGAACCTATAATAGAGAAATTTATAAGGATTTGTGTAGCTGAGGTGCAAGCAGGTAATAGGCCAGGTACCCATTTCAATAGGGTTGGATGGAAAAATGTAATTGCTAGGTTCAACGAAGAAACTGGAAGGGACTACCAGTATAAGCAACTCAAAAATAAGTGGGACAATCTGAAGGCACAGTGGCAAGTTTGGAATAGGTTGATAGGCAAAGAAACTAGTCTAAGCTGGGATGCTTAAAAGAAGACAATTGATGCGAGTGATGATTGGTGGGAAATGAAGATATAGGTAATTTAAAATTTTAGTGATTATGGAGTTAATGTCATACAACTATGTGAAACTAAGGTTTGATTTTCGGCATACAGGAAATATCTAACATTGTTGAGTTTAGGGAGAGTGGCTTGTTTATGGTAGATGATATGGACATCCTATTTAAGGATATAGTGGCAATTAGAGAGCGTGCTTTTACTCCATCAGGTAACCAAGTAGCTCATGTCATGACTGAGAGTGAAGTAGGGGGGAGTGAAGAAGGTGAACGTGATTATGGGGATAGGGTTGCTGGGTTAGATAACATTAATTTCGAGGATAATTAACCTGTAGCTGAGACTAGTTCAGAGGGACAGAGGAAGATAAAGCGTAAATACACTGAGAAAAATCATGGAAACACTGCTGCGAAAATATCACATAAGTTACAAGAGCTAGTGAACTTTGCCAAAACACAGTCCAAATCTTCAGGTGTTGAGAGTCGTAACACTGTACAATCTGTGATGAGCTACATTTGAACTTTACCTGGCTTTGAGCTGGGATCTGAATTGTATTTTGATGTTAGCATATTGATGTTAAAAGAGGCAAACTGTGCAATGTTGTGGGCCATGGAGGAGCCTAATATCCAAGTGCAGTGGCTTCACCGAATGCTTCAAAGGCAGAGTCAGCGTTAGCTTCTTGTCATATGTAGTCTCGAAACAGAGTCAACATTAATTTCTTGGCATATGTAGTCTTTGAATAATTTTTGGATGTATTATGATATAATAATTTTCGAATTTATGGATTTATTGCTATGTTTGTCTGCAATTATGGTACTTGTTATTGTAGATTAATTTATTAATTATTTATTATGAAGAATTTTTGTATCAAACTATTAATCGATTATACTTCATTTAATAGCATGTTGGTTATATGCTAATCTAGAAATTAATATATTATGCTTGTTTTAATTATTCTTAATTACAGATGAATTGTAACAGTGATGCATCTACAGATGATGAATATGGAAAAACCATAGAGGGTGCAAATGATACTCATATTGATTTTCTTCTACTAGCAGTGGTAGGGGGAATAATTGTAGGACAACACTTTGCCAAACATTGTTTGAAAAAACCATGTAGGACTTCAAAATTGTCTGGACACCAATGGATGACTGCAATTTTAGAAGGGCATGAGAAGAGATGCTATGAGAATTTGAGAATGCCTCTTGATGTATTTCTTAAATTGTGTACTGATTTGTCTACTAAATATGGGTTGAAACCAACTAGAGGGTTTAGTGTTCAGGAGATGGTTGGAATATTTGTATACTCCTTGGGACATGGATCAGGTAATCGTGAACTTCAAGAGCGATTTCAACATTCTGGAGAAACCATCAGTAGACATTTTCATTATGTGATAAAGGCTTGTATTGCTTTGTCTATTGATGAAATCAAACCAAAGGATCCAACATTTTCAGGAATACATTCCAAGTTGAAGAGAGATATTAGATATTTTCCATATTTCAAAAATGCTATTGGTGTTGTTGATGGTACACACATTCCGGCTGTTGTTGAATTGCATAACCTAGTTCGATATATAGGAAGAAAGGGGATTCCTACTCAAAATGTGATGGCTATATGTGATTGGGATATGTGTTTCATCTTTGCATGGACAGGATGGGAAGGAATTGCACATGATAGCAGATTGCTTCAGCGAGCTCTTAGAGAAGATGCTGTTGGATTTCTTAAGCCACCTACAGGTAATAATTTAATGACTATTTATTTTTTTCATAATTTTTTTGTCTTGATAAAGACATATATTTTTTGATTTATAGGAAAATATTATCTCGTGGATGCCGGTTATCTGATGCCAATGGGATTCTTAGGACCTTATAAAAATGAGAGGTATCACATTCCTGATTTTCAACGATTAGCAGCAATTAGAAATCATAATGAATTTTTCAATTACTATCACTCAAGTTTGCGAACTACAATTGAGAGGACATTTGGTGTTTGAAAAAAAAGATTCAAAATTTTATGTACCATGCCATAATATTCTTATGACACACAGGTGCGACTTGTGATATGTAGTATGACTATTCATAATTATATTAGAAGACATGCACTAGATGCAGAAGCAGAGATGCAAATTATTGAGCAAGAGGAAGATGACGAGCAAGATGAATAAATTGAACTAGATGACTTTATTGCAGAAGAAGATTTGAGAAGTGCACGCACTCAAATGGCTATGGAGGTCTTACGTGATCATATTAGGGAGAGGTTGGTGTAGGATAAGCAAATGAATGTTGAACTTCTTGTTTTAATTCTTAATAGGTTTCTTAAACCTTTTCATGTATTTTGATTATTTTGAGTTTATTACAGACATGTTATGTAATTCTATAACTTTTTAAATAATAATATAATTTATTTGTAGTTTTTATGATTTTATTACTTTTTAATAGTTTTTCTATTTTTTTTAGATAATTTGTTACAAATCTATTATTTTCTCATATTTATATTCTTTATATTTAGTTATGTCATTAGAAATAGTATTTGCTAGCTCTGATATAAGTGGTTTGTGGGCCAAACAGTTTAATAGCTTTAGCTTTGTCCTTTTTTGTCATTTTTATAACCCACAACACTTTTTTGATTACAGGCCAAACAAGTTCACTGACAGTGAACAGTACTTCTGACATGACAAGGCCAAACAGTCATCGGCTTTTATTCAATAGCACTTTTAACCAAAGCTCTACTGTCAAAAGCTCTATTGCTCAACAACTAAAATCTCACAGCTAGGCCAAACAGAGCCTTAAGCTATCTCCATTGATTGAAGGAATTGAAAGAACCGAAGAAAGGGATTGAAAAGAACAGAGGAGACGGCTATGGCTATAACCTCTCAAACATAAAGCAAAAATTGTAAAATAGCTGAATTGACAAAAGGCTCCTCACAATGTGACCCTACTCATTAATATATAGCTATCATATCCTCTGTTTTGTTGTTGTTTGTGGTGAACCTTGTGACCTCAATTCTGTTGTAACTGAATGTGCCATTTTTCACGTGACGTAATAGTCCTTCAGGTGGTTAGGCTTTTGTTTCATCCTTTGTGCCCTCTTGTGTTACTGACTCATAACACTACCTTCCCCTTGAAGAATAACCTTGTCCTCAAGGTTCCAGTTAGGATAAGCTGATTGGAACTCATGCAAATCCACCCACGATGCATCTTCTAATGGTAAGTGCTCCCATTGGACCAACACTTGTTTCACTGCTGTACCTTGTCGCTTGATAGTTCGGAGTGACACCATAGTTAAGGGTTCTAGTTGAGGAAGTTTTGGTTGTGGAGGGATAATAACTGGGGAGTTGATAGTACCACTGAATCCTGTAGCTTTTTTCAGCAGAGAAATGTGAAAGATGGGATGAATTCTTACTGTTTCTGGAAGTTCAAGTTTATAAGCCACTGCCCCAATACATGCTATAACTCTGAATGGACCAAAGTATTTGCGCCTCAACTTTTGATTCCCATGGCCTCACACCATAACCTGGCGGTAAGGTTGCAATCGAACAAGCACAAATCACCCACCTCAAATGACTCCTCCACTCTATGTCTATCTGCCTGTTCTTTCATCCTCTGTTGAGCCCTCTGAAGATTGATTTTCAACTGTGCTATTATGATATCTCTCTATTGAAGTTCTTGATCAACAACTTCATTAGATGAAGAAAAAGGCAGATAACGTATTAAAGTAGGTGGGGGTCTACCGTAGACTGCAAGAAAAGGTGTCATACTGGCAGATGTATGATAAGAGGAATTATACCAAAACTCCGCCCATGCTATAAACTTACTCCAAAGATGCGGGGTGTCCATCACAAAGCTTCGTAAGTACATCTCTAATGTACGATTAAGTCGTTCCGTCTGGCCATCCGTTTAAGGGTGATATGCACTACTCATGTTGAGTGTAGTGCCATTTAATTTAAAAAGCTCATTCCATAACGAACTTATAAATAATTTGTCCCGATCACTTACAATGGATCTCGGCATTCCATGGAGACAAACCACTTCTCGCATAAATACTTCAGCCACCTTAGCACTTGTAGCATTACCTGAAAGAGGAATGAAATGTGCATACTTCGATAAGCGATCAACAATAACAAAAATTTATGTATAGCCTTTTGAAGAGGGAAGACCCTGAATGAAATCCATTGATAAATCTTCCCAAATCAAATTAGGAATTGGGAGTGGCTCTAGAAGACCCGCAGGTGCCAAATTGTTTGTTTTTACTTGTTGACACACCAAACAATTATCAATAAACTTTTTGATGTCCCTGTGCATGGTGGCCCAAAAGCAGTTAGCGGCGATGCGATGTAGAGTGCGAAGATAACCTGAATGACCACCTAAAGGTGTGTCATGGAATTCCCGAAATACCATTTCTTGCAAATGTTGCGGAATGACAAGGCGTTGCTGAAATAATAATAGCCCATCGTGAATGGTATAGCCTGGCAGTGAAGTAGAATCAGATCTAAACTTATCATGAAGGGCACGTAATATCGGATCAGTAGTATTAGTACTGCGCAATTCATCCAAAAATGTAGTCTGGACAGTTGAGAAAGCCAAATGAATTCCCTCGTTAGGCCTTCGTGACAAAGAATCTACAACTTTATTATCCTTGCCTGGTTTATAAGCAATTTCAAAATCATACCCCAATAGTTTTGTGAGCCATTTTTGCTGTTCTGGGGTTTGTATCGTTTGATCAATCAAATGAGACTTTTTTGATCAGTCCGTATTATAAAGCGTTGCCCCAGTAAATACTGTCTCCATTTAGCAATTGCAGATGTAATAACAAACATCTCCCGATGATATATTGGTGCAGTGCGTAAAGATGGTGCGAGCTTGCAGCTGTAATATGCTATAGGGTGCTTGTTTTGGAGCAACACAGCTCCAACACCAAAACCCGATACATCTGTTTCAACTTCAAATGGCTTGGAAAAATAAGGCAGTGCCAAGACTGAGGCCGTGACCATGGCATGCTTCAATTGTGCAAAAGCTATAGTAGCTGAATCTGACCACTTAAAAGCATCTTTCTTGAGTAACTCTGTTAAAGGGCTGACTATTGAAGCATAGTTGCGCACAAATTTTTTGTAATACCCCGACAAACCATGAAAACCACGCAACTCTTTAAGAGTAGATGGGACAGGCCATTCCACAATAGCTTGTACTTTTGAATCGTCCATGGATACGCCATTAACTGAAATAATGTGCCCGAGATGCTCTACTTTGGGTTGTGCAAACACACATTTGGAGTATTTTGCAAACAGTTAGTGAAGAACCAATTGAGTTAGGACCTGTTCAAGATGCTGCAAATGGAGCTCCATAGATGAACTATATATAAGTATATAATCAAAAAATACGAGCACAAACTTACGAAGGAACGGTTTGAAGACCTCGTTCATAACAGCCTGAAACGTGGATGGAGCATTTGTGAGGCCGAACGGCATCACTAAAAATTCATAGTGTCCTGAATGCTGTTTTGTGAACATCCTCTGCACGGATCCGGATTTGATGATATCCGAACTGTAGGTCCAATTTTGAAAAGACAATAGCACCATATAACTCATCAAGCAGCTCATCAACCGTTGGTATAGGAAAACGGTCTTTGATTGTGACCGTATTTAAAGCATAATAATCTGTGCAAAAATACCATGTTCCATCTTTCTTTTTGACAAGGAGAACTGGTGAAGAAAATGGGCTATTACTTGGTTGGATGATTCCATCGGCTAACATCTCGGCAACTAATTTTTCAATCTCATTTTTTTGAAAATGGGGGTAGCGGTATGGCTTGACATTTATGGGTTGGGTGTTTGGTTGTAAGTGTATGGCATGGTCTTGGTTACGTGTAGGAGGTAAGCCTGATGGTTTGATGAAGATAGATTCAAAGTGTTTGAGGAGTTTGGTTAAAGGACTATTGTTAGCTGGGCATGATACAATGGTAGTAGTATCCATTGTTAAGCTAAATAGGGCAGCAACAGACCCCGTAGAAGCAATTCGTCAAACCCCCGAAAATTGAATTCCAGCAATTTGACGCGCTTTAATGCCTTGCCAAATCACCTCAATTCCATCGACGTGAAAACTCATTGTCAGCTTCGAATAATCATGTACAATGGGACCCAAGGTGGCAAGCCATGATACTTATAAAACCACATTCGAGCCAACTAGTGGCAGCACATACAACTATGTGACAATGGTATATCCTTGAATTACAAACTTTGCTCCCCGAACACACCCCTCACTTAATAGTTTTTGACCATTGCCGACTGCAACCGTAAGATTTGACGTTGTTTCAACTGGTAATTTGAGATGCTTAGCAATTCTTGTTTGAATGAAAGAATATGCACTTCCCCCATCAATCAGTACCTGCAAGATCATCCCCGACATCTTTCCTTTGAATCTCAACGTAATGGATGAATGGTTACCCGACAGAGCATTGAGAGAGATTTCAGGAGTTTCCAAGTCATTGGTGAGCTGCAAATCAGACAAGTTATCCATAGTTTCCAAACATTCCAAATCATCAACAGAATCAGTATCTAAAAGAAATAGCTGGGGTTTAGTTTTGCAGCGATGCCCAGGTGCATATTTGTCGTCGCAATTATAACAAAGCCCTTTTTCGTGTCGAAGTTGCATTTCTTTGGGATTGAGGCGTCTTATGGTGTATGGAGTATTTTGTGGTGTAAGGGCAGGGTGTGGTGTATGGGATGAGTGAGGTGTTTTGTTGAAGGACAAAGTTGAGGGAAAAGGTAACGATGAAGTATGGGGTGGGCTGATGTGTTGTGGTAGGTTTAATTTGGGCTGAGAAGTAGTATAAGGTGAGCTGAAAGGCCATTTAGCACGATCAACACGCTGGGCTTGACGTTTTTGGTTAGAGATTTTGGCCTCTTGTATTTTGGCGAGACCCATAGCCTGAGATAACGAAGTAGGCTGAAAGGCAGAGACCTCAGCCTGTATGTCTGGCCTTAACCCTGCAACAAAACAACTTATCATAAAAGAAACCGAGAGGCCCATTGTTCTATTAGCCAAATTTTTGAATTGTGATTGATAGTCTTCAACAGACCCAGTTTGCAACAATTTAGCTAACGCACCTTGTGGATCATCATATTCAGAAGGCCTAAAACGGGTTTCCAAGGCACGAGCAAAATGTTCCCATGTACCCATTTACCGATTTCGCATCATCCATTGGAACCAAGGGAGTGCTTTCCCATCCATGTGGAAGGATGCGATGAGCAGTCTCTGATCCGACGGAGTACGATGATAGTCAAAAAAGCGGTCAGCCTTGAATAGCCACCCAGATGGATCATCACCGTCGAATCGAGGAAAATCGAGGCGCATTTGACGTGCTTGGACAGCTGGGACTATTGGTGAAGGATAAAAATTTGATGGTGAAGTGAAACGGTTTGGTGGTGGTGGAGAAAGTATAGCCGAAGCTGAAGAGGAAGTGATTGGTGGTGGAGAAGGAATAACGGAAGTTGAAGAGGAAGTGAGTGGTGGTGGAGAAGGAAAAGTCGAAGTTGAAGAAAAGGTGAGTGGTACGATGGTAGGGACAGAGCCGGCTGAAGGAATGGTAGCCGCATCACCGATAGTCACGGTAGCAAACTGAGGAAGAGGATCGACATTTTTAGTGAGCAAAAGTTGTAAAGCTTGATCGAGTTTACCATCAAACGCTGAGACTTTATCATCAAGGGCTGAGAGTTTGGAATTCAGATCTGTCAGTGACTGTTTGTGATCATCGAGTTGTAATGCGTGCGTGGCAGCCACCTCTTGAGATTTTTTCATTGCTTCATCTAAAGTTTTAAGGCGGGTTCCATCGGCATGGTGAGTACGAAAATGAAAGCACCAAGTTGTAATGACTTAATGCTCGAAAATAGAAGTTTGTTGTGCTAATAATGAAATAACAGAGAATTTAAGGAATAGAGTTAAGCTATCTTCATTGATTGAAGGAATTGAAAGAACCGAATAAAGGGATTGAAAAGAACAGATGAGGCGGCTATGGCTATAACCCTTCAAACATAAAGCAAAAACTGTAAAATAGCTGAATTGACAAAAGGCTCCTCACAATGTGACCCTACTCATTAATATATAGCTATCATATCCTCTATTTTGTTGTTGTTTGTGTTGAACTTGTGACCTCAATTCTGTTGTAACTGAATGTGCCATTTTTCATGTGACGTAATAGTCCTTCAGGTGCTTAGGCCTTTGTTTCATCCTTTGTGCCCTCTTGTGTTGCTGACTCATAACAATGTATGGACATGGGGAGGAATAATGTGGAATTAAAGAAGGATCAGTGGGTACTGGTGCTAATAATGCTGAATCAGATGAGCCTCCTGATAGCGATTCCGAGCCAGGGCAATATCATTGTCCTGATTCAGAGTTTAGTGATTTTGACAAGGATAAAGAAGAAAGTTGCTTTGCTGTTGATCAAATCTGGGCTCTCTATGATATAGTAGATGGCATGCCAAGATCCTATGCCCAGATTAAGAAGGTTTTCAAGCCTGGATTCAAGCTGCGCATATATTGCCTAGACGCTGATCCACAAGATGAAGGTAAGGTTGAGTGGGTAGAAAAGGAATTACCCTTTGGGTGTGGGAGATTCGTAAGTGCGAATTATAATGAAGACATTTCAGATCGTCTCCCGTTCTCTCATCAAATGCATTGTGAAAAAGGGAAGAATCGAGGTTCTTTTGTGATTTATCCTAGGAAATGGGAGATCTAGGCCCTTTTTAATGACTGGGATATTAACTGGAACTCGGACTCGGAAGATGGTAGAAAATACAAATACGAGATTGTGGAGGTTGTATCGGATTTTGTTGAGGACGTTGGGGTGAGAGTGGCTTACTTAGACAAAGTGAGAGGGTTTGTCAGCTTGTTTCACAGAACAATCCTGGGTGAGATTGACTCGTTACTGATACCACGCAATGAATTACTGAGGTTCTCACATAGAATTTGCTCTTTTAAGATGACTGGCACTGAGAAAGAAGGTGCTCCTGTAGGATGTTTCGAACTTGATCCTGCAGCCCTTCCTACTAACCCGGATGACATTTGTCACCCTCGTAAAGATGATAGTAGAAGCCTGGATTCTGGAAAAGGTAAATCCGTGATGTCTGAAGAGCACTGGTGAGAAAAAGCAAAATCAATCGGATGCTAGTCGTCTAGCTTCTTAAGACGTCTAACTGCCAATAATCTTGAATTAAGTGGCGTCCAAAGAGGCATACATTTCAGCCCAACTAAAGCAAATGCTTCATCTTTTTAACTTTGTAAGAAACAAATTTTGTGGAAAAGTTTCATTCGGTCAGATATCGGCTTTGTACAGAATTGAATTTTCTTGGGAAGTATATTCGTACATTTGGTCTTGTTTTGCTAGATCATGTTCCCAAGGATAGATATTGTGTATTCTGTTATGTACTGTTTCTTAAGTTTCTTAGAGTATGCAGGAGACCCTGACTGTGAGAATGATTAGTCTGCGTTTGAGTCTACAGTCTTCTGATTGTGGTACACATTTTGACTTGGCTTCATGTACATTCATTGTTTAATATGTTAATCTCTCTCTGCATTTCAGGTGCCACTCCCTCTCTCTCTCTCTCTCTCCAGACACATTTCTGTTGGTGTTTTTTCTTTAAATTTCAAGGAATATCCAACTAGGAGAATGAGGATTCTGCAATTTAGATGATTGGAGAAGTACACATTTATGATGTTGGTGTTTACTAAAGCACTTAAAAAGTGAAGTTCTCTGATGTAGCAACGTTATTCAACACATGCACTAGGTTAATCAAATGCTAGACGACATTTACTATGGGTGGACATAAACTCGGACTTGGAACTTGTGAAGATTAATAGGCCAGCTTTATTGCAGAGATAATGGAGGAACATGAAAATAGCTTATTTTGTCATCTAAAAACTACTGTAGTACTTACTATAGGATACATTTCTGATACTCAGAAAACATTAGCGTGCAAACAGGCCACTTATAACTGTTTTTGTTAAATTCTACACATCAATAGCTACTCAAGGAATTCAATCAATAGTCTAGCTTGAGCAAAATACCCTCGTGTATTTTACCCAAAGTGCACATTACACCACCTTAGTCGCCACTCGAGCAATCAGAATAGAATTCTATCACGTTACACGGCCTTAGTCGTCACTATTTGCCTGCCTCTGTAAGGCTGGTTCCAACAGCCTCCCTAAAATAGCTCTTTAACCATTTTAGGGAGGCAAATGCTCAAATAATGCTCTAATAGCCTCCCTATGAGGGACTCTCTAAAATTGGGAGCCCCTTTTTTTTTTTACTTGGCTCTTTACATGTAGAGAGCCAAAAGTGGCTCTCTATATTTTTAAAATCTGAACGATTTTTTTTTATAGTTGCTAAATCAAATTAATTTTATTTCTAAATTATTATAATCTTTACGGAATTTCAAATTTTAATGACAACTTTCTAGTCGAATCGATACCAACTTTTTCGATTGAGACAAAAATAAAATAAAAAAATAATATTAATTGAAAATATAATAAGATAATAAAAATTAAAATAGAATGTCATCATTAACAAATAAAAAAATCAAATAGTGTGTATAATCAAAATAGAGATATATTAGATTAAAATAAAATAGAGAGCCTTTAAAATACAAATATTTTAGTTTTTTTAATGTAATATATCTCTAAAAAGTTTTTTTTAATGAAAATGAAAAAAAAATATGTACAATGAAAAGAAAAAGTTATTTATTATAAACTATAATAGAAAATAATTATTAATAATTAAAATAGTATGCCATCATTAAAACTAAAAAATGTAAATAAAAAAATAAAAATAGTGTGTTTGACCTAAAATATAGATATATTAGAGTAAAAAATATAGGGAGTCCCTAAAATAAGGAAACTGTTGGAGTGAAATTGAAATAGAGAGTCTCTAAAATAAGGATAAATTAAAAGTAGGAACGCTGCTGGAGTAAAACTGGAATAAGAAGTCCCTAAAGTTAAAGAGACAAGCCTAAACTCCTTATATGTAGAGAAAAAAATAGAAAATCTCTTGGAGTTAGCCTAACTACTGCTATATGCTATTTGCTCACTTGTATGCTTTGTAAACGATTTCCCTTGTACCAAAGCATTACCCATCATACTCAAACCAAAAAACGAAAAAAACACTACCGTTTTGGGTCCTCTTACAAAGATATAATTGATATTGATAAATCGCCAATATGAGACATGTTTTGACATGTATATTATTTTCAACAAGACTTAAATTATAGATAGAACATGGTATAATATTCTAACCTCAGGATTGGGTGTTCTTGTGGCAAGAGTATGCTGGACCAATCTTAACTAAGTTATGGTAACATGTCCACATCGAGATTCTATCCAAATTTGTGGGAACCATTGTAAATTTCTAAAGATCCCTTATGATAATTTTTAACCTAAATAGCTAAACACTTTACTATTTTTACTTTAATACTCGATACTAATAACCGACTATTTTAATGTTAAGGACTCATAACTTACTTGCTTGTAGTTCCTTTGTTCTTTTGCAGATCACGAACTCAGGTCGGACAACACGAATTTGCACATTAACAATAATGTTATTAGAAAGATTTACCGGTAATAATATTCATTTAAGAATTTAATAGTAATGATATATTTATATAGTTATAAAACTTGAGTTCTTTCATATCATTATAATCAATGACTGGACCACATGTTTTAGAGGATATGCCCTCAACTAAGAAAGAAATGAATATTTTTGATTAAAAAAACTATTATATTGGACCGTTTGATTATAAAGTTAGGCTCCGTCCCTAATTATAATATTATGAAAAATTCAATAATTTAGATAATATGTCACTTTTATATTATTTATATAATATTATACTATATAAAAAAATTAAAATATGTAATTATAATAAAATAAACAAGACATATTATCACTATTAAATGCCAGCCGTATCATTGTATTATGTGAGGTGCCAAATCCGCAACATGAAGCAACTTTATTCGTTTTTGCTTTAGCAGCCACCAAGACCAAGTGAGGAAAAAGACGACATTGGACTCCTTAAGCAAATGTCAGTCAAGTAATGGGCGTTGGCTATTCATCTTGTTCTTCTCTCACCCTTTATTCTCCAAGCACCATCTTCACGCACCCTACCGCCACCGCCACCACTGCTTTGCCTTACAATCCACGATCAGGCTGCTGCTGCTACAACTTTTCTTTGCAAACCCATCTGCAGAGACCTTCCAGAATCAGAATGGCCCAATCTGATATGCATTTCAAGTGTAGTAGCAGAGTTGATGATGAGTTGGAGACCCAACAAGAAGTAAAATCTGGAAAAGAACCCATTTTTGATCCTCATGAAATTGACCAAGAATTGCTTAACAAGATGGCTTATGATGCTCTTGTTTGGAGCTCTCTTCATGGCCTTGTTGTTGGAGACAGAAATTCACAGGTCATTCTTTTTTTTTTTTTTTTTTCTTTTCATTTTCAATATTCTAGTTGATTAAATGTAGCAAGAATTATTTTCACAAGACAAAAATATTGTTTTTTTTTTTCATTTTTTTATTGTGGTTGATTGAATGTAAACCAAACCAAACTGGTCCAAAATAACAGTTATGTCTCTAGTTGAAGTCGGTTACATAGGTCTTTAGATGCTACTGTCTCAAATCAATAGGAATTCGATGGCGTTTACGTCGGTTTATCGGCTGAGTAGTGCTGCTGGGAGTTCAGTGTATTGAAGGTAGCAAAGATTTAACTTTTGTTTATATTTTCAGTTTAGATTATCTTGTTCAACTATTGTTGTAAGTAAATTAAGAGAATGATAGATATACTAGTCCCAATATTTACTGAAAATTTCAAATTAGTCCCCAATGTTTACCGTGAGTTTTACAAAGTAATCTTACGGTTATTTACCTGTTAAAACGTAATGGAAAATGGGCTGGTGACCAGGCATGTGACAATTTTTGGACTAACTTGAAAATTGAGTAGATATTGGCGACCAACTTGGAGTTTAAATATCATTTTGCGGGGTATAGAAGTAATTTCGTAATCTTTTGTCCAAATTTGACGGAAAGATAACAGGGAGGACAATTGACAAAGCAATTTGATGGTTTTTGTGCATCATTGGGACTCTGAGGGTGACTTTTGTAACATTGAGATAAATTTGAGAATTTGAATAAACATTGGTGACTACTAGTGAAATTTGTAATTGTTTCATTGAAAGAAAGTTAATGATAATGGTTCTTGAATTTGATGCATGAATGCTTCAAATTTGCAGAGGTCAGCAACTATTCCTGGTGTAGGTATGGTTCATGCTCCCTTTGCCTTGTTGCCTACGATGTTCCCTGAGAGTCAGTGGAAGCAAGCTTGTGAAGTGGCTCCCATTTTCAATGAACTTATCGATTGCATAAGTTTGGATGGGAATTTCTTACAGGAATCACTCTCCAGGTGATTCCCCTTACATCTCTTTGTATTCATATCCCATGACATTCAGTAATTAACAACTGAAGTGCATATGCGCACACCACATTTGTATAGCAGTTAGTTTTTTCTTGACCTGTTTTGAATTATTATCATCTTAAGTGTGATTCTGAATCTAATAAGAGAAGCTAATTAGTTGGTGTTGATGAGTTTAATGAATTCAATAGTTTCTTCTTCCTCTACCACGCCTTGAACCTTGAGACTGGGGTTCGAAACCTGAAACCACCAAGCTCAAGGAAGTCCAGTAACTGAATTTTTTACTAAACCTCTTCGGCTTTTGAGTGACTTTTGTGTTAGTCTCCTATTGTCTATAATTTGGTGGGCCAAATAAAGTATTCCAAGATATAACTTTCGCTTGGGAATTCAAGTTGGAAATCCAATTCTTTAAATTTGGGTGCTGAATTTATTCCATGAGATGTAGCATTTATGATTCAAGCGAATAGGTTCTGCTCACTCCAGTATCACTTGTTTGTTTATTTGTTATCTGCTACGATGAGTCAAAATCAGCTAAAGCCTCTCCCTCTCTCTCTATAACACAGACACAAAATAAATGACAGCATCATGTTACATTATTGGCTGTTCTTTCCACTTTGTAAGGTTGATTTACTGTATGTCTTTTCTTTTGTTCGACAGCCTTCTATCTCAGCAGCAAATTAATCCTCCCAGTAGAATGCGTACTTTGTCTATTCTAAATTGTTCTGTCTAGAGTTGCATTAGAAAAACCATCTTGTATTGTTCATCTTGGAAAAAAGTGCAAGTCGGCCTGGCCAAAGTGATGTGGATAAGGTGCTTGATCACACCTTCCTAAAGACGAAAATAATGTGGTCGAGGAAGTAGAAGATGAAATTTACATTGATGAATTGCTATGGTGGTCTCCATCTCAACCTAATCTTGGAATCTCTTCTTATTTAAAACTCAAAGGTAACTTTAGATAACCCTCACAACAAGAATTTCTTCAAGGGCCTCGAAGATTTCTCCAAGACTCTCCACTCTAGAAAGATAGCTTTGGATATGCATTAGTTGTTGCACATTATCAAAATAAGGGCATCTGACATTTTCCCAAGAAAATTATGAACAAGTCATCACCACCATAATGTCTCAAGAGCAAGAAGCTGGAACACATGAACTCATGAATGAACAAGTAGAGGAGTTAAATGATAGAATTGAATCAGATGGTTTTCAAGTTGTTGTTGGCAGGAGAAAGAGGATGCAAAGAAGCATCACAACAGTAGTCTTAGCGTGGTAACTTGTAGCCAAGCAAAAGTGTCAAGTCCCCCTCTGATGCCATTATTAGGATTAGCAATAAACTGGTAGGGGTCCGAGCCAAACCTCCCCCCCCCCCAAAACCTTTTCTTTTCATATAAGAAAGGAAAAGGTGTAACACAGTTTGCGCTTCAGGTTAATTGACATAAAATAGAGAATATAATTTGCCAAGTAAGTTCTTTGATTCTGTTGTAAAATGACTCTAACACTTGTTGATTTCTCTTTAATTGCTCGTATCTGGCTATTGGTACTGTTTTTACTGTTCATAATGTATAATACTAATTTCCTAATATTTTACATCATTAGTTTATATCCTCTCTCGGTATATATATGCTTGCTTTTCTGCAGATGCTGGATTAATCTTGTGGAACTGATTTCTTGATCTCTTCTGAAAATTGCAGGACAAAGAAAGTGGATGCTTTTACTTCTAGGCTTTTGGATATTCATTCTAAGATGTTGGAAATCAATAAAAAAGAGGTAGATTCGTCTGGGATCAAATCATAGTTTCTATTTCTTCTCATCTCTCTCATAACTGATATTGACCTTTCTATGAGTTGAATGTGCTTAAATAGTTTATATGAAATAGTTATCTAAATTAACATATTTCCGTCACCTAGGTTTTGATCCGTGATATGTTTTCTCCAATTACATTTGTGAAAGGCCATAGTTTAAGTAAAACCTTCTGGTCCACCATACTTTTCCTTACATTTCGTTTTGCTTACCTGTTCATGTTCCTCCTCTGGCCACGCATAACTGCTGAAATCGCCTCGGTCATCAGTTGTCTTATACCTGATAATCTTCTCATTGTTGCATGGCCATTCTCTCATTTTTATCCATTTTTATGCTAGAGAAACAAGCTTATACTTTCTTTTTGTTGTTGTTTCGCCTAAAAGATTCAAAATATTCATTCAATTTTGAATTAATATTTAGTAACTCTCTTTTGTTAATTTTTCTATTAGTGGAGCTTATGTATTATGGCTTAAAGAAGATACTTACTTATTTCAACCCTAACCCAGGAAATACGCTTGGGATTACATCGCTCGGACTATATGTTAGATGAACAAACCAAATTACTTCTCCAAATAGAGCTCAACACAATTTCATCATCATTTGCTGGATTAGGTTGTCTTGTCAGTGA
Organism: Ehretia macrophylla; assembly: GCA_037974665.1. Taxonomy (NCBI): domain Eukaryota; kingdom Viridiplantae; phylum Streptophyta; class Magnoliopsida; order Boraginales; family Ehretiaceae; genus Ehretia; species Ehretia macrophylla. Next base: position 38,529,672 of record CM075780.1, on the reverse strand, counting down.
GCTTCACAGGTTAAGTATGCTGTATATGAGTTGTATTATTGTTTCTTATTCTTTTATCTTAATCCTATCTTTTCTCGTAACACCCCATCAGGCTTGCAAGGGATGGTGTGGGGGCGACTTTGATCATTGATGGGTCCATAAGTTTTATTCTTCCAACTGGAGGTGCATGAAAGCCACCTCCTTTCGGCATTATTTTTAAGTTGACATGATAGGTCAGGAGGGAAGTGAATATGTTTTCTGTTAGCTTCTGTTGTAAATTTTAGCAAGCCTACCTTTCAAAAAAAAAATTTACCAAGCCAATAGTTGATAAAGCTTGGTTTGGTTCGATATATGTGGCATGTGTAACCCAGCCTGCACATCATTAGGGTACCATGTTTGTAAGCTCATTGCGAGATCAGCTTTGGCCAGGCCTCATCTTATACAGAGTCGATACGTGCAAACTGTCTAAGATCTAGATAATGATTGATGATTAAATGAATATGTTAAGTCATGAGTAGAAAGATATAACATGGAGACATACCATATGAATATGGTACGTCAGGGTTTCTGATTAATTAAATGATATTTGCCCGGCCTCCATGCTCTTCCCTTTAGTTTTCCTTATCCTTAGAGATTTTCAACAAGATTGAATCATTGGTACTTGGAAGTCTCGGTAAACCAATTCAGAGTCGTGTAGCATAAAGACAGCAGGCAATTATACAGGAAGTATGCATTGAACTACTGCTGTATATATGCGGATAAATATATATAGAGAGATACATATATATGTTTCTGAAAACTGCTTTAGATATTTGCATCTTGACAAATGGAGTGTCATAAAGTATGTTATTTTTTGTCATTGTGTTTTGTTCCCATGCATATGCTCTTGAGAAGTAGAATTTTTGTGATCACTATGAGCAAGCACTGCTTGTTGTGTCGAAAATATTCAGAAATAAGAGCTACTGTTAGAGCATTAAATATGTACAATATGTAAATTTACATCCATGACTTGGAAAAAGAAGGGATCTTGTAAATATTGCTGATACGTCCCTGCTTGGATCGTACAGCAAATTGAATTGGTAGGCAGTTTCACATATGCATTTGTGTAGGTCTTCCTCCTGTTGCCCCTTTATTTTCTTTTTTTCTTCTTCTATTGGTATCTTTTACCCCTTGAGGGCCACTGGTAGTGAAGGGCGCAGGTTTCTGAGGTTGATACACCGCCCCAGTTTTTTTCACCAAGAGGATTTGAGATGTAAAGTAGTTGGGCTTTAGCCTATTGGGTTTTGCAAAAGAACTTGACAGTATCTTATAAAAGGGATTTTCTGGTTATAAGCTGGGTCAAGCAAAATGGTAATATATTATTATAATTATTTAAAAGTCGAACTGAGATTGAAAGGAAGTTTCCTTCCCAGGGCTGTTCAAGTGTTGCTAGTCGCATACATTGGACTGCATGTTTGATATTCTAATGTTTCTCAATTTTCAAAATGTCATAATGTAGGTTCTGCAATATTCTCGTTGTTACACTTACATTGTTGCTTTCTCAAAAGAAAAATTGTCACCTTCAATTTTGTGAAGGCCCAAAGCAAATGTCACCCCTATCACAACTTAATGCACTACTTATTCCACTTTCCATTATAACCGTTACATGCTAAACACTAGAATCTCGAGTATTGCATGGGGAAAAATTTGAAGGATTTTCTTTTCACTTAATTGAAAAAGTAGGCATTCTTAAAATCTGTGCCATTAAAAGTTATAGGGTCAATATGGTTGGTTTAGCATTCTGGCTGCTAGCTGTATTTACAGGTTAAATAGAAGAAACAAAAGAAAAGACAGCAAGAGAAAATACAACAGAACCACATCCTCTAAGATTTTAAAGAATCCACCTTAAAGGAAGATGCAATGAGCATGTTCAGATGTTTATAGTCCTCAAAGTATTATATGACATTTCTCAAAAAAAGTATTATATGACCTTGTAAATATGATATTCTTGATGGTTACTAGGCTCTCCTTGTATAACTCATCTTTGTAAGGATTACAATTTCAGAAACTAGTCTTAACAAAAACTCATATGATAGATTATTCATGTAAATGTAAGCCAAAATGTGCGTTGAATTACTCCGAATCAATGACCAGACTACCCATGATTCCTAAGAGTTAGAGCACTTATGTTTGCATAAGTTGATTGTGTTTTCTCTGAGTCAGAAACATGAGTTGAACGCTGTAATTTTATTATTTTATTGGAAAAATATCTATGGCAGATAATGATCAATCGTAAAATATTAGTAAAATTCATGACTAGAATACCATAACGATTTGTGTTCTCTCTGAATCAGAAATATGAATGATATCAAATTATTATATAGACTGGTCATTAATGGCCAATCCTAGAGTATTACCAAAATTGATGATTAGAATAACATAATGCTATCACATACTGCTTTAAAGCATCCACGATCTCGTCTTCTAGGACACCCTAAATATTAGCTGATTTGGAGTTCATGCATGCGTATGAGACCTTATGTTGGGGTGTAGGACTTTCAATTCCTAAAGATATCTGTGACTTTAGATCAAATAATTCCTATTCAATTGAATATTGGACTTTGTATTGTTTTTTCTCTTATATTGACTGCTTAGGTGTCTAATAAACATTTCCAGGGCAAGAATTTTGTAATGTTGTTAACACTATCAACATATTTCTTTGGTTATCAATGTATTTTATTTTTCATCTCTCTCACACCGAGTGACATGAAAACTTCTGGTCAACTTATCGCTGTTGATTAGTCATGCATTGTCCACAAAATCTTCTTGGAAAGAAATACATGATTCCAAGGTTTGGTTGTCTACTTTGCAGGAGCTTACTTCATCAGTTTAAACAATACCTTGCCCTAGATCCTGGAAAGATACCAGAAAACAATTCCGTATATGGGTTTGCTGAAGCCTTGGCTAAAGCATGGGCTGAATATAACAATCCAAGGTCTGGTTCCACGGAATATGTTTTTCCAGTTATGACGCTGCTGTTATTAGATCATCAGAGTTGGAACTGACTGAAAAATGTGTGCAGGGCTGTAGTTATGGTTGTGGTTCAAGCTGAAGAACGCAACATGTATGACCAACATTGGCTTTCCACTGTGCTAAAGGAAAAATATCCTTTTTCATTTGGTTGGACAACTACTTTACTGAATCTTGTTGTATATTAAGCATTCGAGTATGCATGCATTTCAGTTGATATGCTTCAATAGCCTTTCAAGCCTACTAGTCATAGATATTTAGGATTCAAAATCTACCAAACTAAATGCTTTAGCAATGTAGTCCTACTGAAATGGATGTTTAATTGATTATATTGAAGTTCTCGTCAGATTTATTCTTGGATAATAATTTCCTTAGCTTTATAACACACATCAAGTTACAACAATTCGGAAGACAATGGCGGAAATAGATGCACAGGGGGAGCTTCTACCAGATGGAACGCTGGTTGTGTATGTATGACATACAGCTTTGATTTCTTGAATTACTCATTTTTTACCATAATCTTAAAAGCTTTCCTTTTGCAGAGGTGGTCAAGCAGTTGCTGTAGTATACTTCAGAGCAGGCTACACACCAGTTGATTATCCATCTGAATCAGTGAGTAAACGCTCTTGATTCTTATGATGCTTACAACTGTAGCCGGCTACTTGGAGCTCTTTGCATATTCATAGTTAGGTACTTCTCAGGATTACATGTTTAAGAAGACAAAATGGTATACAACTCATGATGTCATTTACTTGCAGGAATGGAGAGCTAGGCTATTGATGGAGCAGTCTTCTGCGGTCAAGTGCCCTTCAATTTCATATCATTTAGCTGGAACCAAGAAAATTCAACAAGAGCTTGCAAAACCAAATGTACTTGAAAGGTAAATGGCTCTTGTATAATGTCCAATGTATTTCTTTTATATCGAAGAACATTTAGCAATTTTTGAGAAAAAGGTTTTGGCAAATTGAGGAGCAAGTGAAGTGAACATTGTTAGATTCTGGGCTGCATTGGCACAGGCCCATTATAGTCCAAGATACCAAAACTCGGACCCAACCTATCCCAGTTGAAAGTGGGCTCAACTCGTCCCAGCCTTCTACATATAGGTGGGTTGAGTTAGGTCATGTAATTTTTGACCCAAGCACCCAGCTCATATGAGCCCAGACCCATTTTGACATAAGAGCAGTTCAGCCCAACCCGGCTCAGGCCTAGCTTGAGCCCATTACAACTCGATCCCACTGATAAATGAAAAAAAATTGAAATAGTATGCATTAAGTAAATGTAAGAATGCATCATTGCAAGTTTGCAACAAGTTACAACCAACAGTTGCTTTAGAAAAAAAAATTAATTGCAAGTCTACAATTTAAGAAGTAAAGAAATAAATACATTTCAAATAGTAGTCATTGCATTGTAATTGCAACAACTACTTTTAAAAAATGATAATTATAATTAAAAGTAGAAGTTGCAGTAACTATTTTTTTTAAAAACAAACTAATAATAACAAGTAACAAAAAGATTTTTTTTTTTAAAGTTGATATAGATAAAAATTTGTTGTAATAGTTGCAAGTTGCAATGGCTACGAGCTACAACAACTTGTTTGAAAGTTATTACAGCAAGTCTAGAGCTGGCATCTAGGCCAGCCCAGTCCGTACAAGTCATGGATCGAGAAAATTGAGCTCAGCTCAACCCAAATTTTTAGTGGGTTGGGCTAGGCTCAGTTCTTAAAATGTAGGACCCAGCGCAGCCCACGAGTACACTATCATGGGTCACGAGCTGGGCTGGGCCAGCTTCATTTTATTTATTTTTATTTTTTTATGGTTAGTGTATTTTGAATATATTATATATACTAATATAGATACACATATACATATACAAAGACAAATATATATATATATATATATATATATACTAAAAAAACTAATTGGGGTAACTTGGATAGTTGGAATAATAATAAAAAGAAAGTAAAACTTAAACTCAAATTTTTAAGAAAATTTAAGTTAACGATTAACGATACACAAGTAGATTGATGACATTAACATAAATAATAAAACATTACGGCTCCGTTTGTTTGTCATAAAATATTCTACCGAAAAATATTTTTCCAATTTTATGGTGTTTGGTAACACCAGAAAATTAGTCAAATGGAAAATATTTTCCAGTAAAAAATGGTAAGCTACTTTTTGGAGATTTTCCGGTGTTTAGTAATACCGAAAAATTGGTCAACTGGAAAACATTTTCCAATCAAAAATGGTAGGTTACGTTTTGGAGATTTTCCGGTGTTTGGTAACACCAGAAAATTAGTCAATTGGAAAATATTTTTCGATCAAATATTACGGCTAGTTCAAAGTTTGGGAAAATATTTTCATGTTCTTTGGGAGAGGAAAACATTTTCCGGAACTTAACAACTCCTATTTTATGTGTATATATATATATTTTTTTTATAAATCTCATGTCAAAATATTTTTCATTGTACATCCAAACACCAGAAAATATTTTCCACTATTCTATTTTCTAGGAAAACATTTTCTTCTAACAAGTTATTTTACGGCAAACAAACGGAGCTCAGGAAAATATTTTTCTCTGAAAACATTATCCAATGAAAACATTTTCTACAAGCAAGTTATTTTACGGTAAACAAACAGAGGAGAATGTTTTATTTTCTAAGAAAACATTTTCCACAACCAAGTTATTTTACGGCAAACAAACGGAGCCTACATAACAAACTACAAGTTCAGAATCATTTTGTGTACTTTAAAGAACAGGGTCATGTAGTTTGTAACTATTGTCAACAAAAATATATATTTTGTCGTAAATATGGAATAGAGACGCTTGCAAGGCACCTTGTATTTAAACACCCAAACTATGTCAATCTTAGTTTGTAACTATTGTCAACAAAAATATATATTTCGTCGTAAATATGGGATTGAGACGCTTGCAAGACACTTTGTATTTAAACACCCAAACTATGTCAATCCGGAAGTGGTTATTCAACTACCGCCACCATCACCAAGCCCACTACCACCGCTATTAGGCCCAACAATCGTACAAAAAGCATAACAAAATAGAGAACTTCTCTACTAGCTTTCCTTAAGCGTTTATGTAATGTTTTATTTTTATATTTATGTTACTAATGTATTCGTGTCTTGTAAACTTGTAGTTTGTTATGTAATGTTTTATTATTTATGTTAGTGTTATCAATATACACATAACCAAAAAAGAAAAAAACTGGGTTAGCCCAGCCTAGCTCAACCTAGCTCGTGACCCATGGTATTGGGATCGTGAGCTGAGCTAGGTCCTGTATTTTGAGAAATGAGCCCAGCCCAACCCACTAAAAATCTGGGCTGAGATAGCTCAGATGCCAGCTCCAATTGTAAATTACAAGTCATGTGTTTCCTTATGGTGCCTTTGGGTTTGTTTGTTTGAGAGAGAAATTTTTTTTCTGCAAACTTAGGTCAACACTACCAAGGTGGTTTTGGAAGCTGGGTACCAAAATTTAAGCTCATTGTGCTAAAAATCATGATGACATGATAAAGGATTATAGCACAATTTGTGGATTACTATAATTTGAAAATTAACTTGAATTGTGCTTTTCAACTTCTTGTATATAACTATCTCCTTGGTTTCTAAGCAGGTTTCTTGAAAGCAGAGATGACATTGCCAAACTACGGAAATGCTTTGCAGGGTTGTGGAGTTTGGATGACTCGGAGATTACAAAGGACGCGATTGAGAGGCCTGGAATATATGTTATGAAACCACAGAGAGAAGGAGGAGGTCTTTTGTCACCACTGCTGCAAAATTTAGCATCTTAATCATTATGATTAATGTAATTATTTACAGATAACTGTTTCTGTTTCAGGGAACAATATATATGGTAATGATGTAAGGGAAACTCTACTCAGAATGCAGAAGGATGGCAGTGAAGAAGACGCAGCCTACATCCTCATGCAGAGGATTTTTCCGACCATGACTCCTGCAATTCTGATGCGAGATGGTTCCATCTATAAAGATAGTGCCGTTTCAGAACTGGGTGTATTTGGCGCTTATTTAAGGTAGTGTGCTCTTATCTTTGGCACCTATTAAGCTCCACTGTCTGTTTCCCTTCCTAACCCCCGGCCTCCCATTCTCTTTTTCCTCCAACCTATGTTTTTATGAGATCTGCAAAAGGAATTTCTATCAGACATTGAAGTATGACTTGAATCAACAGCTTTTTACATAATTTCATGTTTATTTTCTGTAAAGATCGACTCTAGTTTCACTCGGTCATTTTTTAATGTTGAGTGCTGCCATACTTAAAAACACTTCGATTTCATATTCCAGTTGTTAATTTTACTTGCAGCATTTGTTTTATGATGTCTGATTAGTAAATTTAACTTGCAGCATTAGTTTTACGATGTCTGCCCAGTCTTTGATCTTTCATTATGCAGGAACAACACTAAGGTTATCATCAATAACCACTGCGGTTACTTGATGCGAACAAAAGTTGCTTCATCAGATGAGGGTGGGGTTGCAGCTGGCTTTGCAGTTTTGGACAGCATATATCTGGTATGATGGAAGATTTGAGGTTTGGGTATCACAACCGTACATTTTGTATCCAAACATTTGTTCACCTCATTTAGCTCAATCTGGTTTTAGCAGATGAGCAGTGACAATCTCTTTCTTGTGTAACATCGTTCTCTCATAACTTGGCTTTCTTTTCACATAGAGATCTTAAGATTCGAAAGGTGAGGTTTCTTTTCTTCCTTAGTTTTCTTTTTCCATCGTGCATGCCATCTCCAATGCGGTGTTTTCAGATGCCTAGACTGCTAGATGTTGTCAGAAGGTGCCATATTTGTACTCAACCGAACATGAGAGTTCTGGCCTCTGTGATTTTATGCTAGAGCTAATATAGTAGTAATGATTTCTATAACGATGATGTTAAAGAGTTTGCTTATGGCAGTGTAATCTTTTAGGCTAACGCAGAAGAAGTGTGATTTAAGACAATGCTAGCTGCCAGCTACCTGGGTTCTGCTACAGGTCTCGTGGTGTAGCAGCGTGCTCAATGTATGCTTCAAGTTGGGTTGAGTTTGTCCTTACATCTCCATGTACTGTTTGTTGCTGTCATTTTGAATGGTCATCATTTTATGGCATAATGCCCAGCTTTGACCGTATATCTAGCTAATAGATCCCATTTGAAATTGATCCGGTAAATTTAAGGAACTTAAGTCCGTGGAATTGATCGGGTAAGGACGTGTTGTAATCAGAAGTTCTAAGTTTGGATCACAATTTTGACTTCAATTGTAGCCAAATAAATTCTTTGGAATTTGACAAGAAAATATTATTATATGGTAAGTATACATTAACCTTGACATCAATTCTCGATTCATAGAGTTAGGTTCTTGTCTAGCTTTCTCCATCCAAAGCTGCACGTGCCAAATTGCAGAAAATTGATGATGGTAAAGTGCGGTAAAATTTCATATCTTTTGTCAAAGTTGGACGTTATATCTTATTGTATCATAAGATGATACAATAAGACTCTTATAATTAACTTTCTATATTTATAAGAATGTAATAAAAAACCCTCCGTCATTACCCGTAGTACAGGAGGGCCTTCACAAATCATCGCATAACATATTCATAACATCTCAAATCTTCTTCCTCATTTTATCATCAGTTGAGACTACTCTTATTTTTTCTTGTATCATCTTGTTCTTAATTTTTGTCTTCCCTGATTTTGCCACATATCCTATCTCAACATTTTTATTTTTGTCACTAACATTTTATGACATGATAGTACTTAATTGCTCAGTACTATTTTTTCGCAATTTTTTAACACTTCTCTTTTATTGTAAGTGAAAATTTTCAATCGCACAAAATTGCAGAATATGTCACGGCTTAAATTTTGGAAATATTCCAATCCTCTAGAGTCTTGAACAGAGGCAATCAGAGAGTTCAATGGGACCATAAGAATGTTACAAAATTATTGTAGCTTTCGTCCAGATTTTACATACAAACGCTCTGACTAGTCAAGCTTGATAAAGATATAATGATGACACGTATTTATTATAATAGGTTATAACGTTGTTTTGAGTGTTTGTAAGAAGATTCCTTCATGCAATGCCCAACAATCAAGTTTCTGGTCTTCGATTCTCGGTTACAAGAGCTTGCTTAACTCTTTATAGTAAGAAACAAAAGCCATTCATTGACCTTTAGATCACAGTAGAGGATGAATAATTCTGGAAAATCATTTAGGCTTCTGTATTTTCAAGGCAGTACTACCAAGAAGCTTCAGAAAAGGTTTGATCTTTTCATTAACTAATGAAAAATTCTTCCCTTAGATCGAATAGTTGTGAAACAAAAAAGGCTCACATGCTATGAGATGTTCGGATGAACGCCTAATGTAAGACCAATTCTTAACCAATAATGAAATTGCACGTTGGAGACTTTGGAACATGTACTTCTACTAGGATTTGGAGATGAACAAGATTGACTTCAGTTTCAGAATTGGAACTGATCTTAGACACGATTACATTAAATTCACCCTAACGCTATAAAACTCACCCTAAAAATATAAACCCCATGATGCAGAAAGAAAGAGACAATTTCATCATTTCTCACTAATAATTGCAATCCTTTGAAAAACACTGTATCTCTCAAGTTCAATGAATGAAAAGCCTAGCTAACTAGAGAAAAGGAGAACTATATTCACAAAAAGGTCCACAACCAATAGATTTACAAAAGTATGCAGTAAAATCTAATATTAGGCAAAAAGAATTAGCAATCCACTAAATTTATTTAAACTCTTCACTTTTCGTTCCAGCCATTTTCACGAGCACGCGTTTCCCATAGTGCAGAGAGCTTGCGCTCTTCTATCAGTGCTGCTTGCGCCCTTTCCCTTGCTCCTTCACAAGTTTCCATAGCCGCAGTGCACTTTTCTGCTTCTCTTTGATAGTGGGAAGATATTCTCTTGGCATCCATGATTAATGCATTTGTATGTCCCAAACTATCACTAGTCACGTTTTTCTGTAAGTTGATCTCCTCTGACAAGAGTGCAATGGTATCTTTCTTCATTTCTTCGCTTATTTCCGGATCATTTTTACCACAGTCTGCCATTGTAGAAAGCATATTATTAATGAAGTATAGAGGTTAAACCTTATTGCAACATAAGTCTTTCCTGTTTAAAACTTAATACAATATAGACTGTTCCCCAGTATCTAAGAATTTGGTCAGATAACAGCAGTTAAACTTCAAGTAGCAACTATACCAGGTAGTTCAGTTACCTGAGTATCAACGTTCGCAGTTTAAGAAAGGAGACGACAACAAAAACAAGGAATAAGGGAAACAGTTGCTAGAAAGTATCTGATGAATTAGTAAAATTTCTATAATTATCTCAATGTAGGAAATCTTTTGATTTTCATTCCTCTGGAATACATGCACTATGCTTCATTCATCCCACAAACAACTGCGCATTATTTGAAGTAACAGGTAAAAGATTGCTTATCTCACGTTTCTCAAGAGGGCATTCTTTTCTCGTAACTGGACAGATAGGGGGTGGTAAATGGAGAGTTTAAACTGTTGACATCCATTCAATGGGAATGACATACTGACAGGAAATAGTTGTTTTTGAAAGGAAAACCTAGAATTAATAGGAATAGACAATAGAATAATAAGTTTAGGAATCACTAAACAGTTCGCGGGGCACGAGCTTTGACATCTCTCATATTTCTTGATGGATACAAGAGTAGTCACAAAGTGGTTTCCATTATAACAAGTCCAATTACAATACTTCCACTCAGACTCCTTACTTCTGAATTATGAACTGAGCCATCCTTTAACGGGGATAATGACATTCAACTATACCACATTTTAGCTCAAGTCAACTTCTACGACACACCACATAACCCTGACATCAAAATCAAGAAACACGCAGGAACAGGAAATTGAAAGGAGTACTCATCAACATACCTGCAAATGAGCTGTTGAGGAAATCTGCAATAGAACAATGGGAAAAATGAGAAACCATCAAGGTCAGAGAAAGAGGATGAAATAGGAAAAACAGTTGGCAATGTTCAGCTCTATGAGCGTATATGGCCTTTTAAGCTCACAAGAGCATAAGAAGTCATTTTCATGAAAAAAGTTCCAGCATTCCCTCAGAAGACAGCATTTTTACTTAGTACTGCTGGTATATTGGATAACAACAGGTTCATGAAACAGGAATCACAATGCAATTTGCTACCTCGTATTTCTTGCTCTTCAAGCAAAAGAACCATAAAAAGGAAAGATAACGATCAAATAATAGTTGCTAGAGAAATAAAATCTGTGTGATTGAAAGTGAAGACGGTCAAATAATAGAGAACAAAGAAATAAAAACTTGGTAATTCAAAAGTTGCAATAGTAGTGCACTTTTCGCATTACTCTGAATACCATGTTTTATTTAACATCAATAACTTTAGAAAAACTGCCTTTTTCCCTTCTTTTCGAATGTCACAACTATTGTGTTGTAAGTGATAATTGTATTTTCTATCCCTTCTCACCACCTCTGTACCTTTTGACTCTGAACTTTCTTGAGGATCTGCTTATCCTTTACAATCAAAGTGGCATACCTTAATTGATATTGCACGGATCATTCACTCCAGAACTCTTTAGATCCACTTGATAAAGCCATTGTTCTCACAATGGAATGGCCAGACCAAGCTTCTTAGGCATAAAACATCCCAACATTATTGACATTCATCCTCTTACTCACCACACATGGACTTTTTCATGCAGCATTATAGATCATTTAACTGATGTAAATTCTTTAGTCTTCTTCGAAAATGGCTTAATTAAGACTAATTACTCTGCAAACATCGCTTCTAGGTTAAACAAAGATGCTAAAGCTTAATGATAGATAGTCTTATATAGCAACTGTTGCTGTCTCCATGGACATAACGAATTCAAGGTTTTGCTAGTGAGCTTATGAATCCCAAATTGGCTGCAGTCCAATAAAACTAAAATCCTACTGCCTGTGTGTGCCATAGCCCACTACAATGGTATATTTGAGCTCCGAATTTCAAGCAAACAGACACTACATTATCATCCCTACTTTTCCCTAAACCAATTCCTGAATCCAAGTTTTTAACAAACCAAAAATACCTTATTATACATAAGATAATAAATCAACACAGGAATTGCCGGTCAAATAAAGTGGAAGAAAACAAGATCAATTAGAAAAAAAAAATCAAACAATAACTCAACATTCATAAAGCATAACAATGAACTCCAATGCAATACTTATTTGCTTGACAAAACAAGGCAAGAGTCAATATGCTTATACAAAGCAAATTACATTATTGAAATTCTTAATAACTAAAAAACAAAAAGACATTTAGCAGTGAGTAAGAAAGAAATGAATAACTGACCGAAAGGCACGGAGAGAATAGATTCAGATTCAAAAGAGCAATCACAAGAACAAGGAGGGCATGAAACTTTTGATTGGTTCCCTCTGAGCAATGGTGGTGGTGGTGGTGGTCTCACAATGTAGCATATTAACAAGAATCCCACCAAAAGCAACACAAACCTCACTGCCCCAGGTCTAAACACCCCTCTCTTATCGGATGGTTGAGCCATAAAATAAAAATTTAACCTGTAAAAAATTAAGCACAAAAATAATAACAAGATCAAATCTTTACATCTTAAAATGCAAGAAAATACAAACCCAACTTAGATTTAATCCCAGAAATTCAAAAAAAAAAAAAAAACAAAGATTAAACATTATAAACTCATTTTATTACCTGGGTCAAAAAAAGATCGGAGCTTTACTTGGACTAAAACTCAACCATTTGAACACTGACAATTCAAACAACAACAATAATTAATCAAAAAAAAAAAAAAAGAGATCAAACTTTTACTTCTTAAAATGCAAGAAAATTCAAACCCCACATAGATTTAATCCCAAAAATTCAAAAACAAACACAGATCAAGCATTTTATGCTCATTTTATTACCTGGGTCAAGAAAAGATCAGAGCTTTACTTCAACTTCAAAACTCAATCATATGAAAACTGACAATACAAATAACAGAAATGATTAATGCTAATAATAATAATAATAATAAATACTAAAAGAATAAAAGAAAAAGTTGTGTTCTTTTTGTTTGTTGTTCACTTTTGACCCAGTAAAGAAAAAGTTGTCTCCTTTTTATTCTATTTTTTTCTGGGAAAATGTGTTTTTGGGATGGGAACGAATGAGAAGAAGAAGAAGAAGAAGAATGTGTGTAGAAATCAATCTCTAGAGATAAAGTTGAGGATGAAAGAAGAGATAAAACGGTGGTGAAATCTCAAGAATTATTTCTTTATAATTGGGCTTGTGCCTACTTGAGAGAGAGGAAAAAAAAAAATCTTTAGTTTTGATTTTATTTTATTTTATTGGGGAAAAAAAAAAAGATAAAAGGGTGACTCAGATCCCAAAAAAGAGAGAAAATGGAGAAGTTTAAGGAGTGCAGTAGTGTTTACAGTTAGAGGAATATGATGATGTGAGGACTGAGGACTATTATAGAGAGATATTCGGGTGGAGTGAAGAAGAAGTCTTCTTGTCTAATTTGTGTTCTATTAGTACATGGTGGTCTCATCATGAAAAACATTACAGGTCAGCCGTTTTCTTTTTCTTTTTTTCTTTTTCTTTTTTTGTAACGAGTCATTCAATTTAGGCAGATCATATGAGATCTATTTTGAGGTAATAAATTTTATAATGTGGAGATGCTAACTAATGTATGCTAGGTTTGAATTTAGAATATTTGACAATAATAAGTTACTATATAGTCTAGTATTACTGGGATTAAATTTCTTATGTAAAATTACAGGTTTGATATTTTTTATTATTATAGAATTCTGTCATTAATTGATTTAGTACATGTGTGGGACGCACCGTTATACTTAAAAGTCTACCAATTGATAGCCAAACTTTACCGTCATCCAAAAAACAAGTTACTAGTATGATACTCAAGAATTGCGTGAAATTATCAAATAGTAATTTATTGATTAAAAATTTTGAGTTTGAATCACGATAAAATAATAATAATAATAAAGTTACTATTAGACCTCCACCCAAACATTTTAGGACCAAGTCAGCAGACTAGTTTTAGTTTTATTTGCATTAGCCAATGGTGACAGAGGGAGGAGGGCCTGCTTTTTGATTGGGCCAAGCTGGCACATAGTCGGATCCCTGAAGATTTATGCTAGATCTAGTCATTAAAATCCAACATAACTCTTAATTTTGGATAAATTTTTACCATTTTTAACGGTTGAATCTATACTTGATATACGTTTTTTAGTGTAACTTAAAATTATTCAAATGTATCTTTCTGACTTTTTGCCACCCAAATTAAATGAAAATGGAAATACCCCAGGAGAGAAGGTGATTTTACATTTTTCTTCCTATTTTATTGTGTGTTAATACATTAGGATTATGGTAAGTGGATTAGAATATTCACAACGGCAATAGCAATATTTGAACACCAATCTAGGGGAAGGAAATTTGCACTAAACTGCTTGCAATAGTGAATTTAGAATTGTTGTTTATTGGGGTTAAAATATACATTTTTTTAGTAAAATATTTACTTGTTTATCGCTTTGTCCTTAATTACTTGATAAGCTAATCAGCAACCATATGAGTTGATATATATATATATATTTTCATGTGTGAAAAATTAAGATGCAACCTTTTCAATGATATATTTGTATGCAATAAAGATACATGTTCAATTTCAATTGGATACAAATTAAAAAAGCGAAAAGGGTTTTTCGATATAGGTGACGATGAATCTCAAAGAGAAGAGAAAGTTCGACAAAAAGAAAGAGAAGTGAAGCTGTGGGCTATAATGATTGAATGCAATATGAACTGCCGGTTAATAAATTCCGTTAGACTAATTTTCAAGAGAAAGCTCTAGTATAACGACTGCATGATTGAGATTAGTCATTCCACGTGGTTAGGTGCTATTGCTTCAATCAAAAATTGACTTTGGGAGCTGAAAGTGATTTTTTTTTTTTTTTTTTGAGAAAAAGGTAGTTGTATTAATACAACATGAAAAGATATAAGAAAATGACCAAAACATTATAGTCCAAAGAGAAGAAAATAAGTACAAACACAGGCCCACTATGAAGTCCAACCCTAACAAACTGAAATAAAAGATAAAGGGCTGGACCTAAGACCCAAAACCCAATGATGCAAACCGTAATCCAAGTGGTGAACAACGATGCTGGCACACGCCGGCAATATTATCAACAACCAAAGAAGACACAGCAGAGGCCGAAAAACGCTGCAACCTAAACCAACCCAGTCATCAGAACAAACTCGCCAAAGTGATATTTCGTTTGCTCAAATAATTACACAAATTTTGCACGATATCCCACATTGATGTGAGATATAAAGTGAGTTTGGTTTATAGCTAAGTGTTACGGTTTTGAATAATATACCAAAATAATTATTTTTAAACTTACATCAATAGTCTTGTTTACGAGTTTGAAGTTCTAGGTTTGAGTGTGTAACGTTTAGTATGTTATTTGAAGTCTTACATACGGATTGAAACAAGATGCGTTTTGAGGCTACTCGCTCCACCCCTACGCCAATTGTGAAGGGTTTAATGTGAAAAATAGGAGATAGGGAAAGGGTTGGGGATCAACATTTAATCCCTGTACAGGATGTGACACAAGAATAAATATTCTCTAACCCGCCGCATACATATAAAGTTGTTTTTAAACTTATATTTTTTACTTATGTATAACAATTCTATGGTTATAAATATAAAAGCCGAGAAAAGCTACATTAAAGCCAAGGCTTTATTAGAATTAGAGAGGAGAAAGAATGATGCATCAAAAGAATCTTATAATTGTTATTTTAATTAAAAAACTACATGCCATTACTTTGAAATCATTTAACATGACGACTCCCTTCTGTTCATTTTTTTTTTTTTTTTTTTTTTCAACCCTTTCCCTTTCCCTTTCCCTTCCTTTTCCTTCCCTTTTTCCCTTTCCCTTTCCCTTTCCCTTCCCTTTTCCCTTTCCTTTTCCTTCCCTTCCCTTTCCCTTTCCCTTCTGTTCATTATTGATCATGTTGGATTTAAAAACTTTGTCAACGGATTACAATTGTGCTTCAAGATTGTTCCAGAAAACACAATTTATGAGGACGATATTTTGAATGTTTATGATGTAACAAAATAGAAAAAATATCAATTTTCAAGAGTAACTGTAAAAACTACATATAAGTGAACATCTTATAACAAAAAAAAAATGATTCTATAGAATCTTTATTTTTTTACTCATGTAGTCTCATTCATAGTGGTGTTAGGTGCTTAAAAGTCAATTTAGATCCTTCACAGACACTCATCGTAATATTATTTTTAGTATTAATTGGATAGACATACTCAATACATAATTCATACTTGACATTTGTTTAAACCCTATATTTATATTCATTATTTATGATATTTTTTTGTTATAAAATGTAAGTAAACTCGAAGTCGCACGATTTAAAATTATATATATATATATATATATATATATGTGGGTAATTCCCATTCTTCACAGGGATGTAGAGACTGGCGGGGGCGAGGATGGGAGAAATATGCAGAAGCGGAGCGGGTGTTAGGGTATAGATATCCCCGCCCCATTGTCATCTCTAAGGTGGCGATTGGTATGTATGCTAGAATAGATTGGGAATGAATGACATTCCCAGAAGTATTCTGAATCCAATATTTGGTATGAAGTGATGAACTTGAGAATCTCATTCCTTAAGTAGTAATGCGATTCTCTCAAATTTGGGATTAGTCCTTCAAAACAAAACACATGGGATAGTCCATTTCTATATTTTTGGGAATAAACTTATTTGTCAAATGATCAAAATTAATACCCTTTCAAAATATAATATGTATATAGTAACAAAAGTCTATTGTTGTTGTTGTTATTATTATTATTATTATTATTATTATTATTATTATTATATAACAAAACGGTAATCCTGCCAATTTATAAAAATCATTCACAATATTATTAATATTTTGACTACCAAATACATGTTTGACATCAATACATACATTCATGTCTTTATTCTTATAACATACCAAGCATATCATATTCTTTGTTAGGTTCATTCTCTGTACATTCTATTCCTTACAACTCTTTTTATTTTGGTCCAAATTTATTACAAGATACCAGTCAGCCTGTGATTTATTTATTTTTATATCTACGCATGATCCCAGTTTCCATTCTCCTTATAAGTAGTAATGTCTCACCTCAGTGGGATACATGTAATTTGTAAATGATTTATAAGTGAGTGTAGTGAATTTAAATAATAACTTAAACTAATCATTTTAAACCGTTAATTTGAAAAATAAATAATTATTTTTTAAACTTACAATACTTTGCATTACTTTATTTTCAGAACTTGAATACGAAAACACATACATATGGCAAAATAACGTTGCTCCTGCTACAATATATACTCTTTATTGCAAGTAGAGTCATAACGATCAAACAGTGCCAATAATTCTATATAGCCTGGACATTTTTGGCTTCCTCATCTCCTTTTGCAGCATCATCTGGCTCTGCTAGACGATGAAAGAAACTATTGCAGTACAAAAGCTTCTTCTTACTCAGACCACGCACAGCCACAGGGCCATGAGCGCCATGCTTCTGATCTTCTATCATTTCATCAGATAGCCCCCATGCTTTCAGCTGTTCTTCATTGTGATGTATTGCTAAGCTGTACTCTCCATCATATCCTAATTGCATCACTCTGTATTCACCATTTTTGGGACTCTTTAGCTGCTCAAATTGCTCAACTGTCCACTTGAACCATCTCATGAGAAAGATACGAATAGATAGCCCATGAGATACTATTATGAGATTCAGGTTGCCACTATGGGGAGGAAATCTGTTCACGTCTATGTCCCTCCATAGAGATTCAATGAAGCCTGGTTTTACAATTTTAAGAAAGAGTATGACAATTCGTAATATAAAGCAAAATAATTGTAGAATAACATCTATTCACCAAAAATATTTGAGCCGATAGGGGTGGATCTATAGTATAAGTTGTGGGAATCGTAGTCAGTGGTGGAACCATGTTTATAAGTTGAGGGTGTGCCGCTTAAGAAAAAACTCATTTTTTGTCAAAAGAAAAAAAAAATTATAGATATATTAGAGTACTCATACGAGAAGAACTCACAGTTTGTTCACTTCAAGAAGCGATAGGTCAGGTACTAATAAGATCGGACAAAATTTGAAGAACTATTCCTTAAAATAATATAAATATCACACCTGTCTACAGTAAATGATAATTTATTTTCCCTCTAAACACTTTTCATTTACAAACAACTATTATATATGCAAGATCGAATTACTAATTCATTAGAGTACTCATACGGAAAAAAACTCACAGTTTGGTCATTGTTTACAGATTAGTCCAGAAGCTCAATCAGAAACCTGAGATCAACGGGTTCCAGTTTTCCCTTAACAAAAACAAATAATGTTTGATAGTTAACAGTCCGGAGGTTTGAGAAAGAGTTTTAGGGGGAAAACTTACTTGAAACTCTATCGTAAACATCAGCACCAGATTCTCCTTCAGGGAACCTGAAGAAAAACCTGCCATACCTCTTTCTTGTCTCCTTGATCTGCTTCATTTTCTCATAATCCTGAAAATTCCCGAAATCCTGTTCTCTCACTCTGCATTCCTCTTTCACTCCGAGCACTCTATTTCTCGCAAATGCTTCGCCAATCCCTTTAAGCGTTGCGCGCGTACGCTCATATGGGGATACGTAGAAGTAGACATTCCAGTCGCTAGACTTGCCTTTCTCAGAGACAACGTCCTGGATTTCTTTTCCAGCTTTCTTTGCCTGGTCCATGCCTGTTTCTGTTGATTCGATTTTGTGATCTGATATCTTACCATAAACTTTTTCATCTACGTTCGCTTGGCTCTCGCCATGGCGAACCAGGATGATGCGCTTCGGGCGGGGGATCTTTTGCTGCTCCAATACTCCAGGATTGTTGGTGGTGGTTGTGGTGTTTGCCATTAATGCGTTAATTTGTGTGGCAACAGAAAGAGGATGGATATATATATATATACACACTACAATTAGTTGGTATGATCAGGTAAGAACTCGTTAATATTGAAATAGAAAAAAAAAAAAAAAAAAACCAAATGGTATCCTGTATTTATTATTTAAATATTACCTTTTATGTATATAACTACTTGATATATACAAAAAAAAAAGGATTAAAAAAAAAAATTAAATTACCATACAAAC
Organism: Ehretia macrophylla; assembly: GCA_037974665.1. Taxonomy (NCBI): domain Eukaryota; kingdom Viridiplantae; phylum Streptophyta; class Magnoliopsida; order Boraginales; family Ehretiaceae; genus Ehretia; species Ehretia macrophylla. Next base: position 38,510,436 of record CM075780.1, on the reverse strand, counting down.
TAGGCGGCGTATGTTGATATTGTAAAGCTCATTTGAGCTTATGGTCAGTGTAAAGCAAAAGAAAGAAAGAGAAAAATGCAGCTCATAATGAAGAGAGAGAAAAATGTGGCTGTTGTGACAATTGACGTCACTTATGTGATTAATGTAACAACAAGTTTTTTTGACTCAAATTCTTTATATTTTTTTAAAGGAAATAAGACATTCAAATTTTCAACTTTTTAGTATTGGGACACTTAGATCTTTAAATTTTTAAAAAAAATTTGAGAGATCCTTGATTAAAGGATAATTTGGTCTTTTTAAAATAATTAAATAAAAAAAAACATTAATTTAAAACTAACCTCATAAATTTAATAAATTATACAAATACTCAAAATAATTAAAAACATAATCCCAAAAAATCAACAAATTACAAACTCATTTTAACAATTATCTAACTGTGCCACATGAAGCTCCAGGCCACCAATCAGACCTAATTTTTTTTGAGAAGTGAAATCAGACCTAACTTATTATATGTGATTTTTCTTCAGTTAGATATTCTTTATCAACTTTCAGATGCAAAGGAGGATAAATCTAAATTAAAATTAATAAATAACTTTTTACTTGAGCCTACACGAACATTATATTTTTTGCCAGGGTGATAAAACTTGGCAAGACCCCAATCAATCAAACGAAGCTTCTGCAACTCATGATCTATCATAACATTATGAGACTTAACATCCCTATGCATTATTCCTTGCGAGTGACAGTAGTCCAGTGCCTACAAATGCATAATCCAGTATAAGGATCAGTGCACACGCATAAAAGATCCAAGCATATTGCTGCTAGATCCAATTATATAATATAAAGGAAAGACCACATAACTATGCCTTTTTGATTAGCTACACATAATATCTCATGTGATGGTGGGTTGGAATTGTTTTTTTTTTTTGATAATTTTTTTTTTTCCAATGTGTTGGAATTTGTTGATTTTTTGGGGTTATGTTTTTAATTATTTTGGATGTTTGTATAATTTATTAAATTTATGAGGCTAGTTTTAAATTAACATGTCTTTTTTTATTTAATTATTTTAAAAAGACCAAATTATCCTTTGGTCAAGGATCTTCCAAACAATTTTTAAAAACTCAGGGACCTAAGTGTCTCAATACTAAAAAGTTGGGGATCTGAATGTCTTATTCCCTTTTTTTAAATGAGACTCAGACTCTAAATTTTAAAAAATATGAGACAGAAAAATATGAGACAGATTCTTCTGTTAAGATATAAGGGACTGTTAAGATTACATGAAATCCTATTTTTGCCCTTGTCTTTGTAAGCAACGGACATAGTTTTCTTGTCTGTGCCTGCTATTGGAGCACCATAATTCTTTCTTCACTTCAAAAGCCCCTGTTTGGTACACTGGAATTTTTGTCGCCATCCCACCTATCAGGTGCATAACACAAAGCATCTCCAATCTCTTTTTACTACCATCGTTTTATATTAAGTAGTCCAAACCAACACATCCCTCATTGACATTTTATCAAACACCGCATAGACATCAATGAAAGATTCACATTTCGAGAATATGTACACAAATTATGATCCTTCTACATATATCAATTTTGAGAGCAGTTCTTTAACCATTGGATAAAAAAGATCAACTCGTTTTTTAAAGTGAAAATAAGAAAAAAATTGTTTACTTCGCGATCTCTTTTATTCACTAGCTTAAGGCTTTCAATTGTCATCTTCTCTTGTTTCTTAAACTATTCGTATAAAGATTGGATTTTTACAAAATATACATACAAGCTCAAAGCTTTACTTATTAAAACACGAAAATTTATACAGAAAACTAAACTTTAGCTTCTAAACCTCTCAAACAAGGAGACAATGGCCTTTAAATTAAAAAAAAAAAAAATCGATTAAGTTTTTCAACAATTTATATAAAAATTAAAATTTTCAAGGTTAATCAAGAGAGATAAAGAGCTTACAAAATGAGAATTGGATATAAAGTCTTTGTAAAATAGATTTAGAAATTACGATCTAGCTTAATATAACTATAATAAAAGCTTTATAAAGAAATAGGATCAGATATACATATGTTGAAATACAAATTTTACATCAAAAAGCTAAAGAATCAGAAAATAAATTTACTGAAAGTTGAGCTCTAAAATCAACAGAAAAGGAAAACAACTTAAACAGGTGCTATCAAGATTATAAGAATTAGCTTGAGGCTTTGTGCGTGATGAAATATCATGCGTAGGAAGAAAAGAGAGATTATTGACCCAAAAAAACGGAGAGATCAAAAAGAAAAAAAAAAAAGGGATCGAGCGAGAGAATGAAGGAGAAAGCCGATCCGGACACGTGTGAAGATTTTAGCATTCTCGTTTAACTTTTGTTGTTTATGATTTGTAAATGACAGCTTTGCCCTTCTTTTGACGGAAAAACCAACAGAACTTTAACAGAAGAGATGTATCTCTCATATTTTAAGAAGTGGGGGGTCTGAGTCCCATTTAATAGAAGTGGAAGGGGTCCAAGTCCAACCACGTTGCATTTATCTTGATTTGTAGTTACCATAATATCCCCACATCTTATATGGCAAATTACTATTATGGGTTCATGAGTTATTTAAATAAGTACAAAAACTAAAGTAAAATGTCCAAAATAGATTTAGCAACATTTAATGCTATGATTTGATATTTTAAACTTTCTTGCTAAACTATACATATACATATTTACATTATGAATCTATAAAGAAAGATATCTAAAATAGGATCTACAAATATAATATCTAAAGTAGGATCTACAAATATATATGTATGTATCTAAATATAATCAAAGTAGTGTCTACAAATATGAATGTAGATTTCTTGTTGATATCTACAAATAAATTTTTTTGTAGAGTGTCATTACAAAGTTATAGATAACGTATCTAAAGTAGGATCCACAAATATAAATGTATGTATCTACAGATAATTAAAGTTGTATATATGAATATGAATGTAGATTTCTTGATATCTACAAATCTATCATTTTGTAGAGTGTCATCATAAATTTGTAGGGAAATTATCATATTAATAGAGTTGGCTTATCTTATTACGTATTGATAATATTAGAGGTTAAATCATATTCTCAAACCATTTAAATAAGGTAGAAAAATATTAATCAAGTTAAGATCTCAATAAGCTTAATTTCTAATTTCCATATTCGTTCATTAATAAAAAAAATTTTCTATGAGTATAAGTTGTGTAGTATTTTGATATGAAGAGAAAGGAGAAGATTTATATTGTACTCAAACTCTAGGTTATATTATCACTGATTTTTTTAAGTATTATGATTATGGTTATAGTTTATTGTTCCATATTATTCAATAGTTTGTATATACTATTAACTAACATATATGTGATATACACTTGTTCAATTGTAGGAAAGATATTTTTAATTTCATTAAATATTATTGGGTTGTGGGCTGGGACAGTGACACGGGAGAAAAGAAAGTATTGAATACTGGATATTCTTTTCTTGAGTGAGAGTGACCTATTTATAGTTGTTGTTACGCTGAGAGTCTATATACGCAATAAGATGATAAAATTCAAAATAATTTGTATAATGGTTACAATGTTGTCCATAGATAAATAGGCAATCCCAATAAAACTAAAATCGATAAGATATTTGTCTATACACAATAAAATAATAAAACCATAAAGAAAGCATCCATTGAATAAAAAGGAGAGTCAATGCCAATGACAAAAAAATGTATGGCTTATTTTAGGATCTAGCCATTTAGGTAATTTAAGACTTTTGATATAAAAAAAAAGGGTAACTTTAGAGCTGTCTTATTGGGTTAGACTTAAAAATATTATTTTGAGTATTATTTTATTAGATCAATATAAAACATTATATATATTTAATCAATAAATAACCAATATTCGAGTTTTGATTTTTTTTTGAACGTTTAATATTAAAACTCTTGGGTTAGTATCCTGTATATTGATTTGAAGATAAAAAAGGCTTTTCCTTATCTATTACATTAACTCTAGGTTATATTATTATGACTTTTTTCTAAGTATTTTGAGTATGGTCATATTTTTCAATAATAGATTTAATATTAATTAGCAAATAGCAAAATTGTAAAATAATTTTCGTATGGATAATTTTACACGATTACTAAGAAGAAAAATATTGTATTACTCAAGGAACAAGATAGTGAATCAAATATCCTCATGTGGAGTGTTTATAAAGACGCCATATTTATCTGTAGTGTAATTCTGTAGTATGACTATGTTAAATAGTAGGCAAATGATATGTATCTGTACCTTGTCATGTGGGCTATTTATAGAAATGCCATATTTATTTGTAAATAGTTGTTCTTATATCTTAGTGTGATGTATTTTGTAGAAAGGCCATATATATTTGTAAACTATATTAATGTCCTCTGTAGATAGACCATATGTATATGTATATTGGATTAATGTTTTTCGTAGAGAGTTCATATGTATCGTATATTGGAATTCTTATACTATAGTATATAGTATTCCGTAGATACGTCATATATATCTATATTTTGTAGTGTGTACTATTCTATAGGAACATGTTTTTTATTTTGTGTAAAGTGACCCTATGTTATGTACAGAGGTTGTATGTATTTGTGATATGTTATTGTAATGTTATAATTTGCAGTATGATATAAATATGCATGGTCGACTTCGACTATTTGATCTATTAGCTTAGAGCTTTAAGTTGAAGCCAATTTTATTTAGATGCAAACTCATGTTATATATCTAAATTTCCATATGGCCTAAGTTTATAAATAAGAAAATTCAACTTATATACTATTATTTTTTTAATTTCAAATTTTCTTCAAGAACAATTTTCATTATCGATGTATAAATCTAGGAAAAAGTTCAAGTTTCATCCAATAAAACTTCTTTAAATAAATATTTGATAAATTAATAATTTTTCTTTTGAAATAATAAAATTGTCCGGACCCATGTAAAAAATTTATGTTCCTTTATCTTCTTAGAGAAAACAACCTCAAACCAATTATATAGTGATCTCTGTAAGAGAAATAGCATACAAGGTTATGACTTATGAGTACCAAATAATTTATGTAGCATGCTTCATGTAATATAAGAACTCATTGTCCATCTCCCAATTGCTTTTAAGCGGAAAGGTTAACTAATATACATCATATCCTACTATCTTAGCCAGAGCAAATAAAAATATGACTCAACACTTTGTATATATAGAATAATGATTAAAGGACACAATAATTTTTTGAATATACATAAAAAAGAAAGATAGCTAAAAGTTGAAGATAATCCATTTTTGTGAAAAACAACATCTTCCTCCATAAACTGATGATGTCAAGGTCCAAAAATCTGCTTGCTCGCATCCTTACCTTGATATCAAAACAAAAATTAACTTTTATGCCAGATTATGAAAATCTTATATAGTTGATAGATTTCAAAATGATATACTTAAAGGCAACTTTAAGCACGACATACAATTATAGAGTAAGTCAAAACTAAGAAATCCTAATAGTGAAACACAAGACACAAATACAAACAAATCAAAATTAGAATAAAAAGCACTAGGCCTAGAACATGCACACACATCATGACATACCATTGACTACACAAAATTGATCAACTATAACTGTCTTTCAATTAGACGCATTGCAAAAGAAGAAAATGAGAAGTAGAAGGCTATTATAGTTCACTAATAAGCCTGCCCAATAACATCTATGCATATATGATTGAATGAATCAAATAAATATGATATAATCCCAAATCAAAGTAAACATTTAGTAGAAAATTTTAGTGCACAAACCATAAAAGTTAGGAAAAGATATACACAAGAATTTTAATTCTCCAAGAAAGATGTAAACTATGAACCAAAAATATTAAAAAATTTCACATTAACATGTGCCTACATAAAGCAACTAACTCACCCAACATCGAACTAATAATTGTCCATAGAGATAACTCAAACACCAAATCAATATGTAATTAACTCTAAACTTAGAAGTAAAAATTAAACAAAATATACAAAAATTGAGTGATAAAGTTACAGCAACTTACCAAGTTGTAACAGTTGATACCAGCACTAGGATTATAAACGTTAAAAAAATGTATACACAATTTTCAAAGAGACCCATTTGGTTTATGGTCATTTTTTCTATACAAAATAATAATAATATGAAGAAACACCTTGAATAAAATAATAATAATAATAATAATAATAATAATAAAGACCCTTAAATTAAAATCAAGAGTTTCATGAAAGAAAATGATAAACTTACAACACATCCAAATAAAACGTTGATAATCTATTAATTATGAAACACCATTAACTCTTTTTTTGTGTTATCAAACAAAGAACTCACATTTCATGGCCATAAATAGCTAAGATATAGAGCAACATTTGGTATAAAACCCCACAAAACCCATTTCTATATAACATCAAATATCAAAAAGAAACATTCGGTATTAATACCACCCTCTATGTCGTCTATGTTTAGGGAGCACAATAAAACGTTTATAATCGATTAGTTATGAAACACCATTAACTCTATTTTTGTTGTCAAACAAAAACTCACATTTCTTGGCCACGAACAGCAACGATACAAAGAAACATTTGGTATAAAACCCCACAAATCCCATTTCTATATAACATCAAACATCAAAAAAGTAATATTCGGTATTAATATATATTGCAAAGACACTAAAACAGTGAGATTCACAATAATAGTAACAACAAAAATAAACCAATGTTCAATACAATCTTAATTCTCAACCACCTTTTCTCTTTTTCTTTTCCATTTATTACTGTAAACAGAAAGGCTTTTTGTGTGTTTCACTATATTGAAAATCTGTACAACCATGTTATATTATACACATGAGTTCCAACGATCAAGCAATCAGTTGGAGGAAAATCAGTATCTACAACAACATATAAAGTTTAAAATTCAAAATTACAACGACTAAGTCAAAAGCTAACATTGCTAACATCCCCCCTCAAGCGAATCCGGATCAACGACGATGAGCTTGGATCGCAGTCGATTAAACCGTGTAATTGATAACCCCTTTGTCATCACATTTGCTAGCTGGTCAACTGTAGATATGAAACGAACAGTTAAATCCCCAGAAGCCACCTTTCCGCGAACAAAATAAACATCAATTTTGATGTGCTTCGTACGAGCATGAAAAACAGGATTGGTTGTCAAGTAGGTGGCACCTATATTGTCACACCATAACACTGGCGGAGAAGTAGTGTGATGACGAAATTCTGCAAGAAGAGATTTGAGCCAGCAGAGCTCAGTAGTGGCGAACGCGATGGCACAGTATTCGGCTTCCGTGCTCGAACGAGCTGTGGTGGTCTATTTTTTGGCAGACCAAGAAATTAGGTTTGGGCCAAGGAAGATACAATAACCATTGGTACTACGCCTATCATCAGGGCAACCGGCCCAATCAGAATCTGAATACGCATATAAGGCAGTATCGGATGAGCGTTGAAGATGCAAACCATAAGATACAGTCCCTTTTAAATACTTGAGTATCCGCTTGACAACGGACCAATGAGCATCAGTAGATGATTGCATGAACTGGCAGACTTTGTTGACGACAAAAACAACATCTGGATGAGTCACTGTAAGATACTGAAGTACTCCAACCACACTACGGTACAGAGTGGGATCAGAAAATGGGTCGCCAGTTATTTTGGACAGATTGTGATTTGCTGCAATTGAAGAGCCAACAGACTTAGCACCATCGAGTTTGGTGCGTTGGAGAAGGTCTTTAACATATTTTTGTTGTGTTAGCAAGAGACCCTTCGGTGTAGAGCAAACTTCAATACCAAGGAAATATGACAACTGACCAAGGTCTTTAAGAGCAAATTGGCGATGAAGAAGTGAGATAACCAAAGTAATTATAGATGAAGAAGTGTCTGTGAGGATAACATCGTCAACATAAACCAAAAGAAAGATGACTTCTCCTGATAAATGTCGAGTAAAAAGTGATGAATCAGCAGCGGAATGAACAAATCCAAGGTGAACAAGAAAGGTGCTAAGCCGTGAAAACCAAGCACGTGGTGCTTGTTTAAGGCCGTAGAGAGCTTTTTGCAATTTACAAACATGTGTAGGAAATGATGGATGTGAAAAACCTGGGGGTTGAGCCATGTATACATCTTCAGCAAGAAGGCCATGCAAGAAGGCGTCATTAACATATAGCTGACGGATTGGTCAATTTTGTGAAAGAGCGAGAGACAAGACAACCCGAATCGTCGTAGGTTTGACAACATGGCTAAATGTCTCAGTGTAATCGAGTCCTTCTTGTTGGTTGTAGCCCTTTGCAACAAGACGGGCTTTGTAACGATCAATGGTACCATCAAGTTTTCTTTTGATGCAGAATACCCATTTAGAACCAACGAGATTAGTAGATGGTGGTTTAGGAACAAGTATCCATATGTTATTAGCAAGGAGAGCATTGTATTCTGCTGCCATAGTAGCACGCCACTGAGGAAATTTCGTAGCTTGAGAGTAGCAGGAGGGTTCTGATTTGTGAAGTCAAGAGAGGAGGAATGTGTTTTGCTAACATGAAAAGTGACATAGTCAGACAGGTCTTTAGGGACACGAGTATTATCACGATTACGAGTAGTCATGGAATGAGTTGATTTTGAAGAAAATAAGGGAACCGTGCCACGATTTTGGGCACACTGAAGAATTGGCAACGGATCAGAGTTAGGAGATAACGTCTGTGGATCAAATTGAGTTGAAATGAGATGGGAAGAATTTCGACAACTATCAAAAGTAGGAGGAGAAGTACTACACGGCACTAAGGACATAGCTAGAGTAGTGTTATTAGGATTAGTGGTATGGGCATTAGTGTTATCACTGTGATTAGCGTGAGCTTGTGTTTGAGATGACACACAAGTGGACTGAGGAGAGAGAGATGGATTAGACGGGGACAAAACTTGAGCATGGTTATCATGCGAGGCTGACGGCACGGAAGAAGAGATCACGGGACACAAGGTAGTAGCTGAGAGTGGTTGAGTTGAATTCAAATTGAGAGTGGGATGCGATTGAGAAGGCAGCACACATTCCAAGGCACATGGGGACTCATTTATTCGCTGGACCATAGTATTAGACGGAGGAGATAAAACATTGACTGGCGAAACGGAACTAGGAAAAACTGAAATGGACTCAGCAGTAACAGATTTTGGAGACATAAAGAGCTTTGAGAGAGTGCTATGTTGGGAAGACACAAGGGACGAACTAATACGCAAAGACTGAAAAGGAAAAACAGACTCGTCAAACACAATATGGCGAGACACATAGACACGGTCAGTGTGTGGATGATAGCACTAGTATCCTTTGTGAGCGTCATAATACCCAAGGAAGACACAGGCAACAGACTTTGGATTGAGTTTGTCTGTTTTGTATAGACCAAGATGGGGAAAACATTGACAACCAAAGATACGCAAAAAATTATAATCGGGATGTTGAGTGAACAGATGAAAGTAAGGTGATTAATTTTTCAAGACTGGGGTAGGAAGCCTATTAATTAAAAAGACAGCAGTTGAAAAAGCTTCAACCCAGAAACGCTTAGGCATTGAAGAATGAAACATGAGGGTAGTGCCTATTTCAGTAATATGGGGAATTTTACACTCTAAAATGCCATTTTGTTCCAAAGTGTGAGGGCAAAAAATTCTATAATTAATACCATTTTCAGATACGAATTTGCCAAATTGTCCTTGGGTGAGCTCTTTTGCACCATCACATTGAAAATGTTTAATGCGAGTAGAGAAAATGTTTTCCACTAGACATTTAAAATGAATAAAAGCAGAAAGGCAGTCACTTTTATTGCGTAAAGGATATAGCCAAGTATATCGACTATAATCGTCTACAAATAAAACAAAGTAACAAAAACCAGAACACGATAAAACAGGGGCTGGACCCCAGACATCACAATGAATTATTTCTAAAGGAAACTGAGACAATCTAGACGATGAATTAAAAGCTAATTTATGACTTTTGTCCATCATGCAGGCAGTACAAACTCTATTCAAGGAACGAAAATCTGAAAAATATAGTGACTGCTGGGAGTGAAGCGATGACAACACGTGCTTTGACGGGTGCCCTAGGCGACTGTGCCAACAGGTTGAAAACACACGAGAGGCAGCAAATGCACAAGAGGAGCTGGATGTAGGGAGCGGTACTGGAATACTGTAGAGAATGGAGTCAACATTGCCTTGGAGGAGAGGGATCCCTGTGCGGAGGTCCTTGACAACACAATGGGAAGGAAAAAACTTGAGTGAGACACAATTGTCACGAATAAACTTAGACACATATAATAAGTTACGAGTGATCTTTGGAACATGTAGGATTTGCTTCAAAGAAAAACTGTGATGATTATTGGTAAAAGATGAAAAACCATAATGAGTGATAGGAAGAGGCTTACTATCTCCGACAATGACCTGATCAAAGCCAGCATAAGGATGAAGTTGCTGAATTAAAGACGGATCACAGGTCATGTGCGAGGTTGCTCCAGAATCAGGAATACATTAGGCATGCATATGAGTAGGAATAAGTGGTGGTTGAGTGGATTGTTGATGCAAACCTGCAAATTGTGAGGTCTGTCCACCATAGTTTGAAGGAGTGTAACGATATTTGCATCTCTGCGCAGAATGCCCTTGTTTCTTACAAATTTGGCACGTACCTTTATATTTATTATGTGATGAAGTTTGATTGTTTGAGGACTTGGGAGCAGTAGTAAACGATTTATAGTTTGTTGAATAGGACGTTGTATGAGGCATGGCAGGAGGTTGTGATGAGGAAAGAAAATTGGTGGAACCACCTGATGGAAATTTGGAATTGAAGTTGACTTGTTGTTGAGAAAATAAGGCACTGTACAGAAAGTGAGCATCAGAAGTGACATGATCACTATCATTTGAAATAACACGTTGTTCATGAGTGAGGAATTTTGCGCGTAATTGTGCAAAGATAGGTGGGGAAGCCATATTTTCTATAGAAGTAATAAATGGACGATAAGTCTTAGGAAGGCCTTCCAAAGTTAGGAGGACAAGATTAGCATCAGTAACAGGATCATTAATTGCAGCCAAAGACGAAGACAAGAAATGAATTTGTTGGAGATATTCTGTGATAGAGAGAGAGTGTTTTTTGAGAGAACGGAGCTGAGAACGAAGAAGGGACCGACGTGCAGTAGACTGTTGTAGATAAGATTCTTCCAGCGATTTCCATAAAGCACTGGCATTATCAAAACCAAGAGCCTAATGGACTAGTGACTCAGATAGAGTAGCATTGATGCATGCAAGGACGAAACGATTGAAGCAACTCCATTCGGAAAAGGATACATGAGAGGTGGTGGGATCAGTCAATTTTTCTGGATTGGGAAGACACCTGTCGACATATTTGAACAGGCCAGTGAAATTAAGAAAATGGCAGATCTGGGTATTCCAAGTGAGATAATTTGTATTGTCCAGATTGATTATAACAAATGTTTTAATGTTGTACGTAGGAAGAGAAAATGAAGAGGTAGATGAAGTGGACGAAGTAGCTGGAGTAGATTGAGTAGCCATGGAGGATTTGTAGGATCGAGAAAAAGAGGAAAAAATATTGACTGAGGTCAGGAGACTAAGCTGATACCATGTAAACAGAAAGACTTTTTGTGTGTTTCACTATATTGAAAATCCATACAACCATGTTATATTTATATACATGAGTTCCAACAATCAAGCAATCAGTTGAAGGAAAATCGGTATCTACTGATAACAACATATAAAGTTTAAAATTCAAAATTACGACGACTAAGTCAAAAGCTAACATTGCTAACAATTACTTATTACTATTAATATATAACCTAAACCTTCAATTAATCCAAAACCGAGATACATATCAATAAATTAAATTCCAATATCACCAATGAACCATCAAAATGAGCATAGAAACAACAAAGTGAACCAAACCCAGAAAATATAATACAAAAAGAAAATCCATAAATAATCAGCATCAAAGAAACCAACGTTACTACAAAATAAGAAATGGATAGGAATTAAATGATACAAAAACAACAACAAAAAAAAGAAGGGAAAATCACGTGATAAGACCAACCAAGCTTGTTAGAACGGCCTTGCACTCCAAATAAGAAAGATGCAGCAACGCTAGACGATGGAGAAGTTGTCGTGAGGGGTTGCATTGCGTGAGACGTGAGATGTTGCCGCCTAGGTTTGTTATGCGTGAGAGAGATAGATGAGTTTTTTTTTTGTCGTAGAGAGAAAGAAAGAGTTTAGAGAGAACGTTGGTTCAAATAGAGAGAAGAAGGCTTTTTGGACATTTTCTACAGAATGGTAGACATGTAATTTAAATTATTGGTTGATTTCAACAGTAAAAAAATATTGAAGGTTAGTTTTCTCATTGCATTTTAGACATAAATTAATTAGAAAAAACGAAGTGAACATCAGCCATTGATGTTCACCCCCTCAACATCAACGACTATGGTCAGCCTGGACTGTTGTCAGTCCAGACTGACCAAAGAGTGACCCCCTATAAATTGAAGGGTCATTCCTCATACTTCAGCGTTGTCCCAAATCGCAGAGAGAAAAACATAATTTCTCCTAGTAGTTTCTCTTTGTTCTTGTCGTTGTTAGCTTGTGAGTGAGAGTTAGTTTCTACTAATATTTGAGAGAGTAAAATTATTCTCTCTTTATATTAGAGATAAGGTTGTTGTAAAATACTCTTACATCATAGTGAAATCCTCATTACTTGCTCTTGGTTTTTCCCTCGATTTGTTTGAGGGGTTTTCACGTAAATCTGGTGTCTTAATTATCTCAATTTTACATTATTCTCATTCATATTTTAACTACGAGATACTGCTTGTACCCGACCATTTCGTTGCGTTGATACCCAACAACATACACTTAGATAGCGATTGGTATACTGGAATAGGGTTGGGAATGGAATGACATTCTCAACTCTTTTCAATTCTCATGCTTGGTATGAAGGAATAAACTTGAAAATTCTATTTCCAAGGTAATGTCATTCCCGCGTACATGAGATTAGTTATTATAAAGCAAACACATGGGATTAGCTCATTCCCATGTGTTTGAGTTTAAACTTATTTCTCAAATGACTAACATATCCCATAAAAAATCTGTGAGTAATTCCCGTTCTCCACAAATCTAGGATGAACAGGAGCGCGCATGGGTGAAAGACGCGAAGTTGGGCAGGTATTGAAGTAACCTTTTAAGTAACGAGGTGGGGCGTGGGTATAGATCTCCCCGGCCCGTTGTCATCTATAAGATGATGATTGGTATGCTAGAATAGGTTGATAATCAAATAATATCCCCATAAGTGTTCTAATTCCAATGTTTTGTATAAAACAACGAACTTGAGAATCTCATTCCTTAGGTAGTAATGCGATTCTCCTGAATTTGAGATTAGTCATTCAAAACAAAACACATAGAATAACCCATTCTTTTATTTTTGGGAATGAACTTATTTGTCAAATAATTAAAATACCCTTTCAAAATATAACATGTATATATAACAATAAAAGTCAATCATTATTATTATTATTTAAATGACCAAAATGTCCTTTTAGAACATGACATGCATATAATAACAAAAGATGGACAATTTTTATCATAATTATTATTCTTTATTAATATCATTATTATTTTTATCAAATGACCAAATGTATATAATAACAAAACGAAAATTCTATCATTTATTTTCAGGCCTTGAATACGAAAACACATACATATGGCAAATTAAGTAATATAGCAGGAGCTCCATCATTCTTCATTGCAAGTAGATCTAGTCATAACGAACAAACAGTGCCAATAATTCTATATAGCCTGGACATTTTTGGCGGCTTCATCTCCTTTTGCAGCATCATCTGCCTCTGCTAGACGATCAAAGAAAGCATCGCAGTACAATATCTTCTTCTCATTCAGACCACGCACAGCCACAGGGCCATGAGCACGATACTTCTGATCTTCTATCATTTCAGCAGATAGCCCCCATGCTTTCAGCTTTTCTTCATTGTGATTTATTGCTAAGCTGTATTCTCCATTGTATCCTAATTGCATCACTCTGTACTCGGCATTTTTGGGGCTCTTTAGCTGCTCAAATTGCTCAACTGTCCACTTGAACCACCTCATGAGAAAGATACGAATAGACAGCCCATGCGATACAATTATGAGATTCAGGTCTCCACTATGGGGAGGAAATCTGTTCATGTCTATGTCCCTCCAGAGTGATTCAAGGAAACCTGGATTTACAATTCTAACAAAGTTTATGCATATCGAAAAAGCAAAATAATTATTGTAGAATGAACATCTAATTCACCAAAAACATTTTAGCTATTTATCTAAAATGACAAAAAGTTGATTGTCTCTATTTATCAATTAGTTGTCAATAGAAGGTTTTACCATGTTCTTGTCCGATTCCATGGTTTGTCTCCAATCAAATCTTTAATGATGTCTATGTATTATTGCTTGAGAAGCAGAGAGAGAATATGAAAGGACAAATTGGAAAACAATATCTTCGTATGAGTTAATTCATAATCTCTCAGAAAGGCCAAGATATGTAATATCCAGTTTACATTAACTATTAGTAGATCTCATTGCTTTCAGCTGTATTTTTATTTTATTTCCAGATAGCATATAATCTCCTATATAAAGACTTTTATCCGAAAACTTACTTGAAACTCTATCGTAAACATCAGCACCAGATTCTCCTTCAGGGAACCTGAAGAAAAACCTGCCATACCTCTTTCTTGTCTCCTTGAGCTCCTTCATTTTCTCATAATCCTGGAAATTCCCAAAATCCTGTTCTCTAACCCTGCATTCTTCTCTCACTCCGATCACTCTATTTTCGGGAAATGCTTCGCCAACCCCTTTAAGCGTTGCGCGCGTACGCTCATATGGGGATACGTAGAAGTAGACATTCCAGTCGCTGGACTTGCCTTTCTCAGAGACAACGTCCTGGATTTCTTTTCCAGCTTTCTTTGCCTGGTCCATGCCTGTTTCTGTTAACTCGATTTTGTGATCTGGTATGTTGCCATAAACTTTTTCATCTATGTTCGCTTGGCTCTCGCCATGGCGAACCAGGATGATGCGCTTCGGGAGGATCAGGCTCTTAATTAGCTGTTCCAATACTCCAGGATTGTTGATGGTGGTTGTGGTGTTTGCCATTGCGTTTGTGTGACAACAGAAAGAGGATGGACTGGTTCAATATATAGAATGCAGGTTGTGTGAGGCCATGCCAAGGAGCATGTATATATACTACAACTAGTCGGTATAGTCAGGTAAAAAACCGATCATATTGAAATTTACAGTGGCGAAATCAGGCACCCAAGCTCAGAGTATGCACTCGTGTAATGAGAAAGATCAAGTTGTGCATTCATACAAGATAGTGTCCAATATAATAATTTTAAAAAAAAAAAAAAACCAAAAATTAAAGAATTTTTTCTTTTCAAGTTGAGGGTGTGCTTGTGCACACATTTTTTTGCACATAAGTCCGCCCTGAAAATAGAAAATTTCGGAAATAATGGATATGGTACTATTCCTAATATGTTCATACTTTGAGTTTAATCAACTTACTCAAATTATGTTAAATCCGTCTTGTCAATAGTAAAAAACTTGAGTCATCATAAATTGAATACAAGTTATTTACAAAATGTGGAACATAGGATGCCTTATATTGGTGTAAGATAAGAGTGTAGTTTATACGTTAATGTTATGCCTTTTAAGGTAATAACTCTGGTATTAACTACACTAGTGTGAGAAACGATAAAAGCATGGTTTATAAATTAGTGTTATTACTTTAACCGATAACTCTAAAATTAACTACATTCGGGTCAAAAATAAAAAAAATGTGTTTTGTAAGTTTAGTGTTATCACTTTAAGTAATAATTCTGAGATTAACTACACTAGTATAAGAAATTATAAGAATATAGTTTATAATTAGCGTTGTTGTATTAACTAATAACTCTGGAATTACTTAATTTGAGACAATAAATTTGAAATTTAAAACAATTATTTTTAAAATTACGATACTAATCTCGCTTACAAAATTAAAATTGTCAACGTGAGGCATGATATATAGTTGGAACTGAATTTCGGAAGAAAAAGCTGGTTGCCAGGTCATGTTATCTTCTTTTCCTTTCTAAAGTTATTCTTTTCTTTGTCTGATTTTTATTCTGTAGGCTCGATTCTCTTTGACAATAAATCGCTAGTTTGGTATATACAATTAGATAAAATTGTTAAGAAGTAACGGGTGTTATTAAAAGTTTTAAATTCAAATTACGGTATCCACCACCAATATAAAAATTTAAAGAAACCTCTTGTTTGGTGAAGCTAATTATGGTGAACTGAAATAAGAATTGAACCTTGTGCAAAGCCCCCAGAGAATCTTTGGACGCGGCTCTTATATATTAAGCCCCAGGTTTTTTAATAGAGCAGATACCGTCAATGATATGCTATAGAATTTCAAAATGCAATAATATAATAGACTGAACAGATTAGTAAAAATCACGTGTTGTTTTATATTTTTTAGGTGTCGTTAGATGTACGATGAGCTCATGATTCTTTTCCTTCTTCTTCTTCTTCCTTTATTAGTGTTATTTTTAATTAACACGCGGATTCTCTCAGAATAATGTGTGGTTATGGATAAGCATGTCGAACTTTTAAAAATTGGGTGAATAAGTAAATATTTTAAGTTCGAATTTATATTTTTCAATTACTAATATTGTCAATCATAATTAATTTGATCTAATAGTACGATTCTTATTTTAGATATGAGAGATACATATTTTATTAACTAATCTACAATCAGAAAAATCTAAAGACACTAGTGACTTGAGCGAAGAAAGAATCCCTTTGTCGTGATATTTGCTAATTGGTCAACCTTCGACATAGAGAGCACCTGAAGTCGGTTGGAAGCAACTTTTTCCCGAACAAAAAGAACGTCAATCTCAATGTACTTAATTCAATGTAACATCTTAAGTAATATAAATAACTTAAACATCTCTTTTATATATATATATATATATAATCTCAAAGCAGATCTAGTTTAATCTTATTTAAAGTGAATTCTCACTCTCTGCGGTGATTTGCACGAATATCAATTTAGATTTAAATCTAAATCTAACAACCATATTCAAAACTCAATGTGTCACATGGCACAACCTGATTTATTTGTGGACTAATTGCACCAAAATCAAGAAATCTGATAATCTCTACCCTTTTTTAGTCTGAATATCTGCCTACTGTTGACCTTCAAAAAAAAAAAATCTTCACAAATCTCATGATCATTTAATTAGTAATCTTAGCTATATGTGCATACTCCACAACCCAACTTGAGATTTGATCTTTGACCTTTGACCAAAAAAAAAAACTTGAGATTTGATCTACAGACACGGAACATTTAGGACAGACAAATATTTTAGAATATGTCGAATCAACAATGGAACATGGTAAATAAGTTTACTAATATATAAACATCATAACCAGGTCACAACACTTAGGAGCATACTTGAAATTATTCATACGTAACAATACTTTCAAAAAATTAAAAAATCATAATGGATGAAAATAAAATAAAATTTACCAATATATAAGTATCATAACTGTGTCATCTAATAATAAGATATCAAAATTAATAAATAAACTAACAAACAAAATGCCACAAATTGATAATAATTGCAATACAAGTTAATAAACAAAATGCCATCAATTAATAATAATAGAACTTGACCAAAAATAATAATAATAATAATAATAATAATAATAATAGAACAAATTAATAAATAAACTAGTAAACAAAATACAATAAATCAATAATAACAAAATAACTTAATAAATAAATTAATAAGCAATACACAACAAATCAATAAAGTAAGGAAATAAATTAATAGATAAAATACCAAAAAGTTTTTTTTTTACCCCCCACCCCAACCTAGACCCACCCCTATGATTGAAACCCTGGCCAGAACTTACACGTAGGTGTATTCTATTTTATTGCTAACGGAGTTGAGCGCAATGATTCAACAAGTCAAACAGAAAGCCAAGCTTACATTTGTTATTTAACAAGTTGGATCTTACAAGTAAAAAATGAAAAGAAAAATTCACATCTCTCAACAAAGTATACAGGAAAAAAGAAGTAAATACAATGGCTTGTATTCATTAATCTTGATCGGTCGACAAGTTAAAATTTAGAGATATGAACAAAGAATCAAAAGAATCTGTGGACTAGCCATCACTTACAACTGCTATACCTTTGCCTTCTTTTGTGTTATATTCTCCTTTCTGTAACGTAAGTTGGCTTTCACCATCTTCTTCGCCACTGTCATCTGAGTCGGCTAGTTGGTCGAAGAAAGCATCAAGATACCAAGAACATTTCTCATTCCAGTCACCCCTGTTAGCTTGGGCTCGCCACTTCTGGTCAGCGATCATTTCAGGTGATAGTCCCCACGCTAGCATCTCCTCCTCAGTATGGTGGACTGCTAGGCTGTATTCTCCACCTTGACCTAACTGCATTACGCGAAACTCACAATTCCCCAAGTTGTTTAGGTACTCAAATTGTTCCACCGTCCATTTAAACCACTTCATGAGAAAGACACGAGTAGCTAGCCCATGAGAAATAATTATAAGATTTAGATCATCACCACCAGCGCGGTTAAGTCTGTTCATGTCTATGTCCCTCCATAAAGATTCAAGAAAACCTGCGTACATAAGTCTTCACTTCAGCTTATGTATGTTTGCATTCAACATTGAAAAAAAACTGCACAAACCCACATCTTTTCACCAAAGACGCTATTTGAGATGAAGTCAGAAAATGCACAAACTCGCATCTATATCATTGATCATACAATGAGGCACTTCACTTCAGTAATGTTTGTTCTTTGCTTTGCAAGACATATAACAAAGGGTCTACATGTACATAGTGGAGAGTGAGAGGAATACGGGCACCTTATTACTTCACTATTGGGATGATGTAAATAAATTGACGATTAGTTAAGAGTTTCAAACAAAAAAATGGCCGTCTCATGAAGGAAACAGAAAAAAGGTTTCCAACAAGCCACGATTAGCTCCAATTGGAATATTTACAGAAAGAGAAGGAAACATTTGTTATTGAGAAAGCGGCTATCTCATCAAAAAAACCTTAAGACTGGCTATCTCAAACAATAGTTAACACATATGGCACCAAGTTTATGGTTTCATATTCCCCCACGCAATTATGAGCAAGCACAATACCCCTGGTTACTTAAGTCAATTTCTGGAAACAATCATGAAATGATAACAGCACACAGGATGAAAATATGAAAATTAGAAGCAGAGAGAAGAAAAAACAGAGACAACAACATGCCAGGAAATTCCAGAAAGAGGAGAAGATAACTATTCTGAAATCATTATCAAACCAAAACAAATTCATGAGGGAAAAAGGGGTTAAAATGGATGTACCAGAAGAAAGAAGGACTGAAAAGGTTAGGTAGGAGAGAGAGACATATATATATGGGTAAATTTCACACTTAGTCCCCATTGTTTGCTATTTTTTTCAAGTTGATCCTTAATGTTTTAAAAGATTCATAGAGGTCCCTAATGTTTATAAAGTGATTCAAAATGGTCTCTATCATTTAAAACTAGCCAATTTAGTCCCTATTGTTTTCCATAAAATTTTATTTAGTCCCCAAATAGGGCTAACATGCATGGATTGAATTGAATTTTTTTAGGAAACAATAGGGATTAAATTGAATTTTTTGAAAAACAATAGGGACCAAATTGGCTAAGTTTGAACAATAGGGACCATTTTGAATAACTTTTGTAAACATTAGGGACCTCTATGAATTTTTTAAAACATTAAGGACTATTGAAAAAATATTTAAACAATAGGGACTAAGTGTGAAATTTACCCTATATATATATATATATATATATATATATATATATATATATATATATATGTGAAAACAACTAGATGGATAGGGTGAAGAGAGTTCATTAATGGCCTACCGTTGAGGGAAAAATGTAATTTCATTTAACAATCATGGCCATTCACATTTTCTCTATATGCAATGCATAAAGTAGTGACCTTAAGCAATAATTTTCCTACTAAAGTGTTTAACAAAAGCCAAACTTCACTTCTCAAATGCTGAATCTCAATTTGGGAGCTAGGAAAAGCAAAGACAATTCTTTCTCCATGATATAGTCTCAAATGAAAATACGAGATGTAAGAGCAGGTCCAACAAGCTCTCTACTTTGGCTTTTTAGCCAAAGAAGAGAGTCAAGCTCCAAAAAACATACTCCAACAAACTAGCTGTTTCATCTTGCCAAATTGAATAACTCGCCAAATGCTTTCACTTGCTCGCTGGTTGTAGCGAGTGAATCATGCTCGCCAAATGCTTTCCACGATACTACAAAACAAGCATGTCCACAAGACGACGACGACTACTACTGATGACAAAAGACAACATAGCACCCTTTTTTTTCAGTTTGATCAAAACATAGCACCTTGAAGAGAATATGAATGAATGTCATACCTGCAATTGAGGAAGTCAATATCTTCAAGGAAGATATTGTTCTTCAATTCATAATGAAATATCAATTAATTTTATTTTTAGTCAAATATAGTATGAATTGGAAAAATAAAAATAATAACATTTAACAACTTAAATTATATTAACATTACAATTTTTCTTAGAACATAATCGTTAATAATTAAAAATAAAAGATAAAAAAAGACGTTATTAAATAAGTTTAGATAAAATATGAAAAGTTATTGGAGTGAAATTAAATAGAGAGTGTTGTTGGAGTAAAACTGAAATAGAGAGTCTGTAAAAATAGAGAATTGCTAATTTGACTCTCTATTATGGAGAAAAAATAGAGAAGCTATTGGACCTACCCTAATGTGTCTTCATTTTAGTATAGTAGAAGTGGACTTTTAAATATATGGATCAGTTTGTTTAGGAAGAACAGAAGGCCAAGCCATATCAATTTTTCTTCTCATTTTCAACCATCTCATATCCCATTTCTCTCACAAAATTTAATATTTTATCAAGAGCATATGCACGTCAAAAATTAAACTCTTACTAATTCAATTCTAACCCTAAGGCAGTTAGCCCGTCCTTAAAGTGAAATCTAGAATACTACATATGAAAGACAAATTTATTAAACTTCAAATGTCAGTGCAGTCATAAATTTTTATCAACATGCCTAGTTTACTAAATGGCTGAACCATTGAATCACCAAAGCTAGATTAGGAATATTGTAGCCACTAGCCGGAATAAGTTCTCATCTATTAATCCCCTAAGCTAGATTAATGTGCCTTTACATCTTATCATCACTGAAGATCCATAAAATTAGACTAGGGAAGTCCTGAAACTTTTAATAATATCAAAGGAACAGAGCTAGATGTCAGTTCAAGCAAAACATGAATCAAGAACTAAAATAAGATGGCCCTAGCTAAATAGGACTACAAATACAACCTAAGGGAGTCAATGACTGATACAGGGCCTACCCTAGCTAAAAACAGTAGCATTAGACTTTTTCTATCATGTTATCTTTGAAAGTGATACAAGAGACATTGACGCTTGGCACTTCTTCAATTAAAAATGATAAAAAAGAGATTCAGTTAACATAGTCCGACATCAGGTTATTGTCATATGTAGCATTAAAGAACTCAAATCTTACTTCATGCAATATGGACATGGTTAGAGTAAGTGTAACTGCATAATTCCTTCGGATAAGTAATGTACACCATTTTACCGGTGTATTAATCTCCTTCAGGGTAGTAACTTCACTCCAGAAAGAGTAAAAGAAAAAGATAATTAGCAACTCTATACAAATTCCCTAGTAAGATTCAGTCGTTTCCCACCTTTCACCAACTGAAGACTAACTAAGCCATAAAGCATTGCCATCTTCCTTCTAATAAAATGAGAAAATGCATCTAATCAGCATATACCCATTCACAAAGTTAACTAATACGTATAGGTCAACAACTAGATAGTATCTCTAAATCTCTATAATCCATACAAGCACATGTCCCCTAAAAGATTATGAATAACATGTAAAATATTTCCTCTTCCAAATAATTAACTTTTAACATGTACAACAACTAATATGCATACCTTGACATTTTTGACAAATTGTCTTCCATAAAACTCATTGTCAACGGAAGCCAAATGTTTTATAATATTTCCTCTTCCAGATAATGACTTTTAAATGCAATATACACATAGAACCTGGTATTTTTCAGTGAACAATTGTATGCATGAAAGTCTTATCTTCGTTCTGACCATGTCCTTTTATTTTATGTTTAACAGCTACAAATACATAAACTGATTGCACCCCATTGTTGACCTTTGAATAATTCAAAGTTATTATATAATTAACCATACAGCACCTGACAAAATCAAAATATATTCTATTTATTCCATCATTTATCTTATTCAATAAATAGAAAAATGCCTAAACCTCTCAAATCTTTTTATAATTTTATTCTAAAATTACTAGCACTAAAAACCAAACGTTGAAACACACACGAGTCTCACAACAGATAACCAGGTCTAGGAGGTTGCTGTGAGTTTGTTTTACAGACTTAAAACCGGAGACTAAGTATTCAACAAGTATTACAAAACCAAACAATCAACGGGATCTGGAAAGATAATGTACCCAACCTTCTCCTATTATGAAAGAGTTTATTTTCAAGATTTGAACCAGATACCAAGTGTTCAATGCATATTGCTATTGAAGACGATAAAATAAATATTATAAACTCTTCTTTTAACAACTTCAAGTTTTAGATAAGGTGTATGGTATTAGAGGTCAAGTTACCAGATTACCGAAAGGTCAAAAAGTTTAAGCCTCACAGCCACCCATTTAAAAAATTAAAACTATCTATGTACAATGACTCCCGGCCGCACGTGCTTTGCATGTCAAAGACAATAAATAAATATAATAAATTCCTCCCGAATAATTTAACAAACAATAAGAAACAATTACAAAAACAAAGAATAAACGAATAATAGGAAACAATTAGCAAAACGAGACTTAAGTTTACAATTAGCGTGTTTTAAGAAATAACTAACAAAACAAAGACTTTGAAGAATACTCATCTCTACCAGCTTAAACTAAGCGTTTAGATTTAGTAGTAACTTAATATAGTATCACCATTGGTCAAAATTTAAGTCTCGTGGCCACTCATTTAAAAACCTTTAAACATCCACGTATAAGGTTCAAAAATAATAAAACTCGGCTGCACGTGCAGGATGTGTTGAAGAGCATAAATAAATAAATATAATAAATTTATCACGAACAATTCAAAACAACAATGAAAACAAAGAATTAATGAACATTAAGAAACATTACAAAAACAGAGAATCAACGAATAATAGGAAATAATTAACAAAATTAACAAAACAAGATTTCGAAGAATATTTACTTGAAACACGGTCAAAGACGTCGGCGGCCGACTCGCCTTCCGGGAACCGGTAAAAAAACCGGCCAAACCGCTCCCTTTGTTCCTTGATGATCTTCATCCTCTCCGCCACCTGAAAATTCCCAAAATCCTGCTCCCTAATCCTACACTCTTCGCGAACGCCGATCAATCTCTGTCGAGGGAAAGCGCGGCCGATCTCGCGGAGCGTGGAGCGCGTGCGCTCGTAAGGCGAGACGTAGAAGTACGCCTTCCAATTACGCGAATGATCCGACGACGATATGACTTGAACGATTCTCGTACCGGCTTGCATGGCTTGTCGGATGCCTAGTGGGGTTAGAGGCATTTTATGATCTGGGATGTTGGAGTAGGATTTCTCGTCCTTGTTGCCTTGGCTCTCGCCATGGCGTACTAAGATTATGCGTTTTGGTAGAAATTTTTGTTGTTGTTGTTGTTGTTGTTGTTGCTGCTGTTGGCTCTGGCCGTTGCCGGGTATCATTTCTGTGCGTGTGTGCGTGTTATTTTGGTCGGGGAAAGCACGATGTGCGCCGAAACTTAGTCGATATCTATTTGAATGGTATAATAGTGGGGGGTTTTGAATTTTTTAATGTTTTTGACAAAAAAAAAAAAAAAAAATTGAATGTTGGACAAACCACTTATTGGTAGATTGATCAATAGGTTTTAACAAAAAAAAAAAAAAAAAGAAGATTGATCAATAGGTGACTTCGGAATGGCAAGTCAAAGTACAATATCTCAAGCACGCCCTCCTTATTTTTTTATTTATCATGTATGATTTCTTATTTTAATTTCACTTTAATAATTTAAAAATATTTTTATTTTGTTCTAATATCACTATCTATTTCATAGACCTTCTATTTCATTTCACTCTAACATCACTTTTTATTTTAACTAACAAATTATTTTAATATTTTTTAGTTATTAATAATTATGTTCCAACAATAAGTGATAATATTGATATTGTAATGTTATTTTTTATTTAATTTTTTAAGAGTCAAAGCTTTTTCAATAATTGTATTATATTTTGGAATTTTTTAAATAATTTTTGAATTTATTTTATTCTTTTAATTATACTTTTTTATTAATTTAAATTATTTAGTATTAATATGGCTCTCTAAAATAGAGAGTCCCCTCTAGGAAACATGTTGGAGTCGAAAGCAAAAAGCATGTTTTCACTCCCCGCCCCATTTGAGCCCTGGGAGCTTAATTATTGTTAATACAGATTTGAGTGCTTTTAACTGGATATTTAATGACAAAAAAAAAACTGGATATTTAAATTCATTGACATTATAGACCAATTTACTAAAGTAAAATATATTGACGTGTATTAAAATAGTTGGATTTGAAGCTTAGACCATAAAAATATAATATCTCGTCCTACACGTTGGTTGGTAAATTTTATAAAATTATTGATTGATTTATGAAGATTTAATTATCTATTATTGCTAATACAAATTTTAATATTTTGAACTAAATAATTTTGATCAAAAAAAAAGAACTAAATAATTAACCTCGTTGATATTATGAACAAATTAACTAAATTCAATTTATTAATATGTTATAAATTTTCTTTTTTAAAAGAGATTTGTTTTAAAACTTTCATATTTAAAACGAAAATTACTAATAATGGGGAACGGTTATCTGGGTGACTAGGATTACTTTTTGGTGGGTAAAGCAAAAGGGGTATGATGAACATAGAAAATTTGCGCGTTCTTTTGTTTGCTGGATTCAACCTTAGCTTGGCTGTGATCTTCTAGATGGATCAAGTAAGTGGGTTGGCCGCTAAAGGGATTTGAATTGTAATTACGCGCTATTGGGCATTTGAAGGGCAGTAGGTGAGCCCATTCAATGAAGAAAAAGAAATCAATTATTATTTTTATCATGTCATTCATAATTATTAAAAATAATTATAGATCCATCTTAAAGTTCAACAAATTAGAAAAAAAGGTATTTTCTTTCTTAATATTTTGTCATGGTTGGAGCTCGGCTACAATTTTTTTATTGAATAAATTACTCTAGACCTTCCTGTGATTTATTAAAAGTGCGTACGACTTCTTTGTAGTTTCAAAACTCCCTCCAAACCCTCTTGTGGTCTCTTAACCCAATGCATACGAACCTCCTTCATTAAATATTCCGTTACTTTTAACTGAATGTGTAATACACTTGCAATTATTGCAACTTGAATTAGTTTTTAATAATTTTGTCAATAAAATAAGTGTATTTATTGACCAAAATACCCTTTTTCACAAAACAAAAAAAAAATTAAAATTAAAAAATGTCATCTTCCCCAACAACCCTCCCACCACCCAACCCGTCAGCCCCCTGCCCCTCCCCACATTCCCCGTCAGCCACCACATCCCCACCCTCGACCTCATCAGACCAATATCCACCACATTGCCGCCAGTATCCACTACAACTCTGTCCCATTACCACCCTCTACTCCACCCACCATCCTCTCCCACCACCTTTAGATTTCTCCATCCCTATCACAAATACATTGCCAAATGCCACATAACATTACCATTGTTAATGGCTTTAAAAATAAGAACTGCAATTGACTTTTAACTATAAGCAATACAATCGACTTGGATGAAACGTTTACATTCCGTTATGTATAATGTTGTCTTCTTCTCTTTCTTTTTTTATTTATTTAATTTATCTAACATACAATAAATAGGGGTATAAACAAAAGGGATTCTTTTTTGGCTAATTAAAAATAGGGGCATAACAGTCTTTTATCATACTCTGTTACTAATTTTGACAAAAACATGGGTTGGGGTCCGTATGCAATGCAACACCGACCACAGGAGGGTCTCACGGAGGTTTTGAAACCACAGGGGTATCGTACACATTTTCGGCAAACTATAGAGGGTCTGGAGCAATTTACACTTTTTTATTTCCTAACCGCAAGAAATAAGTGGCGTCGTTGATACCATCACTATCTCTTCTTTTACCCCTCAACATTAGGGTGTTGGGCTTACTGAGTTTAGAAAATTTACCATGTAGATAACCCCATATGATTCTTTACCATATAGTTCATATAATATCCCACATCAGTAAAATATAGTATTTGTGAATGGTTTATAAGTAGATGTTATGAGTATAAAGAATAACTTGGATTAACCATGTTGGGCCAGTAGAAAATAGAAAATCCAATAGTTATTTCTTATACCTACAACACCAGTCTCGCTTGTGGGTGCGGAGTTCTGAGCTCCCTAACAGAATGGTATTTAGAGCAGGTTACTACTAACCGATGCGAGAACTAAGTGTTATGTGAGACAAAGTGTTATACCAAGGAGACAGTGGGAGTCACATCTTGAACTCGTAGGAGCTACCTCTAAAATCATTCACCGGCTAATAGGTCTTGGGTGTGTGTGCACCTGATAAGGACGCCAGGTCCTTAATGAGGAACTTGGGTTAACCATTTTGGACCAGTATAAAAGAGAGTCCAAGTAGTTATTTCTTATGCTTACAATACCAGTCTCATAATTTTGGACCAGTAGAAAAGAAGGTTCAAGTAGTTATTTTTTATTCTTACAATACCAGTCTCACCTGTGAGTTTGGGGTTCAAGACTCGGGACGTGACATTTCATTTGAATGGCAATTCATGGACAAGTTTATGAGTTATGTTTCCCATTTCCAATCAAGTTTTTCACTTGCAAAAAGCTTATTGAAACCTAAAAGGTGCACGTAATATAAACATAGGAGTTTAAGAGTGTATCAAGAAATGGTCATCTAATTGCCCAACCCACACCATAAGCATAAGATAGTATGTTAACACTAATTCTCACAAGACCAAGAGAAAAATTGAAAAAGAAAATAAAAAATTACGATATATTGATGTATAAGTAAGTGCAATATATGGATAATTGCGATCTTTGGTGAAATTTTCAATTTGTACTCTTCACTCTTCTACAAAGAGATAAAGGGGTGAATATGAAAAACAACCCCACACTGCTGAAAATAGCAAGGGAATTCTAAAACTAATTTTACAAAAAAACAAATAGAATAGAATATGATATGTGGGTGACATTTATTTGAAGCAATGATTCATGTAAGACATACAGTTTATAATTTGTTAAAAAAAAATTTGTTTAAAAATATCAAAATATAAAACTACGTATAGTAATTTTTTTTTTTTTGTACGTATAGTAAATTGACTAACATTACAAATGTTTTCCTTACAATGTCCAGTTAAATAAAATTACACCCTTTAGATAGCTCCTCATTTTTGAAAGACTGCATTTCAATAAATTTAGTCATCAAAATTAAATAAAAGAATTAAAGGACACTCGTAATGTAATACCCTAAATTTTTAGTAGTTAAAATAAAATAAAAATATATGTAAGTGTTGTCCCTTAATTAAACCTAAGAGGGGGTAAATTAGGTTATATAGGCAATACTACTTTTTCGATTATGCAATATACTAGCAATGATCAATCAAAGACAATTTTAAACAAATATGCACTCTAGCAATATAAAGTGTAAGTGAGACAATATATCAAACACTTAGTGTGCATAAATTGATGCAAAGAGAGAGTTGAGAGAAAGAGATTACAAATCGCAATTTAGCATGGTTTGGTCCCCGCCTAAGTCCATGACCTAAGCTCTCCGCTTAGGATTTCAACAATCTTCACTATGGTGACTCTTCAAATGTTGGTAAGTCCACAAACCAACTACAATTGTAGTTCAAACTTTTACAATAGAAAAATCATTCTCAATACAAAGTTTTAACCCCAACACCTTTGACTAGGAAATCCTTCATTTCAAATTGTTTAACTCTCTATTTTGATGAGTGTTTGAGATTCACACTAAAAGCCCTCTTTTAGGGTAGATGAATACAATTAATGCTTTCTCACAATATTGCTCACAATTTATTGCTCAAGTATAGCTCAATGATGATTCAAATATTTTGATGATGAAAGACTTCAAGAGTTATTGCTTTGAATCAATGGTTTCAAAAATTGCAGTTGAGAGCACTTAATAGAGCTGAAAAAATGGTGTAATTAATGCTCCCAACGTTCACAAACGACTATATTTTGAATCAGCATTTTTGGCCCGACCTGTAGACCCCTGTTCACCGGTCGACCGGTCGAGAGACCCTCGTCCGGTGGACAGGTCTCGGGCGGACGACCCTTTGGCCGCCGGTCGACCGGTCACCATGGGGTCGTCCGGTGGGATCAAAACTGCCAGGGTTGGATTTTTTAAAAACGTTTCTTTTGAGCATGTTTTGTAAAACATTTTTCAAATATTTCAAAACAATATATGAAAATCATTGTTGAGCATATACCATTTGCAAGACCCAAAACCCCAGTCAAGTCCCAACCGGTACCCCTTATGACTTCCGTCTCCATCCTTATAACTCCATTTTCATTCTTCGATTCTTTACAACTTGAGGCTTGTAGAGATCTTGACAAAAAGACACTTAACCTTGATCATGTTGTGCTCTTCATTTTATCTTCGTGATTAAATCACTTGAGCTTGATCAACATCATTCTTCATGAACTTGCTTTTGAGCTTGTATAACATTGATATTCACAAAGTGCTTTGATCATCTCTTCAATCTTCATTCTTTAGGATAAGATCTTAGCTAGGAAGTTCACATCTTGAATCTTCAGAGATCTTGACCATTAGAGTACTTTGATCTTCTTGTTGGAGGATGCCTTTTGCTTGATCATTACTTTCCACGAGCATTACTCCAATCCTTATGAGCTTACTTAATATGTTGAATATCCTTCAAGTTTTGACTAATTCTCAAACAATAAACTCATTATAAGATATGATTAGTCAATAGATCAATTTCATAATCAAGATTTAGTTATCATCAAAATATAGGATTTAAAGCCTTTAAGCTAACAATTGTTTTCAGGATTAAGCGCTTACCACTGCACCAAAAGCTATAGCTTTTAGCCAAGGTGCAACTTTATTTTCTTATTATGACAGCGCAGAACCCCACATTTATCCGTGCTGCGGGTGGGCTTAAGGCGCTTTGCAATGCCACTGCATGGTCTCCTCGACTGCCAGCGCACCGGCAGGCTAGGTTGTTAAGCACCGACGAATCCCTAAGGGTGATCGCTGGCCTCCCTGGCCAACAATCTCTCCCCCAGCAACACCTGGGGGATTCAAACCTGCAACCTAGCTTTGATACCAGTTTTCAAGATCAAGCGCTTACCACTGCACCAAAAGCTATAGCTATTAGCCAAGGTACAACTTTATTTCCTTATTATGGCAGCGCAAAACCCCATATCTATCTATGCTGCGGGAGGGCTTGAGGCGCTTTGCAATGCCACTGCATGGTATCCCCGACCACCAGCACACCAGCAGGCTGGGCTGTTAAGCATCGACGAATCCCTAAGGGTGATTGCTGGCCTCCCTGGCCAACAGTAAGTGATAATAAATAGAAGAATATTTATTTAGTGGGTTTAATCTTAGAATTATTGTATTAGGGGGGTTACAACTATTCATATTCTACACATTATAGACATAATTGAGAGTTAGTGGATTGAGAGATAAAGAGTTGGGAGTTATGTTTTTTTTTTTTTTTTGGGTATTAGATTCACATAAGAAGGTGAAACGTAAAACTTTTGGTAAAATAAATACTTGATAATAATTGTTGGGTAGTTAAATAAGGTAATATTGTTGCTCTCCTCGTGTGCATAAAGTCTTTAGCTCTCTACACTAGTCTTGAAGAATCATATGTCTCACGAAAAAAAGAATGAAGGAAACAAACATGACCTAGTAGGATTTCATCCAAAGCTTGTAGGAATCTTTCTAATTGGTCTGTAACATGCTATGTAATGCCATTAGTTGGAGCATTTCTTGCTGGCTTGGAAGATACTGAACAATTGCTAGGTTGAACCATCTATGTTATTATGGTGTATACACTTTGAAAATCTCATATTTCAACTTGAAGATTTAGTTTCACATTAAATGTAAGTTTTCACAACTCTTCTAGCTTTTTGTTCTGGATAAATATTTATATTGTATATTAGTTTGGAATGAAAGCCTTTGTTTTATTATTCTACAAAATGAAAACTTTAATTATCAAGAATCTAACATTGGATTTTACTCAATAAATAGTTATTTCTATTCAAATAATTTGTACGAAAATAAATTTCTCAAAACCGATTTGAGAATCTATTTTTGATACTTTGATCTCATAGTTAATTACACGTATATTATTATTTTGTTATATAATTTTTCACGTTGGCATGACATGCATTAAATTTTGTGAAATCTTTGCCTTTGAAAATTAGTTTATGAAAATTGTTTAAGTAACTTTTACGCACAAGTCGACTATGATTGATCTTTGTTATGGGTCCCTTCAATGGGCTAACTTTTGTAATTTTGTATACGCTATGAGACGCGTTATTCGAAACTAGTTTTGACTTTGTCTTTGTAAATCTTTAGGCAGATACATGAATACCCAACTCTTTGTATGGCTACATGGTATGTAGCTTTTTGTAATCATAGTTGTTTGTTAATTTTTTGCATTTTTACTTAGTATGTATGCTTTGACAAATTTATTTTGGACTTAGTCATTATGATATTTCTTCTACAAATATTTTTTTTGCTAAAATACCTTTTTGAGTCATACCAACATGATATAAAGGTTGTAGAGTACTTACTGGGCTTTGTAACTCACTATTTGTTATGATTTCAGATGCAAAGATTACGGTTTCATGAGATCAAACAAGAATATTAGAGCATGAAGTTCGTGATTGATCGATGACATCATAGAATAGTATCACTTTAGCTTCGTCTTCATCTGTGTATTAGTTTAAGTATATGAATCTCTACCTTTATTTGGAAATGATATTTAGACTTTGAAGTTAGTTATTAAATGTTTGTTATTCTTATTTGGAGGTAACCACATCTGAAGTATTTGTAATAGTTTTGCAGCTCGTGGTAGTTGTTGAAAAGTAAGTTTGAGCCTTGCACTAGGAATGCGACATTGTCACATGCCTTATGCATGAATTTTTTATTTTGGGGCATGACACATAATCTCTATCGGCCTTGTGTTATACGCATGAATTAATCATGAATCCACGTGCATGTGCAACACACTTCTGACGAAGATATCGACTTTTTGGTTTGGGCTGGATTGCTCCATTCCTAGAGTGGTAGTTTGGGTTTGGTTGGGTTTTTGTCCAAGACACTCGGCTATCTTTTTATGTTTTTAATGGACTTGACTCAGTTTGTTGTGTAAGCCACTACTAGTGCTTTTTTCTAATTTGTTTTTGCATTTATAATATCTAGGCTTTTTTTATGATTGATTTTTTTTGGTTAAAATAATGAGACTATCCTCAATAGAGGCTTTAAATTGAGGGGTTTTAAAAATAAATTTAGAATCCTGTTGTTTTTTAGAGCCCCATTTAGAGACCCATATATTTTTTAAAATCTTTTAAAAAAATTATCCCCAGTGAGGGGCTTTAAATTTAAAGATCCATGGTGGGACCCGCAGCCCCTTCCATTTTTTTATTCAGCCAAAGTACTTTTTTTTTTAAGTTGTCAACTTTTTTTTTTGTTAAAGTTGTTAGTCAGATGTCAAATCTGATTTGTTGAAAAAACCTATGTGGTCAAATCTGATTTGGAAGAGACCCATGTGGGCTCTAAATTTTTTTGTCTTGTTTTTGGGGCTCAATTTTCTTCAACAAATTTGTTGAAGAAAATGGAGCCTAGTCTTTTTTTTTTTTTGGTTGAAATATGTTAACTTTGAAACAAAATATTGGATTTAGGGCTCTATATTGTCCATTGGTGTTAAATTTTTTCTTCAAAAGTTTTTATTTTTGCTAAAAAATAGTAATTATTGCATTATAGAGCCCTTGTTAAGGATGTCCTGAAACTATTTGAATCATCATTTCACCATAATTGATTTTGCTAATAATGTAATAACGTTATTAGGTATTCAAATTGTTTTTGATTTTAGACTTGTCTCGATTGTTTACATCTTTTTACGGCTCCATTTGTTTGCCGTAAAATATAAACCTGAAAAATACTTTCTTAATTTTTTAACGTTTGGAAGTACTAAAAAATTGTCAAAGAAAAATATTTAGTTAAAATGAATGATTCTTTTTTTTTCATCTCCTATTCCATTCCACCCCACCCCACCCTACTCCACTCGAAATATATGTGTTTGTGGGTTATACATATATACATATACACACATACATACATATAAGTGCGGGTTTATATATATATATATGTGTGTGTGTGTGTGTGTGTGTTTATATATAGAAAAAATGGCACATTTAGTCCTTATTATTTTTCTAAAATTTCAATTTCGTTCATATTGTTTAAAATTTCAAATTCGTCCCTATTGTTTCTAAAAAATATTTCAATTTGGATAAATTTCACACTTAGTCCCTATTGTTTACATACTTTTTCAATATAGTCCCTAATATTTTAAAAAATTCATAATAGTCCCTAATATTTACAAAAGTTATTCAAAATGGTCCCTATAGTCAATTTGGTCCTTATTGTCTTTCAAAAAATTCAATTAAATCCCTGCACGTGACCTTTATTTGAGGACTAAATTAAATTTTATAGGAAACAATAGAGACTAAATTGCTAGTTTTGAACAATAAGAACCATTTTGAATCACTTTGTAAATATTAGAGACTAATATTATTTTTTTAAAACATTAAGGATCAACTTGAAAGAAAGTGTAAACAATAGGGACTAAGTGTGAAATTTATCCTTTCAATTTCATCTCTATTATTTTTAAAAAGTTTCAATTTCATCGCTGTTATTTTTCTAAAATTTCAAATTCGTCCATATTGTTCAAAATTAGTCAATTTTGTCTCTATTATTTTCATATAAAATTCAAATAAGTCCTCAACGTTTAAAAAAAATGGAACAAAATTAAAATTCTCTATTATTTTATATAAAATTCAGACTAGTCCTCAATATTTTTTTAAAGAGTGACTAAATTATTATTTTTTAAATAATAGAGACTAAAATTAGCTAATTTTGAATAATAAAGATGAGTTTAAAATTTTTGGAAAATAATAGGGATTAAGTTGACTAATTTTGAACAATAAAAGTGAATTAAATTTTTGAAAACATAATAAAAAAATTGCACAAATGGTTCCTATTGATAGTAAGGATAAAATCAAACTTTTGGAAAACAATAAGGATAAAATTGAAATTTTGGGGGAAATCATAAAGATGAAATCAAAAAATTTTAATCAATAATAACAAAATTGAAACTTTTTAAAAAATATTAAGGATGAAATTGAAAAATTTCAAAACAATATGGATGAAATTAAAACTTTAGAGAAATAATAAAAACTAAATATGCTATTTTCTCTTCATATGTGTTCGTGTTTTATAAAAATATCCTATTAAAAAATACTTTTCTCATATAACATTTAAAAACTAGAAAATATTTTTTAAGTATGACAAAAACACCAAAAAAATATTTTATTTTTACTTGTAAACATTTTATACTATCAAAGTTATTTTATGACTAACAAACAAACGAATATAACACAATTTTTTTTTCCGAAAAAGAAAACCTGAAGAATGAATGGGGTCCACAAGTTTAAATCCCATAAAAGGTCTAAAATACCCCCACGAGAACTGGATCAAGTTCGTTTATACGAAACAGAGCTCCCATAAACACACCGCAGCTCACGCTGCTGCGCTCAACTCTGCAAAATCTCACAACAAACTCAAACCACTTTACCTCTCATCACATTCCTCAATTACACCCACATTCACTAAATACAATCATTCATGTATGCATATATACACCAACGCATACATTTGATTATTTATATTTACATTATTTTTTTAAAATTTTTTATGGAGAAGCAGAGCAGTCGATAATTCAATTTTCTAGACACATTTTTCCATTTTACAAATGGGTTTTGATTTTTCAACGAAAATTAGAAGAAAATTTCATTAATTGTTGAACATTTTCCATTTTCTGATTAATTCTTACTCTATATCACGTTCTCCTTTTTTTTTTTTTTTAATGTAAAAACAGAGCAGTCAATAATTTCTTTGCATTGTCAATTTTCTAGAGAAAGTTTTCCATTTTCCGAGAATGGGTTTTGATTTTTCAACCAAAAGTGGAAGAAAAGTTCATTAATCTTCGAATCTGTTTTTCGATTAATTTTTACTTTGAATCATGTTAAATGGATATAAACAGAGGAGGATATATATCGCTTTAATTTTCAATGTTTATATTGAAATTTTACTCTGTTTTTTCCTTCATAAAATTATATGATAATTAACTGAAATTATGAAAACCGCACTTGCAATTTCTTCTAAATATACCATTGTTTTCAAGTGATCATACTGAAGAGTGTAACTGCATTGATAAGAACAGAGTTTTCTTGAAAAAAAAAAAACTTGAAGTAATTAATGGTTAATATATATATTTTTTGGAAATGTTAATTATTTGAGTGGTTTTAGTGCAATTTATGTCACTACATATTTAGAGGGAACTCACAATGGGAAGGTTTCTCATTGGAATTTTACTGCCTTTGCTGCTTTTTGCTGGTACAAAAATGTTCAACTTCTTAATATTTTTGTTTTCTATTTTTAATTTATAAAATTGGTGATACATCAGCCTTCATAGTAATGTTTATTTGCTTACACTTTTGGATTTCATTCGGAAATTAATTTGATTATTAACATGGCTTTCAATTCGATGCTCCAAATTCTACGTAAACAAACACTATGTTACGGTAGTTTAGTGCATAATTTATTGTTACATGATATGTGTGTGTATAGCTCGGTATATAATTCAAACTAATTATAGGACGGAACCATAGGATTTATTAGTTTTCAATATAAGAAGCTAGGAACTGGCATGTGAAATCTTTGAACTTGCTTTGACTATTTTGATGTGGTCATAATTTGGATTCTTGTGAATTTTTGTTGATTAATGAACTCTTCCTTGTGTTAACTTTATATTGTGTTTGATTTGCTAAAGCCAGATGATGCCTTATCTATGATCGTATTATATTTTTGTCTAGGAAGGTTGTTCTTCCATATTTTCAGTTTGTGTAGTTCTAGGTTAAGAAAATAGGTGTAGTAGATGACTATGACGTGTTGAGTAAGACGTGCGATTTTTTTTTGGCTAATATAGTCTAATGTGGTGGACTTACTAAAGAGAAGGAAATTTTGGGCTTTCGTGGATATGAGTTGGAGAACTAAAGACAGAGAAAATCGTGTTCTTAAAAAAGTTTCTCTGCTTAGATAAGGAAAAAACAAAATAAAATGAGATAAACAGCTCGTTATAGTTTGTTTTTAATGTTTTCAATATATATACTTTCTCTACCAATGAAGTTAAATGACTTCAGAGAGACTTCCTTGTTTGTGTATAAGATTATATCAGAATGACCTTTCTTGAGATAAAGAAGAAGCTGACAATTCTATGAGTAGTAAGAAATCCGATTCATGCATTTCCTAGCTTCTGTAAGATAGCAATGAGAATTTGACAACTCTAAGACAGCGATAAGAATCTAGAAACTTCTTGAGGAATGACTAGGATCACCTATTTGTGCTGGCCTGTATGTGGGATACTACAAAACTGATAAGTTGAATGAAAAAGCAAATGTGCATATTACTCCGGCTAAAGAATTCCAAGCAGTGCCAAAACCCTTCTTGGCTTGATAGATCTACTATCCAGTGGGAGAAGAAAAGACGTGCAAATTTGTTATTTAATGCAGTATATTGGATGTCTGTGCCAGCAGTATAAAGGAAAACTAGAAGGAAACTACGTCCTATGTCTGAATCGTTTATGTTCCAAGCTCGCAATTATCTTAAATATTTCCTTCATCAGGTACTCAAAACTCTAAAATATTATTCTTTTCTCCACCCCTTCCTTGGTGCTTAGGATTTATTAACTTCTGATGATCAGCATGACTTCTCTGAAATACTATCGTGCAAAGTTACCTTTTTGTCCAAAGAGAAATGGACTTTGAAATCGACTGCTTCCATTTAGTATGATCTTACAGTTATCCCTTTATTCCCTTCTTTCATTGTAGCAATTTGTAGCCTGTTTCCTTATAATGATCAGTATGATTGACTTCCCTGACTCCCTTCTTTTTAAATTGTTTGCCTCATGCAGGTTCTTTACTCAATTGGAGTTTGTTATCCCTTGTTGATTTGCTAGCTTCACTTTTTATGTTATTGGCTACTCCAAGAAAAGGCAAGGCTCACACCACATTTCTTGTCTTTCCGCAGTTTGCCTTCATACATCTCTTCTATACTTTCATGCCCTTTTTATAAAGAGTGCCATTGGCAATAAAATTCTCAATCAACTCTGTCCTTCTGTTAAGCTTTTGATGTCCCTATTAGTTTAGTAGCTTTTCTGGCACTTTAAGCTAGAATCGATAAGCTTTGATGTTAAATCGCCAAAAGGGACAAAGCCTGAACCATAAAGGGGGAAAGAGGTGGACCAAATTTGTCTTTCCAACTTAGTTGTTATGAGTATATATAGCTACTAACATCTTAATCTTTAACAGGTTTACATTCTTGGAAGCGTGTCTTCATTTTATGGAACCTTATAATATTTTCTGCTATGGTCATTGTTTTGCATATTGTTTTCTCTATCATTGAGGCTGCTGAAGGGTCTCAGTGGGGTTTAGAGTATGCTTGGTGGGCAAAGCTATTTGGTTTTGCGAGGTATGCTATAGGTTTTTCTTTGTGCCCTTTTGATTCTCTCTTTATATTTGTTGAAGACAACAATAACTTAATATAAAAACCAACTCTCCAACAGTTTAAGCTTTTAGATGATGTGGTAATTAATATTGTATCATAGTCCAGTTAATAAAAGGTCCTAGGTTCATGTTTTGCTGCTTCCCATTTGAAAATAATATGTCCACGTGCAAGGCATAATCCTCCTTGCACATAAGGGGGTGTATTGAAGATAATAAATAAATATAATAATCTACTCTCTAACAGTTCAAGCTTCTAGATAATGGGATAAGTTAAAAATATTTTGTTAATTTTTATAAGTTTACCCTCAAAACTATGTTTAACTCATGTTTTCAATGGATTAAAGTAAAATGGTTTTGCAGAAGTCCGTCTGATCATGAGCCAACTGTGCTTTATTTTGTCCTTGTACAACTTTTGGTGGCTTTGGTTGCTCTCATTGATCTACATGGGTTGGAAGACTCGTCTTATTATTCCTTCAGCAGGATAGGTTAGTTAATCACGTAAGAAAATTCTCATTTTCAAGACAACATGTTATCTCTTCAACCATTTTGTTTCTTTTCCCATACCATGCACATTTTCTTACTAGATACTTCTTTGTTTCCATTTCTTCTTTTCTATAATCTAACTGGGAAGACACATCTTTTGGATTAAGTTTGCACAGAAATATGGCAAATCAGAGCATAGAAATTATATAATGCAGAATTCTTTCCGTCCTAGAAATCTGAAAGTGCATTTTGTTGAATGTTCATGCATCTTTTATTATATTTCGTCATATGGAACGAAAGCTAAGGGTTGATTGAAGGAATCAAACTCATCAAGCTTATCTAAAACTTGCTATTGTTTTAAATGACTCCTCAATTGGTGAAAGTTTGTTCTAAAGCTGTTGAGATGCAAATAATCAGCATGTTCTCTTGAAATATCTGTTTTGAAATCCTCTATAACACTGTATCAGTACGATACTGTGGACTACAACGTTCTTTCATTTTTTATGTTTGATTTAGACGTTCAGTTTCTGGTCAGGTCTTATGGCTCACATGTTAACACTAGGTTATTTTCTGCATTGAAGGTTCTCATTTCAGGGCTTTATGTTGCTTGCTGTTGCCTGGAGTGCAACTTGTAGTTGGAATTAGCCACCCGTCATGGATTTCTCTACCATTTTTCATTTGTAACTGTGTTGGGCTTGTTAACTGGTCCTTAACAAGCAATTTTCTAGGCCTCTTTCGGTTAGTTTATTTTAGCTCCTTGGCTTTACTGGTTGAAATTAGTTTTTTCCATTTCTGTTATTTTTGAATCCAAGGTGATAAATGGTGCTTGGCCATGTTTGAAGGTGGTGGAGGTGTCTTTTATATTATGCAGCCTTCAACATCATTTTGCTGTACATTTATCAGCTTCCCTTTGAATTCCCGAGCACAATTCAGAAAATTGCTGATCTCACTGGGCTCTACAGAATTTCAACAATGTCAGACTGGTCTCAAATCTGTTCTGGTGTTTCACTTGTCCTTTTCTACTTCATGGTAAGCTATCTTCACTTTGAGTCTTGATGGCTACCTAACAGGAAGTTGCAATAATATGGCATGGCTAATCTTTGACTTGTATCCTACTATTACTATTGTTACAATTTCTTATATCTGTGGGTCTCTGTGCAAAATTATAAGAAGTTGCTTGATGTTATATCTTTGTGCAATCTGCTTCTGAGCATTTAAATAATCTTATTTGTTGAGAAGACTAGAGTATAAGGAGTCAGAACAGAATATAGAGAATAATCTTATATAGTGTACATAAATGTGTCTATATATATGAGAGAGAGAGAGAGAGAGATAAATTGGTGCAATCTGAAGTGCGAGATTGTGAAAAATACTATTCAATCCATGTAGAAGGGTAGATTTTTATAGGAAAACCTAGTTGAAACTGCAAAAGCGGCTGCCGCTTCACATCAAATCCCTAGTTCTTGAAGAGAACTTGAAAGCCAAAGGGCAACTCCGATTAATATACAAAAGAAGCTGAATAATTAATCATGCTTACAGCTCAAGACCCCTTTATATAGATGGTAGAGTGAAGTAACCCAATATCTTATTGTACATGATTGAAAAAAGGTGGTCATGTAACATAGATGAATTGCCTTTAGCAGCAATATTGAAGAAAACACAGATCTGGCCCATCTTGTCTGGGGAAAGATTTGGAAAGAAGCCTTGAATATGCCAGCTAAATAACGTTGAAAATCAACAGGAAAGAGCCTGCTAATCAGCAAAAGTATTGTTGATTGGGAGGTTCCACCATTTAATGAGAGCGAAGCTGAGCATATTGGTGATGATGAGCCCTGATTGACATGCTGATGTTCCCATGTTACATCAGCAATCAAACAAGTGTCTCTTCTCATTGTTTCCATTGCAGTAATGTTAAAATGGTCTTTTGACTCCCTGAGACCAACATTAATCATATATTTGTGTTCCGAGTACAATTGCTTGAAATAATTTTAAGGAGGAAGAAGAACAAAAGAGAATGTGGTTGAAGCATGGCAGAATCAGGAGATATGGAATTGCCCTCTCTTTGGACTATATGCCTTTGACATCATTCATCATAACCAGTTGGAAAATGCTCGTAGAATGAAACTGGAATAGGAACATATTGGAAAATGTTTTAATATATACTTATCCCACATCGGAAAATTAGACACTTCAAGACCACCTTATAAGATCTTGGGCTGCTCTACCTGCCACCAATTGGTTTTAGGATGAAACCTTAGGATTCTTAATATGGTATCAGAGCTGGGCCCTTAGTTCAGTTTTATTCATCTGCGTATGACCCATCTCAAATCAAATCCATGTGTGTTCAATCTTTCGCGTGTGTCAGGTTCCACGCATCTTTAATCTTCCATGCGTGACCCATCTAAAAAATTAGCTCCACATGTGACTCCTCTCAAATTAGGTCACATGTGAGGAGAGTGTTAGAATATATATTTGTCCCACATAGAAAATCACATCAGAAAATCAAAAACTTCAAGACCATCTTATAAGATCTTGGGCTACTCCACTTACCACCAATTGATTTTAGTATGGAAACTCAAAATTCTTAACATAAAACATGCTTTCAAATATGACATGCAGGGGTTAAGTTTATCTGATAATGCAGTTAGAGTCCTTTAAGTTTAATTCATTGGTGGTCTTCTCTCAAAAATTAAATTAATTGTGAAACCCAATTAGAGAAGCCTACATCCAATTTACATGTACACAAATATATCACATTGTTGATTCTTATGAGCTGATAGCAAGTTCATCCTGCAACAAATTGTGCCATGAGTGAATCAAATGGAGGATGAAGTTAGCTTATGCTTAAGAATGTATCTGATTATTTATCTTTTTAATTTTGGGTAATGTGTTTTACATGCTTCTTTATAGAAAGAAATAATAAACAGAAACTAATATAGAAAAAGAGATTATTTTTTATTTTTATTTTATTTTTATAAAAAGTTATGGAGCACCAATTCAGCATCTACCACAATAGTTATTGTTTTTATGGAATCATTGTCCTGGGTTTCCAGTCGTACTTGTTTGGAGATTCTTCTGTGATTGCTGTTCTTACTTCTTCCATTACTTGCAGACTTATTTGGATGTTTTACCCACCATTTCAGCTCT
Organism: Ehretia macrophylla; assembly: GCA_037974665.1. NCBI lineage: Eukaryota > Viridiplantae > Streptophyta > Magnoliopsida > Boraginales > Ehretiaceae > Ehretia > Ehretia macrophylla. Next base: position 38,469,684 of record CM075780.1, on the reverse strand, counting down.
CCTGCATAAGATGTGATCTGATGGATTTAAATACAATTGTTTTGCAAAAGGAAAGTGACTTGATTGAGCAGCTTCTTCCGTCGACACATTCTTTCTTCATTCATGAGTCAAGGTAATATTCATATCCATCCATGCAATACTTCTTGATCACATAATGAGATCTGTTTACGTGGACTTGAAAAAGTGGCAGTGTGGATACAATTTTCTGTCAATCTTTTCATAAATGACATGATTCTTTTGTCCAGCTTCTTTAGATCTAAATTTTGATGAGATATCTTTAGCCATTTTTAACACCCAAATGCACCTGCAGAGGAGCTTTCGAGTTGCTGGATTGAAAACTAAATTAATTGAACTAAAAATCTCTTTATTACTAACTCTTTTCTCCTTAAATTTAATTCCAAAGCTTTGACGTTAATTGAAACTAGTTCTATACTAGGGAGATGGAGATGCATGAGTACAGAACTGGCACCTGCAAATTTATATCTTCTAGAGTCTGAGAGGGAAGCGGATGCGTATACACAAACATAAATTCGTGCAAGTTAGGTTTAAAACAATATTGAAGTGTCTCTTCTGGTGTTATAATGTCTACCTTTTTTGAGATGGTTTGCCCACATTCTTTTGGTGTTAGTCAACAAGAAGCTGGTATATTTTGCCTGAGAAAATTTGATATTCTGCATAACTGCTGGTCCTCAAATTATACCACAACTGTTTAATTAGTTTGCATCAAGCTGCACAAGAGTTAACTTTGCCGATGCTTTTATCTTTTATGTTGATTCCAGATTTTTATGGATTTTCCAGATCTGGTTTAAGCGACACAAATATTTTATTGAGGGAGGCAGTTTTCCAATCATTTAGCATCAACTTCTTTACTTATGGCTTCCCAGTAAGCATTTATATTCTAGATAAAATTAATGCTCTTCATTTTCTTTCTCTTATTTTGATGGTAATATTATTGCTAGCAATCATACAGTTACTATAATGTATTTTCTGACCAATTTTGGTTTTGGGACTTGTTACAGGAATGCTAAGTACAATTTGGTAACTCTTTAAGTGCTTGAACTAAGCTCATAACTAAATCATTATTCTTATAATCAATATGATAGAATTATAATCAATATGACATTTGGATGTCTTGTGCTCCAACAAGAGTGGCATTCTTTGCTTGGGAGGCAGCTTGGGGTAGAATTCTTACATTGGACAATCTCCAAAAAAGAGGAAATATTGTGGTCAATAGATGTTTTCTATGTAAAAATGATATAGAATCGGTAGAACATCTACTTCTAAGATGCTCTTGGGCTAGAAGCCTTTGGGAGATGGCCTTTCTTATCACGGGGGTCCAATGGGTTGCTTCTAAATCATTTCTAGAAGAAGTTAGTACTTGGAGTAGGATCCAATCATCCAATCACAAGAAAAAAGTCTTTCGAACGGTCCCTATTGCCATTATTTGGAATTTATGGAAGGAACGAAATCGAAGAGCCTTCGAAAGGGAGGAGTCAACTCTAGTGTCCTTAAAAAGTTGTTTTTATGATCTATGTTTTTGGACTAAGGGTTCTTTTCAGGTAGATGTAGATAGTGTTCAAGAATGTATAGATACTTTACGGTGTTTATGTAAATAACTTTTGAGATGCACCCCTTGGTGCTTATTAATAAAATTTATTCATTTGTCAAAAAAAAAAAAAATCAATATGATAGGACCAAGGATATTGAGATAGGCCTAACTTCATGAATGTCAGGGATTCAATGCGGATTTTGATAGGTGAAAAGTTGGATGCTAATTCAGTTTGAGCTCTGTTTATGAGCACAAGTTACTAACTTTAGGATTTCTTGACTAAAGGTTAGCAAGTCCACTGAATCCTGATGTCTTGTGCATGCTAAGTGGTCCCCTCTATGCATAAGCTTGGGAAGACTTTTCAAGTGCATTCAACTATTTTAAATGATCAGAACAGATCTTCTTTTGGACTCTATTTACAATGTCAGGGATGCAGCTCAAGGGGAGAGTGAATAGTGTGGGAGAATTTAGTTATCTAGAATGATGATAAATTTACACTAACTTATACTCCCATGAAGTCATGTTTCCGATTCTGATGTAAATTTCATCTTCTAGAAGTTGACTCATATGATACTGTGATATCCATAGAGGTCATCTTTGCTTATTTTGCATGCTCGTCTTGGAAATAAGTCTTAGCTATAGCCTCGAGGGTATGAGCAATAAGAAGGTTATATCTTCACTTAAGTTTTCCCTGTATAATATTGCAGATCTCCTTGTTTGCTCTTTCATTCTGGAGCTTTCAATTTGCAAGTTTTTGTGCATTTGGACTACTTTCATATGTTGGCTATATTCTGTACGCCTTTCCTCCATTGTTTCACTTGCACTACTTGAATGGTCTGCTTCTTATTTTCATCCTCTTGTGGGCTGCTAGTACGTATGTCTTCAATGTGGCATTTGTGGTTCTTAACAACAAACTGGAGAAGGTAATATCTATATTCCGGATTGAAGACCCTATTATATATTTGAGTGCATTATCATGATAAGCAATCATTCTTTGGCAGGACATGGCAATCTGGGAAACAATAGGGTTGTGGCACTATTCTCAGCCAGGGTTGTTCCTATTTGCACAGTTTTGCCTTGGTGTCCTAGTTGCTTTAGGTAATCTTGTGAACAGCTCTGTTTTCGGATCCTTGTCTAATGGGAATAAGCAGCCTGAAGATAGCAATCCTTCTGTGGAAGGTAAGTATCAGAACACCATCTGAGTTGAAGTATTTTGCTTGATACTGTATTAATTATGTGCTAGTTTCTATTTGACTTGACTCTGTGCTTTGTACATTATATGTTTCCTATTACCATTTCTTTATTAAATCACAAAGGCCTCTCTCATAAGTATTGGAGCAAAGATATTGGACTCAACTGTTGATCAATCGATTTGACAACTTTTGTGAACACACATGTATTGGTATGTTTCCAGTAAATTGTGACATCATCAATAAATTGGAAAAAAAAGAAGAAAAACCGTGTTTATTTATGAATTACTCACTTGGAAGTAATTGGACATTATCATTGAATATAAATAGCCATGTTAGTGACTCTTTAACCATATTATCATATACGTTACTGTTGAAATTTTGAGCAAATTTGTCTATCGATTAAAAACATCCATTCCTATAATCTTAACCATGAGAACCTAGATGGCTAAATACCAACTGAATAGAAATATAAGCAAGAGTTGAAACGGCATGTTATGCTAGTGGCAACATATAGTTTAAATTTAAAAGATTCAATACCTTAGTTCTGCCTGGGCATTAGCTTCTGCACCAATATTATTTCACAATCTTTCAACACGAGTAAACAACTGAACAAAAATATGATTTCACAATCTTGCAACATGAATAAACAACTCAACAAACATAGATTGTTAGTTTTATTTATTTCAATTATTATATATTATTTTTGGGAAGAGGGTGAAATTTGGCACTGAATGTGTTTATTTTCTACACCCAGAAAATTGTAAATAGGTATTGCGAAAAACAAGAACTGAGGCCTGCAAAGATTAGCTCATGTGATAATGAAAGAAGATATTATGATAATTATGGTTGTAAAACATGGCAGAATTGCAAAATTTTATACAACACAAATAAGGATCTGGTTTGGTGCACTCTTAAGAGGTGACGACACTCCAGCTACTGAAGCATCACTAGGAGACAGATATATATGTCTCTTATTCTACAACCAGTTATCTGCAGTTATAAGTTCCATGCTTATCTGTAGAAAAAGGTTACTCTTATGGGGAAGAGAAATGCAAAGAGAGAGTAAAATCTTACAGAGATACTCCTTTCTTATTAAACGTATGTGCAATAAATAATAAACAGCAAAAGAAGTCCGTTGAAGGACCATAAACAAATTCAAACAAATCGGATTATGGCTAACATCATCTGGTGCCAGGGAGTGGTGCACTCAGATTCCTAGACAAGTGTTTTCTATTGCTTAAAATTGATGGAGATTATTTTTCTATGTATACTTTCAAATTCTTTTAGAAGTTTTCCATTGCAAGGACAGAAACAACGCTGCTTGGACATATGAAATCCATTTGTAACAATAGAGAAGGCTCTTCACAATGAGAAGATGGGGCTCCTACTTCAAGTTATACACTATCTCAAACTTCATCCATGTTTATCGAAAGTGACTAGTTGTCCCTCTACTCTTATATAGGTGTTCTTTATCTACTAGTTTTGATAAAGTTTTTTTGCTTTTGACATAGCTGAAATTCAACTGCATAAAGTGCTTGTTATTATGTTCTTAAACACATTAATAATACTCTAAAGAAAATCTATCTAATAAAATGATATTAATGAAAAAAACTTTGCTAATTTGCTTTCTAAGAATGTCATCAGAGAAAATCAGTAAGTATACACATACATGGAGCAGTCAAACGACAAAATTAATTGTTCATGCCCTGAAGAGGTGGTTCTAAATGATGCGTAGTTCATAAAGCAGGGATAATGACATCCTCATCCCCAAGAAAATCTTCAAAAGTCTATATGCTGCACCATCTTTCCTTATATCCAGTGATGATATTTAGATTACACTCTTGTATGATTTCATTTTCTTCTCTGCTTGTCTCCCATATTTGACACTCTCAATTCTCGGCTATCTTAATTTTCGATGACATCTATAACTATAGTCATGTTGGCAGAGACAAACTGACCTTGGCTTTTAACTTCAGAGAAAGAGGAAACAAAAGTACTAGTTGTAGCAACAATATCTTGGGGACTTCGCAAACTATCTCGAGCAATAGTCCTGTTGCTGATTCTTTTCATTGCCCTGAGACCTGGAGTCATTCATGCTGTTTATAGTAAGTGAAGCAGAACTAAGGGTTTGACCTTTTCCTCTTCTATTTCACGATACAGAAAACTTTACATTATTATTGTATTTTAAGTTTCAGTTAAGGTATATTGAAGAAAATATTTCTTGCCATAAATATACACCAACCCCTCCTCCCCCTTCGCCCCTTCTCCTTTTTTTCAAATTTCCTTATGCATACATGAAGCAGTAAGCTTTTCCTAATATTGTTTCAGTTGTATACTTCATGATTTATCTACTGAGTCACACCATCACTAGAAGGATACGTCAAACTTTGATTTTCCTTTGCGAGCTGCATTTTGCACTGCTCTATATCCTTAAGCTCAATTTAGTAGCCGAAGCCTTGGAACAGAAAGGTGGGCTTGCAGTGGAAATTCTATCACAGTTAGGTAAATCATCTTCAAAGTCTATGTTTTTATCTGTTATCTTTGTAGCAGCATTCTATACCTTCTTATATTGATAAAGACAAAAGCATTCTCTCATAGTTGCTCATGCTTCGAAGACATAGATGTTTTTGTTTTCTGACAGCAAATGGTATCGTTGCAGGACTACTTAATCGTGCTAACTCCCTAGATTTTTTGAAGATTGCTGTGCTGGCATGCTGCTGCTCGATTCAGAACCATGGGTTTGACATACTCTTTTTATTTTCTTCTATTGTGCAGCAAACTCCTTTTCATCCTTTTGGGTGGAGTTCTCTGAAAGCTGGTTTAGACAAATCAGTTTTATTCTCAGTTTATACTTCGATGTTCAGAGAAAGCAACGCTGATGATTGTAGCCACGGTATAGTAACAGAAAACCTATTCCTGAACAAAATTTTGACTCTAGTAAAGCGATTAGCTTTGTAATTGGTTTAGAACTATTAAATGGAATCTGTAGTATCTACTAGGATGTTATGAATGTCTTATTCTGGCTGTGATTGGGAAATAGAGATGTTGGTTGCTGTTAAATTTCGTACAAGAAGACTACAAAAGACCTTAAGAAAAAACTAAATAAATGAACCTTGATATTTTCCAAAGAGGTCAAAATCAATCATGGGAGGATCTCCTATTAAACATTAGCTCTTTTAATAACCTTGGTAACATATAAGCCCTGCTAGTAAGTAATCTAGTGGTATCTGAATTACTCAGAGAAAATAAATGGAAGAAGAGAAACCTGTCCAGAAGAGGTAGTATTTTCCCATTATATGAGATTACAAGATAAACAGAAGTGAGAAGAGAAAATGAGAATGAGAAGAGAGGCACCCAAGCACTTCACATAGTACTTGCACCATAGTGTTGAAAATATCCCTGCGGTCTGCCAATCGCTTATTAGTGCCTAAAGGATTCTGTCCATCCTTTGTGTTGTCTTCCTGCATGAGATCTAATCAGCTAAGACATCTCTTTTATTGCTATGCTAGATCAACAAAGTATGAACTTTACTGTCTTCTATGTCACACATATCGTTGCAAGATCTGTAAAGTGGCACCTTTGTGCTAGGTGCTAACTTTAATGAATTGTGTCCTCAGAATCTTTAGCAAATCAAACTGGAAAATGGGATTGCAGTAATAAGAATGAAGATAATTTGTATTTCCACACCTTGCTACATAAAATAGTCCTTCCATATTAAATTATAAAACTGCTTGGAATTGGTTGGATCCCACCTTTAAAACATTTATGGAACTAATGAGTGTAGACCCACCTTTAGTTTTTATGCCTTTTTTGTATACTAATTATGGACAATCAGGCACTTCTAAATTTTCATTTTTTTTTAAGGGAATATAACTTATAAGAGACTTAATTCAAACATAGCAATCGCCATCAGGAATTATATCTTAAATCTGTTCTGGATAAGCAGAAATATCACCTATGCAGTGAAAAGTTCTTTGTAAATTACCTTTCAGTAAATTAGAAAGTTCATTGCCATCACATTAAACTTGTAGAACGTATTGGATAAAGTGATCTTCTAGTCCTCGTGCTTCTTGTTTTTTTGCTTGGAGGAGACCTGTGCTAATCAGTGCATGTAAGTAATCTGTTGCTTGGCTGCATCGGACTTTGTTCCTTTTTGTTCTTCAAAGGCATTGATTGTTTTCCCCTCTAATGTAAATTTGGGCAGTTTGAGTAGATGGAAACTATAGTATTTCTACATCTAGTGCACCTATGGACTTCTTCTAGTGTGAATCAATTTTTTGTTTTTTGACATGTTTCAAGAGATGGTTTTGTGGCAGAAAACAAAAGAACTGTTTGTATATCAATTCTTGCACATACCTTGAGCCTATACCTTTTCGCATTAGTCATGGATGAACTCACTAGCCACATTCAAGTTGCAGTACCATGGTGCATGTTATTTGCGGATGATATTGTTTTGATAGATGAGTCTAGAGAAAGTGTAAATACTAAGCTAGAATTATGGAGATCGACTTTAGAATCTAAGGGTTTTAAGTTAAGCAGGTCAAAGACAGAGTATATGAAATGTATGTTTAGCAAAAATAAGTCGACAAATGAGATAGAAGTAAGATTAGACTCAGAAAGAATACAAGAAAAAAAGAGTTTTAGATACTTGGGTTCAATAGTTCAACAAGATGGGGAGATTAATGCGGACGTTGATCACAGAATCAAAGCAGGATGGATGAAGTTGAGAAATGCGTTAGGAATCTTGTGTGATCGAAAAATACCACTTAAGCTAAAATGGAAATCCTATAAGATAGTCGTTAGACCTGCTATGTTATATGGTTTGGAGTGTTGGGCAGTGAAATATCAATGTATTCATAAAATGTTAGTGGCTGAAATGAGAATGTTGAGATGAATGTGTGACAAAACTAGGAAGGACAAGATTAAGAACGAGGTGATACGTGAAAGAGTAGGAGTGGCCCCGATTGAGGATAAGATGAGGGAAAATCGTTTAAGATGGTTTGGCCATGTCAGGAGACGACCTGTTGAGGAGCCTGTTAGAAGGTGCAAAGGTTTAGAAATAGTATACCAGAAGAGGGGTGGAGGTAGAGCTAAGATGACTTGGACGGAGACAATTAGACGAGACCTTGTGTGCATGGAGCTTATAGAGGGGATGACTCTCGACAGGAACGCAGCATGGCGTCGCATGATCTATATAGCCGACCCCACCTAGTGGGACAAGGCTTAGTTTGGTTTGGTTTGGTTTGGTCTATCAATTCTTGCCTTTTGTTTTGAAAAATACAATATACATACATAAATGTAATGTGTGTGTATATATATATAAATACATATTTTATTTGTGTATATATATAAATATTTTTATGTTTTGAGATCTTATATATATACATATATGTTGAATATAATAAATAATATAAATCTCTCTCTAATGACTTAAACTTTTTGATGAGATGGTCATATAACATATTATCAGAGTTTAGGTACCAAAAAGTCTTGAGTTCAAAACTCATCGCCACCCATTAAAAAACATTAAAATTATCCAAGTGTAAGGGTAAAAAACTAACTCCATTTGCATTTGCGGGGTGTGTTGAATGTAATAAATAATATAATTTTCTTTCTAACAATTTAAACTTTTAGATGAGATGGTTACTTAACAATATATTTTTTAAGATCTTTACAGAAAAAGATCTTTTAATTTCTTAAACAGAAAAAGAGCTAGAGTTCTAACCTAGTAAAACCTTTCTTCTCTTGAAAACATGATCATAAAGAGCAAATTCCAGCTGTGATATGGTCTGTTTCAGAATGCTGAACAAGATACTTCTTCTATGAGTACTAGCCAATAAGCCAATACTCCTGCCGTCCCAAATTGAATATCATACGTCCTTTTTGCTTTGTCCCAGTTTTATGTTCATTTTCGTTCTATGGAATCTTTTATCTACTGTTTAAAGCAATATAATATTAGACATCCTTCCTTTAGGACACACCTTACTCCCACATACTAACTCAGAAATATAAAAGAATTCAAAAGGTATGATTTGTTCCCAATTTATACCTGAACTCATGATGCATTCCATCTTCGACTCTGTTGAAGACAATGAATAAACATAATACACTCTTTTCTAACAACTTAAACTTTTAGACGATGTGGTAAATCAATACAGTATCTTTGGCCGGGTCGCCAAAATGGTCATGGGTTCTAGTCTTGCCGCTACCTATTTAAAGACAAAAAACTGTTCACATGCAAGACTCAAAATGAATCCCGCCTATATGTGAGGGGGCGTGTTTAATACAATAAATAGATATAATAAGCCATTCTCTAATAGCTTAAGCTTTTAGACAAGGTGGTAAATTTATACTCCTTTCTTAATCTTTATTTCTGTCAAATCATGACATCAATTTAGGCAAAGGGAGCATAGATTTGTTATATATACTAGTTTAACTTGAGCATATTAGTCATTTTTTCACAAACAATAGCATAATGATATTATACTATTGGAAAAGGGGGAATCAAACAAAAGTGTAATCAAGACATATATTTGCAAACCATAGAACAAGATCAGCTAATGATGTCACTGTCCTGGCCTTTGTCTGGTTTAGGTGAATTTTTTCTGGACCGGTGTGAATCTGTGAGGATATTAAGGCACAAGACCAGTTGGTTTGTGGACTAATACTTGGTTATCTAGTGATTCAGATGTAAAGGTGTGATGGTCACTTAGTTCTAAGATTTGGTTTCCGATCATCTATTACATAAAGTCAATTACCTACATAGTCAATTTTATTTACAAGTTTACCATTATTCCTTGCAGAAAAAAGAATTTGTGCCATTGTCGTTGTCGTTGTGATAACAATAACACTGTAGTGTTTTCTGCGGTTTCAAATGTCAAATGATCACTCATCAATCATAGTTTCTTCTGAAATGATAAAAGCAATTACCTCAGTGAAGAATATGACTATCCATGATCTTTTTTCTTTTCCTTAGACAAGATTAATTTATGATTATCTGTTCCATCTAGAGAGCATGATACTAAATCATGGTCCAACTCTCTGTCCCCACAAGACAGACACCAGGAATTACCACAAATTTTCTTTTAAATACTTAGTGTTTTGGAAAACAAGATTTCATCATGCAAGAAGTGTAACTCTTGATTTCATTTCTTTTCCAGAGAGAAGAATAGCATCATATCTGAATGCAATTGGGAAGAAGTTTCTCTCCTTCTATCGATCTTGTGGAACCTACATTGTCTGTCTGACTATTCTTTTCACACTTTACCAAGTAAAACCTAATTATACATCGTTCGGTTATCTTTTCCTCCTTCTACTATGGATGAACGGAAGGCAGCTAGTAGGGATGACCAGGAGGCAGCTCTGGTTCCCCTTAAAAATTTATTCAGTCTCAGTGTTCATTCTCATTTATGGTTTAGGTGTTTCTGTCAGCTTCAAGACATGGTTGTCTGGGATGATAGATCTTTATCCCGCATTTGGCTGTGAACCAGATGCACCAATGTTGAAAAATGTTTGGCAGTCCTTGGCTGTTCTTATAGTGATGGAGTTGTACAGCTATGAGAGGAGGCAGAGCAAGTCATTGAAGTCAATAGATACTGGTGCACCAGAATCTGGCTCAATTTCCTTCTCCAGACGCCTTCTGATTCGGCACAATGAGAAAATATTATATATTTCACTATTATACGCTTCTTTGTCCCCGATCAGCGCATTTGGGTTTGTGTATCTTCTTGGCCTCGTCATCTGTTCAACCTTACCGAAATCCTCGAGTGTCCCTTCAAAATTGTTTATTGTTTACTCAGGTTTCCTTCTTATGATTGATTATCTATTTCAGATGTGGGGTGAGCAAGCTGAGATGTTCCCTGGTCAAAAACAGTCTTACTTATCTGAGTTTCTGGGTCTGCGGTTGTTTAAACCCGGTTTCTTTGGACTAGAATCAGGCTTGAGAGCAAATGTGTTGGTTATTGTTGCATGTGTACTTCAATACAATGTCTTCTGTTGGCTGGGGAGGATGCCAAGTGAATACGAACATAAAGGAAAATGGGAAGAGCCCTGTGCTTTGTTTGACCTAATGGAAGAAAGACCAGCTGAGGTCCCCATTCATACAGGATGTGAGCCTTCTACAGATATCAATCCATTTTTAAAGAGACATAAAGAAGCAATGACTAACTCATGGCCATCTGTAAATACAGGTACATCTCAGCTTCCAATTCCTAATTCTTCCATGCCGGGAATTGCGGATTCTGGTTACCAAAGAAATTATTCTGATAAAATTTTATGGGGAAGTTCCAGACAAAATCAGAAATGGAACAGAAAGTGGATTCTTTTATTGAGGAAGGAAAGGTTTGACATGCAAAAGACTACTCTAAGAATATATCTGAAGTATTGGGTAGAGAATATGTTCAATCTTTTTGGCCTTGAGATCAATATGATTGCATTGCTTCTTGCTAGCTTTGCTGTCTTAAATGCCATCTCTTTGCTCTATGTAGCATCACTTGTTGCTTGTGTGCTTGTTCCTCGGCATGTCATTCGCAAAATCTGGCCCCTATTTGTATTCGTGTTTGCTTCTGTTCTGACACTGGAGTACTTGGCTATCTGGCTAAACGTGGCATCGTGGAAGCATCATATTCCAAACTCAGGGAAAGGATCTTGCAGTGACTGTTGGAGAAACTCTGAAAAATTCTTTGACTATTGCAAAAGTTGTTGGCTAGGTATTTGAACTTTGCTCAATAGTATCTGAACTTTTTAACAGTGAATGTTCGTAAAGTTTTCTTACTTTATAAGAACCTCATTTGAAAGTCATGCAACTGAACTTAACTGAACTAGCATTTTGAGCATCATTATTATATTTTTATCTCAATCATGTGAATGGTATAGCATCGAATTACTCTTATCATCATTTTATCATTAATGTCATCATTCTTATTGTCGTGGTTTTCGACATCATCACCATCATCTTTATTTGCTTGTTCCTTTAATAGTGATACTATTACTACCACTATAACTACTACTCACAAATCTGGTTAGCTGATTACGCAAGACCAAGTTCCAGTGCATTAATTAAGTCTACATATAAAATGATTTCATGTAGGACCTCCAAATATGAAGCTTAATCCCACCATTTCTACTAGCAAAAGTTTGCCTACTTTATAAGAACCTTATTGAAAATCATGCAACAGAACTTAATTGAACTTAGTGACCAAGAAAAAAGAAAAACTTAATTGTTTTTTGAACATCATTACTATATTTATATCTCCATCGTGTGAATGGTATAGCTTTGAACGACTCTTATCACCATTTTATCATCAATCTCATCATTTTCATCATCATCACCAGCATCTTATTTACTTGTTCTTTTAGTAGTGCTAGTATTAATATCACTGTCACTACAATAGCTTCCATTAGTGCATGAATTAAGTCTACAGAAACAACTATTACATGGCACTCCAAATAAGTCTCTTACTTCCACCATTCCTATGTCGGGCTATCTTTCCTTTCTGAATGTGTTGAAAAAACTCCATTCCAACAAGAACAGTGTGTTAACACTTAAAGTAGGTCTCAGGGTTAGTCTCGGAAAAAGCATAAGGGACACATAGATCTATGGAATACAAGATGATTTGAGCGTCCAAATTTATTTTCTGCTCAACCCCAAGAGACTATAGACTTCTTCTTGCATCACTTTGTTTTGTTCAACCACGAAGCTCCTACACTTGTCTCTCAGACTTGTATTTAGGATCAGAATAGAAACAATTTGTTGAAACTGTAGGGCCTCTGTCCCCTGCATACCCAGTGTACTCCAAATATAAACATTTAAATTCGCATAATCAAGTTTAAGCATAAGCGAATTATATAGACACACACACACATACACATACATATGTATAAATGTATATATACACAGACACGTATATGTACATACGAGCATATGGTTAGTCTAGTAATATTTTTTAAGAACTAATCATCACATTCATGTTATGAATGCAAGAGTGTCAAACAAGGTGCATTTTCCTTGGACCCATGAATCTAACAAACTTCTTGCAAAAGATAATTAAATTGGACCGACTTCACACAAAATTTTGAATTCATTTAGCCTTCTTGTGACAATAGAATTACTTGAGATTTTTGTGAGGATAAAACTGCTTGAGCTACATTGAGCTAATTCCTTCAGAACTTGGTTGGCTGCTTTGGTAGACAAGGTGGAGCGTCCTTGGATCAGCATTATAGCACATAGGGCTTTGGTGCTACTACAGCACTTCGAGTTAGCGAAGCACCTTGCTATGGGAATCTAGCTTCGCTAACGCTCGGCTAAGTCTCGAAACCTTCATGCACAAAATTTCATCATTGGTCCGAGTTCTCAAAATCTCCCTTTTAACTTTATATTACCGAGTAACTGACAATGTTTCCATTTTTGTGTTTGTGGATATCATCTTAAGTAGCTTTTCCATCATTACTTGTGTCTTCCAATGCAATGCAACTTCTGATGTATGACTTCCAAATTGCAATTTGCTTCTTTTTTCTCTTGTTTTGTAAAACTCTCTTCTTTAACATTTACTTCTGTTATAATGTGATTTTTACAGGAACTATAGTCGATGATCCCCGAATGCTGATCAGCTATTATGTTGTTTTCATGCTTGCTTGTTTAAAGCTCCGTGCTGATCACTTGTCCAGTCCTTCAGTATGGCACACTTACCAACAGCTATTATCTCAATTTAAGAAAGCTTCTGTCTTGAGTGATCTCTCATTTGAAACAAAGAGCATGTGGACATTTCTTGACTACCTGAGGCTTTACAGTTACTGTCACTTGCTGGATCTTGTTCTCGCTTTAATATTGATTACAGGAACTCTTGAGTATGACATTCTTCACCTTGGTTATCTGGGTTTCGCTCTCGTTTTCTGTCGACTGAGGCTTGAGATACTGAAAAAGAAAAATAAGATATTCAAATTCTTACGAATTTATAATTTTAGCCTCATTGTTCTTTCTCTCGCCTATCAATCTCCATTCATTGGAGGTTTTAGCGAAGAAAAATGCGGTACAACCGATCACATTTATGAAGTAATTGGGTTTTATAAGTATGATTATGGGTTTCGAATTACATCAAGATCTGCACTTGTGGAGATTGTCATATACATGTTGGTAGCACTGCAATCACACATGTTCTCATCACAGGAGTTTGATTATGTATCAAAATACCTTGAAGCAGAACAAATTGATGCTTTAGTGCGGGAGCAGGAGAAGAGGGCTGCCTGGAAGACTGCACAGTTACAACACATCCGTGAATCCGAAGAACAGAAGCACCTACAGAACATGCAAGTGGAAAAGATGAAAGAAGAGGTACTTAACCTACAAGACCAGCTTCATGGCATGAGTACCAATGCAACTTTTGCTGGTACTTCTCCAAGAAGTGATGGCTTCAGAAGGAGAAGAAGCTCCTCACAGAATTCATATAGTCGAAAAAGCAGCCCAGAGAAAGAGGAGCATTATTTGAAGAAGCATGACCTTAACATTAGTGCTGACTCATTATTTCCTTTTGATTTGAGGGACTCCCCAAAAAGCATGAGAAGCGGAAGTCTTAGTGTGGAATCCGTGGGGCATTTATTAGATTCTCTCCAGGAAATTTCTGAAGTAAATGAGAAAACTTTCACTGGCACTTCATTTGACGAAGGAGATAAAAAGCTTAAGGAAAATCCACTAGTTTCAGCAGTGCATCTTATTGGAGATGGAGTTTCTCATGTACGCTCGTTGGGTAATAAGGCTGTCAGCAATGTTGTGAGCTTCTTTAATATAGAACATGAAGAACTAGATTCAATTGATCAGTCCTCTGAGAATGAAACTTATTACGAGTTAGAGAGTCAGAACATAGGAATTGAACCATTAGAACAAACGCTTTCAATGCAATCAGGCAGTGACAGGATCGTCTCTCATTCTACGTGCTTTCAAATTGGTATCATTTTGCGTTACATCTGGGGTCAAATGCGGGCTAACAATGATGTTGTCTGTTACTGTTCCTTCGTTCTGATATTCCTGTGGAACTTCAGTTTGCTTTCCATGGTTTACCTTGCTGCGCTATTTCTATATGCTCTCAGTGTGAATACTGGCCCTAGTTACATGTTCTGGATTATTATTCTGATCTACAGTGAGGTTTGTATTTCACTCCAGTATTTATATCAAATTGTCATTCAACACTGTGGCTTCAGCAAGCATTTGAGCTTTCTTCAGCAACTGGGATTCCCTGAAAATCGGATCATGTCATCTTTCGTCATCAGCAACTTGCCTCTGTTTCTGGTATACTTATTCACACTCCTACAGACTTCCATAACAGCTAGGGAGGGTAAATGGGCTTCAGTAACTGAATTTAGAACTCTCAGACAGAGAAATGATTGTCAGAAACAGAGTGGAATGACCTTAAGTTATGAAGAAAGAATACTTAAATTGCTTTTTCCAGTGAAACATGTGATAAAACACATGATTATAGGCCTATACAGATACTGGAAATCTTTAACAGAAGGAGCAGAAACGCCTCCTTACTTTGTCCAGATTTCCATGGAAGTGGTCTTGTGGCCAGAAGATGGGATCCAGCCAGAGAGAATTGAATCAGGTATAAACAAGTTGCTCAAAGCTGTAAATGATATAAAATGCATGGAGCAAAATCAAACCCATCCAGCCAGCAGGGTTCGTGTTCAAAGCATTGAAAGAAGTCTAGAAAACCCCAGTGTTGCTTTGGCTGTTTTTGAGGTGGAACATGCGTCCCCTTCAATAGAATCTGTCCCAGCAGAATGGTACAGGTCTCTGACTCCAGCAGCTGATGTAGCAAATGAAATTCGAAAAGCTCAACATTCTGCAATTTTGAAGGAAACAGGATTTCCATATCCAATTCAAACTGTGATTGGGGGAGGAAAATGGGAACTTGATCTATATGCCTACGTGTTTTGTGCAGATTTGGCAGTTTTTTTCTTGGTTGCCATATTCTATCAATCTGTGATAAAAAACAACAGTGAATTTCTTGAAGTATATCAGTTAGAGGATCAATTTCCCAAAGAGTTTGTATATCTCTTGATGGTAAGCTTCTTTCTCTTTCAATGCATTAGTATATAATTAGATACCGTGCACCACACCTCAATGCTGCAAGACTCGCTTTATCTTGTGCTAAATAAAGCAATGGATATATCTGTCAGCACCAATAAAATTAGTGAATTGTGGGAATAACTTTTATGTATAACCTGCGATATCATTTCCAGGACAACTTTGTCATAGGAGTTGAGACAATCATAAAATTTTCTAACAAAAAGAACAAAGATATCATTGTGCAGATAGTACATTTACTTTTGTTAGTATCACTCTTTTAAAGTTAATTACAGAAGTGATATGTCAATAACAAAAGCTTTACAAAGATAATTATGCCCCCAGAGGAAAGCATGTGAATGAAATATCCCCTTGAAACAGAGATAAGATCATCGCAACTCAGACAGAAAATTGTCCGTTAGTAATCTATCATGTACTAAATAGAAACCACCATCTGATTCCATCTGCTGACATGGGAAAGGAAAAAATTCAGAAACATGACAAATCAATCCATCATGAATCTATGTTTTCAGTAGAGACTCATCATATTGGGAAATGATATGCTGCTGCTAAGTAAATCTCCCTCTTCCAGGTAATCTTTTTCTTGATTGTGCTTGATCGGGTGATCTACCTTTGTTCGTTTGCTACTGGAAAGGTCATATTTTATCTCATAAGTCTTGTCCTCTTCACATATTCGATAACAAAATATGCTTGGCAAATGGAGCCTTCACACCAACATGCTGGAAAATTTGCACTCCGTGCTATCTACCTGATGAAGGCAATATCTCTAGCACTACAGGCTATACAAATTCGTTATGGGATTCCCCACGAAAGCACTTTATATCGGCAGTTTTTAACTAGTAATGTAACACAGATAAACTTTCTTGGTTTTCGCCTTTACCGTGCTCTGCCCTTTCTCTATGAACTTAGATGTGTACTTGATTGGTCTTGCACGACTACATCCTTGACCATGTATGACTGGCTTAAGGTAAATCTGTTGTAAATTTATTGGTAAAGATTATTTCTTATCTTTTGTTGATGCTTTCATGTCACTATTTCTACTAGCATGTTCATTTGGTATCTTAATAATTATCATGCTAGGATCACTAATATAACCACAAGCAGTTTGATGAATGCAATATTTCCTCATCTGAACAAACCCTTTTGTCTAGATTTAAGTTTATTCACTGTTGACTTTTGGGGTTGGTTTTCTAGTATATATAACAGGATTAAGGGTTTAGGGTCAGTAGTTGTCTGGCTGGAAAGCTTTCTTGCCTACCTTTATGTCTTTTATTACTAATTGCAAATTAGTTTCTCTGAAACAAAGTTGATTATAAAGAATAAAGGAAGAGCATGTTACCTTTAAATTCCAACTTCTTAGAGATGGCATCATCATCCTGTGACGAAATTGCATGGTTTGTAATCACCCCTTCCATTCACAATTATTGTAATGAATCACAAGTTTGGCTACATTTTTGCTTACCTAATGCATGTAGTGTGAATCTCTAAGTCTACGTTTAAATGTCAGATTTCCATATTTGCTTTCTATGTAGTTGGAGGACATTCATGCGAGCCTGTTTCTTGTCAAATGTGACGTGGAGTTGAACAGAATCAAGCACCACCAAGGACAGAGGCAAACCAGAATGACTAAATTCTGCAACGGAATATGCTTGTTCTTAGTTTTGTTGGGTGTTATATGGGCTCCAATGCTGGTAAGATTGCTTTATATAAATTTTATCTGATTGGTTTGATTAATGAACAATGTCTATCAAAAGTTCCAACAAAATATATGATATGACTTTCTGTGCATGGTTGGTCAAGTACACGCTTTTTCATTAGTTGAATCGAGGTAGCTGTCCTTGCATTTGAAGCAAAATCCTTTTCGATGTGAAATAAGCATTACAGGATTCCACTGGCGTCACTAACCTTAAGCATTCAGTCATCTCAGGGTTGGCTGTGAGTTTTTTTAGGTCCTCTTAAAATTGCATTGTTGTACTTCTAAAATAAAAAATAAAAAAAAATTGCATTTCTATAGGAAACTTATGGCTCCATCAGCTCAAGAGGTTGTAGTGAATACCAGAGCAAATTCTCTGTTTTAGTCTAAGTTCGTGTCTAGCCAACCCTCAATCCATGTCCTAGTGCTTTATTTGGTTGAGGGAATGCCACTACATGAAAACCATATAAAAGGTGTCCAAATATCTGGCAATGATTTTGTATTCCTTCACATCGTTTGAACTACAGTAATCTTGGTTATGTTATGCTTAGGGTACAACTGTATGATGGTTGACGTATAATAACTATAAGTTATCTTACAACTTGGGGCCTTTGGCTACAAGTGCACGGTGCTCAAATGTTTCAAATTTACTAAGCTGTTAGTTCCAAAAGTAATGTTGTCTTTTACTTGATTGATGTTTTAAAAATAAAAAGAAATTTTTTAAGTAATAATTTTTGGCTCAATAAGTCAAACCAAACCAACACTTGTACCACTAATCTAACTATCAAGAAATATGGGATTCCATCTTAATACTACTTGGTATTAGGTAGAGTAACTGAGAATCTTATATGGTGAATGTCCGATAATTAATATTTCTAACTGTTAAAAAACATATGGGTCCATCCTAAAACTAATTTGTATTAGGTGGAGTAGCTCAAGATATGGTGGTTTTGGAATATATGATTTATCAATGTGGGAGAATGAGTTGTACTTTGACACTAATGATGTTACACACACCTGTTGAAAGTTATCTCCATGGACGTGATATTTCATTTAAGTGTCTTTATCTACAAAAAAGCCTTCGATGTAGAAATTTTTTGAAATTCTTTCTAAACTGACAAAAGGAATTCTTAGGTCTCTCTCATCTAGTCTTACAGAGATCAACTTCCACAATTTCACAATTTCTTACAGGTGACTCTGTAGAAGTCTTCCTAATATGTCTAAACCATCTCAAATGGTTTTCCTTTTTCTTATCCTCAATTGAAGCCATCCCTACTTTTTTTCAAATCACATAATTTATGATCTGTCTTTCTTAGTATCGACGCAGATCTAACTTAGAGGTAATTTTCACCTCAGCCATTGACACCTTCATGTTGGTACTTTAGCTCTCAATACTCAGATCTGTACAACAATAATCATCTTATGGCTAACGTACTTCCCTTCAACTTGAAGGGTATTTTCCTATCATACAAGAATACTTATGTGTTTCTCAACTTTTTTCATCCCGCCTTTATACAAGAGATGTGCTGAATGTACTAACTAACTTGACAACACATGCTTCAGCTCTGGCACTAGCTGTTCAGAGTTAGTTAGAGTACTAACTAACCTGACAGCTAAGCTTAATTAGCTTATAATTATATCTGAGTAACTATCTAACTATAGTTACTACTATTATCCTTTACATCCCCCCTCAAGTTGGACATAGGCTTTGTCTGAGCCAAGGACAACTTGCTTCTAAGATACTGGAACTTGGAAACTGGGAGGGTTAGTAAAAATATATGCAGTTTGTTTTGTGGTAGAGAGGTGTGAAATCTGTAACTGCTTAGCCATCACTTGTTCCCTGATGTAGTGATAGTTTATCTCTATATGCTTTGGTTTTGCATGATAGACTGGATTTACTGCTAAGGCAAGAGTTGAAGCATTATCACAGAGAAGTGTAAGGCTTGAATAGGAGACATGTAGATCTCTCAATAAATAAGTAATCCACTTGACCTCTGCTGCAGTCTGGGCCATAGCCCTGTACTCTGCCTTGTTAAGGAGAACAGTAGTTAGTTAGCTTATGTTAGCTTAACAGTAGTTAGTCAGCTTATCTTAGCTTAGTGCTCTCAGATATTTGTTAGTCAATTAGACTTTGTACAGCTAGGTTACAGCTGTACAACACATACTTGTAATAGTTATAAATAGATAGCTACTCATTGTAAATAATTCTGATAATTAATAACATAAATCATTTTCTCTCTCAACTTTCTTTCTCTCTAACATGGTATCTTAGAGCCTCAATGATCCTTTTTTCAAGGTCAAGACTCCATTGGAGCACACCTCAAAAGCTACATAAAAGCTTCAATTTGAGCTCACGAACACCATTCGAAGCTCCATTGAAGCTTCAACATCACAGAATTCACAATTTTCTGTCTCAAGAAACCCTAATTCAACACCATATCATCGAAAATTCTGGAGCACTTATCTCTGCACCTTCACAGCCGCCATTAAAGCTTCAACAATTCTTCTTCAGCATTTGCGAGCAGTGCGATCCACTTCCCTCAGCCATTTGAGCTACAGAACATTATAATTCTTCACTTCTCTCTTCGTCAAAACCCTAGGTTTGATCTCAATTTCCTTTGTTCATCTGTTTAGATCTGTTTCAACTCTGCTCTACTCCAGTTTCTATGGCTTTACCTTCTGATCAATCATTTCCTTTTGGTCTCAAACTCCTTCTCCAAAACCTAAATTCTCTAGTCAAAATCCAACTGGAAAACACTATTTACCTAGTGTGGAAGGCACAGCTTCAAACTATTCTTCATGCCTATGATGTTCTTGATCGTGTCACTGGAGATGAGCCATGTCCTCCAAAGCAGGTTAAAGATTCAGATGGCACACTTATTCTCAATTATGAGTATTCTAGCTGGCAAACAGTAGATAAACATCTTAGAACTTGCTTAATTGCTTCCATATCTGCCTCTGTTTTGCCACAAATACTTCATCTCACTACTGCTCTTGCCATTTGGCAAGCTCTAGAGAAAAGATTTAATTCAATCAGCAAAACACATGTTCATCAGCTGAAGCATAGGCTGCATCTCATCACAAAAGGCACAAGGTTCATGCAGAGTTATCTTTATGAGATAAAGACCATCACTGATAGTCTTATTTCAGTCTCAGCCCCTGTGCCTGCTGAAGATCTCATTCTTTATATTCTCAGAGGTCTCCCCAATGAATACGAGTCTGTTAAGGCTCATATTAGGTTCAAAACTAAGGCATTTAGTTTTTCTGAACTCAACAGTGTACTGTTGGCTGAGGAACTCAATCTTCAATTCTTTCACTCTACTTCCCTTCAATCTACATCCTCAACTAATATCTCCACTGCCTTATACACCAAAACCTATCCAAATCAAGAGTCCACTAATAAAGGCAGAGGAGGCAGAAACAACAGAGGTGGAAGAGGTCAAGGAGGTAGAAACTCAAACAGAGGCCATTCTTCCAACACAAACACTCACAAATCATCAAATGACAGTTCACTCTATTGCCAAATTTGTGGAAAACCTAATCACATGGCTTTAGAGTGCTGGCACATATTTGATGGTGTGAATTACACAAATCCAAAGGCTGGAAAACAAGTAATGGTTGCACATGTTTCCATCTCTCCGAATCCCGATTCTAACTGGTACTTTGATTCAGGGGCAAATACTCACGTCACAAATGATCTTTCTCAACTGCACACACCTCAACCATACACAGGAAAGGACTCTATTGCAGTGGGCAGTGGTCAAACTCTCCCTATCACAGGTATAGGTTCTCACATTTTTTTTACCCCTCACTCCTCATTCACTCTCTCTACTGTTCTTTATGCTCCATCAATCTCTACTAATCTTCTTTCAGTCTATCATCTTACAAGAGATAATAATTGTTCCATTGTCTTTAATGCCAAGGGAGTGGTGATTATGGACAATGCTACACGTATAATAATGTATCAAGGCCCATGAAGCAAAGGTTTTTATCCAATTCCAACCGATCTGACTTCCTCTTCACAGTCTCCTAACAAGATCTTCCATTGCATCTGCAAAAGATCTGCATACACTTCTGAAAGGCTGTGGCATATCAGACAGGGTCATCCAGCTAAGGTACCTACTTCTATCATTTCCTCTCAAATGAATGTAAAATTAGGTCATACTACTATGAATTGTGATGATTGTGCAGTAGCTAAGTCTCATAAGTTGTCTTTTGTTTCTTCCTCTACTTGTACTACCGCACCATTTGATATTGTTCACTCAGATGTATGGGGCCCTGCCCCAATACTTTCCTATTCCAACTACAAGTATTATATCATATTTTTAGATGATTTTACTAAATACAGTAGGATTTATCCCTTAAAACAAAAGTCTGAGGCATTCACTGCTTACAAATCTTTTCAAAACATGATACACACACAATTTAACACCACAATCAAGTTTTTTAGAATTGATAATGGAGATGAATACCTCAATCATCAATTCAGTCTCTATCTCCAAGATCTAGGCACTATACATCAAACCACTTGTCCTCACACTCCTGAACAGAATGGCAAGGTTGAAAGAAAACATAGACATTTAATAGAAACAACCTTAGCTCTTCTTCATCACAGTAATCTTCCTCCAAGGTATTGGCTTGAAGCTTTAGCTACAACTAATTATCTTATTAACAAACTTCCAACTGCTACACTACATAACAAATCACCACATGAGCTCCTATTTTCTACGCTTCCTGATTATCTACACCTTATAGTCTTTGGCTGTCTATGCTATCCTTGGCTTAGACCTTACATCGAACATAAACTCCAATATAAATCCACACCCTGCACATTCTTAGGCTACTGCACTCATACCAAAGGCTATAAATGCCTAGATCTAATCACAAATAAAATCTATATTTCCAGACATGTTAGTTTTATTGAGTTTGTTTTTCCTTTCAAGGATCAAGCATTTCCTCTTCATACTTATCCTACTTTTCCTCCTCTTTTTCATTCTACCACTCCTTCCAAACTGAGTCATTCCCAGTTCCTCAGATTCCTATTTCTTCTCCTCTTAGTTCTCCTCCTATGGAAACTCCTCAGATTCCTATATCTCATCTGTCCTCACAGGACTTTAATTAGCTTATGTTAGCTTAACAGTAGTTAGTCAGCTTATCTTAGCTTAGTGCTCTCAGATATTTGTTAGTCAATTAGACTTTGTACAACTAGGTTACAGTTGTACAACACATACTTGTAATAGCTATAAATAGATAGCTACTCATTGTAAATCATTCTGATAATCAATAACAGAAATCATTTTCTCTCTCTCTAATATGCCTCTGTGTTAGACCTTGCCATTGTGCATTGCTTTTTAGAAGTCCAAGATATCAGGTTGTGTCCAAGATACACACAGAACCCTGTAGTAGATTTCCTGTCGAGTATATCACTAGCCCAGTCACTATCTGAGTAGGCTTGAAGATGAAAAGGCCCTAGAGAGATAAACAGACCATGATGTAGAGTCCCTTTGATCTATCTCAACGTCCTTTTTAGTGTATTGTAGTCTTTGTTTGTATGATTGTGCATGTGCTGACAAATAGTGTTGACTGCATATTGAATGTCTGGCTTGGTGATTGTTAAATACTATAGTGCCCCAACTAAGCTTTTGAATTGTGTAGGATCATGATAGGGTAGAGTGTCTGTTTGAGTTGTAGGTGTGTATTTGGAGACTGTAGGTGTAGTACATGATTTGTAGTCTGATAAGCCAGCCTTTTTTAGGAGATCTTGGGCATATTTTGCTTGGTGAAGCAATAAGTTTTGATTTGTGGTAGAAACCTCTATACCCAGGAAGTAGGATAAACTGCCCAGGTCTTTCATTGCAAAAGTGTTGCTCATAGTTTGAACAAAATTAGCTATGGCAGGAGGAGAATCCCCAATTAGGATAATATCATCCACATATACAAGGAGTAAAATTAAATGTGTAGATGTTTTCTGGATGAATAGAGATGTATCTGCTGAGCTGCATTTAAAACCATGTTGGAGCAGATATGTAGATAGCATGGAATACCAAGCTCTTGGAGCTTGTTTCAGGCCATAGAGAGACTTCTGTAACCTGCATACATGTGTAGGACAGTTAGGATCAGTGAATCCCTGAGGTTGTGTCATGTATACATCCTCACTGAGATGACCATGTAAGAAAGCATTTGAAACATCCAACTGTTTCAATGCCCATTTGTACTGCACAACCAAGGTTAGAACTATTCTGATAGTGATGCTTGACCACAGGGCTCAATGTTTCTGTGTAATCAATGCCCTGGGTTTGATGAAAGCCTTTGGCCACCAATCTGGCCTTATATCTTGCTAGATTGCCATCTGCATTTCTTTTTATTCTGTATACCCATTTGCAGCCTATTGGCTTTCTGTTTGGGGGTAGGGATACAAGAGTCCAAGTGTGTTGATTGAGAAGAGCATCATACTCTTCCTTCATGGCTTGGACCCAATAGGGAGAAATAGCAGCTTGTTTATAAGTATTAGGTTATGTTTCGGTGAGGGATATGGTGGAGTGATGGAGATTATAGGGTGGTGGGGGAAGACACCCTGTTTTGGACCTAGTGAGCATAGGATGCTGATTGGTGGGAAGGGGATTGTAATTGTTTGTTGAGGAAGAAGCAGGGGAAGCATGGGAAGAAGGAGAGGATGATGAACTGGGAGTGTTTGAGTGTGATTGATTGGCTGGAATTGTAGTGTGTGTAGAGGAGGAAGGATGAGAGTTAATGGGTAAGGACTCAGTGGATTCTGTAGGAATATGGACTTCAGTGTTGGGTGGAATAATGGGAGTTTCAGACTCATTTGGAGGTAGAGTATGAAACGGAGATGGTGTAGTGGTAAGACTGAAATATTGGAGGAAAATTGGGGTAGAAGATTGGTGGAGTAGGATTACTTTTGTAGGGAAAGACATATTCAACAAATTGAACATGCCTGGAGATGTAGATCTTGTTGGTGGCTTGATCTAGACATTTGTAGCCCTTAGTGGTAGGGCAATAACCTATAAAGATGCAAGGTATTGACCTATTTTGTAGTAAGTGTATTGTGTGTGGCCTAAGCCATGAAAAACAGAGGCAACCAAAAGCTTTTAGATGAAAATAATCAGGTTTTGTGTGATATAGAAGTTCATATGGTGATTTGTGATGAAGAGTGGGAGTGGGAAGTCTATTAATGAGAGAGTTGGCTGTAGCCAGTGCTTCCAACCAATAAATTGGTGGAAGGTGACTATGATTAAGTAAGGCTAGAATAGTCTCTATGAGGTGTCTATGCTTTCTTTCAACCTTACCATTTTGTTCAGGGGTGTAGGGGCAACTGGTTTGATGAATGGTGCCTAAATTTTGTAGGAAAATACTGAATTGATGATTTAAATATTCACCACCATTGTATGTTCTAAAGAACTTGACAGTGGTGTGAAACTGAGTTTGAATCATGGCATGAATAGATTTATAAGCATTAAAAACATTAGATTTTTGTTTGAGTGGATAAATCCAACTATATTTTGTAAAATCATCTAAGAAAATGATGTAGTACTTGTATTTAGAACAAGAAAGTATTGGGGCAGGGCCCCATACATCTGAATGCACAAGATCAAATGGTGCCACAGTACAGGTAGAACATGTAGGAAAAGGGATTTTGTGTGATTTAGCTATTGAACAATCATCACAATCTAGAGTAGTATGTCCTAGTTTTACATTTAGAAGAGAAGAAACATTAGTGGTGGCTTGTTTGGCTGGATGGCCCAGTCTGAGATGCCACAACCTCTCAGTTGAGTGAGTTGTTCTCCTGCACATGCAGTTTATAGCTTTATTTGAAGATTGAGGAGTTTTTGTTAAGCTGATGGGAATTGGATAGAGTCCTCTACTATAGGGGCCTTGATACATAATCATATGTGTAGCATTATCCCTGATCACCACTCCCTTAGAATTAAAGACAATATAGCAGTTATTATCTTTAGTGAGATGAAAAACTAAAAGAAGATTGCTGGAAATAGTTGGAGAATGAAGGACATTAGAAAGAACAAAAGAGGAAGTGGATGTACTAAGAGTTTGAGAACCTATACCTGAGATAGGAATAGTCTGACCACTGCCAACTGCAATTGAATCATTTCCTGAGTAGGGTTGAGCAGTTTGCAGTTGGGAATAGTCATGGGTAACATGTGTGTTTGCCCCTGAATCAAGATACCATGAGGTGTCTTGGTTCTGAGAGGGTCCAGCATGTGCAGCCATAATTTGCTTCTCAGATTTTGGATTAGAGTAGTTGACTACATCAAATCTATGCCAACATTCTAATGCTATATGGTTAGGTTTTCCACAGATTTGATAAATAAGAGAATTGTCACCTGAATTGGAGTTTGAATAGGATTTTTGATTATTGGTCTGGGAGTGAGAGAAAAGCTGAGAGAGAGAGAGAAAATATCTTTGAAGAGATTTTCATTAAGTGATTAAGTTTAGATACACACGTGTGTGATCCTATTTATAGATCACTTAGCATGTGGCCGTTTATTATAACTGCTTATCAATACACTGATAACTACTAATCAGTACACTGTTGACTACTAACAGCTCAATACAATTATGTTATCAGCCCCCCTCAAGCTGATCCTGATGAAGAGACTAGGGGCAGCTTGTCTTTGATGTAGAGAAACTTAGCCTTGGGTAGAGCTTTAGTGAATATATCAGCCAGTTGGTCAGCAGTAGGAACATAGGAGAGCTTTAAGGCTTTAGAAACCACTTGTTCCCGGATGAAGCAATAATCGATTTCTATATGTTTAGTCCTAGCATGAAAAACAGGGTTGCATGCTAGGGCCATGGCAGACAGATTATCGCAATAGAGCAGAGGCTGTTGAACTGAAATGGAGAGATCTTTGAGGAGATAGGAGAGCCATTTGATTTCTGTAGCGGCATGGGCCATTGCCCTATACTCGGCCTCTGTAGATGATCTTGAAACAGTTGATTGTTTCTTAGAAGTCCAAGAAATGAGGTTAGGACCAAGATAAATACCATAGCCAGAAGTTGATTTCCTATCAATAGGATCAGAGGCCCAATCTGAGTCTGAATAGCCAATCAACTGTAATGGACCTTTCTGAAAAACTAATCCCTGATTGATAGTGCCTTTTATATATCTTAGTGTCCTTTTTAAAGCTGCATAGTCTGCCACTGTAGGGTTGTGCATGTGTTGGCAAAGAGTGTTCACTGCATATTGAATATCTGGCCTTGTCATGGTCAGATATTGTAGAGCACCAGTAAGACTCCTGTAGTGTGTAGGATTAAAGAGTGGAGTCTGCAGTAGCACTCCTGATAGTAGGGGTACACTCTGTGAGACCTGCTTTGTGAAGTAGCTCATGGGCATACTTGGTCTGATGTAAAATGTACCCTTGTACAGATGAACTGACCTCTAGCCCAAGAAAATAAGTCAAAGGACCCAGGTCTTTCATAGCAAATTGTTGACTCAGATTTGAAATAAGAGCAGTGATGACCTGTGGATTGTTCCCTGTTATTATTATATCATCCACATAGATAAGAACCAATGTGATAGTGGAGGTGGACTTTGTTAAGGAAGATAATAGTCAATTAGATTATCTTAGCTGTGTAGTTAAGTTAGCACTTGCTCTCAGATATTTGTTAGTAAGCTAGACTTTGTAACTAACTCTAAAGTACATCTAGATGACAGCTGTATAGATCACATGTGTAATGGCTATAAATAGATGGCTACTGTTTGTAATTCAATATGATTAATAAACAGAAATTACTTTTGCTCAAATCTCTCTCTAGAGTTTAACATGGTATCATAGAGCTCCATAGATCCTTTTTTTTTTTTTTTCGAGGTCAAAACTCCATTGGAGAACACCTCCAAAGCTTCATTACTGCTTCAATTCGAGGTTGCGAACACAAATTGAAGCTCCATCGAAGCTTCAACATTGCAGAATTCACAATTTTCTGCATTCGAAACCCTAATTTCTACAACATATCGTAGCAAATTCCAGAGAACACATCTCCACATCATTCCGGCAGCCATTAAAGCTTCAGCAAGCTTTCTTCATCAATTGCGAACAGTGCGATTCAGTTTCTACGTCATTTTGAGCTACTGAACACTCTAATTCGTCACTTCTCACTTCAAAACCCTAGGTTTGATATAGGTTTGATCTCGATTTTCTTTGATCTTCTTTGTTTCATCTGATTCAATCTTCTTCTATTCTACTCCACTCTATTTCACATGGCTCTGCCTTCTGATCAAGCCCTACCTTTTGGCCTCAAACTTCTTCTTCAAAACCTCAACTCTCTAGTCAAAATTCAACTGGAGAACACCAATTATCTGGTATGGAAAGCACAGCTTCAAACTGTTTTTTATGCCTATGATGTTCTAGATCATATCACTGGAGGTGAGCCATGTCCTCCGAAGCAAGTTCCAGATTCAGATGGAACACTTATTCTCAATTCTGAGTATTCTGCTTGGCAAATTGTAGATAAGCATCTCAGAACTTGTTTAATTGCTTCCATATCTTCTTCTGTCCTACCACAAATTCTTCATCTTACCACTGCTCCTGCCATTTGGCAAGCACTAGAGAAAAGATTTAATTCTATCAGCATAACACATGTTCATCAGCTGAAACATAGACTGCATCTTATCACTAAAGGATCAAGGTCTATGCAGAGTTATCTGGATGAAATAAAGACCATCATTGATAGTCTTATTTCAGTCTCAGCTCCTGTGCCTGATGAAGATCTGATTCTCTACATTCTCAGAGGTCTTCCTCATGAATATGAGTCTGTCAAGGCTCACATAAGGTTCAAAACCAAGGCACTAAGTTTTTCTGAACTCAGTAGTATATTGTTGGCTGAGGAACTCAATCTCCAATTCCTTCAATCCACTTCTCTTCATTCTACATCCTCAACTGATATCTCCACTGCCTTATACACTAAAACCTACTCTACTCAAGAGTCATATCCAAAGGGCAGAGGAGGGAGAAACAACAGAGGGAGAGGTGGAAGAGGTCAGGGAGGCAGAAATTCTAACAGAGGCACTTCTTGTAACAAACATGCTCCAAAATCTTCCAATGACAATCCAATCTATTGCCAAATCTGTGGAAAACCTAACCACATGGCATTAGAGTGTTGGCATCGATTTGATGGAGTAAACTACACAAATCCAAAGGCTGAAAAACAGGTGATGGCTGCTCATGTTTCCACCCCTCAGAATCAAGATTCTAACTGGTATCTTGACTCGGGTGCAAATACCCATGTCACAAATGACATTTCTTACCTGCACACACACCAACCATACACAGGTAAAGACTCTATTGCAGTGGGCAGTGGCCAAACTATTCCAATCTCAGGTATAGGTTCTCATCTCCTCTCTACTCCTCAATCCTCATTCACTTTATCTAATGTTCTTTATGCTCCATCAATTTCTACAAATCTTCTTTCAGTCTATCATCTTACAAGAGATAATAACTGCTCCATTGTTTTTAATGCCAAGGGAGTGGTGATTATGGACAATGCTACACATATGATCATGTATCAAGGCCCATGTAGTAAAGGACTCTATCCTATTCCAACCAGTCTGAATTCATCTTCACAGTCTCCTAACAAGGTCTTACATTGCACCTGCAAAAGATCTGCAAACACTCCTGAAAGACTGTGGCATATCAGACTGGGACATCCAGCTAAGCTACCTACTTCTGTCATTTCTTCCTTAATAAATGTAAAGCTAGGTCACACTACTATAACTTGTGATGACTGTGCAGTAGCTAAATCTCACAAATTGCCTTTTACTTCTTCATCTACTTGTACTACTGCACCATTTGACATTGTTCACTCAGATGTATGGGGCCCTGCCCCAATACTTTCCTGTTCAAACTACAGATATTATATCATATTTTTAGATGATTTTACTAAATATAGTTGGATTTATCCCTTAAAGCAAAAGTCAGATGCCTTCACTGCTTATAAATCTTTTCAAACAATGATACACACACAGTTTCACACTACAATAAAACTTTTTAGAACTGATAATGGAGGTGAATACCTCAATAATCAGTTCAGTCTTTATCTTCAAGGTCTAGGCACTCTCCACCAAACTACTTGCCCTCATACACCTGAACAGAATGGTAAGGTGGAGAGAAAGCACAGACATTTAATAGAAACTACATTAGCTCTTCTCCATCACAGTAATCTTCCACCAAGATATTGGCTTGAAGCTTTGGCTGCAGCCAATTATCTCATAAATAAACTTCCTACTGCTACACTGCATAACAAATCACCACATGAACTTCTATTTTCTGCAGTTCCTGATTATCTACTTCTCAAAGCTTTTGGTTGCCTATGCTATCCTTGGCTTAGGCCATATGTCAAACACAAACTTCAATATAAATCAACCCCCTGCACCTTTTTAGGCTACTGTACTCATACAAAAGGCTATAAATGCCTAGATCCCAAAACAAATAAAATCTATATTTCAAGGCATGTAAAGTTTATTGAGTGTGTTTTCCCTTTCCAAACTCTGGCAACTCCTCATACCTATCCTAATTTTCCTCCTCTATTTCATTCTAGTACTGCATCTCACTCTGCATCATCTATACTTCCTCAACTTCCCATTCTTTCTCCTCTACCTCATCTAGTCTCACAGGACATAGTTCCATCTGCTGCACCACCTTCCCCTTCTACCTTTGACCATCATCATTCTAGTATATCTTCTCCTAGTTCTTGTTCTTTACCTGCAGTCTCTGAGTCTTCTCCTTCTACAACACAGTCTTCATCCTCTGCTGCATTATATTCTCTTAATATTACTGCCATCTCTACTGCAACACAGTCTTCCTCTTCCACTGCCTCACTGTCTCCTAGTACTAGTCTTCAGAACAGTCATCCTATGCTCACTCGATCAAAGACAGGTTGTCTACCACCACCTCTCTACAATCTCTATCACTCCATTATACCATACACAGAAACTGAGCCTACTACGTACAAACAAGCTGCTACATCACCCTGTTGGCTTAAAGCTATGCAAGAAGAATATGATGCTTTACTTAAACAACAAACTTGGACCTTGGTTCCTTTACCCCCTCACCGAAACGCCATAGGCTGCAAGTGGATATATAGAATCAAGAAAAATGCTGATGGCAGTATAGCTAGGTACAAGGCTAGACTTGTAGCCAAAGGTTTTCATCAAACAAAAGGCTTAGATTATACAGAGACATTTAGTCCTGTGGTCAAACATCAAACAATAAGGGTAGTTCTTACTCTTGCTGTTCAACATAACTGGCCTCTAAAGCAATTGGATGTCTCCAATGCTTTTCTCCATGGACATCTCCATGAACATGTCTATATGACTCAGCCTCAAGGCTTTGTGGACACTCAACAACCTACTCATGTATGCAAGCTAAATAAATCCTTATATGGCCTTAAACAAGCTCCCAGGGCTTGGTATTCTATGCTCCATTCCTTCTTACTAAACAGTGCCTTCATATGTAGCTCAGCTGACACTTCTCTCTTTATTCAAACAACATCCACTCATATAATGCTCCTCGTTTATGTGGATGATATCATCATCATAGGCAACTCACCCACTGCTATTTCTACCCTTATAGCCAAAATGAGTTCAGTTTTTGCCATGAAAGATCTAGGAAAACTCTCCTATTTCCTAGGCATTGAGGTCTCCCATACTGCACAAAATCTTTTATTACATCAAACAAAGTATGCTCAGGATTTACTCCAAAGGGCTGGTCTGTCTGAGTGTAAACCTTGCTCTACTCCTACAGTTTCTAAGTATACCACTGCAGCACAATCAGATTTCTTGCCTTACTCTGATCCTACCAAATTCAGAAGTCTAGTGGGAGCTTTGCAGTATTTAACTATCACTAGACCTGATATTCAGTTTGTTGTTAACTCCATTTGTCAACACATGCATCATCCAACCAACAGAGACTATAATGCACTAAAACGAACACTAAGATACATTAAAGGCACACTGCATCATGGACTTCTGTTTACTCCTAGCACATTCACACTAAAAGCCTATTCAGATAGTGATTGGGCCAGTGACACTTTGGACAGGAAAAGTACTACAGGCTACTGCATCTTTCTAGGCCAAAATCTCATCTCTTGGACATCCAAGAAACAATGCACAGTGGCTAGATCATCCACAGAAGCTGAGTATAGGGCTATGGCCCAAACTGCAGCTGAAGTTAAATGGCTCACTTATTTACTGAATGATCTAAAGGTTCCTCATTCTTGTCCTACTCTACTGTGTGACAATCTTTCAGCCCTAGCATTGGCCTCAAATCCTATCTATCATGCAAGGACAAAACACATTGAAATTGACTACCATTTCATTAGAGAGCAAGTCACAGCCAAGCAACTACAGATTCAGCATCTTCCTACAGAAGAACAAACTGCTGATCTTCTTACTAAGTCACTCACAGTCTCCAAATTTCAGTATCTCAGAGACAAGCTGCCCCTGGCATATTTGAAGCCTGTTCAGCTTGAGGGGGGATGTTAAGGAAGATAATAGTCAATTAGATTATCTTAGCTGTGTAGTTAAGTTAGCACTTGCTCTCAGATATTTGTTAGTAAGCTAGACTTTGTAACTAACTCTAAAGTACATCTAGATGACAGCTGTATAGATCACATGTGTAATAGCAACTGTTTGTAATAGATGACAGCTGTATAGATCACATGTGTAATAGCTATAAATAGATGGCTACTGTTTGTAATTCAATATGATTAATAAACAGAAATTACTTTTGCTCAAATCTCTCTCTAGAGTTTAACAGACTTTTGAATAAAAAATGAAGTATCAGCTGTGCTCATAGAGAAACCTTGATGGAAGAGAGATGTGGTTAACATCTGGTACCAGGCCATTGGGGCCTGTTTGAGCCCATATAAGGATTTTCTGAGTTTACACACATGTTGAGGACTATTAGGATCTGAAAACCCTGGAGGTTGTAACATGTAGACAATTTCAGCTAGAGAACCATGCACAAAAGCATTTGAGACATTAAGTTGTCTAAGAGGCCAATGATAGAACAAAGCCAATGTAAGTACTATCCAGATAGTTTGAGGCTTAACCACTGGACTGAAGGTCTCAGTGTAGTCTATGCCTTCAGTTTGAAGAAACCCCTTGGCTACAAACCTAGCCTTGTACCTAGTAACAGTACCAATTGCATTTCTTTTGATCTTATAGACCTATTTACACCCAATAGGATTCCTATTAGGAGGTAGGGGCACTAGATCCCAGGTTTGTTGTTACTTTAATGCTGCAAATTCTTCTTGCATGGCTTGAACCCAACACTGATACTTAGAGGCTTCTTTGTATGTAGAGGGTTCAGATTGAGGAGGGGTAGAGATGAGGGAATGAGTTTGATAAAGGGGAGGTGGGAGACAGCCAATTTTGGACCTAGTTAGCATGGGGTGTAAGGACTGAGGAGCCAGTTGTGTGAGAGATTCCCTAGAAGAGGCAAAAGAGTGTTCGTTAGTGGGAAGAGACTGAGATGAATTAGGAGTGATAGTCTGGGCATCTGTTGGAAGTGTTGGAGGGGAGGG
The DNA here is from genome assembly GCA_037974665.1 of Ehretia macrophylla. Lineage (NCBI taxonomy): Eukaryota > Viridiplantae > Streptophyta > Magnoliopsida > Boraginales > Ehretiaceae > Ehretia > Ehretia macrophylla. The sequence goes on along the minus strand of CM075780.1, from coordinate 38,436,613 downwards.
AATAGTGGGGGAAGCAGGTGGAGGGGAAGAGGTGGAAATATTGTTTGAGGGAGTAGAGGATGAAGATTGTAAAGAATCAGAATGAGCAGAGGAGGAATTAAGAGTGGAAGAAGATATAGATGGGAAGAAGGAAGTAGTTGGAGAAAAATTACTAAGGAGGGGAGTAGAGGGAAATATGGGTGGGAAGTGAGAGAAGGAGGGAGTAGGAAGAGAAGGAGAATCTGGAGTAGAGAAGGATTGTGAAGCATAAGGGAAAATATGTTCCTCAAATTGGACATGTCTAGACACATAGACCTTTTGTGTAGTTGGGTCAAGGCATTTATAGCCCTTAGCAGATGGAGAATAACCTATGAAAACACATGGCTTAGATCTATTTTCTAGTTTATGACTAGTATAAGGTCTGAGCCATGGGTAACAAAGGTAACCAAACACCTTAAGAGAAATGTAATTTGGATGCTTAGAGTAGAGCGTAAAGTAAGGTGATTGATTTTGCAAACCAGGCATAGGAAGTCGATTTATAAGAAAATTGGCTGCAGCCAAGGCTTCAAGCCATAGAACAGAGGGTAAGTGAGCTTGGTGCAGAAGGGTTAAGGTAGTCTCAATCAGATGTCTATGCTTCCTTTCCACTCTACCATTTTGCTCGGGAGTGTAAGGGTATGCAGTCTGATGAAGTGTACCGATAGACTGAAGAAATAGCTGAAATTTCTTGCTAGTATATTCAGTACCATTATCAGTTCTTAAATTTTTAATAGGGGTACTGAATTGTGTAGAAACCATAGTTTGAAAGCTGATAAAGGCCTGATAAGCATCTGACTTTAGTTTTAAAGGATAAAGCCAGCAAAATCTGGAAAAGTCGTCAATGAAAAGTATGTAATATTGAAAACCTTTACAAGATGTATATGGGCCTGGACCCCAAATGTCAGAATGCACCAATTGAAAAGGATAGTCACTGACAGAAGAAGATAGACTAAATGGCAGTTTGTGAGCTTTAGCCACAGAACATGCTTGACAATCTAATGCCTTATTTGGAAATTTTACATTGAGAAATGTAGACAGTAAATGTGAAGTATGACTGGCAGGGTGTCCTAATCTGTAGTGCCAAAGTACAGGAAGAGAAAGTGAGCCAGTAGGAATACTGAGTGAGAGCTTGGGGAGTTGACTGGAACTATGTAGAAAAGCTTGAAGGCAACGCATATAGTCCTCTGTTACAGGGGGCCTTGAGCTTCACTTGCTTGGTAATATTGTCCATAATAGTCACATCCTTGGAAGTGAAAATAATGGAACAATTATTATCTTTTGTGAGTTGGTAAACAGACAAGAGATTAGAGGAAATCTGAGGTACATATAATATATTAGTGAGAAGTAAAGAGGAAGAAGAAGTAAGTAAAGTACCATCACCCATGTGTTGTACAGGGAGAGTCTGACTATTACCCACAGCCACTGTCTCTGTGCCATTGTATGGATGAGAGATATGGAGTTGAGCTAAGTCATTTGTAACATGAGTATTTGCTCCAGAGTCTAGGTACCAGTAGGGTGGAGGAGGAGTGGAAGAATGAATTTGAGTGATGAAAGCTTGCTTATTGGTCTTAGGTGCTGCATAGTTGGTGATGTCCAATCTATGCCAGCACTCCAAGGCACTGTGATTAGGCTTCCCACAGATTTGATAGTAAGTTTTAGAAGCTGGGGAGGGGGAATACTGAGGAGAATATTGATAGGGATAGGAGAATGGTAGGGGAGGAGCAGATGTTTGTGGTGGTGATGGTGGTGGTCCTAAGACACCCCTGCCTTGAGTTTTAAAATTCCTGCCCCCCTTTCCCCCTTTGAAACCATTGCCTCTACCTCTACCTTTGTTGTTGTTCTGTTGGGTAAGAAACTTGCTATAGAGAGCAGTATAAAGATCTGTTGTCATAGGAACAGAGGCAGTAGGTGGTTTGAGCCTCTTTTGATGTATTTCTTTTGTAATGAGAAGACTACAGAGATCTTGCATGGTAATAGGAAATGGTCTAGTCTTAATAGAGGTTCTAAAGGACTCGTATTCATAGGGAAGACCTCTAAGGGTGTAGAGCACAAGATCCTCATCAGAAATAACTTCTGCTGCTGCTGCTAGGCTATTAGAGAGGCCTTTGATCTTGTCTAGATAGGACTGCATAGTCTGAGAGCCTTTGGTGATAGTTTCTAGGTCCTCCTTGAGTTGATGAATATGAGACCTACTCAAGGAACTGAATCTGTTGGCTAAAGCTTGCCAGATTGAGGAAGCAGTTGGCAGATGAATTACTTGAGCTAGGACTAAAGCAATCATAGATGCAAAAATACATGACTTCAGTTGTTGATCCATCAAATGCCATGAGAGATATGCAGGATTATCCTTCAGAGTTCCATCTGAACTGGTGATCTGTGGCTGTGGTGGAGTAGTAGTACCATTGATTTGGCTGTATAGGCCATGGCCTTGCAGAGCTACCTCCATTTGTACCTTCCACAGAACATAGTTAGAATGATCCAGTTTGACTGGAAGGAGATTGTTGAGGTTTTGTTTGAACTGTTGAAGTCCAGTGAAAGCATCTGATGAACCTGTGCCAGCCATAGACGAGCTTGAAGAGGTGGAAGCCATGGCAGGAGAAGAAGATGTCGAAGACATGAGAAGACAATAAATTTACAGCTGAGAGTGAAGAAGAGTTGTGAAAGCAAAATTAAAGCTCTGTAGAGCTTATTGAATGGAGGATTTTAGAGGAAACAAACCCTAAGGTTTGTGATATGAGGAGAAGTGAGTTTTGATGCCTCTCGAAGCTTGAGAAGACTGCAACAATAGTGTCGCAGTGATCACAATGGAGAAAGAAGCTTGTTGCGAAAAAATAAAAATAAAAATGAAAGCTTAACGAAGCTCTTTAATGGCGGCCAGATCTTGTGGCTCTTGATACCATGAGAGAAAAGCTGAGAGAGAGAGAGAAAATATCTTTGAAGAGATTTTCATTAAGTGATTAAGTTTAGATAAGATTTTCATTAAGTGATTAAGTTTAGATACACACGTGTGTGATCCTATTTATAGATCACTTAGCATGTGGCAGTTTATTATAACTGCTTTATACATCAGGCTAGTTATCTCTGCCAGCTCATTATGAGCTGGCAGTCACAATACTTAGCTTTGTTTATCAATACACTGTTAACTACTAATCAGTACACTGTTGACTACTAACAGCTCAATACAAGTATGTTATCAGGAAGGAACCCCTGTTGCCATGTCTTTGTCCTTGTCCTCTACCTCCTCTGCCTTCTCTGTTGTTTTTGCCTCCTCTGCCTCTATTAGAGATGTCTTGATAGGTAGTTTTGGTGTAAAGAGCAGTGGAGAGATCAGTTTGAGGAGTATAGTTGAGATTAATAGACTGAAGGAACTGCAAGTTGAGTTCCTCTGACAGCAAAGCACTGATAAGTTCTGAAAAGCTAATAGGTACAGTTTTGAATCTGAGATGGGCTTTGAGGGACTCATACTCATTAGGTAGACCTCTGAGTATATAGATGAGGAAATCTTCATCAGGCATAGGAGCAGATACTGAGTTAAGGCTGTCTATGATAGTTCTGATTTCATCAAGATAGCTTTGTGTTGAGTAAGAGAGAGGAGAGAGAGAACATAATAAGTGTATTAGAATTAGTTAATAGTACAAGGCATTAGACCCCTTCTTTTATAGGGATCTCAAAAAACAAAGACACTACCTCTCTTCCAATGTGGGACGGAGAGCAACACACACAACACTCCCCCTCAAGCTAGAGCATAGATATTACATGTGCCCAGCTTGTTACAAATATAATCGACTCGAAGACCTCTCAAGGATTTAGTAAATCAATCGGCTAATTGATCATTAGAGCTGACATAAGATGTAATTATCTCTTTTGCTAAGATCTTATCTCTTACAAAGTGACAATCAACTTCAATGTGCTTAGTCCGCTCATGAAACACCGGATTTGATGCAATATGAATTGCTGCTTGATTATCACAAATTAGCTTCATAGGAAGAGGACAACTGATTCCAATCTCTGTAAGTAAATACTTGATCCATATTAGTTCACATGTGGCTAAACTCATGGATCGGTATTCTGATTCAGCACTTGATCGAGCGATAACATCCTGTTTCTTACTCTTCCATGAAACTAGATTTCCTCCAAAAAGAACACAATACCCTGATGTGGAACGTCTGTTTAATGGACTGCCTGCCCAATCAGCATCTGAATACCCTGTAACCCCAGTATTTCCATGATCACTATACATTAATCCTTTTCCAGGAGCACCTTTGATATACCGAAGAATACGAACAACCGCTTCCCAATGACTTTTTCTCAGAGAGTTCATAAATTGACTAATAACATTGACTGCAAATGAGATATCTGGACGGGTCACAGTGAGGTAGTTAAGTTTTCTAACCAATCTTCTGTATCTTCCCGGGTCTGTCATCGGTTCCCCCTCATTTGGCATCAGTTTTACATTCGGATCCATAAGAGACTCACATGGTCGTGCACCAAGCATCCCTGCATCACTTAGTGTATCTAATGCATATTTGCGCTGAGAAATGAATACTCCTTGGTTTGACTGTGCAACTTCAATCCCAAGAAAGTATCGTAATTGTCCCAAATCTTTAGTTTGAAACTGTTTATGAAGGAACACCTTTAAGTCATTTATACATGCTATATCATCACCAGTGATAATAATATTATCCACATACACAATAAGCAAAAGTTGTTTCCCTGAAGTAGAGTGTCGATAGAAGACCGAATGATCTATTCCACAACGAGTCATACCAAACTCTAACACAGCCAGGCTAAAACGTCCAAACCATGCCCTCGGGGACTGTTTTAGACCATACAAAGCTTTCTTAAGACGACATACAACATCCAAATAATAGAGGCCATTACATTCACGCCCAGTACCAATCTTCTCGCGTGTTTTCAGATCCTGAATAATTACAGAATCAGCAGTGAAGGTGACAGAACAATTCAAATGGTTGGTAAGTTTACTAACAGACAACAGATTAAAGGCAAAATAAGGAAGATATAAAACAGACTGTAATGATAAAGAAGATGTAGGATGGGTTGTCCCAATCCCTTGAACAGATGTGGACGAACCATCTGCAAGCTTAACATGATGAAGGGAACGAGTCTGAATATTAGAAAATAATTGGTTATTACCAGTCATATGATCAGAAGCACCAGAATCAATTACCCAAGGGGTGGGACCAGGTTTGGTCTGAGAGAGACAGGCTACAGAGGATTGTGAATGTGCAAGAGACGCCGTAGACGACACCGAAGGGTGAGATGCTTGTTGAGACGCTTGAAATTGAAGAAACTGAGTATACTCTGCCTCGGGAAGAGTGAGAGAGACGGTGGAAGAAGATGCAGAGGCCTGTGACGTCCCAGTTGACATGAAAGCAGGGGAAGAAAAATCATGTTGAACAACATTGGCAACATGGGTTGGGCGACCATGTAAACTCCAACAAGTGTCCCGAACATGACCCAATCTATTGCAATAAGTACATCGCGGACGCTGACCATTAGAACGACCACCGCCCCGTCCACTATCACCACGTCCTCGACCACGACCGCCACGATTCGAATTGTCAACACGGCTCTCAAAATGAGTAACAAGAGCCGAACGATCAATAGGATTATTAGAAGGACCAGAGAGATCAGGAACACGACTCAGATGAGCATAAGCTTCACATAAGGTAGGCAAATCGGGAGATGTAAGTAGCTGAGAACGAACCATATCATAAGCTGGGTTGAGACCATGAAGCCAAAGAATAACAAACAGTCGATCCTGTTGCATCTCAATAACCTTAGGATCTGTACTAACGGGAAAAAGCTCCGAGAATTCAGACACTGCATCCTGAAATTGACCATAATAATCTGTCAAACCTGAATCAGTAGCTTGACCACGTAACATAGTAGAAATAACCTCATAGATGCGAGTAACTGTGCCAGAATACATTTCTTTGGCCAAATTCCAAAAAGCATAACAAGTAAGACACTGTCGGAACATACTTTGAATCTTTGGATCAAGTGACTGATAAAGAAGATTCACTAGTTGGGCATTCATACGACGCCAAAGTGCGCCATCTCTCTCAGATAAATTAGTCAGAGAGGGTTTAAACAGATAATCTTCAAAGCCTTGACCCACAAACCAGAGTTCAATTGCCACGGACCAATTGGAATAATTACGACCATTAAGACGAGTCGTAGTGAGAGTAGGAGTGCCAGACAATGGAGAAGCAAACACCGACGAAGTGGAACTTGAACTGGGAGGAACATCATTTGTAGAAGTTGCTGGAGTTTGAGAACGATCCATGACAAGGAAAAGATGAAAGACACTCCCCTAAGCACAAGTGATAGTGTAAGAAAAACAACTAAGATTTAATGTGTGACATTTAAAGGGTAAAAGGACAGAATAAGTGCATTTTCAGATCTGAAAACATGCGGAAATGGACTCGGATGAACAGGCTGAACATTCTGGAACAAAGCAGGGGACGGAAGAGGTGGCGCGTGGGGATGACGCGCCGGCAGAGGGCGGCATGTGAAGTCACGCGCCGGCAGTGGAGACGACAGACAGCAACAGTGGAGTCTCCTCGTCGAGGCGAGTCAGATGGTGGGTCCCACGCGCGCAAACAGTGGGTGGAATGGTGTAGATCTAAGGTAAAAGGTGGGGTTTGAAGTGGTGGAGCTTGGGTGGGGCTATGGCAGTCGGTCGGCGAGAAAGAAGGGTGAAAGAGGGTCGCTAAGAGAGGAGGAAGCAGATGGTGGGGTTGAAGCTGTGATTTAGTGGCTGGAGGAGAAGAAAAGAAGGAGAAGCAGAGAGAAGAAGACGATGAACAGTGTCTGCGTTTTTTTTTTTTCTTTTTTTTTTTGAGATGGGTAGCAGAGAAGTGGGTCAGGGTGGGAGGTGAGTCTTCCTAATTGTGGCTCTAGATACCATGTTGAGTAAGAGAGAGGAGAGAGAGAACATAATAAGTGTATTAGAATTAGTTAATAATACAAGGCATTAGACCCCTTCTTTTTTAGGGATCTCAAAAAACAAAGACACTACCTCTTTTCCAATGTGGGACAGAAAGCAACACACATAACACTTTGCATAGACCTAGAGCCTTTAGTAAGAACATGAGGTCTGTGTTTCAGCTGATGAGCATGTGTTCTACTAACATAATTAAATCTTGACTCTAGTGCTTGCCAAATTGTAGGACAGGTTTTCAGATGAAGGATTTGTGGTAGCATAGTGGAAGAGATGGTGGCAAAAAGACAAGGTATCAGGTGTTTGTCTACTAAGAACCAAGTGGAGTAAGCAGGATTGGGTGAAGTTGTTCCATTTGGAGCTGTTAGAACCTTAGGTGGACATCTTTCAGTGCCATTGATATGATCTAATAGATCATAGGCAAAGAAGATAGCCTCAGTTTGTGCTTTTCACACTAAGTAATTGGAATTATCTAGTTGTATCTTAACGAGAGAGTTAAGATTTGGATGAGAAGTTTCAATCCAAATGGAAGTGCATGATCAGAAGGCAAAGCCATGGATTATGAAGAAGCAGAAAGAGAGAAGAATTGTTACAGTTGAAATGAGTAAGTAGAAGAAGATTCAGCTCAAACCTAGGGTTTGATAATGGAGAGAATAGCAGAATTTGGGCTCAAAACTTGTTTTTGAGTAGAACTTCAATCGGACCTTCTAGAATTGCAGTAGGAAGCTTTGTGGCGGCTTCAATGGCTGCTGCAAGAAGTTGAGCTGAGGTCTCCAATGGCGGATGGTGCAGAGATTGAAAATTAGGGTTTGTATCTGTAAAATTTTGGTAAATTTGCAGAGATAAAGTTTCGATGGAGCTTCAATTTGCTTTATTGAGCTGTAAATCGAAGCTCAGAGGAACTTTGGAAATGTTCTCCAATGGCAGTTATGGCTTTGAAGAAAAAAAAGATCTATGGCTCTATGATACCATGTTAAGAGAGAGAAAGAGATAAATTTGTGAAATTTGTGTTTGTATTCATTGAATTTTGATTGATACAAGAGTCATCTATTTATAGCTTTACATTCAACACATGATTGTTAGTGCTTTAGATTCATACAGCTGGCACTAGCTGTTCAGAGTTAGTTAGAGTACTAACCTGACTGCTAAGCTTAACTAGCTTATAACTATATCCGAGTAACTATCTAATTATAATTACTACTATTATCCTTTACATTTCTTACACCATGGAAACTATTTTCCTTAGTAACCACTTGGACGAAAGAGTTGGTTCTCTCTTAATTTCATCAAACACGCTGGTTTTCAGTAGTCTCTTTTTTCACCTTTTCGATCCTTGTGACATCCCACATTGGTGGGAGATATTGTGATTGTATGATTTATAAGTGAGTGTTGTGGGTATAAGGAATTACTTGGGTTAACCATTTTGGGCCAATAGAAAAGAGGCCTAAGTAGTGATTTCTTATGTCTATAACACCAGTTTCGCCTACGGGCGTGAGAGTCTGGGCTCGAGCCTCGGGGTGTGACAGAATGGTATTTAGAGCAGGTCACTAGCCGGTGTGGGAGCGAAGTGCTATGTGGGGCAAAATGCGCAGTGGGAGCTACCTCTAGAATCCTACAACACCTGGTTGGTCCTGGGTGTGTGTGCCTCTGATGAGGACGTGTATGTGACATCTCACATCGGTAGGAGATAGTGCGATTGTGGGGTTTATAAGTGGGTGTTGTGGACATAAGGAATAATGGGTTAACCATTTTGGGCAGTAGAAAAGAAGCCCAAGTTGTGATTTCTTATGCTTATAACACCAATCTCGCCTGCGGATCTGGGAGTTTGGGCTCAGGGTGTGACAATCCTATATGTAAGTCATCATGCAAATGTTTTTGCAGCTAACCAAGGTTTCACCTGCAACCTAACTCAGCAGTAGATAAATGGGTTCTATGTTTCTTTTTCTTTTTTGCATGGGGTCAGAATTCAGACTTAAAAAAGATAGGTTGCTCGAAAATAGAACATGTTATAGAACATTAATTTTTGAAGCCTTAGTTTTAATTCTTATTTAATGATTGTACATGGTGAGTTGCTTTTGGAGGACATGTTATCAAACGATTTTCTCACAAACTATTAGATGGTGCATTTGTAATTACTTAATCTAGTTTTTTTCATGGCTGATGTTCTTTCAAGTATCTGGTTTCCCCAAAGGTTACAGTGTGTTTGCTGTATTAAGATATCTTATGTAGTCTTCACTGCAATGTAGATAGATTAGCAGGTGGATTCAACCATTTCTTTATATATCCCTTTCTAACAGATGTACAGTAGTGGAAACCCGACGAACATTGCAAATCCTATCAGAGATGCAAAGGTTCGAATAGATTTAGCAACAACCAATGGAAGGCTGACATTGTTTGAGACCACTCTTTGCGAAAAGCTTTCATGGGATGAGCTAGATGCTCATGTTGATCTGGATCCTCAAGGGTATCTGAGTACTTACAATGAGAGAGATATCCAATTAATATGTTGCCAAGCTGATGCAAGCACCTTGTGGCAAGTCCCTCCTGTTGTACAAGCAAAATTCAGTAAGTCTCTTAACTGGAGCATGAACATGATATTCTTATGGCAGTTCACCAGAGATAGACCAAAAGGGAAAGAAATTGTGAAGTACGAACTACATCTTCAGACTGAAGACCTTCCAAACCCTACGAAGGTTATGGAAGTGCTGAATGGTACTGCGAGTAGCTTTAGGATATATAATGTTTATCCAAGATACTTCCGCGTTACTGGCTCTGGTGATGTGCGATTTCTTGAACAACCTGTAAGTAAAACTTTCAATGAGATTCATTTAATTGAAAGGAAAACTTGAACTATGAAATAAAGCATGGACCTGCGTTCTTTTGCCAATAAGGCGCAATCTTATAGTAATTGCATCTAATTTTTCAAATCTCTAATTTCATGCATTTACAGGTGAAGCTGGTTAGTGGAGATCTTTTCCTCAACCGTGGAGATCCAAATTGGTGGTCTTTCCATGACGTTGATGCCTCAGATATAAGTGGCTGTGAGGAGTTGGCTGGACCCAAGGCAATTATAGTATCAGAAGAAACCCCACGTATGCTCAGTTCTGTAAATGTAGTATAATATTTAAACTAGTTCTATGAAATTACTGATAAGTCTTGTTTTCTCCAACACATTTGTAATTTTAAGAGGGTATACTCGGTGAAACACTCAGCAAATTCAGCATATGGGGTCTCTACATTACCTTCGTGCTAGCAGTTGGCCGTTTTATCAGACTTCAGTGTGCTGATCTAAGAATGAGAATTCCCTTCGAAAACCTCCCTTCCTGTGACAGGTATGACTCCTATTTATTCAGTGAAGTCCATTTTCTTATCTAAAGATTCAATACATTTTTTTTTTTGAGAAATGAATAAATTTTATTAAAATGCACCAAGGAGGTGCTAATTAAATATATACATCAAGAGCATAAGAGGGATATACATTGTTTCAATGTTATCTGTACTAGATCTAAAGAACCTTTAATCCATAAACAAAGATTGTGAACCCATTGACATTTCAAGGAAGAGAGAGAGAATTCTTTCCCTTCAATACATCGGTGATGAAGATATATAAAGTTCTTCATCACAAGTACTTTTCATATTTCTGCATTTTTATGTTGTATTAGTATCGTGGAATTAGAGAGGAACCAAAAATAAATTTATTAGTTGTATTCTTGAAGTTTAGGCATCGAGACAAGAGAGATGGAATTGCTGCCAGTTCAATCCCGCATAATATACTTTCTGCACTTATTTCTGTGTATGCATGCATTTCCAGTACTACAATATTTCCTTAGGTAGTTCTTATGTAAAGATTTAAGTAGATATTTCCTCTTCTTTAACGGTACTTTCAGTGAAGGGATTACTTGTCCTATAGTACATGTATCCTTACAGATTGCGAAAATCACATTCCTTCTCATTCAAAAAAGTGCCAATTTAACCTTAAAACAAAGCCATCCAGTTCCACTGCTTAAGCTTTGATGTCTCCGGAATAATTATCAATTTCTTTACAGATTGCGAAAATCACATTCCTTCTCATTCAAAAAAGTGCCAATTTAACCTTAAAACAAAGCCATCCAGTTCCACTGCTTAAGCTTTGATGTCTCCGGAATAATTATCAATTTCTTCATTATAGATGCCTCAAATGGTATTCGATAGCCTTGTCCTCTCATATCCTTAAGATTTCAGGACCGTACGATTGCTACCTTCATATATCATACACATTGGCTGGTTTCTTCTTTCATTCTTTTTCTAGATCAAACATTTTCAGCTGTAAACATTTGCATTCAGAAATTTTTTGGAGGCAAACAATAGCTAAATTTTATTCTATAAATTCTTAATAGTTCACTTGAATAACTTCAATGTGGGATTTCTTTAGTCCTATAAGTGACGTGGATCTGCTTTATTTTACTTAAATCTGGCGTGTCACTTGAGATATCGAGACTTCCTTTTCCTTTTTCTCTCCTTTATGAAGCTTAGTAGCAACTAAGTTACTGTTTAACTGATATAGGTTGCTGGCCATCTGTGAGAATATTTATGCCGCACGAGCAGAAGGTGCACTGGAAGTTGAAGAGATCCTTTACTGGACACTGGTGAAAATTTACCGTTCTCCACACATGCTGCTTGAGTACACCAAACCTGATTAGAGTTTAGTTAGCAGCAGCTTGGTTAAACTGAAAAATTAACAGTCTGTTGCAGATTGTAGAAGTGCAGTTTTGCAGCTTTATGGTATGATTTTCTACATATCTGAAAGCTTTATGGGAACATTGCAACTCTATATGCATATATAAAAATGGGGCTCTTTGGAAAGTATCTCTTGAAACTGTTGAGGTGAATGTGCCGTTGTTTTAAATGCATGGGGTTTGATTGTAGAATACTCCTGTTATGGATTCAAACTAAATGATGGCCCTTTAATTGTCTTAACTGCTACCTCAGGCTTAGCACCTCAGGCCTGAAAGCGAGATTACACTTAAGCAAAAAAATTAAAATTATTACTTCAACTCATAATATTCATTTAACACTTGTCGCACCGATGCAAAACATTACATCACACTCCCCGTTGAGGACACCAAACAATACAGGATTCTAGAGGTGGCTCTTAGAGTCTCTTGGTATAGCACTTTGTTCCGCATAGCACTTAGCATACCATTCTGTCCTATCTCAGACCAGCACTCTAAGCTTGTAAGCAAACTTTGCCTCGCTCCGCATAGCACTTAGCATACTATTCTAATCATACATTTAACGCTTCTCCCACCTATGTGAAATATTACAAAGGTAAGTGATTCGTGAAATAATTTACCATATGATTGGATTAAACTAGAAGATAGCCCTCTTCCGTTTCAACTGATTTTTGTTGCTGACCATTCAAGAACACTTGGACTGCCATTATGTTTATTAAAGAAAGTGGAAAAGATTTGGGATCAAAAAAATCTTCGAATCTATACCATTATGGTATAGGATCACATCCCTATTGTTTGTTATGTTACCTCATCGTATGATGTTTCAATAGCTGGTGCAAAGATTTTCTTGTACAAAGTGACGATCAAACTAACTGCCTAAAATTTTAGTATGCTTCATTGGTAAACGAAATGGATACCAAATTTGATGAGACAATCATGTTTCCATCCTAAAATCTGCTAGTATTAAGTGGAGTAACTCGATATTTTATATGTTGATTTTGAAATTTTTTTTTTTCATGTGTAACTCGTAATTGATTATTAATGTGGTAAAAGAAAGAGCTTTGAAATTTAAATGTTTGAATGCTAGAGTCAACGATTGAAACAAGAATAAGTCAAACATGGATGAACATGATTGGACAAAAGTTTAGTTTTGATACTATGATAAGACACATAAGTATCATACGAAAAGCAATTGAAATTATGTATAGTAGTCCAAAATCTTAGCCTAAATGTGACAATCACCTTTATGTGTTATTCATTCCTCAAAAGTCAAACCCACAAGTTCACCTGCATTTGATCCGTATGGGGGAATTTTCATTTTTTTCTTTCCTTTTTTTTTTTTTTGGTTTTGCCCAATTCAGCATAAAAGCTGAATCAGAAATCAAATATTATAAAACTTATGGATGGGGGAACCTTTTTTTGTTCTTGAAACTCATGAGATGTGGTTGATGCACATGAAACCCAAAATTGAGTTGAAGCCCCAAGGGGCTAATGAATTAAGCGATTCATTATGATTGAATAATGTTGTTATTATTGCGTCTGACGAGGGTCCCCAAGCTGAGGTGAGTTACTCACGTCGATTTGAGACGGGCTAATCAGAGCCAAGCCCAATGCATTCAGCTAAATGCCCAACTTGGATGCTGATCCGACCCCGGAAAATCCCGACCTCAGTGGCAGCTATTCCGATAGGACATAAAGTATTGATGGGACATAAAGCTGCACTGCATTAAATGCTGTCAGACCTGAATTTAATATAAATAGAGCTTCACCCCTTCATTTCAGAGGTAACTCGTCATTAAATGCTTTCAGCTACCTTGCCAGCTCGGACATACTAATCATTCGCACGCCCGAGGGGAAAATCCAGGTCGTCACCCCGTATTTTCCTTACTTTCCCTTGTGCAGGTCAGGTAGCCGACTTGAAAAGTTCAACTCGAAGGCCAACCTGAAAGTTCAGCTTGGCAAGTGTAGCCGACCAACTCAACTGCGAGATTCCGACCTTGACAACGCCCCAATAGTTGAATAGAGTGGTGGGTAGTCATTGGTTATGGCCAAAAGTTCAAGTTCAAAGTTATCTCTTCCATCACAAATATTATCAGGTTCTTGATTAACCGAACCATGCATCGGGGTGACCTGCAGCACCACGGGGTTTGTAGCCTTGAAGTGCGCTACTATACCATAGGATTTATAAGGTGGATCCAATATGGTTATACCTAAAGTGACTTCATCTCTATAAATATATATATATATATATATATATATATATATATATATATATATATATATATATATATATATATATGTTGTTATTATTACCTATAATTTCATATACATATTAATGCAATTTGCTTTCATTATTTTCATGAAAGATGATATATCATTGCATAATTGTCAAAGTTTTTGCAATCTACCTAATCAACTCATTCATCATTTCTGCAATCAATAATATGAAGGTCATTTTAATTGGGAGGAAGATAACTGTAGTAAGCTCTTCTTTTGTAAACTCTAGCTAGCCACTTTAACAATTAAACTATAAGTACTGTGAAAATAGTACGTAAATTCTGGATAGAATATGATTTATGTCCAAAAAATAGGTTGATAAACGATTGATCTTAAAATTCGATAACTATGCGAATACATGTAAACTCCGACTAAAAGTTACAATTTATTTTTGAACAACATTTTTTTAGGATTTGAATCTCTCGTAACAAAGAATTTGTTTTTAAACAACATCTTTTATAAGATTTGAATCTCTAGTAACAAATGATTAATTTGTCATAATAGCTATGACGGATATATGTGGACCTTTAGAATTTTATCTTGATAATTTTGGATTCTGAGATTAAACCATCATCAGGGTTAGATCGTGAGAATTATGGTTATTAGATCAACAAGTACTCTTTGCAATTTGTTCAAAAACTGAATTTGAAGAATGTTGTAACGCCCTGACCTGTAAACCTGCAAAGGCTAAGGCCAGAACACGACATTCATAACTCGTAAATCTGTAAATTGAAAGCTTAACAACCTATACGACCATTTTTATATTCATCAAAGTTCAAAAGTCAACCAAGTCATCGGCCTTAGAAAAGGAAACTGTAATTAATTACATATGTATAAGACCTCAACCCTTCTGTTCAAGCATAATGTCTAACCAACATTCAGGTTTCTAGGCCTCAAAAGAATATAAGTATTTAGTACATCAGAGTCGTCCAAAAGAATAAGTTATACATCATTAATAACTTGAACATGTTAACAGGAAGTGATCGCATAAAGCAGAAGTCCTCGGGATCACACTAAGGAGTTCTATCATCATCTTGAGTGGCCTGCTCAGGCTCAACATCACCTGAAATGTTAAAAGAGAGGTGAGCTAGATCCTCATGTATAGCTCAATGAGGGTGAACAAGAAAGGTTTTCGAAAAGGTTTTATCATTTTTGCAAACGGTTGATAAAACATGTCATTCACATATCCACACAAAAATATCCTTAGCACAAGTCTTCAATTAAAAATGAGAGGGTCAAGATATACCGGCAACCCGGAGGTCCCGTCACTTCCCCTATTAACAATGGGAGGGTTGAGATATACCGAAAAATCCGGAGGTCCCGTCACTTCCTCCATTAACAATGGTTATAACCGCCGCGCATATACAATTCAAATGCGTTTGAAATTATCAATGGATGTTAAACAATCAGATAGTATTTATGCATATACAACACTTATGGAGTTTCAAGTAATGCCAAGTATCATGGGATAGAGAAAAGACATCAATAGACTACTTAAAACGACAAGAAAATGCAAACACAAGCGAAACTATGGATCACTTGCAATGTTTCTGCATTAGCCTAACTTAGGAGACAATTATACCTATGTTTCCGAACTCCAATACATCTGATTTTGGTATAGAATTGAAGCTTATTGAATGTAGATAACTCTAGAATCAAACGGAACTCAATTCGGAGTTGAATTGAGTGAGATATGGCCTCCGGAAAAACATTGCATGAGTTTATCAAAAAATCCAGACGAGCCATCCGGTCGAGTTACTTGACTGGATTTACTCGACCGAATCATGGTCAGAGAGCATCCGGACGAGTCATCCGGTCGAGTTACTCGATCGGATTTTACTCGACCGGATAGAGCATTTTACACACGAAATTGACTTGTTTTTACTCCAAACTTAAATTTTCAAGCTCATTACATGTAGACAACTAAACTCAACCATAAACAACATTAAACCACAAGTTTTCTAGCTCCTAAACTCATACAACTCAAGTACAACACCAAATCTTCTCAACATTCAACTTGGCACCCAAGTTCAAAACTCCATTTTTTTTTTCTTCCTATCTACCAACAACTCAAGCATATCTTACCCATAAATTACCTCACATAACTAATGTCACAACCTATCATAATTAACCATAAGTTCTAAAGACAAGTTCAAAGCAAGAATAACAATACAACCAATTCTTGAAACCTTAGAAGAACAAGTTAGGTTCAAAATCATGAAACAAGCTTACACATACTCATTATCATGCTTACTACACCTATATAACTCATCAAACATACTTCACATGTTTTTATAAAACATTTAAAAAACTTCCATCACCTTGTTCAAGAGTTTGAATGTAAGCAATGGTGCAAGCAAGGCTTAGAAATGCAAGAAGTTGAGTTGAAAATGTTATGTAGTGGTGTGATTCTTCCTCTCCTTCTTCTTCTCTCTTGTCTTGGTTGAGTTGTCTAGTGTGTGTGTAGAGATTTTGTGTGTGTTGAATGGTGTAGTATGTGTTGTAGGGATTTGGTGTGTGTTTTGTGTGTATTATGTGCTGATAGAATAATATCTAAAACCAAAAGACCACCTTGCCCTTGCAACTTAATGCTATTTATTCTATGCCATTCTAGTTGTAATCTAATTGTTTTAGTTAGCTAGCATACGAATTGGAACCCAATTAACGTATAGGACATCTAATTTACTCAAATACGTGTTAATCAATACAATACACGTAAATCGAGATAAATAATCTTAAAACAATATAAATGCACATAAATCAATATAAAAGCATACAAAATAATTTAATTATGTATGATATGGCCTATATGCATATGTGGTCTTGGGCTGGGCTTTACAATCTCCCCTCCTTAAAAAAATTGCGCCCTCGCAATTCCCTACTTACCTCGCAAACAAGAATGGGTATTGTTGCTCCATTTGGTCACGCCTTTCCCAAGTTGCATCCTTAACCCCATGGTGATCCCAAAGCACCTTCACCATCGGAATACTCTTGTTGCGTAACTCCCGGTCTTGCTCATCTAGAATTCGCACGAGTCTCTCTTCATAGGACAAGTTCTCCCGAAGTTCTAGTGGTTCCGGCTCTAGAATATGGGAGGGATCGGGATGGTATTTTTGCAACATTGAAACATAGAACACATTGTGAATATTGGAGAGATTCGGGGGTAGGTCTAACCGATATGCGAGTTTTTCAATTCTTTCCATAATTGTAAACGGCCCAACATAACTCGGGCTTAATTTCCCACCTTTTCCATGTCTAATCAACCCTCTCCGGGGTGACAACTTCAAGAACACCCGGTCATCAACTACAAACTTTAAATCCCGCCTTCTCTTATCGGCATAACTATTTTGTCTACTTTGAGCCGTGAGCATCCTCTTCCGAATTAATTGGACATTCTCCATCTTCTCTATCAACTCCGGCATCAATGTAGGGTCAATGATTTTTATCTCTCCGACCTCCTCCCAATATAATGGTGACCTATACTTTCGTCCATACAGAGCCTCATAGGGAGCCATGCCAATTGTTGCCTGATAACTATTATTATAAGCAAATTCTGCCAAAGGTAAATGCTTCTCCCACGTACCTCCAAAATCCATCACACATGCCTTCAACATGTCCTCCAAAATCTAAATAGTCCTTTCGGATTGCCCATTAGTCTGTGGGTGATACGCTGTACTGAGCTTCAACTTCGTCTCTAAGGCTTCCTGCAATTTCTGCCAGAACTGATATGTAAATCTTGGATCTCTGTCAGACACAATGCTAGCTGGCACCCCATGTAACTTCACAATGTTAGCCACATACAATTCGGCTAATTTCTTTACACTATCATCCCTGTTCATTGCAATGAAGTGAGCGATCTTCGTCAATCTATCCATAATGACCCAAACTGCATCATTTCCCCGAGGAGATCTCAGCAACTCCATAATGAAATCCATGGTCACATGCTCCTATTTCTATAACGGAATCTCCAAAGGTTGTAGAAGCCCCGCAGGTCTTTGATGTTCTGCCTTCACCCGTTGACATGTCAAGTATCGAGACACAAACTCCGCAATCTCCCGCTTCATGTTATTCCACCAATAGTGTTGTTTCAGATCTCGATACATTTTTGTACCTCCTAGGTGAATGGTGTATTTAGAATGGTGAGCTTCTTCAAGTACCTTCTTCTTCAACTCCAGATCATTTGGCACACAAATCCGGTTCCTGAATTTCCATAACCCATCTTCATGCAGCTTGAAATCCAGATTACCGTCTTTTGTCTTTTGAAGTTGAGGGTCTTGCTGTTGCAACTCTCGGATCTGAGACAACAAGGTAGGTTCCTTGATTTCCAACCTTGCCAAACTCGCTTTCGGGCTCAATGCATCCGCCATCACATTCGCCTTTCCGGGTACATAATTTATGGTACAATTGTAGTCATCTAAAAGTTCCATCCACCTCCTCTGACGCATGTTCAACTCCTTTTAAGAAAAGAGATACTTCAAACTCTTATGGTCAGTGAATATCTCAAACTTACTTCCCCACAAGTAATGCCTCCATTTCTTCAATGCAAAGACAATGGCTGCAAGTTCTAAGTCATGTGTAGGGTAGTTCACCTCATAAGGCTTCAACTTCCGTGATGCATTAGCTATGACTTGATTGTTTTGCATCAGAACACATCTCAATCCTTCATTCGAGGCATCACTATAAATAACAAACCCTTGACTTCCTTCAGGCAACGCCAACACAGGAGTGGTTGTTAATCTCTTCTTCAACTCCTGAAAACTGTTTTCACATTTATCATCCCACACGAAACTAACCTTCTTCTGTGTGAGCCTTGTGAGCGGCCCCGCAAGCTTAGAGAAATCATTTACAAATCTCCTATAGTATCCCGCTAAACCGAGAAAACTACGTACCTCAATGACATTCTTTGGTTTCTTCCATGATTGCACAACATTAATTTTGGTCGGATCCACTGCAATCCCTTCTTGAGAAATCACGCGTCCCAAGAATGCAACTTGCCTAAGCCAGAACTCGCACTTATTAAACTTGGCGTACAATTGATGTTCTCTCAGTTTCTGCAATACCAAATGCAAATACCTCTCGTGCTCCTCCTCGGTCTTGGAATATACCAAGATATCATCTATGAAAATCACTACAAACTGGTCCAAATACGGTTTACCCTATGCATCAAGTCCATAAAAGCGGCGGGAGCATTGGTTAATCCAAATGACATTACAACAAACTCATAATGCCCGTACCTCGTTCTGAAAGCTGACTTAGGTACATCCTCCCGTTTGATACGGAGTTGATAATATCCTTGCCTTAAGTCAAATTTTGAATAGACCTTGGCTCATTGAAGTTGATCGAACAACTCATCGATCAATGGCAAGGGGTACTTGTTTTTAATTGTCACCTGGTTTAACCCCCTGTAATCGATGCACAATCTCAAAGTTCCGTCCTTCTTCTTCACAAATAAGACTGGTGCACCCCATGGAGATGAACTAGGTTGTATGAAGCCTTTTTCTAACAAGCCTTGTAACTGAACCTTCAACTCTTGCAATTCGGTTGGAGCCATACGGTAAGGGGCCTTAGAGATTAGTTGTGTACCTGGTAGTGTCTCAATCGCAAACTCAATCTCTCTCTCAGGTAGTAATCTCGGTAACTCCTCCGGAAATACATCAATATATTCTTTCACCACTGGCACCTCCACTAGCTTAACTTGATCTGTTGTCTTGTTGATTAAGTAAGCCAAATATCCCTTGCAACTTCTCCTCATGTATTTCACAGCCTTGACCGAGGATATCACAGCCCTTCCCGACAAGTCACGTTCTCCTCTCACCATAAGCACAGGTTGTCTCAGTACTCGAAACTCAATAACTTTCGTCTGACAATCTAATCGTGCATGATGTCGTGATAGCCAGTCCATCCCCAAAATAACCTCATAGTCTCGAAAGATAAGCACTATGAGATCGGCCAAAAATTCATGATTTCCAACTTGTATCTTACATGCTTTACATGCCAATTTAGTAGCATATTTAGGACCCATTGGTGTGCTAACTTCTACATGGTATGACAAGTTTTCAACTGGCAACTTAGTGCGGTATGCACATTTGGGAGTTATGAATGAATGCGTAGCTCCAGTATCAATGAGAACCTTAACCAATTGATTTTGAATCAGGAAGGTACCTTCAACAATAGCGGCATCATCTGGGATTACTTCTTGATCCATGACATAAGCTCGAGCTTGAATTCTTTGGCCTCGGGCATTTCTTGCAGGCTGATTCTGCACACCCTTATTTTGCCACCTCGGGCAATCCTTAGCCTGGTATTTATCACTTCCGCACCCCAAACACGTGCCCAGTTTCTTCCAACATTGGGCTTCTACATGCCCCCTCTTTTTGTAATAGTTGCACAAGGCACCCTGAGTAGTAGTAGTAGCACCTGTTGTACCACGAGTGGGTTGATTGGTTGGGGTATTAAGCTGTGGCCTAGTAACTGTTGGCCTAGCCTGATCCTGGGGCTTCTGGGTCTGGAATGCTCTGGACTGACCCTGAGTCTGAAATGGCCTCTTGTTCTATTGAGATAGGCCAACCTTCATTGCTAATTTTATATCCTCAATCCTCGATGCAGCTTCATAGATAGCATCATAAGTGTCGAACTCTGCCACTACCAACGCATCCTGAATCTCGAGTCCTAGCCCTTGTTTAAACTTCCATATCTTGGTGGCCGGGGTCTGGACCATATGCGGTGCATACTGAGAAAGGCTATCAAATTTCACCCTATATTCCGCCACCGTTATGCTTCCTTGCCTCAAGTACATAAAATCCTTCATCTTCCTATCCCGGGAAGCCTCAGATATGTATTTATTCTTGAATGCTCTAACAAAGTTTTTCCATGTAAATGGAGTGTGTTGAACCTCCCATTGATCTTTCACTGTACCCCACCATGTCTCCACATCACCTTCTAACTGAAAGACCGCATAGGCGACCTTTTTCTCATCCACATAGTCCTGTGTAGCGTAAATCTTCTCCATTCGAGACAACCAATACTCTGTCTCTTCACTATTCGGTTGGCCTCTGAACTTCGGAGGGCTGTAATACAAGAAATCCTTGAGGTTATCACCTCCCCTATTACCCCCGTTTCCATCACTGCTACCAGCACCATGATTGTTGTTGTTATTATTATTATTAGTTGCTGCTGCTGCTGTGGCTGCCGCGGTTTTTGCTTGTTGTTCCATAGCCCTACTCATCCTATCGATGGCAGTTGCCATCAAATTAAACATTCCTTCCCCAGGGTTGGCTTGATCCGCATTACCCGTTGCTTGAGATCCGATAGTACTGCGGGTGCTAGGTCCTGCCATCTATAGATATGGAGTAGACAACACTCATGGTTATATGACATGTATGCACTATTATATGAGGGTTAGTATAAGTACTATCATTACTCCTAATACGTTTAATACGTATAAGCATACCAAGCACATAGATTGCACATAAGTAAATATAGCACGTTAAGCACATAGGTTCACATAAGCACGTATAACACTAAAGCATATTTGTTCTAAGGTCCTACCCACTAACCAGGGGTTCAAAAACCCGGATTTTGCTAACACAAGCTAGCTCTATACTAACTAAGGCTAACTCTGATACCATTAAAGTTGTAATGCCCCGACCCGTAAACCTGCAAAGGCTAAGGCCGGAACACGACATTCATAACTTGTAAATCTGTAAATTGAAAGCTTAACAACCTATACAACCATTTTTATATTCATCAAAGTTCAAAAGTCAACCAAGTCATCAGCCTTAGAAAAGAAAACTGTAATTAATTACATATGTACAATACCTCAACCCTTCTGTTCAAGCATAATGTCTAACCAACATTCAGGTTTCTAGGCCTCAAAAGAATATAAGTATTTCGTTACATCAGAGTCGTCCAAAAGAATAAGTTATACATCATTAATAACTTGAACACATTAACAAGAAGTGATCACATAAAGCAGAAGTCATCGGGATCACACAAAGGAGTTCCGTCATCATCTTGAGTGGCCTGCTCAAGCTCAACCTCTCCTGAAATGTTAAAAGAGGGGTAAGCTAGATCCTCACGTATAGCTCAATGAGGGTGAACAAGAAAGGTTTTCGTAAAGGTTTTTTATTTTTTGCAAACGGTTGATAAAACATGTCATGCACATATCTACGCAAAAATATCCTTAGCACAAGTCTTCAATTAAAAATGAGAGGGTCGAGAGATACCGACAAACCCGGAGGTCTCGTCACTTCCTCTATTAACAATGGGAGGGTCGAGATATACCGGCAAATCCGGAGGTCCCGTCACTTCCTCCATTAGCAATGGTTATAATCGCCGCGCATATACAACTCAATGCGTTTGAAATTATCAATGGATGTTAAACAATCAGATAGTATTTATGCATATACAACACTTGTGGAGTTTCAAGTAATGCCAAGTATCATGGGATAGAGAAAAGACATCAATAGACTACTTAAAACGACAAGAAAATGCAAACACAAGCGAAACTATGGATCCCTTGCAATGTTTCTGCATTAGCCTAACTTATGAGACAATTCTACCTATGTTTCCGAACTCCAATACATCTAATTTTAGTATATAATCAAAGCTTATCGAATGTAGATAACTCTAGAATCAAACGGAACTCAATTCGGAGTTGAATTGAGTGAGATATGGCCTCCGGAAAAACATTGCACGAATCTGTCAAAAAATCCGGTCGAGTTACTTGACCGGATTTACTCGACCAGATCATGGTCAGAGAGCATCCGGACGAGTCATCCGGTCGAGTTACTCGATTGGATTTTACTCGACCGGATGGAGCATTTTATACATGAAATTGACTTGTTTTTGCTCCAAACTTAATTTTTCAAGCTCATTACATGTAGATAACTAAACTCAACCATAAACAATATTAAACCACAAGTTTTCTAGCTCCTAAACTCATACAACTCAAGTACAACACTAAATCTTCTCAACATTCAACTTGGCACCCAAGTTCAAAACTCCATTTTTTTTTCTTCCTATCTACCAACAACTCAAGTATATCTTACCCATAAACTACCTCACATAACTAATGTCACAACCTATCATAATTAACCACAAGTTCTAAAGACAAGTTCAAAGCAAGAATAGCAATACAACCAATTCTTGAAACCCTAGAAGAACAAGCTAAGTTCAAAATCATGAAACAAGCTTACACATACTCATTATCATGCTTACTACACCTATATAACTCATCAAACATACTTCACATGTTTTTATAAAACATTTAGAAAACTTCTCTCACCTTGTTCAAGAGTTTGAATGTAAGCAATGGTGCAAGCAAGGCTTAGAAATGCAAGAAGTTGAGTTGAAAATGCTATGTAGTGGTGTGATTCTTCCTCCCTTTCTTCTTCTCTCTTGTCTTGGTTGAGTTGTCTAGTGTGTGTGTTGAGTGGTGTAGTGTGTGTTGTAGGGATTTGGTGTGTGTTGTAGGGATTTGGTGTGTGTTTTGTGTATATTATGTGTTGATAGAATAATATCTAAAACTAAAAGACCACCTTGCCCTTGCAACTTAATGCTATTTATTCCATGCCATTCTAGTTGTAATCTAATTGTTTTAGTTAACTAGCATACGAATTGGAACCCAATTAACGTATAGGACATCTAATTTACTCAAATACACGTTAATCAATACAATGCACGTAAATTGAGATAAATGATCTTAAAACAATATAAATGCACATAAATCAATATAAAAGCATACAAAATAATTTAATTATGTATGATATGGCCTATATGCATATGTGGTCTCGGGCTGGGCTTTACAAATATTATCTTTGAAATAGATTGTTAAGTGATTTTTCATGCCGTTACATCATTCTCGACTACCTCTATCCCCATGGAAATTAAGTCCATAGTTCATAATATATATTAAAGTCGTAAAAGCGTTTAAGATAATTATAGTAAATTATTATAGGGGCCACCAAACTATTTGTGCAATTCTATTTTGACCATACAATTATTTTGGTTTCTAAAAGGACCATTAGTTTAATAACTCGGTTTCGTTTTAGCAATTATGTCCATATTCTATTATAATGTACTAGCTAATTGTGCAATGTCATCTGTGTAATTCACGTGATCGTACAAGAGTAAAATTGTAAAAGTACTTGAAATAATTATGGTTTGACATCCAATTAGTAGTCATCCCTTCTTCATCACCCAGAAATAGTATATTTTCCCCTTAATGACCAATAATTGGATTTCTTAATAATGATAATTAGCTAATTTCTATCTTGTTTTGCCACTCATTTGTTTTGTGTTTTGATCATCACAACACTTTTCTCTCAATTATTCTATTCCTACTATGGATAATTAGTGAAATTTTTTCGCAATATTGAATATTTTGATTTTTTTTTTTAAATGGCTCATTTTGTGGCCCTTGCTCTAGGATGACCTTTCAATTCACCATCCTGTGGGTATCGACGTCATATGTAGGGATGCTAGTGGTGTCCTCCTTGATAGCTGAGCGGAAATTACCAGGTATGACTCAGTTGCCCAGGCTGAAACATTAACTTGTCAGACAGCATGTTCGATACTTCCTACATCAAGCCCTTTTTCTCAAGCGTTTATCGAATTCGATACGAAATCCCCATCAAGGCTTAAGGGTCCATCTACTTGTGACTAGAGGCTTTACTTCATTGTTTACAACTCTCTCTCCCTCCTATCCTTCACATATGACTAATCCTTTTGACAAATTTCTCGATTAGTCAACCAAGAGATAGATTGGGTTGCTCGTGCAGCTCGGATAGATACTCTTCCTATAGACTGGTTTTGTAACCTTTCCTTGAAATTATCCCTCCTTGTACAAAATGATGTTGACCCCTTGGGATTGACTAACGACTATCCAAAGATAATGTAACACTCTGACAAAAAGAAAATAACATTCATTATTTAAAGCAGTTCTTTCGATCATTCATCGAAAGAAATCATTTATCAGCTGATACAAATTCTTAATGTCAAGGAAATCGTCAACATCCATGAGATGAACTCGTCCCTTTTCATTGATGAACTAAGAACCTTTGCTTAAAATTCTGATAACCTTTTCGATTCTAATTTTTTTTTTTAACAGAAGATAAAATTTATATTAACAAACAAATGATACAACAGAAAGTTAGGCCGAACAAACCATACACAAGATCCAACAAGAAAAGAACATACTGAAACTAAATAGAATTACAAAGGTTAAAAGACAAGCTCATACCCAAAAAAACAAAATTAGTGCCAAACCTGTCACGACCCCATTTTCTTAATTATTGAAACGGTCTCTGATACCACAATAATGATAGGGAATTAAAATTTAAGCTTACAAATCCTCAAGCGTTTTGGGATCGTGATGCCACGGGCTTAAGAAGATGACTCCACCTAAGTCCGTTAAGGCACAATACAATTGCCCGAGCACTATTAACCATAAAATAAAACATCAAACCATATATTACATAACACCCATTATACAAACTTCATCACTAATAAATAATAATACAACCACCAAGTTCAAATTACAAGACCTGGATTCACTATGTTACTTCACACAGGTCCAACTACAACAACTAGGCCTCAAAAGAGTAATGTATAGAATTAGTTACATAGTTAAGTGTCCACGAGATTAATACATTACATCAAATAAATCACATGCCTAGCTCATTCTATTACAAAAAAAGGTTGACCAAAATGAACAACTATTCTCAAGTTAAGCTCCAGCTCCGGACAACCTGTAATGGTGGAAAAGAGGGTGAGCTAGATCCTCGCATATAGCTCAGTGAAGAGGTGAACAAGGAAGGGTTTTCGTAAATGTTTTATCTTTTCGTAATCAGTTTGATAAAACATGTCATGCACACAAGAGTTAACAAACGAGAATACAACATATACAATCAAGATTCAATAGCAGTTAAAATAATCTATCTCTCCCAAGATATCATTGGGTCCCGACCCGTAGGAGGATCAGTGGGTCTTGGTAAGAGCATTCGAAACAATTAAATAACCTAACTTTTCAAAGATATCATTGGGTCCCGACCTGTAGGAGGATCAATGAGTCTTGAAAGAGAAGGGATAAACATTTTGGTAGACAAGATATACCAGCAAGCCCTACCTCTGACTGGAGGTCTCGTTACTACCTCGGTAGGCGAGATATACAGCCGAGCCCGTTGCTGCCCGGAGGTCTCGTTGCTACCGCATTCATTAATGGTTGCAACCAACACGCGCATTTACGATTCATATACATATACATTTACATAAGCAAGAAAGTTTAGTCAATCATATAGCATATTCAAGTACATTCTATATTTCGCATTATGTAAACGTGTCAAACATTTATCATATACTCATATGGCACGTAAGCTTCCTTAGTACCAATACATAATATCAAGAAATAGCAAGAATTTGCAAACTAATACTTAACAACAACCTACCAATAGCATATACTAGATTCACAAAGCAAATCCAATGCTCCTACATTAGCCTATCTTAGGAGATAAATTTTCCTACTTTTCCAAACTGAAAATAACCAGATTTTGCTATAGAATCGAAGCTTATCGAAAGTAGATAACTTTAGAATCAAACGGAATGCAATTCAGAGTTGAAACGAATGAGATATGGCCTCCAGAAAATCACTGCGCAGAGTTGTCAAACATCCGGGCGCTGGAGCCTTTATTCGGGTGCCCGGAAAAAGCAAGTAACGCCTGGATTGAAGCTTTCTGCAGGGCGTTGAGGCCTTTATCCGGGCGACCGGATAGGGGCTATAACGCCCGGATAGCTGCACGGGAAGAACATAATTTCCACCAAAAACATTCTAACAATTCACACAACCTCCTACAACTAATTAAGCATGTTCAATGTAGCTTATAGGCATCATATAAGGACTCAAACTCAATCAAAACCACCCAACAACATCAATCAACAACCAACTCACCAAGAAATCAACATAGCAAACAATCATCAAAATCAACCTTCAAGAACACCAAGAACACCAAGAACACTGACTAAACCCAATAGGCTTGCCTTTCAATTTCAACATTGAATACAAGCTAAATGCATCCTATCATATACAAGAACCACATCTATCCCCTCAATCAACTCCTCCAACTCTTCACACAAGTTCAACAAGTTCTTAGATCTACAACACAAAATACACTCAATCATCCCTTGAGCTCCATATGAACATATAAGCAAGATTAACTAATACATTTATAACATGAAATCTTGGATGAGCTTTAAAACTTTGAATGAAAACTCCCTCACATTTGAATGCAAGAATAAGTGCAAGTAGAAGATTGAAAACACCCAAATACTTGGTGAGATAACTTGAGAATGCCCTAGAATCCTTGTTTTCTTCCCCCTTTTTCCCTTTCTCCTTCTTTCTTCTTCTTTCTCTCTCTTTCCTCTCCTGATCGTGTGGGTGTGTGTGTTTTCTGAGGTGTGTGAGTGTATGCTGCAGTATTTTGTGTGTGCGTGTGGTGTATTGTGTGTGTTTTAGTTGATAGAAAATATCTAAAGGCCCAAAAGACCACCTTGCCCCTCAACTAACTTGTGTAATACTAGTTTGCCATCCTAGTGTTAATTCTAATATTTTAGTTCTAGTTTAGTTACTCTAACTAGCTATTGAACTTGATAGGTTTTAATTACTAGCTATGCTATATTAATTACTCAAATGCACGTTAATCGATGCAAGTACACGTAAAACGATACAAATACACCTAATCCAAGATAACCGTACGTAAACCAATTTTTAAAAACATGTAAAATGATTTAATTATTATTTACGTTACCTAAATTACTCAAGGACACGTAATTGAATCTAAATGCACGTTAAACGAGATATATGCACGTAAAATGAGACGAATGCACGTTAAATGATGAAAATGCACATTAATTGATATTAATGCATATTAAATGATGTAAAGTTATATGAAATGCATATGGGCTCTGTACGGCTCGGTACGGGGTCTCACAAAACCTATAGAGCCAAGAACAGAGACCCTAACCCAAGCAATAAATGCAAAGTAATCGAAGTAAGAACCGCCGATGATACCTCCAACAACTAACTACACATACCTACAACGTTACCAACAATACCATAAAGATGGCCATAAGCGCGTTTGAGGCGAGCGGATTCTGATTTGTAACTTTTGTTAATGTCTTTAACTCCTTTTTTTGTGGCCAAAATTAATGTCAACTTCAGAGGTGTCTTTTTATTTTTTATTTTTTGGTCAAACTTAATTCAGAGATGTCTTATTCAACACCTTTTGACGTCAATTTGAGTGCCTACACGGCCAAACCAATTCATATTGCTCACAGAAAGTCGCAGGACAATGCATCATGTCGTATTAATAAGGTCTGTGAAGGCTCAAATGCCCCAAAAAATTAATAGCTTTCCCAACCTTTTTACGACCTTTCTTCACCAAATTCAATCAGATTTACACATCTGTTCAACTTTTGCAGGAATCACATGATTCCGCCAATATACGACCGAAGAGCGTTTGGGTGTTTGTTTTCGTCTTAAATTTGAATAAACTCAGTTTTAATAAGTTTTGCGCCTAATTAAGCTGGATCATACTTTTTTCGAGCATGATCATATCCTAGGATTTAAACCTTTTATCTATGTATTTTCCACATTGGTCTCACATTAATTTTTTTCCAAATATTTTTGTATTTTCAGACAAAAAATATTAATTAGACTCTATGAGAGAATATATATATATATATATATATATATAAAAGTACAATTGCGAAGTTACATGTTATAACTCTCACCAAAAATTAAATCTTAAATCCACCTATAAGCCTAGCTACATATATGTTGTTTGTTCTTTTTCCTTAAAAAATGTAAAATCATTTTACAAATGTCATGGCAAGTGAGGGGGGCAGGGTAGGGTAGGGTAGGGTGGGGTGGGGTGGAAGGATCCTCTCATATTATTATAATATTATGAACGAGATTTATACATTGTGATTTATGAACTATATACGTCATTTTATCACAACAGTATTAATAATTTAAAATTGTTAAATTTCAAATTTAACATTATAACTTTATAATTATATCTATTCATTGGAACCTACTCCTATAAAAAGGCTTTTTGGCTAAAGTATTAATAATACAAGTCAGTTCGAACTTCTTGATCATCTACTGATACAATTTTACATCTATTAAATTTCCCTTCAAAAAAGAAAAAAACCAATACAAGCTTGTATTCTTTACTGAAAAGGGAAAGGATTTTATGTGCAAGTTATAACTGACATTTCTAAATTTGGTGAAGACAACTGATCATTACTCAACATTGTATATGATTTTTTGTTTTGTTTTGGGAGGTATCGCTAATTCCTCTCTCTCTCTTTCACTCACTCACATACACAGATTTTTTTTCTTTTTTTTCTTTTGGGGCACATACACAGATTTACACACACAAATTACACACTCTGACACAGATACAAACGTATAAATTAATGCTCTGATGATGATGCAAACACAACCCTTCACATTCTACCATTTAAAGACTTGAAACAAGCCGAATCCACCGTTACGTACAGGTCTCGATATTGAAAGAGTCTTTACACGCTCGAATTTGGAATATTCGAATAATAATATGTTTTAATTAAAAATTTTGAATTTGAATACGTAACACATGAAATCATCAAATTGCATCATCTGGCCTCTCTAGTCTCTTCTCTGCCAATTGTTCTTAGGAGAAAGTGCAAACTCAACAAACATGCGGATGCATGGCTGCCTTTGTTCCAGTGCCAATTAACACACTGATTAAAAAACCATCAGGTAATCGTCAAACAATGCTGCCTCCATACATTCAAATTTCGATGGTGGTGGTGGTGATGATGATGATGGCTCACCACCTCATTACACCTCCGGAAACCATCTCCTCCGCCGCCGCCACTCGCCACCGGAAACTTCCATCTCTTAACCCTCTCTTCTTCTTTCTCTTTCACATCATTCTGATCTGGTTCTTCTTCAACAACCTCACAATTCTCTTGGATTTCTTGCATTTGTTCTTCTTCTTTGATGTGTTCATCTTCTTCGTCGCGAATGAGGTGTAATCTTAGCCGTCCATTTTCACGAGAGGCCTGAAGAATCTCGGGCCTCCGATCAACCTTTACACCAGTGAGCTCTAACCTACCATCTTTCCTAACAGGATGAAGATAAATAGTTGGTCTACCATCATGATCCAAAGATGATAATGGTGGTGGAAACTTTTTCACCTCTCTTTTCACGTGTTTTCTTTTATATAGTGACCTACAACTCGATGTCTCCCTCGAAACCAAACCCTTTTCATGATCCATCTTCTCAATATGATCATCTACTCTCCTCTCATCTGAGCTCTCAAACCCTAAACTCTCTGTACAAGACATCAATCCATCTACACTACCCCCAACTTCATCTATGAACCCTATTCCACCCGGGTCCTTTTTCACCACGCTGTCAGTCGCAGTGGCAGTCGTGGTGGTGGTGGTGGGGCTAGTCATCATCGTCATCATATCAGTGGCTGCAGTATGGATGGGGGTAGTAGAGGATGATGATGACAAGGTTGGTGGTGGTGACTTGATGGCAGCACACTCAACAACGTTGGCAGGCTTTTCGATGTTGTTTGATATGGTGAATAGGGCTAAGCCACCAGTTGCAGCCGTGCTGGTGGTGGCGAAATTTCGGTGGTGTTGGTGGTGGGGTGTGGAGAAGTTTAGTAGTGTTTCATTGTCCTTGGAGTTTGCGAAACTTAAGAAAGAGTGAACACTTTTCTTACAAAAGCTCATCATCATATGTAGGATATAATGTGTAACAAAGTTGTTTTATCATAAATAAAGGAAAGGAGAAAAAAAAAATGTACGTGATGGGCACGCATAGAGCAAATGAGAAGTTAAAGCAATAGGATGAGGCTATAAATAACATCCTCACACCAAAGATTGAGGAAAGAGAGGGGATGAAGGAAGAGTTAAAAGAGAGAGAGGGCGGTTGTAGGGGTGGGGTGGATGGGTATGGTGGGAAGAGTGCCAACGTTACATACAAAAGTCCACTTGAGAATAGCTGTGGACGATGAGGAGAGGGAATCGGTTGTGGGTCCCACTTAAAAGATGTAGTTCAAGAACTAGAGAGAGAGGGGGAGCTTAGCTCCCAAGATAGATCAGATCTGCAGACGACCACATCTGCCTACCTTTTCCTCTCTTCCACTCTTCATTCCCATCCTCATCTTTTCTGTTTTTTTGTGCCTTGTTTGGAGTGGTCATCAAAGTATCTACTACCATCTTTTGGGGTGCATTAATTGTAAAAAGCATTTTCAATGCCTATTCTCTTTAGACATATACTATCTAAATTTTACCTCTTAATTCGTATTTTATGTAATTTAGTAATTATAAATAGATCCAATTCATATCTAGCGAAGGCCACACCCCACTGGACCCAAAACTTTTTCTAAATACCTATGCATTTTTCTATTTGTCTCAAATATTTGTTTAAATACTTTTGTGTATTTAGTCTAAAAGTTAATTAGCGCCCTATAAAAAAATAAAAATAAAAATAGCACAAAAAATCGTAAATTTGCCCTTGCTTATGGCAAGTGTCAAATAAAAATGAGACATCTAGATATTGCCAAAAAAACTAATAGTGTGTCATTTTACTAAGAGTAGGTGATGTCACATAAAAACTTGATCTTTTTCTAATATAATTGAAATGTATTGTTATATGTCACTATCTATATAGCATATTTCATGTTTCACCTCCTATGTGAGAAGTGCCATACTATATGTTTTATTTTATTAGAGAAAAAAGGTCTAAGTTATATGTGATATTGCTAATAGAATATCAATTAAAAGGTGAAGTTTGGATAATATAAATTGTGGAAATATATATACAAAATTAGTGATGATTTGAAAATACAAACAAATTGTTGACCATATCAAGTATATTTTGGAAAGATATATAAAAGGATCTTTTGTGTTTGAACAGTATAGCTATATGAAAGATATTTAAGTATATTAAGATGCTATAACAAATTTTCAAAATGAAAAAAACTTCAGCTTGCGAGTTGCAACAGTCGTTGAGTCTAAGTGACCTTAGTCAAATCTCATATGAGATTCAGCTTTTGTTAAAAATGATAAAAAGAGAAAGACTTCTCAAGAATGAATATTTATTACTTTTTTTCCTTCATGACTAATTGCCTCCAATATAAAAATAAAATGAATAAGAAAAATAAGAATGATATAAATAGACACTATAATAGACTTTGACGCAATCAGGTGGTTTTACATCGTACATAATTGTTGGCGGACTGGTTCAATGTATGCTCTTATTAATAGGTGGTCAAAGATGTTGTACTTTGAACTCATGAATGACCATGGTAAAAAATGACAAAAATAAGAAAATATCATAGTAAACGAGTAGTACGATAACTCAAAAAAAAAAAAATAGTACGATAACTCAAAAAAAAAAAAAGGCTAGAACGCGGGATGCTTAGCCTGTCTTGTCAGCTAAGAGCCTCGCACATTGATATTTATCTATCAATTTGACGGATTGCCGGACTCAAAGGCACTCAACGTTGAATGAGTTCATATAATGTGAGTCTTTCCTTTCTTTTTTTCACCCCATCCCCATAATATTCGTATTTTAGTCTCTCAATTATCAATAAAATTCATCAACTATTAAATTACTCATAAATTTCTTATATCTTATATATATATGTGTGTGTGTGAGTCTTAACAATAAATAAATATCTCAAATCGGTGAGAGAATGTAAATTTAAATAGTTTATAAGTAAGTGTTGTGGACATAAGAAATAATTTGAGTTAATCATTTTAGGTCAATAGAAAAGAAGTAATTATTTTCTTATGCCTACAACGCTAGTCTTGCTTGTAGGCCTGAAATTCTGGGTTCGAGAAATGACAGAATGGTATTCAGAGCATATCACTAATTGGTGCGGGAACTAAAGATCTTAAGAAGGTGGTGGGAGCCACCTCTTAAATGTATAAGAGCCACTTCTAGAATCCTACACCGCCTGGATGGTCCTGGGCCACCTTTACAATCCTGCACTTCCTGGTCGGTCCTGGGTGTGTGTGCCCTAACGAGGACGTCAGGTCCTTAACGAGGACGTCAGGTCCTTAACGAGTGGTGTGTGTATAAGGAATAACTTGGTTTAACCATTTTGAGCCAGTAAAAAAGAGGCTCAAGTAGTTATTTTCTTATGCCTATAATACCAGTCTCGCCTACGGGCCTGAAATTCTAGGTTCGGGATGTGACAACTTATCAATTAAACAATTTACTTGGGGGCTTGGTAATTTGATAATTTTCAATGTGTTGTTGTTAAAGATAAAAATAAAAAAGATTTTTTTTCTAGTAATTAGAAGACACTATGATGAGAGTTTTCTGTTAACTTTTATTTATAGAGAAGTTATCATTGTGCAACTTAAATGTCACATGTTTGAGTATTAGGACTAATCTCTTATAAAATGTAAGGTATAATAGTGTATTATAAATCTTAATACGAATATTTTAATCTTTTTTTATACCATACACATATCGAAAAGTTTGTATACAAGACTATCCCTTTGTCTAGCAATTCAAACAACAAAGAGGAATGGATTTTCTACTAGCGGGGTAAAAGCCTTAAACTTCACTAGAGTTAAACTTTAAAGGCCATTTTTCATAAGTAGTGGTGATGATGTTTTTCACTTGGGGCATTTCTTAGATTTTGATTCTGGGCATCATGCCTAGAAGATCTCTTTCGCCTTTCGGCATGGTAAACGTCCCAGAATATTCCTTCTAGTTTCTGTGGTACTATCGTACTAGTGGGACAAGCAGTACATGATACCCTATCCTTGCTTCAAATTAAATGGCCACATGTTCTTCAGAATATCTTGGACCATGGAATTTCTTTAAAGGCACCAGATAACAAAGGCGAGTACACTTTAAATGATTGGGCATGGCCAATGGTGGACATTTTTTTTTTCTTTTTTTTGGGTGGGGAAGATAAACTTCACCATTACATGCATGTTTTTATGGGAAAAATTTCTAAAAGATTAATATTGTATCTCATTCGAATGATGTTTCATCCTTATTTTGTATAAATAAAACTTCTTATTTTGAATTTCGAGTATTTCATGCGAATTTGGCCATTACATGTTTGTCACGTCCTAAGCGCACATCCTCAGGTTCGCAAGTTAGACTGGTATTGTAGGCATAAAAAAATAACTATTTAAGCCTCTTTTCTACTGACCCAAAATAGTTAACCCAAATATTCTTTATATCCACTTATAAACTACACAAATATATTATCTCCTGCTGATATGGGATATCACATACACATCCCATTAAGGATCTGACATCCTCGTCAGAGGCAAACACACCCACGACCAACCAAGCGGTGCAGGATTCTAAAGGTGGCTCTTACCGCCTTCTTAGTATAGCACTTAGCTCTCACACCAGCTAGTGACCGACTTTAATTATCATTTTGTCAAGTCCCGAGCAAGACTGATACTGTAGGCATAAAAAATAACTACTCTAATCAACTGGGCTAAAATGGTTAACTCAAGTTATCATTTATTCCCACAACACTCACTTAAAAACTACATATATACACTATCTCCCACCGATGTGGGATGTCACAATGTTTTTAAACTACAGTTTTGTAAATGAGTAATATTTTATGTTGTTCAATGTGTTTCACCTCTACTTAATTTGTCTAATAAGAATTCTTATTTCAAATGTTGAGTGTCTCATTTATGCGGTAAGAATTTATTAATAGGCACACCCGAGAGTTAGTTAGAGTGACCAAGTAGTAATATGTTGTCAATGGCGGCTTCATAGTGCAGCCCCCACTGACCAAAGGAAATGTTAAAAATACATATGTATATATTTTTTTTTTAAAGTTAAATATCTGCTCATTTTTAGTTTAAAAAAAATTAGCCCCTACTAAAAAATAAAATATAGTATAAAGTTGAAAAATAGTGTGTTTTAGTCCCCACTGACAAAAATTTTACGATCCGTCCCTACCTATTATAATAGAGGTACAACGACTTCAACCTTTATTGTACAAAACAAAAACCAAAAAAAGAATTTGCTAAATAGGCAAGGGTACGTGAAACATCTCCAAATTAAATAAGGACTCGACCAGTTACATTGAGGCCCACCGTGATCTACCCAAACTCTTGCATAATATACAAGTGTTTCACATGAGTGAAGACGGCACTGAAAAAGCTTATCCGGGAAGAACATTTGTTCTCTCCTAGCTATCTGGGACCTGTAAAATCCAGGAAACATTTTTCCAAATAATATAAATACCCCACTTTGACATCAACTAAGGATAATTCATTCTAAACACTACTATTACTCATCAACTAAGGATAATTCATTCTAAACACTACTATTACTCTTTAAACACATCATATTTTCATCCACTTCGAACTTATATTCAACGATCATTGATTTGATCATTAGAGTTTATCTCACAAAATTGAACCTCATTATCTCTTACAGGTTAGCTGAGAGAATACTAACCCGACTCGACACTGATTTCTACCGTAACAAGAATAACTTTTACCTTATCATATCTATCTTTCGTCTCAATCATCTTATGCTGAATATTTTCAAAATTTCCGAAAGGGTTACTAAGCTCGGCCACTGAGATCGAATAGACGCTTTCGCGTTGCATAATATACGGGCGGGCTTAAATTGGCTTATAGAAACCTTCAACAATAGTTTTATTCAGTTGTTGCAATATTTATGTTGTGTTTCTTCTTTTGTTAAGTACTAGTTATAATTTTTGGTTTTTGCAATAGTTTATCAAATTTGGATTAATTTTAATGTTTTTCACCTAAAACTAAAACGTTGCTCATTGCTCTTACCCCAAATAATATCAAATTGGAATATTTTAAATATTTCAATTATCTGAAAGAATTGGAAGTTTATAAGAAGAAAAAAGATCTTATTATCCTCTCCATTGATCTGTAAACTGATAACTAAATTGAATGTCAAAAGAAATTATGCTCATCATAATTCAAAATCAAAAAATACTATGCTATTTATCTTCGTTAATTAGTCACGCTAAAATTCAACTTTGTTCAATGATATATTCTACACCAATCACAAATAGTCACAAATTATCAACGATTGAGATATAACTCAAACAAAGCTCAAATATGATAAATGTGTTAGAGATTTTAAATTATGGGCTACCACTTATTAGGATATTTTGTTATTTCAAAAATGGGTTAAAGTTCGCCAGTAAAGTTCAATAAATAATTTATGGTGATTCACTCCATTTGGACTTAGCTTTGTCTCATTAATATTATTATAATTAAGTAGTGTGGTATGAACTGTGTAGAAGCTGTTTAAAATAGTAGGGCAACTAGATGGGGAACCCAATACAGATTTTAGGCTAGGTCATTTTTCTCATATAGAATACTAATAGTCTATATATTAGGCTATTATGATTGATTTGCCCCATTGAGAGCCACTATACAGGAGTTATAGAGAGAGAGACAATACCTAATTTAAGCGTGCCTATTATAATACGCCGTTCAAATTTTTATCACAGGATTACCACAAAAGTTTTCTTCATGAAGATATGATTGCAACAAATAACAAATTAATATGGCATGGACTTCCAAATTGTTTCAAATCTCAAATTTAATGTGTTTATAATGGTGTTCTACTTTTTGATATTAGATACTGTAAATTCTAACAAAATACACATACAACTACCAACTCTCCAACAATCACAAACCTAAACTCATTTCCAGAGTGTCACTTACATAACAATATTATACAATGACATACATATATACGGGAGAGCACCCAAGTTGTTTGTTGACATGTGAGAGAAAATAGATTTATGTGGTGGCAGAATTTATCTCTACAGCCTTACGGTAGTGGTGGTTGGTCCTATTATTCCCTCAAGTACCTTTTATGTTTAGCATATATTGAAAGAGTAATGCTAGACGTCACCTTTTTTTTGTCACTCAATTATCACCTCCTAGTTGGCATGCTAACTAGATATATTTATTTTTATTCTCTCTCTGATCTTATTAATTTTTCTCTCTCATTTTATTAATTTTTCTCTCTCTTATTTTTCCTTTTTTATATCCTTAATCAACATTTCCTTTCTTCTCTTCTTTTTTTTTTATTTAACCCTACATGTTTACTGCATATTATTCTTTTTCCAGATTTTTCTATTTTCTTGAGGAATTGATAATTGCTATATGGAAAAAATTGTTATTTTAAAGCTGATCATACAAAACTTCGTATGTGAAATTGTTATTTTATCTTTTCTAGGTTATGCTTATAAATGTTGATGAATTATTCTATAAATGCTTATGATAATGGATTTTGATGAATCGAGTGTTTGTGTTTAGAGTAATGCTATATACCACTTTAATTTTCACACCTTTATACTACCACTTAGTTGGCATGTTGATATAACATGCCAAGTTGGCAAACTTAATTTTTTTTTCTCTCCCTTGTTTTATTTATTTATTTTTTCTCTCTTTTATTATCGTTTCTTGTCAATGTTTCTTAATATCGTTTTCTCTCTCTTACAAACGTTTCTTCTTTCGAACCCTAACCGTACCAAAAATCCCCAAATCAATTTAGCAAAAAGAAGTTTATTATTCTCTTCTATTATTCACTATTACATCTTCTCAGATTTATTCCCCTATTCTTGACGAATTGGTGTCGTAAAAGATGAATGGAATTGTTGATATTGATATATTATATGTATGGTTCATTTGCATATTATTCTGCTAATGAATGGAATTGTTGATATTGATACATTATATGTATGGTTCATTTGCATATTATTCTGCTAAATTCCTCTATTGTTTCATACGTGTGTATATATATATATTTTCATCAACTGAAACACTTTACAAAGTATATTTTTGCAATTTGACAAGAATAAACATATATATGGCCAATAAAGTTACAATCATCATTTGCATTCACATCCTCAAAGGAAAACTGTTTCTCGTTACTGAAAATTTAAAAGCATGAAAAATTAAACTTTAGCAGGTATGAGAAAGATTTTTCCTTGGAAAATAAAATCAGGTGCGCCGGGTCTCATAATAGACAGGACCAAAACCATTACTTCCAAGAGATGTAAAGGGACATGATTACCTATAGCCCTGGAGTAGAAGAGAGTAATAAACTTCTTTTTGCTGAATTGATTTGGGGATTTTTGGTTAGGGTTAGTAAGAAAAAGTTTGTAAGAGAGAGAAAATGATAGTAAGAAACCTTGACAAGAAACATTAATAAAAGAGAGAAAAATAATTAAATAAAACAAGGGAGAGAAAAAAAATTAAATTTGCCAACTTGGCCTGTCATGCCAACATGCCAACTAAGAAGTGGTATAAAGGTGTGAAAATTAAAGTGATATATAGTATTACTCTATATATACACACACGCACACATATGTATTTATAGATTTATATATTTATAGTAAAGTAATAATTGGGTTTTGAATTTTTTTTTTAACACTTAAAACTAAAATCCATCAGTTTATCTGGCAATTACCCTTTATAAATACCAAATCATAATGGATGTTTATCGATTTTTGTTATCGAGTTTTAATTGAACAGTTATCCATCAATTTCAAATTTAAACTTTATCCGTTGTTATCCCTACTGATTATCCACAAGCAAGAGATAACCTACACTAAACTATCTTAGAATCCTTTTCCATTACTTGACGTAGTGAACGCCCCCTTAATTTTCTTGTTTCTTCTTGTATAGTGTTTAAGGTTAGGCTGTTAATTAGAGTAACCCTTACACTTTTCCTGTCTCAGACTAATTTCACACGTTTAATGTGTGCATGCTTACGTTGTCCAAACCAAACTCTCATGTCTTCGTTATCCACCATCTATAAAACCAAGATATCATATCGC
Organism: Ehretia macrophylla; assembly: GCA_037974665.1. Lineage (NCBI taxonomy): Eukaryota > Viridiplantae > Streptophyta > Magnoliopsida > Boraginales > Ehretiaceae > Ehretia > Ehretia macrophylla. The sequence continues at coordinate 38,397,734 of CM075780.1, read as the reverse complement.
ATACACAACAAATTAACATAACCAATCCATTAACAAACCTCATGATCATCTCATCCATGGCTGATGAAATCTCTTCAACACAGCCATTTTCATCACCACCACCACCGTCACATCTTCCTACACCAGAAAAAATCTACGACACAACCCACCCTGTACACAAAACCTTAGCTAGTGCAGCAAACCTCGCCAACCTTCTACCCACCGGCACTGTTCTTGCTTTTCGAACACTAACACCTTCATTTTCCAACAATGGCAGTTGCCAATTAACCAACAAGTATTTAACTTCATGGTTAATCGCATTCTGCGCAATCGTTTGCTTCTTGTCGTCGTTTACAGATAGTTTCATCGGATGTGATGGGAAATTGTACTATGGTATTGCGACCTTCAAAGGTTTCTACGTTTTCAACCACGATAATGGCGATGAATTGCTGAGACAGGAGAAGAAAGATGTGTCGTCCAAGTTCAGGATCAGTTTCATAGACTTTGTTCATGCCTTTGTTTCGTTGTTGGTGTTCTTGATCTTTGCACTTAGCGACACTGATGTTCAAAGCTGTTTCTTTCCTCGTGCTGGTGCGAATGTTAATGTCTTGGTGATGAATTTGCCCCTTGGAGCTGGGATTTTCTCCAGCTTTTTGTTCATGATGTTCCCTACTACGCGTAGAGGAATTGGATACGCTGATGTATCATCCTCGTTAAAATAATATAAGAGGGTGATATAAAACATTATTTTACAACGTTTGTTTTGCCTATCCCTTATAACGCAATTGGTACCACTATAAAAATAAAAAATAAAAAAATTACACCCTCATGCCTCTATGAATTAAGGTCGATCTTATATATATATATATATATATATATATATATATATATATAATGTATGTATGTATGTATCTTTCGCTGTAGAAGTATCTCTTTCCAACTAGACATGCCAAGTAAGAGGTGATAATTGGGTGACAAAAATAAGGTGGCGTCTAGCATTACTCTTGTGTTTAATGGTGTATGGTGATTGTATAGGAGTTGGTATTTTGGTGTGTGAATGTTTCAACATGTTTTCTATTTGATATCAAAACTTTAGTATATACTAAAACTTTGACAATTTGTTATCATGTGCTTCAGTTTTTTTACATGAAAGATGACATCTCATTCCATTTTGACATTTCATCTTTTCTCCTAACTAGGAACTCATGTACAAAATTCAAGAAATAAAAACAAAAGTATAGCAATGTGAAACAATGGTTCAAGCGTAAATATGCCGCAACATCAAGCAATTTGACTTTTTTGCGAAGAAGCATATAACCACGACTATTACTACACTTCATCGTCTTACTATGCATATGTTAACTAAATTAACTAAGTTTAATTCTGGCAATTATGATATAAGCTTAATGCATTAGATGCTCTTGCCATGCATATGTTCATTAGTTACTACAATATTCACGCATTAGTTCAAGAAATAGTTTGTAATCTTCATTAATTCTTATTGCACATACAAAGTTCTATATGATTAGTTTTAAAATAACAATTTATTCCATTGTTAAAAAAAGACAAAAATCTGGACAAAAAAATGCAATAAATGTGTAGGGTTAAACAAAAGAGAGAGAAGATGGGAGGAAACGTTGATTAAGGAGATAAAAAAAGAAAAACCAAGAGAGAGAAAAATTAATAAATTAATGAGAGAGATAAATTAAATAAAATTAATAAGGTTGGATAGAGAATAAAAATAAATCTATCTAGTTGGCATGCCAACTAGACATGCCAAGTAGAAGGTGACAATTGGGCTACCTTGCTACGGGTGAGAGAAGCAATCCTCCTTCTAGGTCGTCTAAGGCACTAAGATCTCTTTCAAACTACCAGAAAGACCCCTAAGGCAGTTGAGGGGCAGCGGACCGAAAGGAAAGCAGGTAGGCCGCCTTTTCTTTTTTGTTGAGCGGATCGGGGGGTATACGCTGGGCAAAAGCTTCACCGACCCCCGATGGAGCTCCGGCGGTGGTTCGATCATTGACAAGGTTCAAAGAAAGGGTGGGACATTGATAAAGAATACATGACTAACCACAATGAATATCCTTCGCCCATTATCACCTCATCTTTACCCATTGTCATTTAAGGTAATGAATGGGGAGAGTCTGGGATCTAAGCGGATTGAAGTTAAGAAAGGACTCCCTGCAGGCCAACGAAAGCTGTAAGTTGTGGACCTTGACTTGGAAGCCGGGGCGAACTGTCTAAGATAGTGGCCGTCAGAATGCTTGGCCTCCTGCGCTGGAAGCGACACCTGAAGGGTGAGCTTCTGGCGGTTAGCTTAACGCACTAGATAATAGGCATTAGGCATTCTGAGCTGGAAGGAGGCAAGCAAATGAAGGGAGGCATTACGGGCCGACTACAAGAAGCAAAGCTTCGTAGACTCGGCAAGTCGCTTATAGAATGCCGACTACTATTTTCCACTTAATTTTAAAAAATAAGGGAAGGGGGAAGGAAGCTTTGCTTAGCGAGCTTCTAGAAGGCCGACCACTACATAAGCCGCCATCAGTCCAGGAGAGAAGCAAGCTACCTTTCTTTGATCCACCTTCTCGAGCAGGGAAGAGAACGAAAATGGACCGCAGATGGTGGTCGGGGTAGATTCGAGGATCTTAGGCGGCGGAGCAAACTCTTCTATCGTGTTGCATTTCCTCTGGCGGACCCCCTCGATTCATCGTACTGGAGCGATTCGAGAAGAACGATTAGGCTCATATTCTATCCTTTCTACAATGCCTATAGACGAAGTGCTTCGTTTCAGATCAATTCTTCGCTGCAATCGCTTCGATCCACCCCCTCGGTGAAAAACCGTAATACGCCCTGAGAGGCTAAAAATGAAAGTGCTCGCAACACATACCGAAAGGGTACTAATTAAGCCGACCATTGAGGGGAAATGGGTATTCGATGCATATCTTATAGATGTAACTTCCTTGCATCAACAAGCAAGAAAGTGAGTGAATGATCGGTGGTACAAGACCTTAGCAGCCTTGATACACTTGGTTTGCTTTGAAGACCGCACCGTCGCTTACGTATGTATTTAACCTTTTTTCTTCCACTCCATACGATGTGATGGAAGGAGACTAATTTTGACTGAACTCTGTCTCTGGACACTAGTCTATAATCTTCTTTCCTATCCCCTTTTCTCCAGAAAAGCCTTGTGAACGGGAGATGATCTAAACGACCTCGCATTGCCACAAGTTTGGGTAGGGCAACTCAAGGTCCGGTGAAAGGATTCGAACAGCAGACATCGGCGGTTACTCACCGAAACTGCGAAGGGACGGTGCGTACACAAAATGGCGGCTTACCGCAAGTCCCTCGTCGCTTCTTTCTGGCGACTCCCTTCTACTTTGCTTGCTTCTCTCGCGCTTGGAGAAAGGGCAAATCCGCCCCCCCTATTCCTTCGTTCTCCTGTCGTATGGATGTCTGTTTTCCCTCCTAAGTCCCTTCAATGCTGTCGCATTGTTGCCCCTTTCGGTATGGTCCTTCATTCAGGCCTTTCCTTATGCACCAGTGGTTTCATGACAGGAGCTTCCGAGCCCAGTACATCTGGTTCCGGCCTATTAGGGGGGACCTAAGGTTATCCTTCCCAGGAGAAGGCATTAGAGTTAGAGGCTGAAGGGGGATCAGGAGATTGAAAAGAAGAAGATGGAGGGTTGCTCGTACTCGCTTTCACCTGTTAGATGCCAAAAATCCTACTTCTACAATTGGTAGGTCACCGGGTTATTCAAATAAGTCGTGTTTTCCGTGATTTTTCCATGTTACAACTTCCGTACCAATTCAGTCGATCCGGAATGGATCGGTTAAACATTCCATTAGGAAGCCTGGTCTTGACTCTTCTGTGTGGTATTCATTCTGCTTGAACCGAAGAGGGCGATGCGAACAATTCAGGAGGTCGCAGATATATATATATTTTAATGGACTATATTTTAATGGACTATATTTTAATAAATATATATATATATATATATGGGCTAAGCCCAAATGCTACCATTTTAAAAAGTAACAACTAAAAAAATAAAAAACAAAAAATAAACTCTTATCATTAACCCTAAAGGTAACTATTTGCTCTTTCCTTTTCCTTCTTTCAAGTTCAGCTATCTCTTAGCCCTTCCCTATAGCTAAAACTACTATTGTAGTGAATTTGTATATCTAAGTATTGATTTATAGTTACACTTACACTTATATTTGATAAATTGGAAAGTGCATATTAAGGATATTTTCATATTATCACGGTTACTGACAGAGAGTTAGTTAATGATTATTCCTTATGTATTGTTTTTTATTATATAACATCACAGAAGTCAATTACTACATGTTAGCCACTCTATACTATAGTTCTGATAAATAAAATAAAAAATAGCGACTCTATACTAGCAAAGTATATATAATTAATTATCAATGCAAGTCAGGAGAAAAATCACCAACCTTTTTGAATATTCTTTTCTCAAAACACTTGCACTAGCTAGGATATTGGAGTGACCATTGATGTACTGGAAACATCGTCAAACCAACTTCCCAGCCAACATTTCCTGATGTACAAAGCTAACTAGTTTCTTATTTTTGTTATTAGATAATTTTCCTTTTATCATATTTGATTAGTTTTTTTTTTCTTGTTATTAGACATAATTTCCTAGGTTTTATGTTAATTCAATATTTGAACATATAGAGATTTTCTTTTCCTTTCTTGGAGAGCCACCATTCATGGTGACTATTTATGGCTTCAATACACAAAGGTTTATTCTTCTAGTTTAGGGGGTTGTCGATATATATTTAGGAGGCAAATATAATTTTTCACATTATAACACTAGTTTAGGTTTGATTTAGAAAGTTACTATATATATTAGATTAGGTCATTTATTACTATATTAAACTAGTTTTTTACTCTTGGTCATCAAATTTTGATGCATATAAATAGACAATCTCATTGTACTTAAATATATTTCACGTGGCCTTCAATCTAGTGGTATCTTTCATGCTATAAGTGTGAAACATTACGAGATCAATTCTCGTGAGTAACATTTGCTATCCGTCTTTTCTCCTTTCTTTTCTTTTTCATTTAACAAAATAATATTGGCTTGGTTAATCTGCTTTAGCATCGAATCAACTCTCTATATTATGAAGATTATCAAACATTTGCATTGCTGGATCAGTCACCTAACTTGAATTCTGCTAAAATGTAGGAGAAACCCAACCCCTTATACAAACTCTGCTCAATAAATCATTCACAAACTTCACCATTGGTATTAAAATACAGAATATAGGGAGATCTCACTAATTTGATACACCAAAAACATATATCCACGTCTACTGACAAAGCATTAAAAGTATTTGTGTTGAATATAATAAATAATACAATAAACCCCTTTCTAACAATTTAAACTTTTAGATGAGGTGGTTACTTAACATAATATCATAGCTTGATTCAAAACTCACCGCCACTCATTTAAAAATATTAAAATTGTCCAAATGCAAGACTCAAAAACTAATTATGTATGTGCTTACGGGAGGTTGTTGAATATAATAAATAATACAATAAAATATAATAAATACTTCTCTAACAGTTTAAACTTTTAAATGAGGTGATTACTTAACAATTTGATCAAATTCATGGGGGTTCGTACGAGGAGACAAGGAATCATGTTCTTGATGGTGTAAACAAAACCATGGAAGCTTGTATTTCTTCTAAAGAGCGCCCCTTAGTCTCCGGAACCAGCTTTGCAACAAATATAACGGTCAAACCACTTATGGTTGCAAACAAGAAAAATGTCCCTGATATAAAAAGATATTTAGAATTAGTATTCTAACTTCAGGTTAATTTTAGTGCGCATATGCAAGAGACCGGGACGTATCTAGTATATTTTATTAGTGAAGGTTAAGTAAAGATGCGGGGTTAAGTGGGGGTAAAACAGTTTTGCAGACTAAAAATTTAGAGATATTTTGGAGCGTTTTGTTGGTCCAGTGCAGGCCCGAAAATCCAAAGAATAGATCTGCCCTTGACTAGCGAGACTGGAAGTTGAGAAATAATCGACAAAGCCTCACCTTGAGAGCTCCATTCTCTTAGAAAGTTGAAAGAATATGAAATGATCCAAGAACCAAGCCAGTTGACCACTGTCACTAGACTTCCAGCCAAACCTTTCACATTTATAGGAAATATCTGAAACACAAACCATGACACAATCTGTAAGATACCTGCTGTTTTCAACTTTCGCTTACTGTTGAAATATCAGGGCACAATTCGAGCGCCATTCAATGGCGTACCTCTGACATTATAACCCAAGGAATTCCTCCCATGCCGATTGAGAAACTTCCCGTAAATACCTAATGGCAGTATATATATAGCAGTTTTATCAATAGTTAGTTAGTTGTTTACGAGATCTCCCATGTATGGAACTAACAGAGGAAACAGTTCTTGATAGCAATGGATCCTTCTAATGAATTGTGGTGAAAGTGCTTTCAAGAGCACCAATGCACTCTTGAAAAAGGAAAGATATCGTAAGGCTATAATTATAACTAAACATATTATGTATCTATTTTGTTTATGTAGACACTAAAACGCAATTTTGCGAATGAGAAAAGTTGCATTACCAGTACACCAGCAAGTGCCAAGATGGGACTAAACTGCCAATGCTGAAGTTCCTGTCATGAAAAACTATACTCCTTGAGAAAATAATTAAATTGAAAATAATCAAACATGGAATCAACCAACATTAGTGCGACCTGAAATAAGAATGAGAATCCTATAAGGAAGCAGCCCAAGCATGTTCCTAGTGCAGAGACCTGGAAAAGTAATACTTGGTGTCAGCTATTTTCAAACTTCATTCAAAGAGATGAGATGTGTTGCAGTTTTACCAGTAGTAATGGTCGCCTTCCAGATCTATCTGTTAAGAAGGTTCCAATAACTGTCGTTGGAACCTGCAGAAGACCATATATTCAAAATACTGTGCAGCTAAATCGCGTATCAAACGAAAAATGGATGGTCTAGAACCTGAACAACCACCATAGCGATAGATCCTGTCCTACTTGACATCCCTGTGATTAACCAAAGACTTGTATATTTAATATGCCATTCTTAGTAATCATCAGTAGAATTAATAGTTTTGAGAGATTACTTACCAGCTGATTCAAAAATGGAACTTGCATAGTATGCGATCGCATTGACTCCACCAAATTGTTGCAATACCATTAAACCGACACCAACCTAAATGGATTTTTCATGAAGCATGTAATATCCTCAAAGACATAAAATGAGATGTGCAGATCCAAAAACCATGGAGATTCCTTACAATGAGTGAGTGAGCATACTTCCTCTGGAACAAATCAATCATTCTAGAGCCTGAGAGTCGTCGAAGGGTTTCTGTATACTCCTGTAATTTCATAAAGCATTACTTTTGTTATTGCTGCAGCCATAAAAACATGATAGATAACAGGGAAAATCCTTATCTTGATTAATCTATCCTTTATGTAGAAATAATCAAGTAGTTACTCTAATTTCTGCCGCTTCTTGGGAAATATTGGCATTTTCTCCCCTAAGTTGTTGTAGAGAAGTTTCACAATCTTTCCATCTATCGATTTTAGCCTGAAAACAGTAAAAGCATAAATAAAAACTCTAAAGGTGCGAGATAATATTCATTACTCGTGAACTAAAGGCTTTACATTGTACATTAGTCAGAGAGATGTACTACGTTCAAAAGTTATTTACAATAGAGAAATCTGCAATCCGATTGATTCAAAGTAAAAAACCGAGTTTTGCGTAAACTCACCAGCCACCTAGGTGATTCTGGGATAAAGAATAACCCCAGAAGCTGTAGAAGACATGGAACGATTCCTGAAACAATTTCACATTTATTGTCTCTCCTTTAAATATCTGAGAGAATAAATAAAATGCTTGGAGTGAACAAAATTACCAATTAGAGCTAAGATGCGCCAGGTTATGAGAGTTCCAACGAGATACATTACTGATACACCAAAACATATCATCATCTGCAGTATCAAAAACAAGCTGCCTCAGAAGTTTTGGTTTGAGAAAGCATTTCAAAAATGAAGATTATGTTTTCTATACCTGATTCAATGCTGTAAATACTCCTCGTACACTCTTATGAGTTATTTCTGCAATATACACAGGTACCTGTTTAAAATATAAAGCCAAAAACCTTTTTACTTCCCAATAATGAATAAATAAAGAAACTTCTAGTACAAATGATTGAATTACCACATATGAAAGAATGCCAATTCCAAATCCAACTAACAACCTCCCGATATCCAGCCACCAAGTGCTCTGGATGCAATCACACATATAATAAGCATCAAGGATTAGATCTGAAAAACTACATGTGCAATAACGACTAGTTCATAGTGACGATGTTTGATTTAACCAAGCTGGTGCAACATGCAAAAGCAGAAAATCAAGCAAAATACTAAAACTAAAAAGCTGGTAATGAAACAAAATAAACTATTGCATGATTGAGGAAATCCTCTCTCTCATTAAAGTTTGGTGGAAACAGCTTAATTCCCAAACAAAGAGTTAGATGATAAAAATAAAAGAATTCAATTCATTGCAAGTTCCTGTATGACAATGTTTCGTCGCCACCCTCCAAAATGAAGAACGTACCTTTGAGAAGACAATTGCAAGCCATCCCACAAGACAAAACAATTCAGAAATTCCCATAGTCTGCAAGTATTAGAGCAAAAGATCTCGTCATAGAAAAGAAAAGGAAGTATCTTGTTACTTTATCTTTTAATATGACCACAGGAGTCTAATGAATTATTTTGAAATCTTACAGCTCTTCTTCCAATTAAATCTGCTATCATCCCACTCACTACAGCAGCAAATATTGCTCCAATTGTCAAAACTGAACCGAATAATGAGTACTACAATATAAAAAAGGAAGTGGTCAGGAAAAAGAAATCAAGAAACTTATGAGAGTTAGATAGACAATAGACATATCAAAAGGATTACATTACTTATGTTCCCCAACTTTCAGATATATTTAAGGCCATTATGCCATCAACTATCATTTTCCAGGTAGCTTAAGCGCATTGAAATCAGCCGAGAAATTTACTCTCTCAGCTCAAAGCTAGTTAGAATGAATTAGTTCCGATCTAATTATTCTTTAGTAAAAAGAGCATAATGCTGGAAAACCGGCATCTTCATTCAGCGTGGAGGTCTTAACGCTTCCTACAGTCCAAGAGGTGCTAGGATATTTCAATACTCTCGTTCAATGTAAGTTGTAGTCCTACTAAAAATAAGAATTGCACAAATTATAAGAAATGAATAGGGGTGCGAGACCCCGTACCGAGCCAGTATAGATCCATATGCATTTTATAAAATTTCATGTATTTTTGCATCATTTAATATGCATTTACATTGTTTAACGTGTGTTCGTCTCGTTTTACGTGCATTATATTTATTACGTGCATTTACATGTCTTCACTATCGTAGGTGATAATTAGAATTTATTACACTATAATAGCTAACCAAATAGTTGGGAATCAACTAAAAAGGCAAACTAGTAGTAGTGCATTTAGTTGGGGGGCAAGGTGGTCTTTTGGCAACCAAACTAAAATATCTTATCTATAAACACACATTACACCACATACACACACAAAAACATTACACACACACACATCAGAAAACACACACACCCGCACTACACACACTCAGATTTTCAACCATAGAAAGGAGAGAAAGAAGAAAGAAAAGAGAAGAAGAAGGAAGAGGGAAGGCATTTCAAGTCATCTTCAAGCTTTTCTAGCCTTGTTCTTGCATTTGACGACTTGGATAAAGTGAGGGATGATTTTCAAATGTTTTATAAAGGCATACAACTCATGGTAGAGTGACCTATATGTGTGTAAAGCATGATTGAGCTAATATGCATGTTAGATGATGGATTTGAATTTGGTTTGGTTTTCTAAGGTTTCAAGACTTAATGATTAAGCTCCATTGTGCTTATTCTCGTTCTTGTAAGCTATCAAAATGCTAAATATGATTACTACACTTGATTTGAAGTATGAAAATAGAAGAAGCAATTCTAGAAGACAAATCTTGATGATTGAGCTTACAAATGTATTGTAGTTGTTGGTTGATTACTTCTGTTGCTTCTATGATGATTTTGATGCTAGATGATGTTAATAAAGTTGTAATTGAAAAGAATTTGAGGTATGAACTTGGTTGAAGCAAGATTGAAGAAGAAAGAACGAAAGAACATGAAAATCGGGCTTGGAATGACCTTGACAACTTGAGTCGGTCAAAGGAATCGGTCGAGGGAGCTCACCCGAATCCCTCATCCGACTCCTATTGCTTGAGTCGGTCAAAGGAGTCGGATGAGACCCTCGTCCGACTCCCTCGTTCGACTGCCCCTCCCCTTTTGCGTAGCGTTTTTCTAAAGGTCATATCTCACTCAATTCAACTCCGAATTGAGTTTTGTTTGATTCTAGAACTATCTACATTCGATAAGCTTCGATTCTAGACCAAAAACAGAGTAATTGGAGTTTGGGAAGATAGGGAAATTAACTGTTTAAGTTAGGATAATGCAAAAACATTGAAGTTGCCTGGTGTATCTAGTGGTTACTATTGGTAGGTGTTGTTATTAAGTGGCCAACTTATAAGTCCTCGATATTATGAGCTAATACTAAAGGAGCTTACATGCTAGATATTGTATGAGTTACATGTCCTTAGGAGTGCATGACAAATGCTTGTCGCATTTACATGATGAGAAGTATGGAAGGTACTTGAATATGCAGCATGATTGATTGAACTTGCATGCTTATGCATATGAATTGTAAATGAGCGGTTAGGTTGCAACCATATTTGAATGAGGTAGTGACAGGAACTCCGGGCAGCGTTGGGCTTGCCAGTATACCTCGACTACCAAAGTGTTAACTCCTTCTCTTGTCGAGCGCCATTGAATACCTCGGAACAATCCAATCGCAGGGAACCAATGATACCTCGGGGGAAGATATGATTTATGATGGTTAATGAATGTACTCATTACAATATCCTATGCATTGCACGATTGTTAAAACATTTGCGAAATGATAAAACCTTTGTGGAAACCCTTCCTATTCAATCCTCATTGAGCTATATGCAGGGCTAGCTCACCCCTCTTTTGTGACAATTTCAGGTGAAGCAAGTTGAGTAGACTTTACATGTTGAAGGAAAAGATTGCATATGTCAAGACTTGACCTCTTGTTGTAATAGTAGAATGTTGTTCAAGTGTATGAGATATTTGATGTAAATTGAAGGATCTAAATCTTGTATACAAGCATCCGGTGAAAGTTATCTTAATCAATAGTGATGAAGTTTGTATAATAGGTATTATTGAATTATGGTAACTTGGTAACTTGGATTCTATTATCGGGATGTTCTACAGCTAGTTGAGATGTTTTATGGTTATTAGTACTCGGGTTATTGTCTTGTGCCATAGCGGACTTAAGGGGAGTGATCTTCTTGAGCCCGTGGTATCACGATCCTAATTTGTTCCATGTTTTACAGATTTGGCTATCAACATTATTATTATTGCAGTATCAGAGACCATGTTAGTGATTGAAAATTGGGGTCGTGAAAAGGGGCGTGCATGAAAGTTCACTTAAAGGGAAGAATAAAGGACCTATACGATAATGGATATCTGAATATGAACATCTACTAATTGTGAAAAGTAATCTATTTAAATTACACAGAATATTGCAAAAGTACTCAATACTGAGAATTATGAATTCTAAAATGGAAGCGAAAAAAGAATGGCCCAAACATTTTATATAAACAGCATATAAATGCTCAGCAACTATGTAGCAATTTAAGCTAGTGTAAAGGCTTTGGACTATTGTGAAGATATCAGTTCAGATGTCCACAGTAACTTTGTCTTGATCACTGGGCTGGTTATAAATTGCCTTCAAATTCTCTTTCAAATCTATTGAATACTATTTTCTCAAGTCTATACTTTTATCCATCTTTTTCTTTAATGGTTAGATTAAATATACTCGGTTATGTCCTCTTGCAAGTGAGTAAATTCATAGCGGTCACTTGGTAAGCACTAGGAATCTGGACTTGGGAACTGCATTCCCATTATTCATACTAAGAAGCACTCACAGCAATACTTACAGAGTATTTGTGATGGATCATATCTAAATCAGAACTCGAAGCAGAATATAATTTGCAGAGAACTTTAACAGGAACAGTACTATTACGATTAGTTATGAATCGAAAAATATATTTCACCTGTTACAGAATTATTAGACTTACATCTGCCAATGAGAGACCAAGATCATCTACAATTCCTGATTGAGCAGGTGATGAATATCCCACCTGCATATCGACATATTTAAGTAGTTTAGTCATTACAGTAACAAATTCTATATGTAGTAAGTAACGAATCCATAGTTCTGAAACACATAGTTGGCATGCAACTGATCTCCGACATTATCAAACATCTGTATAGAATTTAATTATCAATCAAGCCTTAACTCAAAAAGCTCAAGAAACGGGATTGTCAAAGATCACATTCGCGAGAAGCACAAGAATGAACCAATCTTCATATATTACCTTCCACCGTGTTAAATAGTCTGATATAATTTATCAGATTTCTGTGAGCGAAACATTTTTCCCTCCCACCCCCCACCCCCCCCCCCCCCCCCCCCGCCCCCCCCCAACCCAAGCAAATCAACCCTCAACAAATACTATTTCCGTACCTTCATACCTTCTGCCAGGTGCCTCCATAGGTCATTTCCTTACATGTCCATACCATAATGGACGATTCTCCCTCATTTTATCCTCAATCAAGACTGCTTCCACTTTTCCTCGTCTCACCTCATTCCTAATCTTGTCCTTCCTAATTTTACTACGCATCCATCTCAACATTCTCATCTCCACCACTCACATCTTATGACATGATCAAGCAAGTCTTAACCAAAACACAAAAATTCAGGCAGAACTACATTATGCATAAAAGATCCACGAGATATAAAGTCCCTTTGGGGTAATCTGCTATTGCTAGAACTAGAAGTGATGAGAGTGTGTGTGTGTGTGTGTATAGGAGCAGAGGATATACTGATTGATTACCATACATTTTCCTTGCAAGTATGCACAATTCAGATTGTATTTGTTGTGACATCACACATCAGTGGGAGATAGTGTATATGTGTGATTTATAAGTAGAGGTTAGTATTAGAGTTGTAAGGAATAATTTGGGTTAATCATTTTGGATCAGTAAAAAAGAGGTCTAAGTAGATATTTCTTATGCATTACGAGCTTAGGTTTCTGGGTTCAAGACGTGACATTTGTAACATATTCCCATTAATTAAGATCATCAGTGGAAAAATATTTTAACAAATATTTCAGCTAATTGATGAAAATGACATAATCTATATTTAACAAACAAATATTTCAGCTAATTAAAGAAAATGACATAATCTATATTTAACAAAACTCATAGAGCTTATTCATTATTATAAGTTCATATATAACACAAGAACTTGAGAGAGAGCAATAAATACTTACAGCAGAACCAAAAACATATGATCCTAAGACAGCTACAAAAGTGCTGAATATAACAACTGCTGTAGCAGGGCTTGTCTGCACTTCACTCTCCTCAACCATACCACCATTAGCAAGCAAAGGAGTTGAAGCATGTCCACTTTCTTCCATGGCAGATGCTTCCATTAAATTAGCACACAAAAATGAAAACTAACAAAATGAAAACATAGGCTGCTTTGGAGATTGAAAATGAATAGTGCCAGAAGATATACAAGAAGATCTTATTGACTTTTTTTTTTTTTGCTAGGAATCTTATTGACTTTTATGTTATCTAAGAAGAGATATACTACAGAGAGTGAGGCTTTCGGACAAAGATACTTTTTGGTTAATGTTGTGTTCAACGTAAGCAGTTTTAGGATTGGATCAAGATAGTCTGACCCACTTGTTGGCAACTTGGTCTTGTTTTGTCTTTAGCGCCAAAATGATTTTTTTTCTCATGATCTTGAATTGAAATAATAGACTAACTAATCGTAACTAGAAGTTTTGATTACAAAATGTGAATTTGACCTTCGTGTAAAAAAAAAAAATTGATTTATCTCATGTAACATAGGTTACTGGTCACCCTCAAGGGGTAGCCCGTGACAACAAGAAAAGGTAAAATTTTTATAAATCACAGATTTTGATTTCTGTGTAAAACAAAATAATGATTTATCTCATGTAATGCAAGTCACTTGACACCTCTGAAAGGTAGTCCGGTGATAGAAAAGAGAGGTAAAACCTATAAAAATGTGGGTTCAAAATTTTTTGATTGTGATTCTTGACTAACTTGATTCATGTATTGAGATTCACGGATGCATTTTTAAAACTTTAACTAAATACAATTGCAAAGTCATAATAATACGTGTAAGGAAATAATTGTGAGTTTTTAACTCTTTTATAATATCTGTTTATCCGTTATAAACTGACTGTATTGAAATATTTTCTAAAGTCATTTAAAAAAGAAGAAAAACATAGGCCGGTGGTCTTTTGCAAACATATTACATATACTGACACACACAAGGACAATCATTAAAAAATCCAGGTGATAAGTGAAAATTAACATAATTAATCACATGGTTGTATCAAGTGTTTAAGGTAAAACTGCATGTTTTGGTTTGCAGTTCGCATGTTACGAAGTCATGTGGTGCTGTTTTAGAATTTGTGTGTCATCCAGTTGTTAGTAGAATGCGGTTGAGGAGGAGATGTGAATTTCATATACATGTGAGGTAGATATGAGTTCTACATATGTTAGAACTTGTTCTTATTAACAATTCTCGAAACTCACTGGCCATTCAAATGTGAGGTAGATATGAGTTCTACATATGTTAGGACTCGTTCTTATGAACAATTCTCGGAACTCACTGGCCATTCAAAAATGAAAATGAAGATTATTTGGAGGGTAGGCTCTGTTTGTGTGCCGTAAAATAACTTGTTTGTGAAAAATATTTTTATTTGAAAATATTTTTTTGGAAAATAAAATATTTTTCTAGGCTCCATTTGTTTGTCGTAAAATAACTTGTTGATGAAAAATATGAAAAATATTTTCTAGTATTTGGATGTATAAAAAAAAAATATACACATAATATATATGTTAACCGTGAGCGTGAGAGGTGGGGGGTTGGGGGTAAGGGTGTAAGGGGGTGAGGGGGTGGAGGGGTAGGGGTTAGGGTGGGTGAGTTCTAAAAAATATTTTCTTCTCCCAAAATACATAAAAATATTTTCTCAAATTTTGTACTAGCCGTAATATTTAACTGGAAAATATTTTTTAGTTGACCAATTTTTTGGTGTTACCAAACACCAAAAAATCGAGCAAAAATAGTCACTATTTTTTACTGAAAAATATTTTTCAATTAACTAATTATTCAGTATTACCAAATACTAGAAAATTAAAAAAATATTTTCTGAAAAAATATTTTACGACAAACAAATGAAGCCTAAAATGCATAATATTCATGCGGTTTGCTGAAATTGCATGCTGCCCTCCCATGTTACCATAATTAACTCATAATTTTCCTATACGTTTATTATATACGTTTATGGTGTAGAAATCAGCAACAAGATACATACATTATTATTTGGAATTTCCAAAAAGCAAAAATAAAAAATAAGACAAAATTCACAAATAAGATTATTATCGATCTTCACTTTCAGAAAATTTGGAGAAATAATAATCAACAGAGCAAAACAAAGGGAACGCTTACAATTCTCTTTAGCTATTTCTTTCCATTTGATCATTAATATATAGTAATTGAATCATTTGCTTCTGTTACATTCTTGGTAGAAAACCATCTCCATTAATTTCTCAAAAAGAATTTAAACAAAAAATTCCAATAATACTTCATTTTTACTGTACAATTTGAAGCATTATCTGTACAATTTCCAATACTAAGGTTGAAGAAAGAGAGCAAAATAATATGAAATGTTGAGCTCACAGAACTTCTCATGCTGCCCAGGTCTTACAAAGGTGAAAATCAAGCTGGGAATCAATTAGCTCGGCCTGATGAACTCGGTTTAGTGTTGCCATGATCTGCGCGGTCCAAATCCTGGCGCACTTCCTTTCCCACGGCTGATCATAAAGTTTCAATTACAAAGATTGTATATTTCTGTACAGAGAATCCCACACCAAGTAACGCGAACATCAGCCAGGACTACCATATGGCAAGAACCAGTTGCTTCGACACTGATAGACATAATGACTGCGCTCTTGTTCTTGCTTCCAACTTCCACAATGGTCGATAGTTCCACATCCTTAAAGCTGAATGCCACACTACCACCAGCTTTGCGTCATTTTCTCTCGTTTACTCTTTGCTTTCCCCTATCCATCATCTTCCAGAAAGATCTTGTGTATGAAATCGCGAAATCTTTTTGAGTAGAGCTTTGGATCAACAGCAGATATTGAAGCTGGATCCACTTGAAAGGACTTGTATGCATGTTCTAGCTTCTTGGTTATATCATAATCTTGGAGGATGTCAATGATGCCCAAGTAAAGGATTACGTTACAAGTCTCACCATTGTTCTGTGTGCAGCTTGACTTGATATCTCTACTCCCTGTAATGTGGTCGAATTCCATCCTCGACACTCGAATTGCCTTTCCAGGCATATTTCTACCTAATCCTAACTGCAGGTTCCTGAAATATTATGAACAAGAGTCAAAATCTATTTTGCAAAATGCATCAAAAAGGACTTAGGCAGTAGTTGCAATTGTATCGAGGGAAAAGATGGCACATGTGAACATTAGTATGGAATCAACATGTCAGTGGTCTTTTTCAACATATAAAACCCGCAGGTAATCAAAAGTGAACATTAGATGGTTGACAGATTTAATGGCGATCCAGGTTATAAATGATGAAAGAAAAATAAGGGAAAGGAAAAGGAAGAAATTGGATCAAGAAATGAATAGAACAATTCAACTGGCAAATTCATCTTCAGAATGTGAGCCTGCATGCATTATGAAGTCAGCCCATGTAGATGAATGTAGTACTTTACTCAAAATTATGTGTCATGCGTAGAGATGCAACTGAAACACAATCATCTATCAATGAGACTCTTTCAAGATGGACCTCAGCCATCCGCGTCCATCTGGACTAGCATATAGTGAGAGTACTGAATGGTTCCGAAACTTTTAGTCACTCTACGATTTTCAACAACAATTTTGAAGAAAAATATAAATCTGTTAGTTTTGCTTGAAAAACATAAATTAAATAAGGCCATCACGTCGCCAGCTCCTCTGGACAACTTTGTCTGTCTTCAATTCATGTGTGTTTTCTGCTCTTTTACACAGCTACATAGAAAACTTGAAAACGCGTTCCATGCATGATTTCAGCTAGAAATTTTGGGGGCAGATTCTCAGATTTGGAACTGATTGGGAAAGCTACCAAAAGCTGTTTTCACACTTTTCTGCATATCAATTTTTTTTTTTTTTTTCTCTCCATACATTCCCAACAAACCCCCCACCCCCCCAACTCCCGGTAGCCAGTCCTTCCTCTTCCTCAAAATTGGCAGCCAGCCATGTACGAATCGTTCAACCTGCCACAATATATCACCACCGTTATTTACTGCCTACCAACTCCCTCCCCTCCACCTTAGTCCTATTGATCTGTCTCCACCCACCACTTTTTGCCTATACCCCTTTGCACAAGCGTGTTTCTTCTGTGGCATCGCATCCCTTCCTTTTTCACTCATCTTTACTGCCATGTCTCCATCTTCCAAATGCATTTACTTTGATCTTCTATCTCGACCATTCGTGTATGGTTGGGAAATAAGTTCTATTTCCTACTACTAAACAAGCATTTTGGCAAAAAAGAGTTTGGAGACAAGAAACTGAAAATTGGAGAATTTCCTAAGGAAATGGAAACAAAAAAGTATTCCTTCGAACCAATCCCCACCTCTGTTTCTCTTCTAATAAGAATAGTACAGAGGCCATCTAACATAAATAATGACAAAAGACAC
Source organism: Ehretia macrophylla (assembly GCA_037974665.1). Classification (NCBI taxonomy): domain Eukaryota; kingdom Viridiplantae; phylum Streptophyta; class Magnoliopsida; order Boraginales; family Ehretiaceae; genus Ehretia; species Ehretia macrophylla. The sequence continues at coordinate 38,379,769 of CM075780.1, read as the reverse complement.
TAAAAACATAATTTTTGGTTCATCAATGCAGAGCACAATTTACTTGCTGTGAAGAACATGATTAATAAAGAATAATACAGAAATAGAGAAAAATTGGGGAAAAAGCACAAGGGAAACACATACCTTTGTGGAGTCATGTCTGTGGTTGACGAAAATTTGTAATCTTGATTATTCTTTTCACCTGAAAATATCATCCAACAGAGTAGAATGTTCTTACCAATAATCATATCGATTCTTGCAAAAAAAATTTAAAGGAAAGATGGCTGAAGAAAAGACAAAAATATCTGAGACGATAAAGATAGAGGAAATTACCAGAAGAGTCATCAACAGACAATGCATTCTTATTGCAAAAATGAACGCCAATGAGGAGGCTATAATCCATGATATTCTCTGCTTCCAAAAACTGGCAGTCTCTATCAATTAGTCTGAATAAAAAGACTACAATCAGATTCTTCACTGACTAATTTGAGTATGAATAAGTGACTAGCAATTTTATCATACCTGATAAGTTCATCAAACCAAGATCTTTGCAAGTGAAAAACAAAATCTAGATCAAGGTCCTTAAACGTGGTTGTCTCATCAGTTTCCCCATCAGGCTTATCAGTTACACGACCATAAGATGATCCTTTTAGGTCGAAGCGTTTGTGGATACCATACTCTGAATAGAAGACATTGCCCATTACAGTGAAACGGGTCTGGTGGGATGATGGAAGAAAAGGAGAAAAATTAGAAAGAGGGGCAAAACAGAACTTGGGAAACAATAACTAGAAAGAACAAAAAAGCATGTGAGCTCCAAATTTCATCACACCTTTTGTCCTCCTATTGGTTTAACGCAGTGAACCCCGAAGAACTTTGTGACCAGAGTGTTCTTGCACTGACTAATATGTTCATAATAATTTGGGAGCATTCTAAGTAGCACCTATACAGCATGACAAAACAGTAATAAATAACATATTGAGTCCAGATTTGAAGGCATTGCTGAACAGAGACATATACATATAGTCAGTTTCACGATTAACATTTTGCTTTTCTCCAAAATTTATCACTCGTCTTCTCTAACAACAATTACTTTGCATGGAAGTTGGTTATACTAACCTTTACTTCTGATTTCCTTAAAGTCTTGATTATGAATCGTTCATCTTGAGTTAGATGGAAAAGGCAGCCACTTTTCCCAGGCGAAGACAGTTCCCTTAGTGCATCACTTCCACAGATTGCTAGCATGTACTCGGCTGGGTCTACTCCAAACAATTCTCTAAGATGTCTGACAATACCAAGAAACAATTAGGGCTACGATATAGCCTGACAACCTAAACAACAGCTGCAACTGAGAATTGGAAAAAGTTATCACTTAAACTGGAATAGAACAAAATGTTGGAATTAATTACAAAGTAGAACCAAAACATACTTAAACACCATTGGGCAATAATCCTTCCATTTAAAGTCTGGCGACTGATGTGGAGGTGTGGATTTTGATCCTTCTCGGGGAAACCTCGTCCAGAATTTTTCGTTGGGATCAAAATCAGCTTGCCTTAGTTCACGGGTCATGGCAGCATGCTTCCCTGTGGAGTACCTACATTAAAAAACAACAATTAGACGTAAACAAATTTATAGCTACATTTAGCAACAAATTTATATTTTAATCTTAGCGGATATTGCCTTCCAAGACAGAGGCATCACTAAAGCTGCAGATATTCAACCAAACCAGGTTGCTTCTTATAGCTTAACGCACAAAAACATACGATGATACAATCATCCTCTGTAATACATAAAGCCATACTCTAAGATTGTTTCAGCTAATTTATGTGGATTTTGATAGAGTATGCACTAGCAAGACCAGCCTTCACCGAAGGCATACAAGGCTTAATGATACTCCACATTTCACATCCCATTTAAAGCAAAAAACAACAAAGATACAAAACATAATTTAACTGAAGATGCATTACCTGATTCCTAATTGGAAATTAAGCATCAACTCATAATTCTTGTGCCCCCTTGACACAACCTGCCCGCATTTCTTAACCTCCGTACCTTCGCACCAACGAGGACTCTTCCTTAACTGCCCAACATGTTCATTTTTCTCAAGTAACATCAACTTATCCTCCTTGTTATTACCACCAACATCACAAGTAACATCACCAACAGATTCCCAAGTACAAATCCTAGGCAAATTCAAATTAAAATTATCATTCTTATCCCCTATAGATGACCTCCTCGTTTTACGGTGGGCCCCACTTTTCGCCCCAAACTCAAGCCCATCAGGCCATGTAAACACCCCATTCCCTTTAGGCACACCATCTAACCAATCCCCTTCATATCTTTTCCCATTGGCCCAAATTAACACACCTTTACCACACATCACCCCATTTTTCCACTCCCCAATGTACTCATTCCCATTATTCCACACATATCTCCCCTCCCCATCTTGAACATTCCACTTCCATAAACCCGTGTAAATATCCCCATTGGCGTACCGTTTTTCGCCAAACCCGTGTTTTCTGTCACGGACCCACGTTCCTCTGTACGTATCTCCATACGCACCTATAAACGTGCCTTTTCCCTCCATTCTACCGTCTTTGAATTCCCCTTCGTACGTGGCACCCGACGGCCACGAAAACTTCCCTCTCCCGCTGGCTTTCCCGTTTTTCCACTCGCCTTCGTACATACACCCGTCCGACCACAAGTACTTGCCGTTTCCATGCGGCAGACTTTCACTAAACGTGCCCATGTATAAATCGCCATTTGGTAACACGACTTCAATTTCAGTTGCGGTGGTGACGGTGGTGCTCGTGTGCGTGTACGTGACCCCCCTAATGCTATCCCAGCGGCCGCGCGTGCTGCCATCTACAGCCCTGGTAGTGTTGCTGACGTCATCACTCGTGGGTACTACTCGCCGCGACGCAAATTCATGCATGTTTCTTCTACAAAAGAAACCCAAAAAAGAACAAGAAAAAGAAAAAAAAAATGACACTCAAAAGTTGACTGAAATGATCTGAGATTCCAAATTCAAATCACTACTCCATCCTGCGAACAGGTATAGACAAAAACAACATTGTATGTATACTTTTAATATTATAACTAGAACCCTTTTTGTCTAGATTCACCTCACGTCAAAAACTCGTTCCTTACCACTATAAATAGTTTTAAATAAATTGCTTTTGAAATAAATACCTCAATGTCAAGTATGATTTGTAACAATTTATCTTGAATCTTACATCATATGGGACGATTTAAGTGAGTGGAACTAAAAGTTTTAAAATTTAAATTACAAGTTTGTCCTTCATCTTAAAAGAAAAAGGAAAAAAAAAGAGCTAAAAAAGAATAGATATAGACAAAAACATTGTATGTATACTTGTAGTATTATAACTAGAACCCTTTTTTCCTGGATTTACCTCACATTAATAACTTAACTCCGATCACCTATAAATAGTTTTAGACAAATTTCTTTTAAAATAGATACCTGAATGTCAAATATGATTCATAATAATCTATCTTCCAAGGCATATGAGGATTCTTTCACCATCTAGGGCGAGTTTGATTTAAGTGAGCGATGGCTTTTGGGATTGAATATGTTGTCTAGTTTTTTTTATGTAATTCGTTAATGTGTTATTTTTGGTGTTTGGGTAATGAATGATTGTGTGGAATAATAATCGTAAGGGAAAAGAAGAAGTGAGAAGTTGGTGATGATGAAGATGATGGCAACCATGAGGAGGAGGAGGAGGAGATGTGGAAAGTTTTCTTTAGAGGGAAAGTTTGCTGCTGCCATTGTTGTCGTGTGTTGGGAGGTAATGTTCGTGACGTGCTGCCATTACTATTGTTACGTGCACTCCAATTCTCTTTGCCTGCCAGCTTGTATACCTAGCCATTTTTTTGTTTTCATTAGATACGATCTTCTTTTGTATTTTGTTAAATATTAAAAAAAAAGAGTAATGATTTATGATAATCGAGACATGATTTGATATCTAATTTGAGATTTGGATATTATTAATTCTTGTTTATTTGCTAATGATTTTTACTAATGGCGAAACATCGATTGAATAATATTTAATGGCGCGTCATTTTAGTATTTGTGGTTTAAGTGGTTATTGTTTTTTATTTGTAAAGAGTTAAATGACGCACGACATATTTGTAGAAAAGGTCACGCTACAAAATGTGATATGAATCCCATATTTATTTATGTCCCATGCACTTACGTACTAGTAAAATTTGCGATTCTGTGTGAAAATGACGTTCCGAACATCTCTTCGTTTTTTAGCAAATTCCTTGTAGCAAGGTCTCTACGAGCTCTACCTCGGGAGTAACATAGGCCACTAGTTTGAGCCTTGTTTTGGTCCCAAAAGATGTTGGTTTCTTGTTATTTAGGCTACTTTTTCATTTGCTTGTGATCTTTTAGCCCCGCCATGTCTGTCGCCAATCGTTAAAACGATGCTCTAATGACCAGGTGCTTAGTGTTGCATTTTTTTCTGCCAGAGAATCGCTATTTTCGGATATAGCGCTCTAAGGCCAAATCATAACGGGGACCAGGGTTTTAAGGTTTCAAGCTTTGGGTTTCGTGCCATCGGTAGAATTGGACATCTAAATTCAGGATGTACACTAGTACAGTAAAAGAAGTCAAGATATGCACTCAAATAAAGAAAATATTTAATATAAAAAAACTATAAAAAAAAAGTATATTTTTTTCAAGTTGAGAGTGTGCCCAAGTTACAACATACCCTCTTTCTTTAGTGGCTCTGCCACTAGTGTCACCTTTCATAAATCTGCAATTCCCTTCCTATGGAAAATATTAGGATTTTCTATGTTAATTTGGGGCAGGGCTAAGGAGAAGCATATGTTCCACATTCAAAAATATTGAGTTCGTAATTTTTATGTAATCAAAGCCTAAAAATTTAAAGTTTTAAGTTAAGATTGAGTTTTGCATATGTGTGTTAGCCCAATCATTCTCGCCACTCTCTGAACCCACCATAACAAATAATTTGTAGCGTTTTCGTTCGTATTTCAAACTCAATCCAATATTAAAGACAAATAAAAGTCCAGTAAGATTAAAGATACTTTTGAAGATAGAATAGTAAATGAAAACTAGTTATTTTATCCAAATATTATATGAGATGATCGGAGTTCATATGGTTGATTTTTATATATTGTTAATTCGTTTCGGATAGTCTTCCAAGTAAAATAAATGTAAAAAAAAAAACCGGCAAAAAGTCGAATAATAATTGTTCTCAATCTTGAAAAACTTGGCATCTTTGATTGAAAGAAACAAATAACAACTAGAAAAGCTTCAGTCCTCAACTCGACGAACTGAAACAGGAAAAAATCTACAGATTTCGTTGGTTTAAGCAAGCAATCTTCTCCTTCACCCTTCCGGCTTTCCCCTTTTTTTTTTCTCAATCATCATACTAACAAAAAGATTGAGAGAGTGTGAACTTGAGCGTCGAAAACAGTTGATTTCTGTTGGCTTCCACATTCTATTTGATTCATGAATTCAGGGAAGCATGAATTTCTTCAAGGCTCCGGCCTTTTGTTTCAGGGAGTAGCTTGTAGATGAAGATAATTGCAAGAAAACACACAAATGCATCAACGAAAAATGTCCCTGGAAGATAGCAAATGACAAGGATGGTAAGTTGTTGTGATAGAACAAAGAATCTTATTGAGAGCAGATTTTTCATGTCGTTATTCCCGGTTCTGAAAAATATTTACCATCCGAAAAGAGGGAAAAACAGAGTAGTTTATGTATTGAAATGCGTTGAGAAAAGGTTGATACTAGTGCTTTTCAACTCTCTCAAGATGGAATCTACTCGACATATATGCTATGGTTCCCCAACTCGACAGGCTACAAATATCTAAATCTGATGTAATAACAATGTCGAGTAAAGGTATCAACTCACCATAAGTGCTCCATAACATGAGAAAGTTGAACGAGTAGGAAACCGCCCAGGAACCAAACCAGTTCATCCATGTCACTAGACCTCCAGCAGTTCCCTTCACGTGTAATGGAAAGACCTACACAATGTATGACATATCGATTAAACATCTCATGTTTATTAAGCTAATCTCGAAACAAAAACACAGTAATTTCTTTATCAATCTACCTCACTCATAATGAGCCAAGGACCTGCACCCATCCCTACTGAGAAGCTGCCAATGTAAACCTGCCATTGTTATAAAATTAGACAGGCAAGAAGATTTCTGAAGCATGTTGGAGGGGTACGTATACAAGTGGCTAAGGATCCTCTCGTAGTGAGAGTCTCTACTCATGAGTATTAAGTGAGATCCGGTAAAAGAACAGAATACGGGGAGGCACCAGAGTCTTTAAGCACAAAGAATTACCATAACACCGGTGATGGCGAGGATTGGAGAGACATCCGTTGCCAGATTATGTGCCTGGTTAATCAATATGAACATGTCATGAAAAGATTATAAAGAGACTGAAACTAAAGATAAATCTTATGGTGAGTTTCTTGTACCTTCAGAAGGAAGGAGAGTGCAATTAGCAGACTGCCGAGTAGCAAACCAGATGCAGATGTCTGAGAAATGGCATAACAATTTTTTCATTTTTCGAATACAACAAATTATTAGGTTGCAAAGAATGTTTCATTTGATGATTATAATTTGAATTTCAAGATTTCTCGATATCTACCAGTAGAAGGGGTCTTCTGCCGGCTTTATCTATTAGCATTGCACCTGCTGCAGTCACAATTACCTGAAGAAGAATTTACATGGATCAGATATGTAGAAAAATATTCACACTCACACATGCGCGGGCTCGAGAGAGTTAAAGATCTGAAACCTGTAGAATACCAAAGATTACACTTCCAACACTGGGATTGAAACCTGGAGAAAAGCAAGAATAGGTCATGACTAGTTAGCAGAGGCATGCTCTTTTGACTTTGTATAATTGCAAAGAATAGGTCATGACTAGTTAGCAGAGGCATGCTCTTTTGACTTTGTATAATTGCAGGCTAGAAAGTGGTGTACACAACGAGGAAATACCAGCTTGTTTAAAGATGCTGTTTGAATAAAAGATAATTCCATTAATTCCACCGAACTGCTGAAACGCCATTAATCCGACAGCAATCTAATTTCCAAAATTAAAAAAGAGCAAAATGAGCAACTTTCTAAGATGTAAACTCACTGATGGTAAAGATTTAGAAGCAACAAAGAAAGTGATGCTTACGATGACTGCACGGCGATTAGTTTTGTCAAACAAATTGAATACTGACACTTTGGGGAGCGAACGAAGAGTAGTTAAGTATTCCTGTCAATCAAATATGCATGTTACAATGTTTTCCCAAGTTAGCGAAATAAGTTGAATATTTCGAAACACTTGAATTGAAACAAAAGATTTTCTAGACCATTTGCAGTCTTGAAATCTAAACTGTAGGAGAATTATACATTTATTACAGCAGTTTCTGCAGAAACATCAGCATCTGGTCCACGAAGCTTTCTTAATGCAGCTTCAAATTCTTCTTCACGTCCAGACATAGCCTGCAGAAGGGTGAGACAGTGAGACTATCTTCTGCACTACACCGTGCATTTTCGCAAATCCAGACCTATAGAAATTTTACAATCCAATCGCATATGTTGAAAGACATGAGATGGACTCATGGACAGATTGCAGAGTCCATTTCACTGACGCAGGAAGTCAGATGAAGAAAGGAAAAAAGCACTTTGATATTTCTCTTAAAAGTTCTTGGTCATTTGGCATGGATCAAATTCGAGTACAAGAGTGGTAGATCATTGAAATATTTCTATATATTGTGCTCCTCTAGCAAGAGCATATGTATTCAAGGGTGAGCCGAGACTGTCCCTAGTGACACCAAATTTTTCAAAAATATATGTGCATTTATAATGTATTTTAGTATAAAAAACCAATTAACTTCCACTAAAAAGAATAATTTATATATGATCATTGAATGGTATATTTTAGTTCCTGCTGAACGAAAATTCTAAACTAACGCGAGTTTATCTTACCAGCCATCTTGGGGACTCTGGAATGATGAATAGCCCCAGAAATAGAAGTATGCCTGGCATCATTCCTGCAAGTGAACCCCAAATATAAATAAGGCACATGGTTCAAAAATCTCTCTAATTAGTAATCGGAATTCCAGCAATCAGCTGCCCAGCACAATGAAGGGGTGACTTTATAAAACGATAAAGTTTTGATTGAAGGTCACAGGTTTGAGTTGTGGAAATAGGCTCTTGCAAAATGCAAATTAAGACTGTGTATAATAAACCCCAAAGTGAGTCCAACCCTTCCACGAACCTCGTGCATAGAAAGAGATTCGTGTACTAGACTACCCTTTTGCTGCCTAGCACAAGACTTTGAGAATGGAAATGCGACAGTATTTACCAGTCAAAGCCAGAGTCCTCCATCCCACAAATGCACCTACTGAATAGGCCGTGGAGATTCCAATGACTATAAGTAGCTGTCATTAAATAGGATGTGAAAATAAAAAATGAATAAGGGATAATTATGAATTATGCAGAAAAAGAAAATTCAAATAGACAATTTGATTTGTTTATGCCATGAAATTTCTTAAACTTAATACTCATAACGCCAATCAGACTCTGTTTATTGGCTAACCTGATTTAAAGATGCTAAAGATCCTCGGAGACTATTCGGTGTTATCTCACCAATAAACACTGGAACCTGCGCACAAACAATGCTACATCATTTTTGTTGAGGATCGTCTCAGATTAAAAGAAAAAATGAAAAGCTGTTACAGGAGACGAAAACATACCACGTAGGAAAGAACGCCAATACTATAGCCTGTAAAAAATCTCCCCAGGTACATCATTTCAGGATGCTTCACAGAGGAATTGGAACAGAATTAGAGCATGGTCTTCATCTACTATAAACATAATGACAACAATAATCAAAGAGAAGAGAAAAACCAACCAAAGCGACGTAGATTGCTAACCATCCAACAGTGCATATTATGGATGATAGCCGCATGGCCTGTTCATCGCAAAGTAAAGGAAGAATTAGAGTAGAAAATAACGCAAAATCATAGTTACCAAATTTGTGATACGTTTTGAGTCGTTGTACGAGTTGAGGTACGGAGTATGACACTTTGAAGTTCATAAGGTCTTTTTCGGCACTCTAATTTAGTTCACTATGTGTTGTGAAGAATTATTGGTTCATTTACCAAATATTTCTATTTACTAACTACTAGAATCAATGTACATCCTTCATCTCCAGTATGCCAAATCTCTCTTCTCGTATCAACTTTATACAATGTTCTACTTATCATGTTCAAATCTAGTAGGATTTTAGGTTCTCAATTCTATTTCGTTATTTTTTTCAATAAAAATTTGTATACTATGGATGGGTGAAGTGCACCAGACCCCCTTATACTTTAGCGAAAGTGTACAACACCCCCCTATAGTTCAAAAACTCCCTGAACTAGTCCCTATGTTTTTTAAAAGTGCACAACACCCCCCTACAGTTATAAAATCCGTCATATTTAACGGATTTTGTAAAAAAAACGTAAATACCCTCATTTTTTTTTTCATTTCTCTCTTTTGTTTTGTTTAGGCAAAAAAAAAAGTAATTTGGTCAATTCATATAATTATTTAATTAATAAATTCGTTAAAAATCAAAAAAAAATCTCACTTAACGAGTGTGAAGTACACTCTCCGTTAAATTTAACGGATTTTTTAACGATAGGAGGGTGTTGTGCACTTTTAAAAAACATAGGGACTAGTTCAGGGGGTTTTTAAACTATAGGGGGGTGTTGTGCACTTTCGCTAAAATACAAGGGGGTCTGATGCACTTCACCCTACTATGGATTGCCAATTTTACTAAACTGCAAGGTCAATTGCAGCGCTCCAGTAAGCAAATGTATTGGACGTGCAATCTGGTACGCCCAGGGAGTGGGGCGAATCTGGTAACTATGCTTGAGATCCAGCAATCCTCGTTGCTATAATACTTACCCCTTTCCTTCCAGCAAAATCTGCGATCCGGCCAGCCGTGATTGCACCCAGCATTGCTCCAATGGTTAAAATGGACCCGAAAATGGAATACTGCATTTGACAGGAATAAATTACACGTTAATGCAGCTTAATTAGTGAGTGTTTCTTCTTTCAAGCTACAAGTTACATGACATTTAATTACGTGAACAGTACATGTTTCCAAGAATAGAAATGATTATTAGTTGAAAGGTCCAAAATCAAAATTGTTGTAGAGTGAAGCAAAAACCTGAGAATAAGACATGTTGAGTTCCTCCATTATAGCATACTGTACTGGTGATGAATATCCAACCTACATGATAGACAAAGAAGCTGAATGAATTGCGTGTGCAACAAAACACAAACGGGCGAACACAGTGGCAGATCCAGAATTATTATTCAGTGGAAGCTAAAAAAACACAATTTAGTACTCGTATATAAATAAATTTTTCAGTGGGGCAAAATCAAATTTTAACCAAAAGAATATTTAAAAAATATACATGTTTTCAATAAATACAATGCTAATTCACTTTTTAATAGAACGCTTTACTCTTGGGGTTAGTGAGGTAGCTTTGCTGTCCCGCCCTTGAAAAGTGTGACCCTTTTGAGTTGAGCACGGAATGAATATATTAACTACATTAATATGATATACATATGCCACGAAACCAGCATTTTATAATATTACGACGAGATTTAAGTTTGTGTTACACATACTGAAAAAAGTAGTTATAGAAAGGAAAATATGAGACTCTAGACTTACACATATTCCAAATGCAAATGAGCCACAAACAGCGACCGCAGTGGAGACAAGAACCATAAACAATGCAGAATCTCCGCCATGTGAAACCTGCTTATTTTCCTCTTTCCGAATGAGCGGCTCCTTCATGGTGTCATGCCCTTTCTCAACGTCCGAAATGGCAGCCATTTTTGCACTCTATACAATCTTACACTTTCCGGGGTGTGATGCTAATATAGCAGTTCAGTCGTGAAGATATATATATCATGTGGGAAGGGAGAATCAAGAAGATCGATGCTGATGACGATACAAACACAAAACTGTTAGATAATGTATACTTAATTAGTTTAATTTCTCCGATAATTACATATCACAGATGATCTTCTTGATCATGCAATATTCTTTCAGATTTGTGTTGCAAGACCATCATTTCAGACAGAGATGCAAAAGAGGGTTTCCTATATATCCCATTCAATGATGGTCTGACCAGCCTCGCACTTCCCTCACATAATGGAGATGGAGAGTGGTGTGCAACAGCAATGATCTATTTATACTGAGGTGATAAAAATTTATGAACATGGTTTTTTTCATTAAATTTTATCTAGTCCATTTACAGATATTGGTTTATCTTTGTTTAATCCTAGTCAAATCCGAGTCATCAGCAATTTATGGCCAGACCAAAAGATTTTTCGTGAATTGTGCGACAGCCAAAGACTATGTAGTTACTAGTTAATGATCGTAAATCATTTGTTGTCCGTGGTTTGCGGTCCTCCTAATTCTACCTAACGTTTCTGAATTAAGTAGCAAGTACTTTTCGTTAGAGGTTAAAAATAATAAATAAATATATAGATGATTAATTTAAAATTGAAAAATCTTTACTAGGTGATTTGAAATCTTGAAATCGTTTAGCAATCTCTAATATAATTTAAAACTTACTGTCAGAGAATATGAAAAATACATAGGAAAATGGCCTTGATCATGTTTTTTTATCTGATTTACACAATAATAAGAGAAAAGGAAAAGAGAGAAACGTGGGTGGGGACAAGATTGTACCCATTTTAAAAGGAAAGGAGATAAATGCCTGTGGGGACAAGAATTTAACCAATTTAAAAGTTACATAGAATAAAAGATTATTTTTACAAAAAATATATTTTTCCTAGTCTCGTGTGTAACATTCTTTCAAGTAGTACTTTTTTAGTAGTTTGAGTTCAAACATTTAACCAACTTATCATGTGGTGATTTGTATGTTGGAATGAGTTTATTTCTTAGGTAATTCGACTCTCTCTAATTTGAGATTAGCCATTCCTCACAAAAAATATGGGATTAGTCTATTCCCATATTCTTAGGAATGAACAAATTTATCAAGTGACTAAAATATGCTCTCAAAACATAATATATTACAAAACTAGCTTTTTACATATATATATGTTATTGGCTTAATAATAATAACAATAATTAATAATAAGAATATTATTAATTAATAAACATGTTATATACATTACAAAACTCATTTTATCAAATGACCAAAACACCTTTTCAGAAATTAACATATTACAAAATTAGCCTGTATATACATATTATTATGTTAAGAATTGAAGTAAATATAATAGTTACAATAATAATAATAATAATAATAATAATAATAATAATCATCATCATCATCATCATCATAAATGATAATAATTATCATAAATAATATTAATAAATAGTACTATCCAAGAGTTGGGTGAATTTTTTTTGGCAAGAAGTAGGATGGTTGGGTAACAATCTGTTATAACTAAAATTTAGCTTCTATTGTAAAAAAGAAAAAGAAAATGTTTAACTTGTAATTAGTGCATAGATTCTTATTTATATATGTTGTTCCTATCATTAAGAGAATTTTATAAATCATTAAAATCTAAAGTTAAAAAGATATTATCATCAAGCTAAATATTTGCTCAAATCACCTTAACACATTTGTAACGCAATTCGTAATGCGACTGTAATAAAATTATATCAAGTAATGCACATTTAGCATGCTGAAAAGGTATATGGTGAAGGTCATGTAAAGTTTGACCAAAAAAGAAAAAAAGGTCATGTAAAGAGAGGTTTATGTAAATAGCTACTCAATTTTGTCCAAACAAACGTTACATATACACACAAATTTATTTTTTTAAATTTATTTATAGAAACTTTAAAGTATTTTACATCACATAAGATGTTATACGAGAATGAATCTCAAAACTTCTTATATTTAAAGTAAGATTTACACCACTAAACTAAATGACCCGTGGTTTTGTGGACACTTCTTAAAAGGAAGACCAACATAATCTGAAACCATTATGCGTGATATTGCAAATTAGAGTTATCAGTTTATTGTTCCTTATCATCAATGATATATAATAAGCCAATAATTAGAAGTTAATTTGAACAATAAACTGATAATGAGATATCCTTAAATTAAACCTGACGAGGGAGATCCCGAGCTGAGGTAAGCAATCCACATTGAGCTGAGGCGGGCTAATCCGAGCCAATCCTAGCGTATACAGCTAATACCCAACCTGGATGCTGATCCGACCTTACCCCGACCCAGAAAAATCCCAACATCAGTGCCAGTTGCCCTGATGGGACATAAAGTTTTGATGGGACATAAAGTTGCACCGCATTAAATGCTGTCAGGTCCGAATTTAGTATAAATAGAGCTCCTCCCTTTCATTTCAAAGGTAACTGCTCATTAAATGCTCTCAGCTACTTTGTCAGCTCGGACATACTAATCATTCGCGCGCCTGAGGGGAAAATCCGGGTCATCACCCCGCCTTTTCCTTCATTTTCCTTGTGCAGGTCAAGTGGCTGATTAGAAAAGTTCAACTCGAAAGCCAACCCGAAAAGTCCAGCTCGGAAGCAGTAGCTCCCAATCTCAACTGTCGAGATTCCGACCTCGATAGTTTGGCACCGTCTGTGGGAAACGGAGTTCTTTCTATCACTCTCCTCACCACTCATTGAGAAACCATCATGGTGCAAACGAGAAACCACAACGCACCAGTAGAGGATTCGCCCAACCCGGATGAGGACCTCGGAACCACGCAGGTGCCTAGCCAAAGCCTAACTCCAGCCGACGTCGGAACGAGCCAACTTATACACTTAGCCACTCAAACCAACCCCACCACAGATGGAGACCCCAACTCCAGCTTGTCACCGGAGATAAAGATGATGCTGAGGATGTTTGATGAACTTAAGGAGCAAGTAGCCTGGCTAGCTGGGGACCCCTCGGCCCCGTAAGCAGCTACGCCGCGGCCCGTGCATCCACAGTTCCGCATCCCAGACCCAAGGCGAAAACGGACGCAAGATGAGGAGGGCTTCTTGGAGCCGGTAGCGGGACTTGAGGAGGCGAGAGGTAGAAGGACGGCTCAAGCCGACCCCGAGCAGGCCAAGACCGCGGCTGCCATAGCCAAGGTCATTAACCAGCTCGGCGTAAGCCCACTCTCACCCGAGGTGCTAGCCACGCTATTACCCACCGACAACCGGATGCCCAACCTAGCGGTCTATAATGGGGACGGCAACCCAGCCAGTCACTTGCTCAACTTTGACCACCACATGACTCTGTATGACATGTCCGACCTCATGAAAACGAAGACATTCCCGACCACCTTGGTTGGCAATGCCTTGGACTGGTTCCAAAACTTCGTCCCGGCTCTATTGCAAGTTTTCATCAGCTGGCTGAGGCTTTCCTATTCTGCTTCGCGGGAAGCCGACGCACCACCCGCCACACTTCTACACTGCTGTTGGTGAAGCAGCATAGGGGGAAAAGTTTGAGGGCTTACACATCCAGATTCAATGAAGAGTCCCTTAGAATCCCTAACTTGGAGGACTCCATGGCGTTGATGGCTTACCAGAGCGGGCTCAGGTCGGGCCCCCTTACATCCTCCTTGGCCATCGACCCCGTGGATACTGTAACCGAGCTGATGGTGCGAGCAGAATGGTACATACACTCGGAAGAAATCCATCAGACGAAGAGGGATGATGACAAGGAGAAGGAAGCCAATAAGAATGGAGAGACCTCCCAAGCCCAACCTGGGGGTAAAGTCCAAAATGACCGAGGTAAGCAGCCTCATCAGCTGAAGCAGAACCCCCGGTTCACTATGTTTACTCCCCTTAATACCACAAGGGAGTAGATCCTGATGGAAATCCAGCACCAGAACCACCTGCCTCCAGCTCCAAGGATGAAAGGCCGACCTGAGAAGCGCAATAGAACCAAATATTGTCGCTACCATATGAACTACGGTCATACCATCGAATAGTGCAAAGACTTGAAACAAGAGATCGAGGCACTGATAGCCCGAGGTCATCTCCGGAGGTACGTAGATCAGCAGCCAACCCGGAATCGCGATCAAAGAGATAGAGAGAGAAATCCACCCAGGCGCCAGGCCGGGGGCGGACGTTTGGCTATGATTGAAACCATTGCAGGAGGATTGGCGTCGGGTGGGGAGACCTCGGCAGGCAGGAAGGGTTATGTTCGGGTTGGGAAGGAGTATGGACCGGTGCGGGGTCCGGCCCCGGAGATGGTAGAGCTCACCTTCTCCTCAGAAGACTTGGAGGGGGTGACATTGCCCCATGACGACCCACTGGTGATCAGTGCTGAAATAGCCAACTTCATTGTGAAGAGGCTGATGGTGGACACCGGGAGCTCGACAGAAGTCTTATTCCTCAGCGCTTTTGAGCAAATGGGGTTGGACAGGAGCCGACTCAAGCCATTGAGGGGCACTTTAGCTGGTTTCACCGGGCAAGCCCACCAAGCCGAAGGGGTCATCAACCTTCCGCTGAAACTGGAAGACGAAAATAAGCGGGTTTCGATGCAAGCCAACTTTATTGTGATGGATTGCAACTCCACTTACAATGGGATCTTAGGTTAGGTGGCACTCAACTATTTCAGGGTTGTCCCTTCAACTTACCACCAGGCCCTAAAATTCCCGACCCCGGCCAGCACGGGTACCATTCGCGGAGCCCAGTGTAACACCCTAGCATATAGACTTTAAATTAGAATTGCATATTTAAATTGCATATTCTTGGAAAACGTGTCATGAATTTTTTTTCTGTATTCACTCAATTTTAATTATTTGATTTGCTTAGAATACTTATTTCATCCTTTTATTTAGTAGACTTTATTTCATTTATATTCTAGTTAATTGACTTTGGTGTGAAGCCTTGATACAATTACTAAATTAAGTAATAGAATCAAATGAAATGATTACTTTATTATTGTTATTATCATGCAAATTTATTAAAATTGAATCCAATTAATTTATGAGAAACAATTAGTTAATATTTTGTTATTGTAATTATTTTAATTATGTTTAAACAACTTGTCGTGATATTTATTATTCAATTTGTTTAAATTTATTCTACATATCTTTAAATTAACTTGTTTTACTATTAAATGCAAGTTAGGCCCGGAAATTGAATAAACTATTCTAATTGATTTATTTTATGATCTATTTATCTAGACTATGTTTAATGTTTTACATAAAATAATCAATCTAGTAGTTTTATTAATTATGAGTATCTTAATTTTAATTAAGTGATTTTTGTCTATTAACTAAATTGCTAAAATTATAAGATTAAACTTGATTGGCTTGATTTAATTATACTTATATATTTAAAAAAAAAGAAAATGACTCACACACACACGGCTGCATATCAAGCTACACAAATATGCATCTCACTAACTCTCAACTACACACACACGCATAGCCACACAAAACCACCAACTCTGATTTTTCATCTCTCTCACGCGACACATACATGTACCTCACCCACACAATCAACACTTCTCTTACCACTTTCAATCCACCAACATACCATCGAGCAGAGAGAGAGAGAGAGAGAGAGAGAGAGAGAGAGAAAGGCTGCAGCTTTGGTGAAAAAGAAGAAGAGAAAAATTGCTAGCTAGGGCTCAAAGTCTCTCTACGCGCGGCTGGGGATAGAAATCAGATCTGGAGAAGCGTAATCAAGTGAGGGATTTGTGCTATCTTTGTGTATTTTTGGTGTTAACATGTCTATAATCTTGATCGTAAGTGGGTATGTAATATATGTGTTTAATCTTTCAAGAAATTTGGATTATTAACTAGATTAGTGTGGTAGAGAAATTCTTAGGTGTTAACATGTGAGGGTTTGCATCTTGTTTGTTTAGTTGGAATTATAGATTTGTTAAGCCTCGAAATGTCGATTATAATTAATTCATGATCTAGCTTGAAATTCCAGATTTTTACTTCATATTATCGTAAGTAAACCGTATTAATTGATTTTTTTATATGTGTGGGCGCCGAGTACCGGCACTGGTGTGGCTGTTTGTCGTCGGCGTGGATGGTTGTGAGGCTGCCGGCGCTGCCGCGGGCAGTCCCTTGAGGCTGCCTTAAATCTTTAAATTTCTCCTTGATAACCAGTTGCTATGTAGGGTATTAAGTAGTGGTCAGGGGCTTATTAATAATTGCTAACTAGGGTGGTAATTAATTGAGGGATTGAATGGAAATGGGTTGTAATTGGTTGGGCTAAGGCGCAATAACTCAAGACTGCAGCTGATATGTTTTTCTTCTTTGATTCCTTGCATGATAGCTGTGAATTAATTTAGTTAATGCGGTGTGTGGGTTGTCTTGAGTAAAATAAGTTGCTTAAAAATGATGAATTTTAGTAAATAGTTAGTCAATTAGTGAGACTAATGTTGTTGGAAATGGTAAAGTGTTCGAGTTATGTGCAGGTTAATAGCGATTAGTCAAGCAAGATTTTATCTTATTAATGGTAGGACTTATATAAGAGTAAGCAAAGCTACTTAGAAGTAATGATATAGAGTAGGAACTTACATCTAAATCGAGTTAGCATAATTGATTGGCTGAATTAGTAAGATTAAGGACTAGGAATTATCAAGGGACTCATTTATTTTAGTTTATAGGTCTTACCTTAGTTGCCATCTTGCTCAGTAAAGAATTAGCTAAAAAAAATAGGAAGCTGAACAAAGTCAAAATCTAGTTATAGACTAATATATCACCTACATATGAATTATTATATAGTAATAACTAACAGTGTTGATAATCCAAAACTGCAAGTGGATATAAATTAGCTTGTTAATAATTGTTATCTATATCTTCTTTCCGTTCATGCTAGCATTTGAACTATCGGAATTGATTATGTGAAAAAAAATTAGAATTAGGGGTTAATTCGAAGCATTTAGCGTAATCTAAACTATTGTACTAGTTACTAGCAAAGCAATTTAGTTGACCTTGGGTAAAAGCTTAGTCGAAAGTGATGGTTTAACTCAAATTTGACTACGGAACAACTAAGTTGTTAAGCTATTAGTTGTTTAGCAATTCGTTACTTTTGTTTCTTAAGTGCTAAAGCTTGAGTTAGCAATAAAGGTTCACGTGTGGTAATAAGAAGTAACTCAATGAACTATAGTCTAAAGGCTTGGTTATCTCCTGACCTCAAGAAAGGTATAAGCCAATTTATCCTGAAAAATGAACACATATTTGCATGGTCTACCTTTGACATGACAGGTATTGACCCGGGATTGATTGAACATCACCTGAATGCCAACCCGAATCACTATCCGGTGAAGCAGAAGCGCAGACACTTCCATTATGATAAGCAACAAATCATAGCAGAAAAGGTAGACAAATTGGTAGACGCCGGTCACATAAAGGAAATCCGGTACCCAACCTGGTTATCCAACATGGTGTTGGTGACCAAGTCCTCAGGAGGATGGAGATTGTGTATTGACTTTATCGACCTCAATAAAGCCTACCCTAAGGACTGCTTTCCCTTACCTCGGATTGATCAAATGGTGGATGCCACCTCCGAATTCGAGCTACTCTCTTTCATGGATGTCTTCAAAGGCTACAACCAAATCAAGATGGCTCCTAGAGACAAGGAAAAGACTGCCTTCACCACCGATAAAGGTCTCTACTACTATGAGGTCATGCCTTTGGCCTCAAGAATGCTGGAGCTACCTACACTCGGATGGTGAACAATGTTTTCAAAAATCAGATTAGCCGAACTATGGAGATCTATGTAGATGACATGTTGGTCAAGAGCAGAAGGGCGGAAGATCATGTAGCCAACCTGGTTGGAGCCTTCGCCGTAATGGAGCACTTTGGGATAAAGCTGAACTCGGAAAAGTGCGCATTCGGCGTCAAGGCAAGAAAGTTTCTAGGTTTCATGGTCACAGCCCGTGGAATAGAAGCCAACCCGAAAAAGGTTCAGG
This sequence comes from Ehretia macrophylla, assembly GCA_037974665.1. NCBI lineage: Eukaryota > Viridiplantae > Streptophyta > Magnoliopsida > Boraginales > Ehretiaceae > Ehretia > Ehretia macrophylla. The sequence continues at coordinate 38,360,855 of CM075780.1, read as the reverse complement.
CGATACTCGACCTGGCACCGCTGACCTGCGTGAATGACGTCCAGGTGTTAACAGGCAAGGTCGCGGCGGTAAGTAGATTCATGTCTAGGTCAGTTGACAAGTGTGCTCCTCTGTTCAAAATATTGAGGAATCCTAAGAACTTTGAATGGACTACGGAATGCTAGAACGCCTTCCGAGAGCTGAAAAGGTATCTAGCTTCGCCACCCCTGCTATCCCGACCTGAGGTGGGGGAGGAGCTGGTACTATACCTAGCATGCTCGGGGACAGTAGTGGCAGCGGTACTAGTCCGAGAAGAAGGGAAGGAGCAGAAGTCGGTCTATTATGTCAGTAAAACCTTGCAAGGGGCTGAGGTAAGGTACTCCTCTTTGGAAAAACTCGCCCTCGCGTTCATCACAGCGGCAAGAAAGTTGAAGCCATACTTTGATGCTCATCCAATTAAGGTCATAACAGATGCCCTACTCAAGTCCATCATGCACAAGCCGGAGGCATCGGGCAGGCTGCTGAAATGGGCAGTTGAGTTGAGTCAATTTGACATCACCTACCAGCCCAGAACAGCCATCAAAGCCCAAGTCATTGCAGACTTTGTGGTGGAATGCACTAGCCAAGCCGAGCATAACCCAGAGGACGTGTGGAAGGTCCATGTGGATGGGGCCTCAGGGAAGTCTGGGAGCGGAGCTGGGGTGGTCATCCTCAACTCGACCCAGCATGAGCACCAATACTCCCTCGAGTTCACCTTTCCGGCGTCCAACAATGAAGCAGAGTACGAATCAGTGATTGCAGGGCTGAAAATTGTAGCTCAGTTCGGGGCATAGACAGTCGACCTGAGCACCGACTCTCAATTGGTTTCTAGTCAGATATCGAGAGAGCTCGAAGCTAAGGACAGTACTATGCTGGCTTACCTTAACAGAGTCAAGGATTTGACCTCAGGCCTCAAAAGGTTCACGATACAGCAAATTCTGAGAGAGGAGAATATGAAGGTTGACGCCCTGTCCAGGTTGGCCTTGGCCGAGAGCCGACCTGCCCTGGTCCATGTGGAAGAAGTATACGAACCGAGTATTCAGTTGGGGGTGCAAGCCGTAGCCGAGCTCAATTTAAGCCCAAATTGGACTAAACCAATCATGGACTACTTGGTGGGGGGTATAACCCCAGAGGATGAAAAAGCAGCTCAGAAACTCATGAAACAGGCCTCAAGGTTTATCATAATTACCGAGCAACATTATAAGAGAGCCTACACTTAGCCTCTCTTGAAATGTGTTAGACTCGAGGAGGGAAACTATGTACTCCAGGAGATCCATGAAGGGGTATGTGGAAACCACTTGGGAGGCAAAGCTCTGGCTCGAAAGGCATTAAGGCAAGGCTATTTCTGGCCAACCTTAGAACAAGATGCCAAAGAGTATATAAAAAAGTGCGACACCTGCCAAAGGTTCGTCAATGTACAGAGGAAACCAGCGGTAGACCCCATGGTGATGATAAGCCCTTGGCCATTCTATCAGTGGGGTCTAGATTTCATCGGCCCATTGTCAACCAGTGTTGGCCAAAAAAAGTACGCCTTCGTAGCAGTAGACTACTTCACCAAATGGCTTGAGGCTGAAGGTGTTACTAGAATAACAGAAAAGGTAGCTCAGAATTTCGTATGGAAAAACATCATTTGCCGATTTGGGGTGCCAAAGGTCATCGTTACTGACCACGACAAGTAATTCGACAATGCATACTTTCGAGGCAAATATGCTGAGATTGGGATCGACCTCATATTCTTATCTATTGCTCACCCTCAAAGTAATGGCCAAGTTGAAAGGACTAACCAAATCATTTTGTAAGGCCTGAAAACTAAGCTGGAGGAAGCAGAGGGCCAATGGGAATCGATTCTCCTGGAGGTGCTGTGGGCTCATCGGACCACCACTAGCTCGGCAACGGGATAATCGCCCTTCGAGTTGACCTTTGGTATTCAAGCAGTACTGTCTGTGGAGATCAGTTCTCCGACCAGTAGAACCCTCCACCATAATCCAGAAATAAACAGAGCACTGATCCGTGAAGAGCTCGACCTGACCGAAGAGCTCCGAGCTAAAGCTCAAATCAGGATGCTAGCCAGCAAAGCTGCCATGCAAAAAGCCTTCGCCAAGCAGGTCAAGCCTAAGCCTATTAAGGTTGACGACCTCGTCCTCAGAAAGACTATCTTTTTGCCGCGCTCGAGCAACAAACTCTCCCCGACCTGGGAGGGACCGTACAAAATCGTGAAAGAAGTCTGACCTGGGACCTTCTACTTCCGCGACAAGCACGAAAAATCATTGAAAAATGCATGGCACGCAGAGTACCTGAAGATATATTTTGTGTAACGGCCTCCGAGCCGAAAACTCTTGTAACGGCCCCCGAGCCGAAAACTCTTGTATCGGCCCCAGAGCTGGAAAATCTTGTAACGACCCCGAGCCGGAAAATCTTGCAACGGCCCTGAGCTGAAATCTTTGCTAAGGCCCCAAGCCAAGCATCGTGGCTCCCGAGCCCAAGTACTTCATGTACAAATTCAATGCAAACCTATTTTGTAAATCAGTGTAACGCCCGACCCGGGCCTGAGCACCTCAGCTACTTAGCTACTGCCAACTCGGATTAACGCGGTGGCCACGCTTAATTACGAGCTAATGATCAAGTAAACCAGCTCGGACTATGTTCCAGCTCGGGTATAATCAATAATAATTTGATTAGTTTTGCCAGTTTGGATTAAGGTCCAACTCGGTATAATCCGTCTTTAGGTCGGCATGTTAGTTTGAGTCTAAACTCGAGCTCAACATTAGTTTGACCAATTTTAAATCGGACTGACGAGTCCAGGTCGGCAACGATAATAGTTGTCCAATTAACCAACTCGGATTAGGATAAAAATTCATTAATCACGTCCAGCTCGGTTCTTTATATTTAAATTAAGATTGAATGGTCCATTATATTGGTCCGACCCCGCTTACTTAAAAAATTTACGAAGAGAAAGGTACACATGTACGAACTCGAATGAAATGCAAATAAAATCAAAACATTCATTTCATTGGAATTGGAAAGAGTGACAATTACAAGGAGCCTAACCTGGGCGAAATTACAAAAGCCTGACCCGGGCGATTACAAAGTTTACTTAGCAGCGGCGGTGGACGTGGTGGCATCGGCTTCATCCCCGATCTGGTCTATGCCCTTCTGAACAAATTCAATCACCTCCTTGGCTTGGGACGTCAGATCAGCCGGGAGCTCAGGAATCTCCCAGAACTCTTGCGGCGGAGCCTCCAAGACTTCAATGTAATCGTTCTTGGCGGCAGGGAAGAAGCTCTTCGCTCTCTCCCGAGCTGCGACTTGGCCCCGAAAGTAGTAGTCCAACTCGGTGTACTTGGCCATCGCCCTACCCTCCGTGGCCAACCAGTCCACGGCCTCTTGGCTGGACTTAAAGGCTTCTACTGCCTTCTCCTCCTGCAGGCCGACCCGATCTAACAGATCCTTGAGCTTCGCCTCAGCCTCACGCTTGTCCTTCTTCAAGCGCTCGACATCCTTGGCCGCAGCCTCGCGTCGGGACTTCTCCACCTCGAGCTCCCTCTTCAGCCAGTCAATCTCCATCTCGTCCGCTTTGCGCCTTTGGACGGCATCCTCCCTTAGGGCCTCTAGCTCAGCTCGAGAGTCGATAAATCGCTGCTCAAGCTCGACACAGTGAGCCTGGGCTCGGGCGAGCAAGCCAGGTGCCGAAAGGATGTGGGACTCGGCCTGCACGAAAGAGGACAAAATGATCAGCCGAGCCAAAAAACTTAAGCATATCAACACGGTCAAGTATGCCTTACCGTGACTATAGCTGTCCTCAGGTCGAGCGAAAGGTGCTCCGCCGGGACCGATGCCAGCTTGGGATCGTGGGTGACCTTAGCCGCCTTCACAAAATCCTTGTGGGGAGGGCTCACCTCCATAGCCTTGCCCTTCCCGGAGTACTCGGGCCGAGACCGTTTCCTATTGTCAGGGCGGGATGCTGAGCACTCAGGGATTGCCACACCCAAGCTCGATTTCTTGGTCAGTGGAGACGCCGATGTCCCCTTGGAAGAGACCTCGGGTTGCTGCCTCTGCTCCTGAGGGACGGAGAATCCCAAGCCAAACCGAGCCGAGACTTCGCCACTGGCCTCGGTCTTTCTCCTCATCTGGGCATACGCAAGCTTTACCGTATCCGTAATGCTTGCAAAAACAAAGAAAAGAGAGGTGAATAATGGCCAAGTACAAACCGAAAAGAACAACATCAAACAAGGAGACGGGGAGGTCAGACATTGATCCTGCGAACTGACCCTCTTCTGAGCCGGACTCCGGATTCTCTTCCGGATCGGGAAGTAGGTGAGGATGCTCCCTCCTCAGGTCGGGTTTTCTCCCGAACAACTTGGATCTCCAGATCCTGTCCTATCTGTGGACACTGTCAATATCAATTAGCATACCCGGCTCGGGTCTCAACACCCTGACCTCGGCCAGTTCCTCTACTGAGAGCTTGGGGTCATAATTCACAGTCTTTTTCAAGGAAATATTCCAATCCACTCTGAACCCCGGGTTCATGGTCGGCTCGACCCAACAGTAGGCGTTGTGCCAGCCCTTGTTGGAGGAGTGCCACTTGGTGAATATAGCGTTGTTGACCCGAGCTACGAAGTGGAACTACCCTGTCTGCTTCGGGTTGGGCTTGCAGACAAAGAACTGCCTGAACCGACGTAGGGTCGGCTTTATCTTCCTCTCAAGGTAGAACACATAAAACGCCACCATCACGGCCCAGCCGTTAGGTGACATCTGACCTGGGCTAAGCTCGAAGTAATTCAAAATACCGACGATAAAGTCGGGAAGTGGAAGCCGGACGACATCGAATGCGAGGTCGTAGATAGCAAAATGGTCGGGTGGAGGATAACAGGCAGGCTCGGTCCGACCTGTCACCTTCAGCTTGTGGTGTTGGTCCACCGACTAGTCCCTTAGCTTAGCGTTAGCTATCTGGACGGTAGAGTGGTATTCGCGCCTACAGTAGGCGAGCAACTGCTCTATCATCTTTCCCCGAGCCGACGAGCCGCTGGCTGTAGCTGAGCTCCGAGGTTGGACAGCCCAAACCGGGACCGCTTCAATTGGCTCCGACGCGGAGACTCTAGCTAAGTACTCCTGTGGTATCTCAACTCCCTCCAACTGGTTCAGTGGCTCGTCATCCTCCCTATCTCCCAAGTCACCTAGGTAGGCTAAAGGATCCGCCTCGACTTCTTCTTGCACTCGCTGACCTCGATCACTTGGCAATCATCATCACTCTCCCTAAGCCCAAATTGTCGAGATGATTCTTGAGACGCACCTTTGATGTCATCACCGCGCCCTCTATCTGAAGTCGACTCCGAGCTCGACGGATTCTCATCCCCTCTATAGGACCTCACCTCCATCGCTTGGGAATCTTCAGACTCCGACCTCCCCATCCTGTTTATAAATTAAAATATGTGTAGAAATAACTAAAGGGAGTCGGGACGTACCTACTGCTTTAGTTGTCGAAGATGACCCGATCTAATTGCCTCCAACCTAATTGGCTCCGAGCTGATATATTCTGAGCTGAATACCCCGAGAAGATATTTTCAGAGCTAAAAGCGTCCGACCACTCTGGTTGCCGACCTGAAAGCTCCAAATTTCGTAAGCAAAGTATAAAATGAATCTCGAATGTCAAGGCCCTATTTATAGCCAACTCTGGTAACCGCCTCGGGAATCCCAAACGTCGCATCTTGTCATAACTGCCCGGTGACGTGTCAGCCATCTGAAGGGCATGCACCGCTGACGTGGCCATCCCTACTCTGCCGGGGTCGGGCACCTCCAGCTCGGGAACAACTCCCAAATCCAGATCTTACACTTTCGATCTCGACTTAGGGGGGAGGGATTGACGAGAGAGATCCCGAGCTGAGGTAAGCGACCCACACCGAGCTAAGGCGGGCTAATCCAAGCCAATCCTAGCGTATACAGCTAATGCCCAACCTGGATGCTGATCCGACCTTACCCCGACCCAGGAAAACCCCGACCTCAGTGCCAGCTACCCTAATGGGACATAAAGTCTTGATGGGACATAAAGCTGTACCACATTAAATGCTGTCAGGTCCGAATTTAGTATAAATAGAGCTCCTCCCCTTCATTTCAAAGGTAACTGCTCATTAAATGCTTTCAGCTACTTCGTCAGCTCGGACATACTAATCATTCGCGCACCCAAGGGGAAAATCCGGGTCATCACCCTGCCTTCCTTCCTTTTCCTTGTGCAGGTTAGGTGGCCGACCAGAAAAGTTCAACTCGGAGGCCAACCCAAAAAGTCTAGCTCGGAAGCAGTAGCTCCTAATTTCAACTGTCGAGATTCCAACCTCAACAAAACCAAACAAAGTCAAACTAAATCAAATCTAAGTAATACTTGCTTGAGAGAAAGAAAAACGAAGAAATTCCAAAAGAGAAAGAAAACATAACAACTCTTGCCATGAGGAAAAGGGGAAGTGAAAGCCAACGATGAACAAGCACGTGGGCGAAGCTAATATAGTGCTAGTGAGGGTTGTGCAGCATCGACCCTTTTTATCTCAATTTATTTTTTAAAAATATGTGTATTTTTAATATAGAAAACTAAATTAATCTTTCAGAAAATTAAAGTATTATTGTTATAAAAATAAAATTCTGGATCCACTCTTGAAACTGGCTGATGCTTGTGGCTTGCTGCATTGCTTAATCCTGGCTATCTCCAACCTTTGATTCTATAGCTTCGGATTGTTGTCTTGCAAATTGGGAAGGACAATGAATCCAAATCCCTCGCACAAAGTTTTCTTTCATGAACAAGCATTCATATTCAGTACCCTCACAGTAGTAGCTTTGACCATCTGTTAAGCTGTAGAACTTACCCTTCTTCCTGTACCGATCATGGTAGAAGATCTTGTTCTCCATATGCTTCATATCCCCAACTGCTGGAACCGAAATCGAGTTGCGACCGATAAACAAGGCTCGATTAGGCAGACTCGTCTTGGCAACCCAATTGCTTCCAGTTCTATTAAACGTGTGCATATATATGCCACAGCTATCAAAACGTTTGTTTATGCACACCACTAGCAACTCCCCATTTGATTCAAGCAGGTGATTTTCGATGTAATTGTATTTTTTACATTCATATTTCAAAGTATTAAGACTAAAATCCCAATCCTGTTTAGCAACATGATCGTAGACTGACAGAGACCCCGATCGATCCATGGAGACAATGCAACTTCCCCTGGAAAGACACCATGGATTCAATTACAACACTGCGATGTAATCTTTTAGTAATCCATGCTTTATCACCATGCTTGTAAGTGTCCACCAGAGCTTTATTCTTGTCATCGTTATACAAGATGAAGAAAACGCATTCTTTAGAAGTCGGGTTTGAGGAAAAAGCGATTTTCTTTGGGACATCAAAGGTTGTAATGATCTTATTAGTGAAAGGAGAAAACAAAAAAAAAGCAAGCATGACCTGTGTCCATATTTTCTGTCGAGAAAAAAAACCCATTCATGCTTCGAAATTCTACTGAATGGACGCCGATGCACGAAGTCTTTGGCCGTATCTCTTGCAGTACTTATTCTGAAATCTGTGTAAGGCTTGTTACGAATGGGATCAAACAATTTCCAATGGATTTGTGATCGTCTATGAGATCCATACCAGTCAAAGGTTAACAACCATGGCAACTTTTCCATCGCGCGGCTAGTCTCCTGGAAGGGTAACGATAGCCAGTTCTTGCAAACAGAACGGAAGCGAATTTGATCAACCAAAATGAGTTCTGCCATTATCTGTTGCAATAGATCAGTTGGGAGATTTGACCATTGTGTGGTCTTTGTCCACTCCCTTCCTTTAGGATGTTTCTTCAGGTCGATGATCTTTGGGACACCCATCTGCGTGTGCCTTTTATCGGAACAACTAGGAACTACGTCGACGACAGAGTCACCAGAAATCTCTTTCTTGTCAGATTTCCCTTCCATTGCTCTATAATTTTCGTAGAAAACGAGAATGTAATTGTTTTGTGTATCTATATTCTAGTCTATTTGTTACTTAGTGCTCAGGGCAGAGTTCAGTGCCAAGCAAAACCCTACCAACTATCCGTGGAAAATTGGTAAGTTTCCTAATTCTATGAATAGTAGGATTCGAAGTTAATTTAACAAGGTTCTCCAACCTAAAAAAAAAAAAAGGGGGTTATTTACTAAAATTATTTGTTTGTTATCAATATTATCATTTTTAGATAATACATATATATAAGATGCTAGTTTTCTAATATATTATCTTTGACGTGGTATTTTGATCAATTGACAAATGAATTTTGTAATATGTATATAATATGTTTGTTAATTAATTTATTATGTTTACCTATAAAAATAATATTTATTATTATCGTTATTATTATTATTATTAAAATAATAATTTAGGGATGACAATGGGTAGGGTTTAAATCCGAATTCAACGAGTAACTGACTCGATTATAAACTCGTTTACAAAATCGATAGAGTATCCGTTAGAGTTTGATTTTTACAAATGATTACAGACAAGTAGTCTGATAAAGTTTGGTAATAGCAATTTAAAAAAGCCCTAAACTCGAGAACCCGATTAGTAATTTAGTAAAAATAAATTAATAAAAATATTTATATATTTACAAACATATAAAAATAATATATTATTTAAGAAAATATAATTTTTTAATATTGACCCAAGAATAATAGTTGTAGGCTATATAGCCCAACTCTTATTATAAGTTGTTAACCCTTATAGTTTATTTTTACCTATTCTTTTATTTAATTTAAATAATACAACCACTCAATTGTTGAATAATTCAAACGAGAATGATAATTTACAATTGTGAATAGCACTTTATGTTTTTTTTTTTCTTCAGGTTATTTCATATTATTATGAAAAGATTATAACGTCTCAGCATAAAAATTTTGTTGAATGTTTCTATTTAATTTAAGTTTGTTTATAGACAAGAAATTTAATTTATTTTTTTAATCCATTGCGATTTGTCATTATTTTAGGACCTTTTTTTCATTTCTTTTAAAAACTTTTTAAGTTGTTCTTTTAAAAATTTATTTTTTTATTCATTAATGGGTCGGATCAGGTACCCGCGAGTTTTCAAATATTTAATAGGTTCGAGTTTGGTAAGCAAAATCTAAACTCGATGGGTTTTCGTCACGAGTTTGATAAAATATAATTTAAATGAGTTCATATTTGGTTTTATAAATTTTAACGAGTATCCGACCTGTTGTCATTCTTATAATAACCTTCATATAAATAGCTAGTTTTGTAACATATTAGTTTTGGAAATGTTATTTTGTTCATTTCAAGAACATAAGAATTGTCTAATCCGATGTGTTTTATCAAGAATGATTAATTCCAAATTTAAGGAATCGGATTACCTAGAAAATAGAATTCCCAACATCATTATCTCATACCAAGCATGAGAATCAAAATAATACAAGAAATATCATTCCATTTCTAACCTATTCGAGTATACTAATTGCGAACTAAGTGTCTAACCAACCTGAACTTTTGAATGAAAAGATCTCTTCCACCGGCTTGCTGTTATAAGGATCTCTCCTGACACCCTATTCTAATAGTTAGGATTGAGATCTTAGCAATTGGTTTAAAGTTTTGTCCCAACTATTAGATTAATATAGTCATAGACTAACCACGCGCTAAAAATTAAAGACTACTTAGGGTCTATTTGACCTAACTTTTAGTCACTTAATTAAGTTGTTTCTTCTTATGAATTTAGAAGCTGAAATTAATTTGTTTGGTCAATTTTTGAAAGAACTTTTAGGTAAAAGCTAAATCTAAATAATCAAAAACTCTATTTTGGAGTTTTTTTAAAAAGGGCTTTTGTGAAACTATTTTTTTAAATAATGCGGGAAGTTTTTTTTTTTTTTTCAAATATGTCCTTCTATATTTTTGAAAGCCCAACATTTACCCGCATAATTCCTAAAACCGAACATTACCCAACCTATGTTAAATATTCAATGACTTTTGTTCAACAACACTTCTAACTAAAGTTTTATTCTAAATTTTTTTACAACTCAAAAGCTAAAATTTTACAATTAGGCCAAACATAATTTATTAAGACCTACTTCATAATTGTTAGTATAGAAATGGAGTTGGGAGATGTGTTCAATTTCAAATTGGATAAACGTTTAATTTAGTTCATTTTGGATTTGAAAGATGAACCTTGTAGCAAACAGATAGAGCACACAAAAGAAACTATCATTGTCCTCTATAATGTCCAAACTCCAATACCTTGTAGAAAGACCCAAAAAAAATCAAATCAAATCAAATCAAAATCTGGAATGAACTAAAAGCCGTACTGAACCCGATCAATGCTATATTGGCCAAGGTAGTTCTGAATACAAGACAGGAAGGAGATTCTCTAAAGGAAAAAGTTAAAAACGGCAACGGTTTCGACAGGTGCAAATGACCAAAAGGAGAGGAGGTGTATGATAGAAAAACTAATGAGAGTTTGGAAGACCGACCCTTCTGTTAAACGAATTCCATCTATATATGTTATAATATAATACTTGTTTCAAATTAAAAAATCAGAAACTCTAAAATCACTTTATAAGTTCCTGAACTACTTCCCTTGACACTAATTAATTTTAAGATGGAAATCCAATTATCTTCACAATCTAAAGATAAACAGTTTTAGAAGGAAACCAACTCGGAGCATGTGAACTGGAGTGAGCTGGTATGGGTTAGAGCAAAGCGGATGCCAAGGTTTTGCTGCTTACATACAGGAATCTTAATAGAAAGCCCCCACCTTCCACTCTTAATTGAGATTGACTTAGTTGAGTAGTGATGATGTCGCCTTCTCATTCTTGTAGCGAGTGCCCTCATGGGTGTGTGTGATGAAGTCTCTTCTTTTTCGAGTTGGCCTGCAGCCTCTTGGTAGATAGGGCACTCCCCTTTCTTATTTCTTAGTGCGGGATCGATCTACTTTCTTCCCATGACTTTAATATATATGCTACCCGAGCTATTCAATCTCTTTATAGAGACCCCTAAGATTCGGACCCGGCCACCCACAGGCTAAGGGGATATCCACTTCTAGGCTATTCTAGAATCTTGGCTAGTTGGCTAGTTCCACACTTTACTTTGGATTCTTTTAAAAGCAGGTATCATGTAGGCTAGTCCCTTCTGCAGGTTTATTTACAGTGCAAACTATTCCTACAAAGCGAGTGTATATCTATTCTAGAATTAAGTTAATACTATCCTGGAAAAAAGTTTCAGTATTTAGTTATGCCTGGATTGATCGATTGATCGATGTTTTTATAATCCAAGCAATTTGACAACTGCTGATACTCATCGATATCCAACTTGAAATTAACTGCTCGAACACAATATTCCTTTTCGATGGGAATAAACCAAGTAGATTTTAAACAATAAATTTCATGAGAAAATACTCTTAATATGAAAAGATTTGATACTAGGCCTTCCAAGTTCCAATCAACGAGTTAGCAAGTAAGCAATAGTTGTTTAGAGCCAAAAAAAAAAAAAATGAAACACACAAAATAAAAAACAAAATGTGTTAAACAATGGAAACAACTCTCCATTAAAATGCGAGATTCAGGAGTAACCAATGTTTGGATCTCATGAGATGGAAAAACACGGGTTCACGCTGCACTGCTGAAATTGGGTGGAAACTCAATCCAAATCCCTTTCACACAGTTTGCTTTGACCAAGAATTCATATTCAGTACCCTCCCAGTTGTAACTTTCACCATCTGTTAAGCTGTAGAACTTACCCTTCTTTGTGCGTGGATCGTGGTAGAAGACCTTGTTCTCTATATGCTTAGTTTCTCCAAATGCAGGAACTGAAATCGAGTTAAATCGACCAATAAACAAGGCTCGATTAAGTAGACGAGTCTTGGCAACCCAAACCCATCTATCAAACGCGTATATGCCACAACGATCAAAATGTTTGTTTATGCAAACCAATAGTATCTCCCCGTTTGATTCAACCAGGTGATACTCAATGTAATTGTATGTTTCACATTCAGATCGTAAAGTATCATTCTTGTACCAAGACTGTCTGGCAACATTGTAGACTAACAAAGTCCCCTTCGCAAAGGCACAATACAAACTCCCCTGGAAATACACCATGCTGCTCTCAATAGACCTCAGCCACCACCTGAATGTTTTAATAGTCCAATTCTTGTAACCATGCTTATAGATGCCCACCATAACGCTGCCGGCGAAATCCGTTAACAAACTGAAGAAAACGCATTCTTTTGAAGTTGGGTCCGAGGAAAAAGTGATTTTCATGGGCACATAACTCTTATTCTGAAAGCCATGGTACAAATCAGGCAACTTCATGATTTCCCTGGTAAAGGGCGAGAACAAAATAAATGAAGTATGACTTGTTTCTTTCTTTTCCATTGAGAAAAACACCCATCCATGCTTCGAAGTTTCAGTCTCCAGGGACATATATATAAAGTCTTCTTCAAAATCTCCACTACTTATTCCAAAACTTGTGTAAGGATTGTTATGAATGGGATCAAACAATTTGCATTGGATTTTTGATTGTGTATGAGCTCCATACCAGAAAAAGGTTAACAACCATGGCAATTTGGGGATAAGGCAGCGGCTCTCCTTATCAAAGGGTAACGATAGCCAGTTCTTGCAAACAGCACGAAAGCGAATTTGATCGGCCAAATTGAGATCTGCCATTATCTCTTGCAACAGATCAGTTTGGAGATCGGACCATTGTGTGGTCTTCACACACTGCCATCCCTGAGGAGTTTTCTCCAGGGCAATGATCTTTGGAACAGCCATCTGCTTGTGCCTTTCATGGCAACAACTAGGAACCACGACAGGCTCACCCGAAACCTCTTTCTTAGCAGATTTCGCTTCCATTGCTATATAGTTTTCGTAGAAAACGAGAATAATTGAGAATAGTCTACTAGGAAATAATTGTTTTCTGTATCAAATGCTGCTAACTTACGCACGGTAGAGTTCAAGGAAGAGAATTTATTCCTGGGAAACAGGTAGGGTTTAAATCCGAATCCGATGGGTATCTGACTCGATTATAAATTCTTTTATAAAATTGATGAAGTATCTGTTAGAGTTTGATTTTTACAAGTGATTACCAACGGATAGTCCGATAGAGTTTGGTAATCGCAATTTAAAAAACCCGAAACCTGATAACTCAATTAGTAATTTAGTAAAAATAAATTAATAAAAATATTGATATATTTACATACATATACAAATAATATATTATTTAAGAAAAAATAGTTTTTTAAATATTGATCCAAGATTAATAGTTGTGGACTATAGCCCAACTCTTATTATAAATTGTTAACCCTCATAGTTTATGTTTATCGAGAAATGGCAATGGGGCGAGGTAGGGGCAGGGGGAGCTATCCCCATGCCCCGCCTTGCCACTCAAAAAGTTCTTCCATCCCTTGTCCCGTCCCCGCATTCTATACCCCCGTCCCCCGTCCCATCCCCGTTCCCGCCCTCAAATCCCTGTGGGGAATGAGGATTACCCGCGGAGTTTTTATTATTCTTTTTAAACCTTGAGAATTATAATTAATTTGAATCATGCAATTTCAAAATATAAATTAAAGTTATATTAATGATAAATATAAATATAGATCTTAAATAAAGTCTAATATTAATTATTCTTGCAATTAAATAGTAAAAATAATATTATAGTAATTGAGTCTCAAATATTTAAGATAAATTTTGACTTAACCATTGTGTATGAGAACTCTAATTGAAAAAGAACATTTATTTGTGCTAGTGAGATTGTATTGATTATTATAATTTTTTTCTTGCCGCATGTCACATATAATATTAGTTGCAATTTTTTAAAATTCATCTTTAATTATATTATTTGAAACTTTTTGAAGTGTAACTGAAATAACTAACAAATCTTTTAATTCACTATGAACAAAAGTAAAATTGAAGTATTTATGTCAAATGATAGCAAATCTCAAGTTACGGCATACAGTGATTTTAAGAATAATTATAAAATCCTTTCAAATAATCTAATTTTTCTTCTCCATTTTATAATATTTTGTTTAATGTTATTTTTTATACTTTTATATGTATAATTTTAATACATATATAAGACTAAAATAATAAAAATAACTATCTATATATGCGAGGCGGGTATGGGAGGCCAAAAATGCTTATTCCCGCACCCCACCCCGCCCCGCCTCGCCCCCGCGCTGTGATTAAAAGTTGATCCCCTGCCCTATTCCCCATTTCTCGTCTTAATCCCCGCCTCATTTGGGGCGGGGTTGATGCGAGTACCCGTAATCCCTGTCCCCATTGTCATCCCTTTTAATTATTCTTTTGTCTAATTCAACTAATACAACCGCTCAATTGCTGAATAATTAATGATAATTTATAATTGTGTCAAGTACTTTATGTTCTTTTTTCTTCAGGTTATTTCGATGATAACTTCTCGGCATAAAAAATTTATTGAATATTTCTATTAAGTTTAAGTTTGTTTATAGACAAGAATTTAAGTTATTTTTTTTCTAATCCATTGTGATTTGTCATTATTTTAGTACTTCTTTTCATTTATTTTAAAAACCTTTTGAGTTTTTCTTTTAAATTTTTTTTTTTTTTATTCATTAACAGGTCGGGTCTGGTACTCGCAGATTTTTGAATATTTAACAGGTTCGAATTTAGTAAGTAAAATCTAAATCTGACGAGTTTGGTAAAATATAATTTAAATAAATTTAAATTTGATTTTATAAATTTTATAAGCAAATATTCCATCCGTTATCATTCCTATTTATTACTGATTGCTCAGGAGTAGAATTCGCTGCCAACCAAAACACTTTGCCAAGTATATTTCCCTAGAAAATTGGCCAGTTTCCTAATTTTATGAATAGTAGGATTCAATGATTCATAACGTTGTTGAACTTTGAGTTTGTCAAAGTCTTGATTTGACTTTGACGGCTAAACTATTTTTTTCTAAAGCAATATGTTGTTAGGGTTTCCAAGCCCAAATCCATGTTAAAAACGAATAGAAATCCACTCCATTGAGAGTAAAGATATGAGTTCCAATCTTGTTAAGGTTAGACTTTGGTTGTATTCACGTTCTAGTTTGTAATTATTTGTCACAGATACCACAGTTAATGGGGTGCGACAGATCTAGTGACCCTAGTGATGAGAGTTTTTTATTCTTTTGTTATAAAAAGACGAGTATAAGAAGGTTTAGACTTCTTCCATTCATAATGTCTTGATGAGGGTTTTTATAGTTTTTGTCCTGAAAAATATTAACCATTATTGTTGAATAATGAATTGTCCCTGAAGGGGATCGTTGATGTAGGCAAAGAGTCGAACCACATTAAATTTGTGTGTTATTGTTATTTCTTTCATTCCATGCATGTGTGTGAAGAATCTGATTCCCAACATATTTGATGTTGTTTCTTAATTTATAGAAAATTATTATTAATTTATCAAACTAGCTAGATTGAGAATATTATCATATATTGAATACTTAGATTTCGAAAATATATGAAATCCCAAAAATGTCACCTTGAAAAAAAATCAAATTTAACAACAAAAAAAAAAAGAAAGAAAGAAAGTCAAACCAATTCTATCATTGTGACAAAAGTTTTATTTAGTATGATTTGGGTGAAAAACTCTCACAGAGTGTTTGGAAATGCTTATGGTGTAAAATTCATTTGATTGTAAATGAATTCAATGATAATTTGAATTTAAAAATGAATTCTCTTATTTAAATATGTAAAATAGTATTAAATCAATTTTGTAATTAATTATAAATATATTTATTATAAGTATTTCTCTTTTGTCCTTATATCCATCAATATCACTACACAATTTTAAAATATAACTTAATTAATTAGTATCGATGTATAGATGACACAAATAAATAATTTATGATTTAGATGGCTAAGTATGGTAAGATACATGAACATAAGGATAGACGAATAAATAACTTATGATTTGAGTTTCTAATTTGAAGATGAAAAAGAAGTTTGGATTAAGAAATATGGAAAAAAATTCATCGTGAAGATTCTCACAAGAAGAACTAACCAAATAAGAAATGAGAGCGAAAGAATAAGGAAAATAAAAAAAGAAAAGAAAACTTAGAGGGCAGTATAGTCCTTAAAAAATGAGAAACTAATTTGATGGTTTAAAATTACAAATTCTACCTCTTGAGCAAAAAATCGAGTAAAGCATGAGTAAATCCAAGATTTGTAAATCTTGAATTTTTATTTTTTTTGAAAAGATGCTTCCAAACACAAGTAATTGAATTTGCAAATGAATTATGCAAAATTTTATGAAATTTATCTGTTCCAAACAGAATGTTAGTTGTGTGTCTCCATTGAAAACCACTCAATGGGATTCTTTATACTCATAACACTCACTTACAAATTACTCAAATTCACAATCTTCCACCGAAGTGGGATATTGTACACACCCCCCGTTAAGGACCTGCGACCTGACCATTTATAAATCACTCAAATTCATAATCTCCCACTGATGTGGGATATTACATATACACTTCCCGTTAAGGACCTACGAAGGATTCTAAAGGTAGTTCTAGGTGGGATATTACGCATACCCCTATTAATGACCTAAAAAGGATTCTAAAGATGGTTCTTACAGATTCAAGAGATGTCTCTCACCGTTTTCTTGGTGTAGAACTTTGTCTTGCTAGCATTTAGTTGTCGCACCGACTAATGACCGGCTCTGAATATCATTATGTCACGCCCTGAACCCATAACCTCAAACTTGCAAGCGAGACTAGTGTTGTAGGCATAAAAACTAACTATTTTGGCCTCTAATCAATTGACTCAAAATGATTAACCCAAATTATTTCTTATACCCATAATATACACTCATAAACTACTCTGATTCACAATCTCCCACATCAACTAGTCATGAGAGCCCACACCCGATTTTAGTTTTAGATATAAAGAAATGCAACTAAAAAGAAGGTTGAAATTACATAAAGTACTGGTTTTTCTTTTCTTTTGAAACGTTTAATTTCTTTAGATTTTAGATTGCCTGTGGTTAGATTTTTGCAGAAACATTTTTTTTTTTCCTTCTAAAATGAATTTTGATTGATACAAATATAACACCCAATTTTAGAATCACATTTTCTTGTTTGGACGTTTCTTTGTACAGATTTACAAACTTTTCATAAAATAAAAAGATATCGGCAATATTGAATTCTAGTGTTGAGGTAAAAATCTGGGCTCTACTCCGAGCTCGACTTGCATCCAAAAAATATGTGTGTGTTTCTTTTCACGTAAGTACTCTAATGATTAAGTTAGTCTTTTTGTGATTGAATTAGCAAGAGAATGAGAAATTTAAAAAGTGTATAGAGTAAATGAGTTACCTTTTCTTTGTGAGTGAATGGGGGTATTTATACCTTACTAAAAGTATCTTTAAGATTGTGTCAAATTCTGTTACAACTCATTCCCCGAGATTTTTGGGATATTTTGAGATTCCGATCTCGGATTCATATACTAGGACAAATACTAACGACCCCAACCTCGGGTCTCACAAGAGGTCGGGTTAGGTACAAGCTAATTATCTTCTATCAAGGGTAAAACTGTAGTTCCACGTCGAGTCGGGATTTATCCCTCATCATCTAGATTTTTGCTATGAGGTTGAGGGAAAATGTGAAGGCAATAATCTATATACGATTAAATATAGTAATCAATCATTCGAAAGAAACTTTGGAAACTAATCCAATCAAATATAGTATCAAACACGAAAATTAAGTTGTGTCTTTAATTACCATTATTCTCATTTGAATTGCACATGTTACATCAATATTCTTCTACAAATTTGCATATATTCTTAGTGAATAGGAATGTTATTAACTTAATCATTTGTCAATGTGAAGCCAACTTTTTTTGCGAAACATTGTCTGAGTCACTCTTTCTATTTCTCCCTCGCGCTTTCGCATTTACTAGGAGCTGCCTTCCCAGGTTTATGAGGTTTGCTTGTGAATATTATCTTTTAAGGCTTCAACACCAAAATATTTTAACTATTCTGTAACACTCCAATTGAAAAATAAAAACCGTTGCATTCGGTGCTTATTGAAATAGTTTTTTAAATGTTGTATAAACTAAAACTTTTTGCAACGGTTTTAATTAATTGTAATAGTTATTTTTTTTAATTCTCACATTCTGTTATAATTTTTTATGATCTGCTTTGTGACAATGGTTTCAGCCGTTACATTAAGTTATTTACAATATTTTTTTTTATCATTTTTGCAACAGTTTTAAGTCTTGTAATAGATAAAAAAAAATATATATATGATAGTACTATTTGATTGGTTATCGTTTCTTGTCTATAATCCACAAGATTATATAAGTGAGTGCAGGTGATGACATGATTTTAGTGTGTTGGTGAAATAAATACTTGTATGTGGCACATTTGCATACAGGTGTTAAAAAAAAAAGTAATGTAGAGGCCATAGAGTACTGGAGTATTTTCTTTATACATTACTCATATTATTGAATCCTTTAGTGATTTCATTAAGAAAATTACGTAAATAATCTATTCATGATCATCCTAGAGGGTCTCGTTGTTTATGACGTCGATCAAAGATAGAAAAGCTTAAGAAGAGAATAAAAGATAGAAACGAAAAAGTTTTGGAACATTTTAAATTGCCAATCTCAATCCATTTTTCACTTTCTACTCGCACTTCAGACGATAGAGAGTCATGGGTTCTTTTGATGTCCCAAATTAGTGGCAAACATATTAAGCGTGCAATTTATAAGTTAGAGTCGTGAATTTCGTAATAACTTAGTTTAGTCATTTAGTTTAGTTAATTTGAGCATGAAAAAATTATTCATTAACTTATAAAACTAGCCTCGCTTGCAGACTCAGGCATAGTGGATTTGAGGTGCAAGACCTTCAATTCTAAGCCTATGAGGCTATGACGTTGGTCTCATTTACGAATGTGGGATGTGACAATCATAATCCTTGTATACTACATTGGAAGTGATCAAGAAAGATGTATTTAGTATATATAAAGCAATTAAGTTAACATAGTTGAGAAATTTAATATTTAAAAGGCTAATACTAATGCTAGTTTTCTTTGTGGATTACATTTAAAAAAAAAAAATCTTGAATGAAAATAAATAAATCAAGGCTAGGAAAATATAATAATATGATCAATTTTTTTCATGATTACAGAAATGCTTCGTTTCTTGGTTTTGTTTGGACTTCTCATGATCAAGACAAGCCATACTACCATTGATGCAAGGCCTCACCGGATATTGATGGACACGGACATGAATATGGATGATATATTTGCGTTGTTTTATGTGTTGAAGCAAAACAGATCCGAGTTTAACTTGCAGGTCTGATTTTTCTTAATTCCCATCAATATTTTCATTTTTTCTTTTTCTTTTTCTTCCCCTTATTTGTCTAGCTCAACGACGATTATATGTGGGGAATCATTGTTAATTCAAATTGATGACTCTTTTTCTTTTTTTCAATGATAAACTTTATCAAAAACTGCAGTACAGGCTGCTAAATCTATACGAAGTTTCAAATCAATCATAATTTTTTATTTTGTTTTAAATTACTCGCTAAATTTTTTTTTTTTTCGTTTTAACTACTCGATTAATTTTTTTTTTTCAGTTAGTGTAAAATCATCATTTGTCACATTATTAGGGCAAAGTTTCAAATCAGCCGCTACTAAATTTTCCTTTTCCATTTCATTTTACCCATTTTTTTATAGTTTTTTCCACGGCTTAATTGTTGTCTCTCCCTGTTCTTTGGTGGTTTTGTATGTTTATTTCTGACCTTAGGTAGAGTTTAAGGGCTAGCAAAGACAAAAGATGTATTTAGTGTGATCATTGTGATATTTATATCAAACTCTCTTTTGTCAATCATCTTGTTACCCTTCTTTATAAACTTTGTTGTTGGAATTTGAATAAGAAGATTATAAACTTTCCACATTTTATAATGCAAAATTTTTGGTTGTAGTTTTATATATACTAATACTTTATACAAGGATAATTTTGAAAAATGAAGGAAAAAAAAAACGCGTAACTTTTGGAAAGTGATATGAAAAAAAAAAACAAACCTCTCGAAAATTAAAATGTGATAGTATAAATGGGACAGGAGAAGATACAAGAATTTTGAATAATGATATATATCAATCCTTTTTTCATCACCCTTTTATTACCTCTTACATGAAGTTCTACATGACATGCCAACTATATAATTTTTTTATTTATTTCTCTTTCATCTTTTTAATTGTTTTTCTCTCTCTTCTTAATTTTTTTTTTCTCTCTCTCTCTCTATCTTAATTAATATTTACTCAAATCTCCTTTTTTTTTTTCTAACCATATCAGACCCAATATCACTTTTTAACCAAAATCGAACTTTTCTTACTTTCCAACCCGTTGTTGACTTTAGGAACTCTTCATCTTCTTCGTCTCAGGTCAATGTCAACGAGTTTCGTTTAAATTCAAAAGAGAGTTCCTTGCACCAGTCCAAAAGTTAGTAAAGTATCAATCTAAATCAAAAAGCTTCTTTAGAAATGACCCAAAACATGTAATCATACGCCATTGGCTTCAATTTCATGAAAGCACCATCCTTAGTAAGACAACAATAGAATGAATTATAAGCTTCATGTTTTCAGTTCCTAAGACTAAGGGCCAAGAGGTTTTTCTTTTTTCTTTAAACGATTGTTTGTTATCCCGATAAGTTTTAAAGCATTAGCTTATCTAATTTAACAATATGTTAATTACGATTTAGAACTTGCCAGTAAAAACATGAGTTAGATTTCTTTAGAAGAAAAAACATGTGTAAATCTTTTCAATTCAAGATAGCAGTTATCATCAAATGGGTATGGCATGATTTGAGGATATATGATTTGGAGTGAAATATTCAATCAAATCTATTTACTTTTTAGAAAGATCATTATGAATTTGGAAAAGAGTAAAATTACATTTTGAAGCATGCCTATTAATTAAGAGAGAGAGAGAGAGAAGAAAAAGAATTAAATAAGAGAGAGAAAAAGAATTAAAAAGTAGAAAGCGAAATATATTGTCGAGTTGGCATGCCATGTAGAATTTCCTATAAGAGGTGATAAAAGAATTATGGAAATAGGAGTGATATATAGCATTAGTCTTAAGGGAAAGGCACAAGAAAACATTAATACTTTAGTCACTTCATAATCAAGTTGGGTTTGGCCTTATTAATCATCATCATAATGCTAAATAATAAGCAAAAATTTAATATAAAAAAAACTAAGCAAATTGGCACCTAGATCAAGAATTGTCTTGAATGCTAAAGGAATATCATCATATCTATCATTATATATGAAATTACAAAGTAATTATCTTTCTCGTAAATTTATAATGCAGATTTAATTAGATACAATGGCGATCTAATTTTAATCAACTTTAGCACCCTCCTCGCTATTATTTCATATTTTTCAGACTTTTCATTTTGTTCTCTATAGATCAATAATTGTAACCAAATTACGGGAATAAATTTTTGATTTCTGTAATCAATACCAATACAAATTAAAGATGAGAAAAAATATTTGCAGGCAATAACCATTAATACAAATGGATGGAGTAATGCTGGACATGCTGTTAATCATTTGTATGACATTCTGTATATGATGGATCGTGATGACATTCCTGTTGGAGTTGGAGGTGAAGGAGGCATATTACCAAATGCCACAATTCTTCCAAGTGTTGGAGGATATCTTCCAATTATTGATCAGGTATATACAAATACAATACTTTATTTAATATATGTGTGTATATATATATATGTATATGTTAGTTTTTTAAACTAAATTTTATGGGGCGTTTGGATATTAAAAGGAAAGGATATATATATATATATATATAGGGTTTGATAATGAGAAGAAATAGAATAAAAAGAAGTGGTAGTAATATATTTATCGTGTTGGATAATCAGATATATATATCAGACATAGTAAAATGTCTTTTCCTTTCCTTCCAACTCCCTCAAACCAAATGCACCCCTGGTGTTTTATGATTATTAGACTTACAAATGAAGGGCCATATTTAATGGCTTGTCTCTGCATTTTTTAAAATATTATAAAAATAATTTAATTATAAATTGTTTGAACCTTAAAGCCTAAAGCCTAAAAGCTTAAATCATAAACTCTAAACCCTAAATTATAAAACCCCAAAATCTAAGTTCTAAACCCAAAAGCATTGAAATTTGTTACGTAGAAAAAGACATCAATACCCTTCGTCGTCATTTCACCCATTGGGGTCAAATTGTAAATACACAATGAAACATCCTAAGGGCAAAGTAAAATTAACCAAAAATGTTGGACCGGTTGTTTAAAACATGAGGAATATTTTAAAGTTTTCTCCCCTGACAGTTTGAAGATTATTGTTCGAATCTCATGGGAAGAGGGTAAAAAAATAAAAATTAAATAAAAAAATATTGTACCCTTTGTTTTGTAATAAATATTGTACCTTTTTGCTTCTACAAATTTTGACTTTTTCTCTCCAAAATTATAAATTCCTCATAAATAAAGGAGAAAAGCATATTTACTTACAAAGAATTCACGCGTATGAAAAATTTCGTTGTTCAATTTATCGCAATTAAGTTCAATATGAAAATGCGAAATTTGATAAGATATTTAATATTATTTAATTTCTTAACTACCTTTAGAAGTAGTTTAATTTTATACTGAAGATTTCAAACCTAAAGAAGAAGTTTTAACAATATCCAAAATAAATCAATTTTTTTTCCATATTGAGATGCATTTCCTCAATATAGAAAAAGAGGAGATGGATGAACTATTATCAAAAAAGGAATTGAGCTCCATAATTTATATATCATTCTTTATTACTCAATGTTTCAACATCTTTTGTTGAGAAGCATATTTATGCAAGATCACAAAATATTCTTTTACCACTGGATCATTCAAGCTTTTGATGGTAGGAGAAGGATTTGCAAGTAGATCACATGTGCAACGAGTAAGAATGGCATCAAACTAGGACAAGGCAAGTGTGAATTTTGTAAAAACAAAAATTCGAAGAAAAGAGATACATGTGTATTTTGAAAGGCCCAACCTTTGTAAAATAGTTTTTACTATCACATTTTTTAGAAAATAAGTGCTTACTTTATTTGGTTTCTTTAGTAAGGATATAATACCTTTTTTTATTTTTTTTTTCTACACCCACCTCTACGTGTCACCACTCCATGAGATTCGAACCCTAGTCTCCCAATTGTCAGGTGAAGTAACTCATTACTAGGTTACTCTTGAATTTCACTAACGTGATTAGAAAGTTGAATGGATTGCTTTCATACCTAGAAAGTAACTACATAAGGGTATAATACTTAGAGTAACTACATAATATGTAGTTCTTCAATAACGTGATTAGAAAGTTGAATGGATTGCTTTCATATTGCATATTTTTAGATATTTACATTACATTCATGCATCGCACGAGTACAACACTAGTTTATACTAAAGATTTCTACCTAAAGAAGAGGTTTTAACAATATCCATTTATAGGCACGAAAATGGAGCCCAACTTTGAGATAATTATATACTACAAATGTTTACCATCTTATGAAAATGAACTGTTTGAGACTATATAATGTGTTCCTTATGGAGATTCTCATATGCCAATGGTATTGATTTACCATTTTTTGTTTGTTTCCAAATAAAAATGCTAGAGCATTTAAACTCCCTTATTTAGGTAAAACTTACAATTATTTCATCTTATATATATAATTTATTCATCTCTTTAGATAGTTTGAAAATTGGTTACACATAACTTGAAGAATTCCTAGATTAAGTGTTTTTTGAAATTAACAACAACCTATTTTTTATTCTATGCCAATGTGGTTTGGCAAGTGATTTTTTTTTTGGTACGACAGTGACAAATAAATTATCTTTAATTGATATGGTATTTTATATATCGCTTTTTCTTTATAGCATTTATTCATTTTTTATTAACCCTACCGCATAAAGAAAATGTCGAACCAAATTATATCATGCTCCTCAACTAGTCTCTAAATGTGTAATGTGCAAATGTCTAATGGCACATTACACATTTGTAAAGTGTTGAATCCTCATAATAAAGGTTAAATAATAGGTTTTATTTTGTCAAGTATAGAATTATATTAGCCAATTCAAATTTTGTTGAAAAATGTGTATATTTTTAAGGTATTTTTAAATTAAAAAATTAATTTAACCTCAACTGAAAAAATTATATATATATATATATATATAAATATTTAATTATATGATTTTAAATCCCACTAGAAAAAAATCCTGATTTCGCCCCTACTTACATGTCAAGGAAATGAAATTCTTATTGACCTTTGCACAACGGACCTGACAAAAATGAGTGGCATCGTTTTGATATATCAATTTATCATGCAGGACATGTCAACTGCAGGTGATTGTAGATATAGACAAGCTATTCCAATGGGCTCTAAAGGTCGTTTAGATGTAGACACTAGCTACGGGATACGAAAAAAGTTTTTGCCACAGGTGTTTCTCAACTCTCTTTGCTTTTATATTTGAAACCTCTTTAACATAATAAGATATTTAACGTTGGTGATATTATAATTCTACCGAGATAACCATAAATACTACTTAAAAAATGTTGTCTGATTAATTAGTAGATTAAATGGTTTTACGTTCATCAGCACCCTATGCATGAATTAGGGTCTGGCGTTATTATAGAAGTAGAATTATGCTCATGTGTAATGACTAGGAGCGGAGCCAGAAAATCAATATTGGGGATCGAAATTTTTTTTTTTTATATTGTGCTTTTTGTATAGTATTTTTGTTAATATAAAGAGTGTACATTTATATCTTTTTTTTTTTTTAAGATAGCATATATACCTTTTAACTTGATATTTGCAAGAAGATATTGTGTAATAAAATTAAAAATTTGCAAAAAAAAATTAAAAAGAAAATGAAGATATCGTTTTGTTTTTTTTAAAAAAAAAAAAATGAAACACACTTCCACAGAGCTTTTAAGCTCCGTTTCCTGCCAAGGCACAAGGCAATTGGCATAGGATTCCCTAGCCTTTTCTCTTTTTTTGTTTTTTTTTTTCTTTCACCAACGTACACAAAGAGACTAGCAAAAAACGCTTTTAAGCTCCGTTTCCTGCCAGGGCACAAGGCAATTGGCATAGGATTCCCTAGCCTTTTCTCTTTTTTTTTTCTTTTTTTCTTTTACCAACTTACACAAAGAGACTAGCAAAAAAAATGAAGCACATGTAGCTGTGAAGGTTCAAACTCGTGCCAGCCAAGTAAATACCCTCATGATAAATCACCAAGTTAAATCATATACTGCGAACTTTAATAACTTTTATAATGTTTATTGGGAGGCCAAATCTATTTTTTTTTAAAAATACATTAAATATTTTTTTTTTTAGAGGTTGGGGGTGCCATGGCCCCCTCCTGCCCCCTCCTCCCTCCGCACCTGGTAATGACTCAAATCCAATTATTAAATTTGTCAACACATTAAACATAATCAACTAATAAAAAATGTTTTTAAGTCTATGGTGACATTTTACAGAGAACTCAAATTATTATAAGTTGAACAAATATTTTTTCACATAATCAATGTAAAACCGAATGTACAGTTTGTGTGTGCGTGTGTTGTTTAAAGTGCTTAACAAATGCATTAAAAGTTGTATTTTAGTTTTGGCTCCGTCTGTTTGCCACTGTAATATGTTTTTTTGAAAAATATTTTTGCCAATTTCTGATATTTGGTAACACCGTAAAATTTGTTAATCAAAAAATATATTTTTCAATGATAGAAAATTATTAGTTAAAAAAAGTGGTAAATATTTTTATCTTCTTGAAAGTTATTGAAAATATTTTTCACTCACTTTACCTAGCTCTACCCAACACCCCACTCCTACCCCCAGCCCCAGAAAATATTATATTATATATTTTTATTATTTTATCTAGGGTAAAAAGCAGCAGTAGTCCCCATTGTTTACTCAAAAGTCAATTTAGTCCCCATTGTTTCAAAATGCTCAAAAAGGTCCCCAATGTTTATAAATATGCTCATTGTGGTCCCTACCGTTAAAATTTTGGTTAGTTTTAACTGATGTGAATAGTATTTCAAGGGTAAATTTGAAAAATCACAAAAAACACAAAATTTCATACAAAAATACCAAAAAACACACACTAACACACCTACAAACACACGCACTCACCAAAAAACACACACTAACACACCCACAAACACACACACTCACAAAAACACCAAAAAACACACACTAATACACACACACTCACAAAAACACCAAAAAACACACACTAATACACACACATTAACACACCCACAAACACACACTAACACACACACACTGTTCACGCGGAAGGGAAGGTGGGGGGGGGGGGGGCGCTGTTCGCGCAGGGGGGGGTGGGGGGGGCGCTGTTCGCGCAGGGGAGGGGGGGTGGGGTTCGCGCAGGGGGGGGGGGTGGGTGGTGTTCGCGCGGGGAGGGGGTGGTGTTCGCGGGGGGGGGGGGGGGGGTCGCGGGGGTGGTGGGTGGTGGTGGTGTTGTTTCTCGCAGGGGGGGGGGGTGGGGGGGGGCGGCGTTCACGCAGGGGGGGGGGGGTGGGGTTCGCGACAGTGGGGGGGGGTGGGTGGTGTTCGCCGGGGTGGGGGGGGTGGGTGGTGTTCGCCGGGGGGGGGGGGGGTGGTGTTCGCCGGGGTGGGGGGGTGGGTGGTGTTCGCCGGGGAGGGGGGTGGTGTTCGCCGGGGTGGGGGGGTGGGTGGTGTTCGCTGGGGGGGGGGTGGGTGGTGTTCGCCGGGGGGGGGGGGTGGTGCGTGGTGGTAGGTGGTGGTGGTGCTTGGTGGTGCTTGTGGTGGTGGGTTGAGGAGTTGGAAGAGGAAGAAGAAGATAGAGATATTTTGGGTATTTTATTTTTAAGTAAGGGTAGTTTAGTCATTTTATAAATTTTCTGTTAGATTTTTAACGGTAGGGACCACAATGAGCATGTTTACAAACATTGGGGACCTTTTTGAGCATTTTAAAACAATGAGGATTAAATTGATTTTTGAGTAAACAATGGGGACTACTGCTGCTTTTTTCCCTTTTATTTATTTATTTTTATTATTATTTTATTCATTTATTTTATTAAATTTATTTTTAGTTTATATTTAATATGTTTATTTTATTTTTATTTATTATTATTATAATCTATTTTTTTTATTTACTTTTATTCTTTTATTTATATATTAATTTTTTATACTATTTATACATATATATATATATATATATGTATGTATGTATGTATTTGTGTGTTTTTTTATAAAAAAAAATTTCTCATCAAAAAATATTTTTTACTGTGACATTTAGAATCAAAAAATATTTTTTAATATCACCACCAAAAAATATTCTATTTTTTTTAAAAATAATTTTTATTATAAATATTTTCTATCGACAAGTTATTTTACGGCAAACAAACGGAACCTTCTACGTATTCTCAAACATTGTGAAGTAAAGAATTCCAGTTGGTATGTTTTGTTAGCAATATAAAAGCTCGTTGGAGCTTATCATCTGTCTGACTTTCATTTGATCATTGCTTTTAACTGTAAGAATAAGTTTACCAATTTTTCATTTATGATCTTTCACTGGAGTTCAAATGGATGAAAATTTTACCCAAGAGTCGGCCCTCGCCGATTCGGCGAGGGCACGGTCTCTCTCACCGAGCCCTCGCCGAAAAGCGAGGGAAGGGGACACCCCGTCGAGACCCATTTTAGTGGTAGTAACGTACACTTTTGACTAATCACGAGGGATGTTTTGCCGTTTACCCTTTCATTTGATCAGGGCAACAGAAGATATATTCCTCTTGAGCAGCCAACTGCACAACAAGTAATGATCGATGCCATATCAGCTGGTTCGACTGTAGTGTTCATTATGGGAGCTCACACAAATCTTGCCATTTTTCTTATGAACAATCCTCATCTGAAGAGAAACATTGAACATATATACGTTATGGGTGGTGCTGTTCGGCCAAATTGTAGAGACAGTAATGGCAACACTTTTTCTAAATCAGGAGAGTGTAAATATCCCGGAAATCTTTTTCCAGGCTCGGGCAATCCATATGCAGAGTTCAACATCTTTGCTGACCCTCTTGCTGCATATCAGGTGCTATAGATTTTTATCACAATTAGGCTTTTTTAAAATTCTTTTGCTTCAATGGCTTGATCAACATTTGTGCCGCGTGCAAACTGAGCCTGGAACTATCTTTTAAGTATATGTTCACCAAACTAGTTTCTAGATCAACTGTTAAACATATGTTTTTAGTACAGTTATTAGAACTCGTGTGGTTCACGATCCATATCTTACCATCAGCAGGAACATATTCAGAATTTTTGTTCAGTTGGGACTAAAATCACACAATTTACTACTTATATATTAAAACGATATGAATTAGCATGTGAATCGAAAATATACATAAGTCGTAGTTGAATTCAACAAATCGTAGTGAATCTTATATTCGGATTCAGCGATCCAGTACGATTCACTTCTATATCCATGTAAATGGTCATGTATACAGCTGAAGTAGATTCTACTTTCAGGTTCTACATTCAGGGATTCCAATAACAATTGTTCCATTGGATGCTACAAATACCATTCCTATACATGAGAGTTTCTTCACTGCTTTTGAAAAGAATCAGAACACATATGAGGCACAATACTGTTTCCAATCCTTAAAGTTGGCACATGATACATGGTTCGATTCCAAATTTCATGAGGTATGTTCTAATCAACACATACAACTACACATACCATACATTTCCCTGTTTGTATATGAGCAAATAAGTTAGTTCATCTTGATTTCTTGGCTTTATACATTTCAAAAATCTTCTTGTGATTGATGAAGCAAAATCTTCTGCAGAACTTCTTTATGTGGGATTCCTTTATGGCTGGTGTGGCGATATCTGCAATGCGTAATGCAGATTCAATTTCTGGCGAAAATGAGTTTGCCATCATAGAGTATATGAACATTACTGTGATTACATCAAATGAGCCTTATGGAACATCAGATGGTTCAAATCCATTATTCAATGGCCGTGCCATTCCAAAGTTCAATCTGCAAAAGAATGGGGTTCACAGTGGTCATGTACAGACAGGAATGCGCGATCCGTTTTGCTTTCTGCACAATGGCCAAGGAAAATGTGAGGTGTGTGATATGAATTATTTGTGGTAAGAGATTGCTGCAGGGTGCATTACCTTTCTGTAAAAAAAAAAAAAATAAAATATCATAGTATGATGGATTCTATATATTCTAAAGAATTTACAAGATAGTGAACTTTGAAACCTCCCCCGTGAAGTAAATCATTGCACCTACGGTCCAATGTTTGCAGGATGGTTACACGAAGGAGGTAACCGGTTCAGAAGCAGTCCGCGTTCTTGTTGCTAGAGAAGCAAAGAATAATGACAACAAAAATGACAGCTTTCTTGACAAGAAATTCTATAAAAGCTTTCTAGATGTAAGTTTAATTCTTGAGAAATTTTCTTTTCCTTTATGATGAGGCTTTGTGCATGTGATCACTTGTTCCTCCTACATCATATCTTATAAGTGTTGTGTTGTGATATACTGCAGGTTATGAATAATCCCAGGTATGCTGGGAGGTTTAATATTTCAACACAGTTTCCACACTACAAGCAAATTTCCTATAGCCCTGGTCAGAAAACAAGAAAAATGGGGAAACCAGTTGTTTTTGACATGGATATGAGTCCTGGTGACTTCCTCGTGCTATTATATCTCCTGAAACTCCCTGTTGAACTCATTGATTTAAAGGTAAGTTAAGGTTTTTCTCATACAAAGCTCAAAAGTAAATTTCGCCCGCACATGAGGGGCATGTTCAAGATAATAAATAGTTATAAATAAAAAATTTGCCTAT
Organism: Ehretia macrophylla; assembly: GCA_037974665.1. NCBI lineage: Eukaryota > Viridiplantae > Streptophyta > Magnoliopsida > Boraginales > Ehretiaceae > Ehretia > Ehretia macrophylla. The sequence continues at coordinate 38,330,972 of CM075780.1, read as the reverse complement.
ACGGATAGGACCATGTTGAGACATTAAGTAAATATAATAAACTCTTCTCCTGCAATTTAAGCTTTGAGGTGGTAAGTTAAGCAAATATTGCTTGCACTGCATTTGGAGTGAAATTAATGTGATGTATCATAACGTAAGTTGGTCTTACATCAGGCCAACAGCCTTCTGGCCAATCAGAACCTAAGTTGGTCTTCCATCAGGCCACCGACCATCCAACCCTCTCATATCATATGCACATCTCCACTGTTTTGTTTCATGGCCGGACGGCCATGTTTGGTGTGACGTAAGAACTTTTCTGAAAAACTTCATCTTGGTCCAGGGTGTATTGGTGTCTGCAACTGGTTGGGCAAATGGTGGCACCATAGATGTGGTGTATGATGTGCTGCATATGATGGGTCGTGATGACATTCCAGTAGGCCTCGGAGATGAAATTGCAACTGGCCAGGAGGAGCCATCTTTTCACAGCAGTGGAAACTGCAAATACAGAAAGGCTATCCCACATGGTGGTGGTGGCTTCTTAGACGGTGATACACTCTATGGTTTAGCTCGCGACTTACCTCGTAGCCCCAGAAGGTACCTAATTTCTTACCTATTAATTCTATAATAACGTACTAATATTATTAGGGAGATCAATAGTCTAGAGTAAATGCGATGTTTTCTTTACTGCACATTTTCAGGCATCTAGGCTAGTGGTATAAACCATTTTTCAAGAAACACTTGTATGTACTTCAGTTAGTTTCATCATTCATGAGATATAATTGAGTGAAGGCTGCAATCTGAAGTTCAAAAACCGGTTTTCTGCTGACATGTCTGTAGACCTTACGATTAAGATTGGGGTGTTGGTGCACTACTTGTTAAAATGAAAATTTCCATTGAATTCATGCCAATATTGACACATTTCAAATGTTGCATAATCTTCCCCTCAGATATACAGCAGAAAACTCTGTAACATTTGGTGCTCCTCGAGACACTGATCACCCAGAACTTAGACAACCATCAGCATTAGATGTTTGGAAATCCACCATAAGTTCCATGGATACTGCAACAAAGATTAGTTTACTGACCAGCGGACCGCTAACGAATTTAGCCGAAATCATCCTTCTGCAGAATGCAAGCTTCATGATTCAGGCAAGTTTTGTTTATGCACACTTGTAAATTAAGCAGTTGCCATACTTCTGTATATCTTCAAGGCCATTTTGTTATAAATAAATAAAAAAAAGAAATATCTATGCTTGATGAGACGAACAATGATTAGGAGATTGGTTTTCGATAAGTAGTCATTTAAGTGTCGTAAAAGCATGATTTCTATACCTGTTGCAGGATGTTCATATAGTCGGAGGACATACGCGTCATGGCAATAAGACGAAGGGAAATCTCTTTACTGTTAGCTCTAATGAATATGCAGAGTTCAATATGTTCCTTGACCCTATGGCTGCAAAGGTAGTGCTAGAATCTGACCTTGACATTACGCTTATTCCAGTAGAAATGCAAAGAGAAGTAAGTTCTTTCAAAGAAATGCTTGATAGACTGCAGCACTTTAATGGAACTCCTGAAGCGCGATTCGTTCAGAGTCTTCTCTCGAAGCTGTGGAAGTTGCAAGGGATGCATCAAAGCTACCGTCACATGGTACAGGTTTTCTGAAATTTGAGTTTCTTTTGTTTGTCAAATGGCTGGAGTAACTTTAGAAAGCGATTCGTTTTGTCTGTATTCGTGGTTAATCACAGGACATTTTCCTGGGAGAAGTTCTTGGGGGAGTGATCTTCTCTGGCAATCGTTTGAACCAAAGGTATGGAATCATGCCGATCAGAGTTTTCGCCACGGGCAATCCTTCAACAGATGGAGAGATCAGTGTAGATGAAGAGCGAGGCAGGCGAGTTAAAGTACTGGATAATATCAATCCAGAAGCATACTATGATCACTTTGCCAGAGTATTAGGTGATAAGAGGCAGTCTGCTGTCATAGCAAGTTTTGATGAGCAGAAAAGGTTATGGAGCAGTAGACCATGATCAATGGAGTGAAGATCCGCTCATAACGCAACATCATAATGTTATGCAAACGCAATTTAATGATTGTGAATTCTCCACATGATTCAAACGTAATATCATGATATCTCAAATTCATAAGAAAAAATTTAACAAGTCTTATGCTGAGTATTGATTACCTAACGCCCTAACGGTAATTCTGATTTTGTTAGCAGCAGTAAAAATGTTGACCAATAAATAAAACAAAGATGAAGCAGTCAAAATTAAATGCACAGCCTCGAATTTATGAATTTGTATCCTCTCATTTCTTCTCTCATTTTCCAAAATGACGTGCATTGTGTGCTATCAAATTTATTCGTTTTTAATCTGAACCATTCATTTTTTTTTCTTATTTCAAACACCTTTTTCAAAATTTAGTTCTTTACTGATGAGAGGATCCAAATCCCAAATTTACCAGATATAGAAGATAATAATCAGAGCTAAAAGTGAGATTGTTTTAGAAAGCCATACTATAGTAGTACAAGGGACCACATTTGCATAAATTCATGTCTTCCTCGGAAATAAATTTGTTCATAACGTCCTTATGAGCAAAATCCAACTGTTATGAGTCATAATACAATTGATAAAATGACACAGAAAATTCAAAATCATTAGATCTCATTCATAACATAATGATGTAGGGTGAATTGCCTAATAACTACAAAAACGTACAGCAAAATGGGTTATTCATTGGCGTGTGCAGATAAAGGTTACAAAATGCAGAAAATGAACGAGTATAGAGACAACGGATTGGACTGCAATGCATACCAATTGTCTCTCTCCCCAAATCATACAATTCAGAGGTCAACCTATGACAGCTCGCATGTGCATGTCACAAAAATCATATGAATCTCGTAAAAAATATCAAATTAAGTATACACTCTCTTATCGTTTTAACTTTTAATTAAGTGGTTACTCATCATAGTATCCTAAAAACATGGGAATACTTACCAGAGAAACAAGAGCCAAGGTCGTCGATGTATGGGTTATAAATTAATGTACATCCCTCATTAGCATAGCTTCGTACATAACTTTTCTTCCATATGCATATCTCAAGCCTGCTCAAATATAGAAATGTGCTGTACAATAAAATGAGCATTTTCTTTCTTTTTCTTTTTTTCTTTATTTATTTTTTTTTCTTTTTCATTTCTTTGAAGAACAAATAGTGTTACAAGACAGAAAGAATTGTCCACAAATCACTGGCATCATGAATTCTATCATACAACATGTACACAACAAATTGAACAGGTGAAACCAGTCATTCCACTTTGGCAACACAAGGATGCGGCAAAGAATTCGTCATATTTCACATCAATTAGTTAGTAGTTTAGGAGAGCTATACACCTGCACGGTCCGTCAGAAAGGCTGTCCATCCTCCATTTGGCTGACCCCTGATCGACTGTTTACGGAACACAGAGAAGTGGCTTGGGGCTGGCATTATATTCACAAGTTTTACATATTAACCTGCAAAGGGAGAAAGGGATTCAGTTTCCTCACAAAGTCCGACCTATAGATACCCCATTCTACCATATGAGCCTCAGACTATACAGCAATGAGGCAATGGGAATCCACTGACCAGATGAGGCTTCACTTTATCCTCGCCACATTTTAGTACAAGAGCCGTAAATTCATATTTATGTCTGAGGAGTTCTCAATCTAATAGAATTTGTTCCCGTTTGAAAGAAGCCCTTTAAACTTGCAACTGATAGCATGAATATTTACATACATTCTTGAAGTCACGTACCTTCTTCAGAGAAGGCGAATATACCTCCAAGCATGTCATCACTTTGCTCATCCTCCTCGGATTTCTCCTTGTCACAAGGACTAGTGCTGCTGTCAATGTCAGCAACCCCTTCTGTTAAATTATGGGGTTCACCACTAGTTGAGACTTTACAGTAACCCTCTTGGAAATACTGACCAAAACCTATAGGGTGATGCATATCTTCATGCACCTGCCCCTCGTCATTAAATTCCATGCTTGTGTCAGATTGATTAGTATTTAAGCTTGAAATTCCATCTGTCGCAACACCTTGCGAAGGCTGAACCTGTAGTGTACCAGGACCCTCCATAAGGCAAGCACGTTTAGGAGAATTTGGACTATTTACAACATAACTCTCTTCAACATAAGACAAGATATTCTCAGATGATTCTGGAAAAGCAGAAGAACCAATTCTGTCAAAGGACATCTGATTCAGTGGAGGAGAGGCTAACACAGAACTTGAGCTTCTTATTCCATCATTTTCATCCACTGTAAGGTCGATTCGAGGAGAGGATGCTAACATCCCCTTTTCATCATAATCATGCAGAGATGCAGATCTTGTTGAAGACCCTGAGGGAAAAACCAACTATATGAGCAATCATATAGAAGACAATAGAAATCTATAATCCATTTAGGCAAATGATTACCATCAGACGTCTTCTTACTAGCACATGATTTCTCTGTCAAGCCTATAGATATGTACTTAGTTTCAGATGCTATACTATCGTCTGATTTTCCTATAGAATTATGTGATAAGATGGTTGAAGCAGTAAACCTGCTGGCAATATGTTTCCTGCATTAGCAAAAAAATACACAGCTTACAAGATATGAAAATCATTGGAGATAGAAAAGTTGAGATATGGAATGGCGAATAATCTAACAAGGTAAATGCCAAAATGGGGCTTAAGTTCTAAAATCATGTAAGATCTAATCTTGCCATTTTCTTTTCTCTGAGTGAATTCCCTTACAACAAGATCAGAGTGCTTTAAATTCATGCCTCTCCTTCCATTCTGACAAGCCAAATAAATACGATAGCATCCTCCCAATCTTTGCTATTCTTTAAGCATTCGTATACATACAATTATAGCTTAAAAATGTACAAGAGCACTCTAATATCTGTAAGTCCCAGCTTGAATTACTAAGGACAGCTCAATAACTGCCTCCAGAGACTAGTAATCCAAATATCATATAAAGATGTCACAATAATTTTCTAATCCCAAGCGTCTTGTAATATAAAACCATTAATTTTATATTTAATGACAGAATAAGGTTGAGAATTCATGGCTTTATATTTAATGGCTGGATAAAGTTGAGAATTCATATATGCTAGGGGAAGGTGTCAGGCACCCAAGCACCTTACTAAGGGCTTCACCTTTTCATGTCATTCCTAAGAGACCCACTAACATCAGTCATAGACATCGAGCCATCCAATGGTGTGTGCAATATGAACCCACACAATTGTTGCACACAAGGTCGACTTCGACAAGAGGAAAATCTCCGCACACAACTAATCATTTAGGCTCCGTTCGTTTGCCGTCAAATAACTTGATGGTGAAAAATGTTTACAAGGAAAAATATTTTTCTGAAAAATAGAATATTTTCTGGTGTTTGGTTGTCACACTAGAAAACATTTTCTAGTGTTTGGATGTCATAGTGGAAAATATTTTCGACGGAAGATTCTTTTTATAAACACACACATATATATAAATAATATAAGATATATATAAATAAAATAAACAAAATAATAAAATTAAATAAATATAATATAATATAATAATATAAAATAAACATAGTAAATAAAAATAAATTACAAAATAACTAAATAAAAGAAAAGAAATTTTTTTTTTTTTTGGGGGGGAGGGGGGTGTTTGGGGAAGTGGGAGAACATTTTCCACTCCTTCCTTTTAACTAACATTTCCCTTTGATCGGAAAATATTTTCCGATTCACCAATTTTGCTTTGTTACCAAACACCAGAACATTAGGAAAACATTTTCCAAAAAAATATTTTACAGCAAACAAACGGAGCCTTATAATCTTAAATTAAGGTAACTCCCAATAGAAAAAAGAAAAAGCAGGTGTATACACTAAAAGCTCATATTGATATCAAATGAACAACTTAACCACTCATGTCAAAGTAGACTATGTTTTCTAACCCTGGTGAATATTTAACTGAGGGTTGGTAACCACCTCTGTGTCTAATTTCATAATAAAATCATAAAAATCATTTGATTTTTTTTTTCTTCTCTTCTAAAACCAAAAACAATACAACCATTAAAATCTTAAAACAAAAAGATAAAGAAGGCGTTTCAACTTTTGCCGATCATATCAAGCACAGATGTTCTATTCATTAATGAGGTTTGGCATTCAAATCTCATTTGCAACAAGAAAACCTTTTCCCACCATATCTTCCACTTCTTGTTCTCACTCTCCATCGATACTTCCTTTTCTCCTACACGCACCTCCCTACATCATCAATATTATCCTGTCCCAAATAGACAGTCTATGAACAACTAACTAAACCTCATCCTTCATTCCCTACTCCCACAACTACCCAACTTTTACGCGTCAAAAGCTACTTCCAGAACTCATACATCACGTCCATTGAAAGTTTTTGAGTACTTATATTATCCAGGAGTATATGAACTTGATCTTACTACGACACCCGTACTTAACAAGCTGGAAGCACAGGATAGTTGATTGTAAGGAACTGTATAAACATCACTGGTCTAGAAGCATGCCATTTGACATTATGATATTCAGCAGAAGTGCATCAAATTGCTAAAACCAAAATCAAGGTTTCATATGTGTAAAAGCTCACAGATTTACGAAAAGACAGCTATTCATTCTATTACCTATCATCACCCCAAGCTGGATGAATCTTTTGAAAATGGTCGAATATAGGAAGTAAATCCTTGCCCCTCATATCAATCTCACGTACAGAAATCTTCTCAATTTCGATTTCTCCACCAATCTGATCTTCACTCGGGTTCAGCTCTTCACACCCATGAAGATCCATTGTATAAAAGTATATCTGCGTCGTAGGTAGCAAAATAATCAGCATATATCGTAAAACAAAAGAAAAAATGCAAAAAGATGGCAAGTACCTTTGATTTTTGCCATATAGGTATCCTTCCAGAACTCAACTGTACCTCTGCATTGGAAAGATACCAATGGGATCTATCTAGTGGTCTCACGTGCTCCTTGCCTTCAGGTTCATTATCATAACAAGAAGAAGTACCCATGACAGGCTCTGCAGTTTCTCGTCTACCCTGTGTAATCCCTTTAATGGATTCTTCTCTTTCAGGCCACTCTGCTCTTCGACAAACATCCCACCATTGAACTGGCTCAACTTTCACCCGTAACTCATCCTCTTGCATCTGCACCAAGAAGCCTGACCCATTTCTCAAAGAAGACTCACCCTGTTCTCTCCCCAACAAGGGAAGCAATTCGTATTGTATTAGATGACCAGAAGGAGAATAAACCAATAGGTGCTCCAGAGCACTAGAACTCAATGAAGCAGACAGCATATTCTGGCGCAAGGAACTGTGGAAAACTGCGGCAACAACACCAGAGGGTACAAGAACCTTTCCTGCTGCAGAAGAAGCGGCATTGCTTACTGTAGTAAGCCAACCACCATTTTTTATTCTGCTGACAACAGAGAGAGTGATAGTTGCTGGTGGTGGTGGAGAGAACTGCTGATTCTTCAAGAAAGATGAAGTAGACCACCATGGCATAGAGAGAACAGGTAAAAGGGTAGGGCCATCAGCATGAGAAGTTACCAACTGGAGGCCAGTCTCACCACCAAAGGGTGATAGAACAAAGACATGGCAAGTTCCTCTGGATGAAATAATTGCTATCCACTGGCTATAGCTACTAAAACAAATGTCTTGTATAACCTGTTACATAAGCAAAGACCAAAAGTGGAAGCATAAATAACATGCGGAAAGAAGATATCAACACAAGACAAAGGGAAGTCGAACAGGAAACAATAAATACACACGGCTGAAGTCATGCCACGATGGAGCTTGTACATGTGAACGTGAGAAGCATTCCAATCATAGCTGCGAGAACCTGACCCATTTTGCAAATAAGAAGGCAGAATCCTGAAGATATTTATGTTGTTTCCATGTATGGAGGCAGTAACAAGAAGAGTCCCACTAGGATCAAAACACAGAGCAGAAATAGGACTTGTATGGGCCCTGAACTGTGAAACAATAGCTCTGGATGTGAAATCTTTTACGATAACCTGCAATAGACCATTCAATCGCTATCACCCATTTTCAATTAAGGCTGACAGTAAGAACATAATAGAGCATATTTTTTAAGTCAAATTTGAAAGCTTTTTCTGAATTTGAGATTGGGGAAGATGACATTCACGCTCCAAGAAAAGACTCTTAAGCTCCAATCTCTATTTTACGCAATGGTATGATGGTTCTACCCTTTAACATCATTTTGTGATCGAAATGGCATCCTCTTCTTTGATGTTCTAATACAAAATCTACAAGTAACTTCTTTCTCATGTGCACTCTTAGCCACCGGAATTAACTCCACTGCTAGCTTCATTTTTGCGGAAATAAATTTTCAGAGGTGAAGAGGTCCAGGTATTGCCATAAACCCAAATAAGGGGGAAAAGATGGCACAAAAAGAAGGCTCCAGTGAGCTCCCAGTATTCTTAATCTATTAACAAACTTGAGATGAGAACTAATGCTCAAGACTTGAACTTCTATTCTTGAATTTTAGGCTCCGTTTGTTTGCCGTAAAATATTTTGCTGGAAAATATTTTAAACATTTTCCGGTGTTTGGTAGGATGTAAAATTTAATCAAACATAAAATATTTTCCAGTCAACAATTGCGGCTGCTTTTGCTTAATTTTATGGTGTTTGGTAACACCAGAAAATTGGTCAACTGAAAAATATTTTACGGTCAACAATTGCAACTTGTACAAAATTTTGTAAAATATTTTCATGTCCTTTAAGAGAAGAAAATATTTTACGAAACTCACTGTACATCCAAACACCAGAAAATATTTTCCAATAATCTATTTTCCAAAAAAACATTTTCCCCTAACAAGTTATTTTACGGCAAACAAACGGAGCCTTAGTTCTAAAAAAGTAGGACTAATTCCCAAAAAAAAAAAGAATTTATTTCCATTAGATGGCAAAAATTGCTGAATAGGGGAATTGTTTAAAGCATGGCGCTGACATCTTTCTGGTGATAATGCCATATAAGTACAGATAAACACCCTCACCCCTAACACAGATACATGTGTATTACAGTAACAGAGGACAAAAGTAGTTAGCAGAAAACTGAATAGTAAGTTGAGAAAGATAAGATCATCGATGTTCATGGTAATCGAACAGGAGGAACACTTGTTGAGTGTTAAAATTGTAAACAAGTATATTGTTGAGTGGTGCTGTCTCATCTTACATAAGGGAAGGAGAAAAGTGTAGATCCAAGAGAAAAAAGACTACTTCAAGGATCATTGATTTCATTTTTTAGGCCAAAATGTGGAGCACAAACAGCCACCTATTTTGATACCCACAATTTATAGGTACATAAATGTCCATATATATTCTTGAGATTCTACAAGTAATTTTATGATGACAATATCATCATATAACTCAGCAGAATCCTAAATATACTAATTCTTAGAAAAACTTAAATCCTTATTCCAAAAACTCATGCTAAGGTGGAATTAAAAAGAAATGGCATGTTGAGCCAGTAGTTTTGTGTGCTTGCACATAAGTGAAAGAGTGAGAGTCAGAGTGCGTGTGTGTGTGTGAGAGAGAGAGAGAAACTCAACAAACTCTCAACAATCAGTCTTATGATCCAAGGCTAGGTTAAAGACAGAACTATGTAATGTATTCCCGTAAGCACACATTGTAATAAGATTTCCATAAAGATTACATGAATGGCAATTAAAATGAAAGTACCAACCATCCCAGCAGCATCCGTCTCAGCTGAATGTGCTGCAACTCTTCCAGCTTTCCAGCTAGCATTGGGTGAAACAGGTGAACCAGAACCATCAGGAAGCAGCTCATGACAGTATTTTGAAAAAGTTTTATATCCCATATCTCCCAGATTAATCAATCCAGCAGCTAAATGCTTACTTGATTCCATGGCATATCTAGCAACCAGATTTCCATTACTGGGTGATGTAGATGGGCTAACACCAAGAGATGGACTAAGACTTTGAGGACTTAACCGTCCTGTGTTTGATAGCAACGGGTTGTTGGAAGCATAAGCTAACCACCTGGGGCCTACAGCCATGGGTCCATAGCCGATATTAACCCCAGTGAGACCTTGGCCTCCCAACTGAGGGACAGGATAGGTCAGGACACTGAACTTATTCTCTAAAGTGAGTGCGTCAAAGCAATATATCTGCAAGGAAGAAACAATTCCATAAGCTGGAGAATTGCACCTGCACAAGTTACGACTTGGTATACAGTCTATATATCTAGGTAACACAATATTCTCTTACAATAGGTAGCAGCAATCAGTGCTCCTCCCTATCTCATAATTATTGCATGTGAAAGAATTGCCTAAATTGGCACGCTTTGGCAGAAACCAGAAAACAAATGTATTCGAAATCAGAAACAACTACATATGTCTCTAATAGTTGGGTAGAAAAGAAATCATTGTGGACAACTAGTTATACCGTTGGAAAATGCACACCTAACCAATTTTACATGTTTGACACAAGATAATCTTAAATCTGACAGTCATCAGAAAATGAAATGGCATATGATAATCTCATATCTAGTCGACCACTAATCAAAGAAAAAGAGAATTATGTTATTTCACCAAATCTAAATAGTATAGAAGATGCTTACTTGTGCTGCCAGACCCACAGCAACTATCTGCAGACTGCATCTGACCATGTACACTGTTGATCGGAATCTCAAAAAGTGAACATAATTGTGAGACACTAAAGAGTAGAAACGAACGGTTGTAGGGGAGTTTGCAAGATTTCCTGCATGAAGCTCCATAAATCCATCTCGTAGTAAACCATCTTTTCCATTTTGTGCTAGACCTGCATCTGCTTTATAATCACTGGCCACAGCCACGAGCATGGGATGTGATTTCCTAAATCCTTCAGAACAATCGGACTTTGCTGGGACAGGTTGTATCTGAAGAAATGTGACTGGGTCATCACGCCTTGAAACGAGCTCACAGACATTGGAAGCATCTTCAACATCGAGTACTTGAAAGCCATTAGAATAGCCAATCAGGAGGACTCGCTTCACCGAAGATGTACTGAATTCCAGTCTGTCAAAGCCAGCCCACAGAACCTATTTGGACAGAAATAATAATAATTAAAGACAAGCAGGTTAAAAAAGCTGAAACTCAAAGCAGTCTTTCCAAACTAACCAGGTGTATACACGTCCATATAACATCTAGATCAGGAAATTGAAAAGAAAAAAGAAATGGAAATGAAAACAGTAGAAAGTACATGATTCAAACCAAACCATGGGTCTTTAAACACCATAAACAGATATATCTCAGCAAGATACTACTGAAAAGAAAGAAGTAAACGCTGAACCACCCTCTTCCACATGCTCAGATGGTAAAGAACATCTAGGTGAAAAAATATTTTTTTTCTGCCTAGGTAGGCAAGCAAGGACTCAAAAGCTTGAACCAACTGGATCAAATTCAATATAAATCCCCAAATTGGTCAGAAGAGATGTTAACTTTATTCACTTTCAGTGGATGATATTTCTTTCTGAAAGCAAAACATATCAGATGAGCATGGACCTTGCATATTACGACAGGGTACTCCATCATAAAGCAAATATCTCCAGCATTATCGAAAAGCAAAGACGAATAAAATCAATGTCAAAACCCAGCAATTATGCCACAGCCACATCATGTGTGCAACAGTCTATATAATATACTATGCTCAATAAAGCATTGCTTACACTGTTGCACCTGATCCTGTCAAAACCCAGAGATGATGCCACAGCCACAGCCACATCAGCAAAACTACCACAAACAGTTTTCTAAGTAAAACTTCTCATATCTTTCAAAACAAACTATGTATTAGGGAGTGCCATCACTTAACAACAAAAGTAAACATGTATATATCCACATATAAATGCACCTATCAAGCTTCATCAATTTGGCAACACCCTTTTAATAATTGTCCGGGTAACAATTCACATTTACCTTCCTCCTTTTCCTTTTATCTTTTATTCATTTGGCTTTCTATGATATATCAGTATTTAATGACTAATTCCTACCGAACAGATGAAGACACAAATGAGTAGGAGTAGAGAAGTCAAGAGAGGAGCTATTTTGGAATTTTCACAGAAAACACAAATTTGCTATTAGTTATTGCTTTTAATTTCTGATATATCTTCATAAGAGGCAGAATTTTTTTTATATTTGGAGAAATGAATCAATTTTATTGAAAAGCACCAAGGGGGTGCAGCCAAAAAAAGAAAAAGAAAAAACATCAACTACATAATAGATTTATACATTCTTCTATGCTATCAATAAAATTCATAGAGAAAGAAATAACACAAGAAAAGATCTGCCGAAGGGCATTTCCTAGAGAAAAGGGCGCATAAACAAGGACTAACAATTCTAATCACGATTTGCTTCCCAAAGATAGTATGTCATCAAGGGACTGTATGAATATTTCGAATGATAAATAATGCTATAGAATTTATATCACCAAATGACAGTTCTAATCCCAATTGTAATCCAATATACAGCACATGCACTTGCTCATATGCGGCAGGCACACGCACACAAAGATTTCCAAGGATAACGTGTCCATTTTTGGATCAACTGAAAACGAAAGCATCACAAAGATATGTACCGGCACACTGCAGCATCAGCTCCAAAGTGCCACTCAACTTGCTGCATTTGTCGCTTTCGCTTTCTCTAACATGTCCCTTCTTTTTCTATAACTGCTTGCCAAAAGTTTTTAGCAAACACACAACTTTGAAATTAACAGCCTATTGTCTATCACTCTTTTCTTTCGCACCCACTAGATTTTCGCACAATTGCTTACCTTCCTTAACTAAACATCGTCATATCTACTAGATTTCCCACTTGTTCTCCTTCTTAGTTCAGTACTCAATTTTACTCCATAATTCACACCAATCACATGTCAATAACTACATCAATCAACACATGCAAATCAAAGTTCCAATTTTCCCAGAAAATCAAACAACACGAAGTCAACATTTTTAACTTCCAAAATCTGTATCGAGAATCGAAATGGTTTACACTAATCAACTGATAATCAATCATCAACATAAAATCGCAAAAAATAAAAGTCAATTTTGTTTAGAATAAGGAAAATAGTATCTGCTAATAAAAGAGGATATAATTGATAATATTACAGAAAAGGACCTGGTCTTTGAGGCGATCATCATCGGAGGAGTCGCCGGAGATGGAGCCGGCGACGGAGGCACCAGCAGACCTGACATTAGACGACACCGTTTTGATGCAAGACGATATGAACTTGAGAGAATACGGTAAAAAGCCATTTGTAGTCCCGTTCTTATTAATGCTACCGTTAGGGCTCTTCTTCATAATAATCATGAAAATAAATTTTTTTTTTTTTTACAGGTCGCCGGCAAGTGAACCGGAAATGCAAAGAGATTTTTAATTATCTCCGCCACCGCCTCCACCTCCTCCTCCGTCGCCGCCGCGTTCAGCCGCCGTGCGCTGACGTAATTTGACGATCCGATGATAATCAAGCATGAAGGAAAACAAGTAAATATTATGTGCGGAGGAGGAGGAGGCGGAGATAACAGCGGCGATAATTTTTTGGTGTGTTGTGTACTTTGTGTTTGCTTTTCAGTTTTGATGTTTGATGGTTTGACTTTAAACTGAACGGCTTCTCTTGCGGTGGAAGCCAATTTTTCAATTATTAAGTGGTGGCCACCGGGGTTTTAAGTAATGCTACCTGTGCCCCCGGAAACAGATGTGCTCATAATGACATTACGGTACAATTGTAATAACATGTTGTAGACATTATAATGACAATATAACATTATGATACTATTAGTAACATTTATTAGTGGTTATGAACTATTAATATAGTTATGCTTACAATGTTATAATATTATAAGTGAATGATTACTCTTTATGTCAACTTTTGTTTAGTAATTATATTACCATTTTGCATTGGTAATTAATTATTGCATTGATTGTTTTTCTATATGATTGTGCTCATTGTACACACTAAAAATAGACCATCACTTTTTTTTTCTAACTTTGTCCTCAATTGTTTAGGCACAAAGACGTCGTGCTCAGTCAGATTGAGACTGAAGAATTGTTAACCCGATAGTTTGCGAGTTGCATGCCTTCCTATGGACCTATTGTTTTTTTATATGATAATGAAAAACTCTTTGTTAATAAAAATGAAATGTGATTTTGTTATTGAGGAATTTTTTTAATGATTTTTCTTATATATCACGTAAAATATTTTCCTTATATATCTTGTAAAGTAGTCACAATGAAATTTATTAGGGAGAGTTTTGAAAATAATTTTGATTCAAAGTTGATTCCACACATTGGATCACAAGTACGAGATCATTCATAGTAATTCATTTATTATGTTACTTGTAGAATTATGATTAGTTTCATATCATAATTAGTTTTTCATAGTTATACTATAAGATGTTCTATCATTTGTGATTAAAATGATTCTCCAATAAATATCTCAAAATAATTATATTTCATAATGGAATTTGATAAGCGAAATTTCAAGTAAGTGTTTACATAATTATCTCAATAATTGCACCATAATCTTATATAAAGTGCATCAAATTTTCAGAATGCGATTTGCTTTATTCAACTTGGGTTCCTCAAATGGATAAATAACAATCTATTTTCTCTAAGTTCTAAAAAGTATAAAAAAAAAAAATTTAAAAAAATCACGAACGAAACTAAAATAAAATAATATTCGAATAATTTTTTTGATCATGTAAAGATGGGACCCACATAGACAGACGTCCGTCTATTCCACAGGATTGTGGAGGTTTTTGACTGGGTGCTTTTTATTATTCTACCAAACAATGAGGGAGGTATTTCATATTAACTCAAAATATATAGCCCAAAAACTCAAAAGAGCGAGACAATCAGTTCACGTCACGACACCGAATGAGAATATCTTAATTTTGATGGGGCAAGCAAAGATGGCAACTCGCGGCCAGCCTATGCTTTTCATGTTTTTAAACATACGTCATCCTACCAAGTATTGTTTAGTCGTGGCCAAACATTTCGTTTTTTGAATGATGTGATAATTTAATTAATAGGGTTCAATTTTTAAATTATTTGGTCGAGTTTAATTATTAATTAATAAATTTTTAAATATAACAGTGTATTTTTATATATCTACAAAATCAATCAAATAACAAAGAATGTCAAACTCGTAACTTTGTAATAATAATTTCATCACTATTACTGCTTCCTTCTTACAACCTATTTATTAGCAACGGTACTAAATGCTAACTTAATGGGTGCATTTCCCCCGCTTTCTCAAAACACTCAATCAGGTCTAATAGTATAATTTCCGTTCTGAAATTGATTTTTGAATTATAAATTTTTTTTAAAGTGACATAAATTAATTTAAACTTCTCTTTAAAATAAAATAAGAAGACAACATACTCAACCAACTCTCCAAAGTCTGTCTATTTGTTTCTCTATTTCCTTTATATAATAAATTGCTTCATGCAAAAAGTAAAAGTTTTGACCATGAATAAAAATTCTTTCCTTTTCTTCTAGAATATTCCTTCTTCTCATCCTTTTTATTTTACTCAATTTTGGTTTAAGGGCAATGAGATTGGCATATCCTTGGAGTAGAAAAGAGAAGTAATGAGAAATTAGATACAAAATTTTGTTAAACATTTTAGGTTTTGTTAATAACTATTTTATTTAAAAATTTAAAATGTGTGAACCTTATACGTGAATATAATTTTATAAATGAATGACGGTAACACTTGAATCCAGAACCATTTGATACTTAAATTTTGATACTATGTTAAGTGAACACTTTATCAAAAAACTTAAATGCTTAAATTGCTAAATAAAGTTTGATGTATTTATTTATTGTGTGCAACAAATTTAATAAGATAGAACACCTCTCGAAATTCCGATAACGTTTGTATACGTATATAGATATGACCTAAAAGTGGTTAATAAGATAGAAGCCCCCTCGAAACTTCAATAATATCTGTAGAAGCTAAGCAAATTTGTGGAATAGCTTAGGGGATGATCTGTGGAACAGAGACAGCTTGTGGCTCATGAATATAATTGGCATAAAGAATACATATAAAGCCTTTTGTTTCCTATTTGGAATGATGCAATGATTTTTGTTTTTTGTTTTTTTTGTTTCTGTGTTTTTTGTGTTTTTTTTTTTTTTTTTTTAGTTGATGGGAGGTCTAGATCGGAACTAGAAATCATTGATGGTTCGAAAGGACAGTTCTGTTGGCTAATAAGTCAGCACATTTTGTGTGTTTTGTTGTTGTTGTTGTTGTTGTGTCGTTATGCAACAATGTCATGTTGGGCGTAAATTACCAAGCGATCCTTACAGCAAATGAATGCGTCTGACTTGTTTAATTATTTTTGTTCAGAAGAATTTCAACCATCTGATTTTCTTTTCTTCTATTTTCTAGTTTAGCAGAAATCAAAATTGCATTTATTTTCTTTATGGTAGAGTTGAATAAGTTAAGTTTGGACAAAAACCAAATTTTAGCCACTTTAAATGATACTCTGTCTAGCCTAATTTTTAAACACTCAAAATATTTATTGTGAGATTAGAAGTCAAACCTAACATATGTGTGAAGTTAGAAGCTTAAATTAACCTCTTAAAAATGTATGAAATGACTAAAGTTTTGTTTGACCTAACTTTTAAATACTCAAAAGTACTTCCTGTGAGTTTAAAAACTGAAATTAACAGGTTTGGTCTGTGTTTGAAAGTGTTTTTAATTAAAAGTTGAAGTTAAAATTTTACAATTAGACTAATTTATTTTGTATATGTTTAAGGATAAATTTGTAATAATGACTAAAATGATATGTATTAATTAAAAAAAAAAGTCAAATCAATACAGCTGTCACGTTAACAGTCGCATAGAAGAAGGACTCTAAGAAGATTAAAGGAATAGTCTCTATCATTGAACTGTTTTCTTATCATCTAAGCACCTTTTGAATTGATAAGAACCAGCTAATTAAGGTCTCGTGTTCGAACTTTTGCCTTGAATTACAAAGTGTCCGGTCTTTAATTGATTTGGAACATATTTGAGAACGTGTTGTTATATTATGGAGTTTGCAATATTTGGACGAATCCATTATAATCCTTCCTAAGGTGATTTTTTTCGTTTTTGGATAATTAGCATCAAATTTATTTCATAATGCAAAAAGAACTGTTGAAAGAAACTGATAAAAATCAAAATCATGTGACATCTCAAACATCCATTTGCTGTAAGGCCGGTTTCTTTCCTTTTCAGTATACAGAAAGGTGTTAATGAAAATGACATAAAGTTGTTAATAAAACATGAAATAAATCGGGTGTCCATTTCGAAATTGATCAAACAGTTATATTTCAGCCACTACCAACCTATGACCTTTTTTTTTCCTTCAAAGGAGACCGTAGATATGTGATTACAAAATTGTTCGAGGTGTTATAACATTTTTTTTATCGTTTTTTAGGAGAGTGATAAGTAGAGTTTGGATGTTATCTAAAATCATGACATCAAGAGGGTGAAAAAGATCCCAATTCACAAGTTAATCAACACACTTATTTGCTTCCCGATAAACACATATCTTTCTTCAACTTATATATATCATCAGCGGACTGATTAACAACCTTTGACCTATTTGAACCTTGTATAGATGGCAAAAGATCATAAAATAGTAGCCACTTTATGAAACATTAGGAAAAATAAGTGTAACAAGTCTTGAATTTATTAACCCCTTTGGTTTAGCTTAATGATGAAGTGTCTGGGCAATTGATCGCGTCGTTTTGCGCTCAAAAATAGTAAGGTTAAATGATTGAAAATATTGCTTACCTTGAATTACCTCTAGCTATGGCGAGTAGAGGGTCGATCCACGGAGATTGGGTTATCAAGTTAAGTTAAGTCCTTAATTTAGAATTGTTTGACTATCTCCCGTCACGGATAAGTTTGATTAAGTCCAAAAGTCCAAAAGTATAGAAGTACGGAAGTACGGAAAATTAAGTCCAAGAGATGTCCACAAAATGTCCAAAGATACGGTAGTAACAAGGTCCAAAAGTGAATTAATCAAAAGTACTAAATTAAAGAATCACAACACTCAACACTAAAAATCAAAAGGGTTAATGATTCAGGGTGGTTATAGCTCGGTATATGCAAGTACAAAGTTATTGATTCAGATTTAAAGTTAAGTCCTTCAGAAATAGGGCTACAAGCTCCCACTACTAAAATGAGCATTTAATTACATAAGTGAGAAGATTAATTAATTAGCAAGACTGGAGGTGTTGGTACAATCTAACGATATCCAATCTCTCAATTAATCTTTCACTTATGTAACCTGGAGGTGTCGGTACAACTAGACTATAATCCATCCGAGGTAGTCTCGTATTGTCACTGGTTTACAAAACCGGGCGTATATGTATTTTCAATTAAATATAACATAACTACAAGTATACGTATAATTAATCAAAGAATACTAAAAAATAGAAATACGAGACTTTAATAAATCTGAATCACAACATATGTACAAGAATAACCTCACACATACCACCCCGAATCTCGGGTCTAGTGTGTCATGATAAACATTAAAGTACAAGAAATCATAACGTAAACTGAAATAAAAGAATACTTATCGTGTTGTACGGATTTCGGTAGACCGTTATGATGTCGGTATGTTGATAGCTCACTAGACCCTCCCCTCGGGATTAAAACTTTGTACAAAACTAAGAATAATAATTAAAACACTCAAAACTCACTTCACAAATACTAGAGTAGCACAATATATGCTAATAAGAGGAAAATGATACAAGAAAAAATGAAATGAGGAAGGTGTATTTATAGGACAATTTCGGCACTATTCATGATACTATTCAAACCATGATGTCATCATTATGTCAGCATGACGTCAGCGCCTAGATCATCATTGTGTCAGCATGACGTCATTGCCTAGGTCATCATTGTGTCAGCATGACGTCATCGAAATTTACTATTCACGCGCGGATTTTACTATTCATCCGTTGACCGTTGACTTTAGTATTCATGCATTGACTTTTACTATTCATGCTCAATCGGTCTCTGCTCACACGTTGACTTTTACTATTCATGCGTTGACCAAAAGTTGACCAAAGCTTCTTCAAGGTTTTTCAGCGTCCTGAATTCGTTTCCGCACTCCGTTTGGCCAAATTCAATCTCAATTTGCTCATGTCAAAGTTGCTTGACCTTCCTCCTTTAGTATTGTGCTGAACTTTTCATTCAAGTGTTGGCTTTTGTGGCCATTTTTGTTATTTCTTCTTCAGAACCTATATTGCACTAAATTTGTGTAAAATATACAATTAAGCTTAAAATAATAATGCAATATACATGATTCAATGGGTTAAAATTACTAAAAATATGAATTTATCAGCAATGGACAAGAGACTTATTCATATTTTGAGATCAAATTTTTTAGAAAGTTAATTTTTTAAGCTATTTCAATAGAACTTGTGCTTGACTAACATGGACAATGTCTCATATGAGTAGAGTCATGTGTCCCAAGATTTGATATCTCTAATGTAAGCTTGAAAGACTTCTCAAAAAGAGCTCATTATCATTAAAAAAAAAAAAAAATTGAATTTGGCAAGAGAGAGTTATCTTGATCACTGAAATTTTCACTGGCTACTTCAATTATCATATTTTGTCCACGTAAAATCTTGGGTCAGTCATCAGTCACTTATATAATTAGAAAGACCCAATTGTGTGAATTTCATAAATATGTGAGAGACTAAAATTAGTATAAATTGACTAAAGAGTTTTCCTTTGTCCATAGGATCAATTATTCACATGATGAAGTAAATTTGTTCCCCGTAGAGAATCTTTCATGTAGTCATCCAAATTTTCCATAAATTTGTGTACTTTGAAAAAGATCGAACAATTGAGCTTGAACAAACATATATTAAGATAATAAGATCAAAATTGTTTTCATGTTTCTTGCCCAACATTCAAGTCTAACAAATGCATCATATAATGGTCTGAAATGCCTCATTGCATCAGATTTTCTTCCTTTCTCCTTCATTCCAGAGTTACTAAACCATTTCGATCTTTCCCAGTTCGAAGCATAACATACTCTCTACCGAGTACGAGAACATGGATACCTGTATATGTTCTCCTTATTCTTTACCAAATATCAATCTTCAGGCTATAACCACAGTTCAAGAGCACAACATTTTTTGCATAAGAGTCTGAAGGCACCACTGGATATTCTGTAACAAGACCAGGAGGCTGATCTTTATATGCTTAACATCAAAGAAATAGAAAAGTCCTGTACATGTGCAGCAACATTGACACCGAGAAGGTGTCATCGCTTGTCTAGTAGAAACGATACAGTTTCTGAAGTTTTTGCATTGCCTTTCGTACGAGTTCTGGACATCACACTATGCCCTGATGAAATCTCTTATCTATTTGTTTTCTACCTAGTACTCATTTCCACAGGCTAATCTATCTGACAGATTGGCGCTTTCAAACACCAAGGAGACGACACACTACAGTTTGCAATGCAGGAATCCAAAATGGCACTGCGAGTATTTTCTCGGTTCTGCAGACATATCTACAACTTCCATTCTCCAGAAGTTGCACTTGCGCTATGATCCCAAAGCGATATGCTTAAGTTGATTGAGATCACTCAGATACTTTGTCGAGTTATACTCTTCTGCATCCAAGAGTTCTTCTGAGTATGTCCTTTGTAGGTATCGCTTCTGATGTTCTCTCGGGCAATCTGGATAATTGGCCTGACCTCTTAGCAGTACAACAACCTGCATCATTGAAATTATATACCGTGTAAAGATTCAGTTCGTACCTCTTTTTTGTAAACATTCTTCCCTTTCTTCTTTTATTTCATCTTCTACGTTCTATGTTAAAAGGTCTTCTTCTAATGCAGAACCATATAGCTTTTTTCAAAAGTACCTACTTTATAAACTAAAACACCCTAACTTATTCGCTTCATTAGAGATCAAGTTCAAAAAAAATGTCGAATTTATAGGCGACCTAATGTACATTGTTGAGCTCAGTGCTCACTTCAAGTTCTTCCCAAATAATTTAAGTCTCAAATAGAATTCAATAATCCAAGTTCAATCACATGGCAGTCATGACTGAAAACACAGAAAAAGACTAGTTCATTTTCTTAGTTGAAACAACAGAACATGGACTTGGAGAATGATCATAAAACATATAACAAGAGGGAAAGATCATTCACTATAACAATGTTTATGAATGAGACCTAATTTGACGAAATCATTATATGCAAGAAAATTCTCTCAATTATCAACTATTATTTATCATAGACCTTGAAGATGTCTTTCTGTTATATGTATGTATAGAAGCCAAAAGGCTTGATTGGCTTGCAATAGGGAATAGAGAGGAAGGAAATATAGAGCTTTTCATAATAAGTACTTGCCTGGCTCATTCGAGGCCGCAGAACTGGATTCTGCTCTACACACAAAGATGCAGTCAAAATCACCCGATTTATCTCTTCTGGATTATAATCATCATCTAAACAAGGATCAATAAGTTCCTTAACCTCACTTTTATCAAGCAAAGGCTTTGCCTGAAATTAATTAGATATGGTCAGATAACAAATTTTGACATGAATGATATGGAGAATTATGTATGAATTCAAAAAGGTGAATATACCCAAAGCACAAGGCTTTTCCCTGCATCATCCAAGGCTTGGCGTCCAGTTATAAGTTCCAAAAGCAGCACTCCGAAGGAAAACACATCAGTTTTCTCATCCACAACACCGTGCATGAAATACTCTGGTGCAAAATAGCTGTCCACGGAGAACACACCGAGTCAATAACAATTTTGTTTGAAGTAAGAAAAGTTGTCAAATGGATCCAAATTACAAAAATCAGATGTCAAGGCTTACAGACCCAAATGTGCCTTCAAACTTGGATACATTATGATGAGTCCACTGTTTTGGCAGCCATTTTGCAAGGCCAAAATCACAAATCTGGACAGTCGTTGGCTCATTAAGTCACTAAAAGACAATGGTTACAGCTAAATAATACACAAAAGTACTGAAGCATGGCTAATAAATAGTATAATACTTCATTTACAGTATACAAAGTAACAAAAAGAAACCCTTCGTCATTCTTTTTCTCTCTGTTTCTTCTTTATACTGTCTCTTTTGAACTTCTTCCCTGCATATCTAATTTCACATCAAACACTAAAAATGAGCAAAATTGTTTTGAGTCAGGCCTGATAAATCTTTAGAGGCAAAAGATCAATTTTCTTTTTCTGTCAATAAAAGTGAAGACTTATACATGAGAATTCACCCTATTACTGAAAGTCTTTGGTTTTTGGAAGTAAAAGAATACCTGAGGCTCAAAATCCTCTGTGAGTAAGATATTATCAGCTTTGATATCTCTATGAATAATTCGCCTCTGGCAATTCTCATGAAGATAGAGCAAGCCATCAGCTACCCCTAATATGATTTTATACCGAGCACCCCAATTTAATTTTTCTCTAGATCCTGAAAGAATAGGAGAAACAGATAAGAAATCATATTGTTCGTGAAAAGGTAATATCTTCTGCTGGAAAAAAAAAAAAAAAAAAAAGGTAGAAGGAGAACAAACCGTGGAGAAGTGATCCTAAACTCCCTAATGAAGATAGATGGAGAACAAGGTGAGTCCCTCCTTCAACTCCATACCCAATCATCTTAGCAGTATTAGGATGATTCACGTGTGCTATAATGCCAATCTCAGATAAAAAGCTTATCACTTGCTCCTCCGGTGTTCCTTTACTAAGCCGCTTGATTGCCACAAGCTGCCCATCAGGCAAAATTCCCTTGTAAACTTCAGCATACCCACCCTTTCCAATCAAATTTTCTGCCAAAAGAACAGAATAAAGACATATTTACGAGATGCTAAAAAACAAGGAGATTACAATATGTCAAGTATATAAGGTAAAGGACGAATTATAGACCTTGGCAAAAATTGTTGGTTGCATTCTGGAGGTCAGATAGGGTGAAATTTTTCCAGGAAGATTTTTGTGGGCATAATAAATCACCATCTTTATTTTCTCTAACACTTCTGCTCTTTCTTCTAGATATTTTTGGCACAGCAAGAGGAGGGAATGAAGGTAATCGCTTTATGGAGCTTTTTTTCCATAGTTTAAAGAATCTGTGCCAGCGAGAAGGTCTTGAATTTGATAAATGCATTTTGGAACCCATGCTGGTCGTTTTGGGGGAACCTGATTCATTGCTTAAGCCTTTTATGCATGCCTCTATGACTCCCCTTGGAGAGGACTCATCATGTTTCTCCTTCTCCATGTCAAAACATCTCAAGTCTGCAACAAACATCATTTAGAGAAAATTCTATCGGTGACAGGTGACATGTGGACATGCTATATAGAATCAAAGGAATGCAGTTTATAGATGATTATGGGATGAAGAGTCATCTATGTTACCTTGAGCAGAAGTAGAGGAAGGAATAAAACATGCGACTTTTTTACAATCTGCCACCAAAGCTCCACTTTCCAAGCTTTCATCTCGTAGGGTGCTGGAATTTTTTCCAGTAGTTCTATGCAAAAACCATCAATTAATTGATTAGATTACAGAGAGAGAGAGAGAGAGAGAGAGAGAGAGAATAAGATACATACACAGGTATATAATTAAATGCTAGATAGATAGATAGATTGAGAGAGAGAGACTTGGACAGGCAATGAGTTTTGAAAGAGGAAGTTATTCCAACAAAAACTACTAGACAGAAAAGCGCATGCAAAGGGTCAGAAACCATGTTGCCTCAGCAGCCAACTCCGCATGTTCCTATCTAAAGTGAGGTTAGGTTGATTGAAGGAGTTGCCCGGAGTTGTCCTCAGATATCAGTATATAGGTGATAGCAAGGAAAGAGATGAGCTTTACATGATAGAAATATTAAGACCTTCTTGACAGCAGCTCGGAATAATTATACCAATTTGATTACCCAATTTTATCGAACAAATTAGACCAGGTGCATTCATAAGGAGACACAAAAATGAACACCAAATTTCACACAAAAACATGAAACAGAAATATCAGGGAAACAATTTTTTGCTTGTAACCAGGAAATAAATCAAACTTGAAATAGCAGCTAATGTGATACCAAAATGATAAAAAATAAATTACCAAGATAAAAAATCCCCTCTCAAATATTTTCATGATCAGCCAAGAAGTCTTCTCTCAAGTTAGTCACTCGCGATTCAATCTATATTAAAGGTTCACTATTGCTAATGCCGCAACATCACTCTGCCACACTATGAAATACAAAGAGAATCGCACGAAGCTAATCTAGCGAAAATGAAATACCCAGGCTACTGCCTCAGTCCATTAATCATTATTGCACTATCCATACTTTCGGTAAATATCCAACCAGGGCTTAAAGCAGTAAGAACAATGTAATTGTCAGTGCCAATTAGTAACTATCGTCACACTAATTACAAACCTTCAAATTTGATTCTATCAATAAAACAAGTACAAAACTAGACTAGCCAAAAATTGCACTTGACGATGAGTCCAGACCATTTGTGAAATGATTCAAATAATTTGCAGATGATGGACCCAAGGCATCATCTTGATTATGCTGAAACTAGTAAGAAATTAATAATGTGAATGCAGAACATTCGATCGACAATGTCAATAAACTAAAAACTACGATGAGAATAAAAGGAAAGAATGTACAAGCAAACTAGAAGAAGAGACATGAAAGCAACAGTATTAAATTGCATTCTTCGTTAAAATAAGTTTAGACTAAGCGATCGGTAAGGTACGAGGTACAAACATAACAAGAAGTTCAGAAATCCGTTTTATTAAAGTATCTAAAACAATCAATTGGAGAAAAGAAAAAACAGAGCAGAAAGAACTCAGAAATATACGCTTTCATTGTAATAGTACACACATTCTAGAACAATAAAATTCGAAAATTAATGTTAAAGCATATAGCTAAAAAAGAGTCATTGACAGAAAGAAAGACCACAATTCACTGATTACGGCTTATTTTCGTGGAATTTGGCTGGAATTATGAAAAAAAATCAATTTGAAATTTGAGTGTTGTTTCCCTCATTTACAATACCGAAGCCCCAAATCCACAGGAAACAAACACTACCTTCCATGAAAATACAAGATTTTCAAAATCCTTATTGTTAAAAGCAACAACAAAAAGAAAATAACTCAAAAAATAAAAATATCACCTGCATAAAATGTACAAACCAAGGCATATTACTCAAAACTCACTTTCCCTCCTTTCTACTCTCCTAATAAATTGACCTATTTT
Organism: Ehretia macrophylla; assembly: GCA_037974665.1. NCBI lineage: Eukaryota > Viridiplantae > Streptophyta > Magnoliopsida > Boraginales > Ehretiaceae > Ehretia > Ehretia macrophylla. The sequence continues at coordinate 38,305,722 of CM075780.1, read as the reverse complement.
CCTTCCGTTTCCTCAGTGGAAGACCTATGTGGACAAGGGGGTGTGCTTGTGCACGCCCTCAACTTTAAAAAAAAAAATGTTTTTTTTTTTTTTTGATTTGTTTTTTAAAAAATCATTATATTAGACACCGTCGTTGTATGAATGCACACCTTGACCCTTTTTACTGTACGAATACACGAATACACACCCTGAGTTTAGGTACCTGAATTCGTCACTACGTTTCCTTTACAATCCTTTTTCAAACTTCGGTTCCTTTCATTTCCCATGGCGACTCAAGCGGTCAGAGAGCATTTATCTCACATTAAAAGATTAAGAAAACACAAGTTATTAAGAAATACGTGCAGACTCAAAATCCAATAACAAAGCTAAACACTACACATATGTTAAGTCCTATTTGTTCTTAGACTCTCCAAGCTCGCCATAACACTTCCTCTACAGAAACTAAAGATACCTAAAGAAACCTTAAAATCCGAAATCATGAAGTTTTATCTTAAAACTAATCAGTAATAAAAGGAATAACCCACGATTTTATATGGTCGTCTTGCAATTTACGATTTTCCATGTGGCAAAACAATATATATATATAGTAACAGAGAAAATGGTAAGAAGGAAAAGAAACAGGGAGAGACTTACAGTGGACGAGGTGGAAACGCCCCAGCGCCATGACCAGCCATCAGAAAGGTGCAGTGCAGCATATATAGAATATAATATATATAGAGAGAGAGAGTGATAGAGAGACACACACACAGTGAGAGAGAGGAAGAAGAAGATGATGATGTGAACAGAAGAGACACTTACACAACTTTCTGAATGCTATAGCAAGAAAGAAAGACGTTATAGGCGTTGTTGTATATATTATGGTTGTTACATTAATGTGTGTTGCTATAATTGAAACTGGTAATTAAGACAATTATTACCCATTGCTGAAAATCTAGTACAGAATCGAAAGAGACCACCTAATCTATATATTATGGAAAAAAAAAAAAATCTTTCACTTTCTTGCCATTTGTTTTTCTCTTTTCATGCATTCATGTCATGACCCTCTTTACTATAATCATCTCACATATTTCTCTATCTAACATAACACACACACAAACAAGGGTCCGTAAAAGACGCGGGGGTGGTGACGACAGTGACAAGTGGGAGAGAGTTTTAAAATGAGAGCAAGATGAAGCAAATTTTGAGGTCCGAGTTGTGCTCGTGGCCTCTCTTTTACTATATTTATATATATTTTTTGCATTACACACACACACACACAGAGTCCACTTGGTATGTGTAGATGTTGAGTGAACGTTGGTAATAATTTACTTGGATTTAATTCAAACATATGACTTGCTTGTTATGGTATATACATGTGGGAAAGCACTATTTTTATTTAAACACAAAAGATTTTAGTGTACAAATTGTTTCCTACCATTTTTTTAAGTGTAATTTTTTTACAGTGCGCGTACATTTTTATAATGATGGTATTTTTACCAAAGGTTTCCCGGGATAACATATTAGTGTATAAATTGTTCCCTACCATTTTTTAACTAATAATAATTTTTTCATATGTTACGGTAAGAATTTACATAGCTCGCAAAAGTGATCAAACCTGCAAAATGAAAAAAGAATGCGTTTTATCTTAAGGGATAGTTTCGACACTTAAGTCAGTAATTTTGACTTAAGAAGAATAAAAAAAAACACAAACAGCTTGTTTGGATTCACAATTTTAAAGGAAAGGAAATGATGGAGAGGGAATAAGAAATCCCTCCCCTTGTTTGGATTGTAATTTAAAACCAATTAAAGAAAATAGAGGGGTTCCAAAATCCCTCAATTTTCTTTAATTGGATGGATTTTACAATCTTTCCAATTTGGAGTGTTTGGAGGGGAAATGAAATGTTTGAACATAAAAGTCTTTTTTATCCCTACGTATCTCATGATTATAAAAATAAAAAGGGTATTTAAGTAATTTTACATTTAAAATTACCTTTTTCTTTCCTTTCCTTCTCCAATCCAAACAAAAGATCATAAAAATCATTTCATTTACTTTCCATTATTATTTTTTTACAATCCAAACAAAATAATTCATTTCCTTTCATTTCCTTTATTTTTTTTCCTCCACTCTACTTTCCTTTCCATTCCTTTGTGCAATCCAAACACTATGTAAAGGAGAATGAAGATAACAAATAAAAAGTGTGCATCCTCATACCAGGAGCTTTCTTGGAGTATTTATAGAAGTTAATGGAACTATTTCCGAGAGGTTTGGTGTAAGATAATGGTGCCGGCATGCTTAAGCATGTTAGGTTTAATCTTCATTAATGGTAACGGGACATTTCTGGCTATATCAGTCCATGCTGCCTGTCAGAGAACAGTTGAGCTCGGCTCGGGTCGAGAAATGCTAACCTGTCTACTACCTATTTTTTTTAATCAATCGAGTTGAGTTGAAGAAGACACGTATAAATATCTTAATAATTCTATGTCAAACATCCCTTTTTCCATGTCATGATACAAGTAAGGTAAACGGGGACTGATTTCAATGAAGATCTAATAAGAGGTTGCACTGAAAAATACTTAGGTTTTCATTTAGCAAAATGAGTCATTTCGAATTACATTAAAAAGAGAACCAACCCCTAAAGAGGAGAAAGTCAGTATACAAAATAGTACCTGGACCTAGTAATAACGTTAGATAATCAATCAAGGATTAGATGATTACATCTAATAGCTCTAGCAAGTCAATCAACAATTGAGTTAACTCATTGTCCAGACACTAGCTAAATTGTTTCTTGTTATGCTAGATCAAGATTGTCATAAAGTCCACTAGGACTTTGATCTAATGGTAATATTACTTACTATTATGATAAAAATTATGAGTTTGAGTATTGTTGATTACATTGTATGACTTTAGATCTCATCTTAATAATAAATAAATAAAAATTGTCATAATTTTTTTTCTAGAATGACGTAAAATAAAAGATAATTTAGACAATTTGAATGAGGTCCAAACCGTTAATTCACTATCCAATTGTCATAAAGATTTTTCTAGAATGACGTAAAATAAAAGAGAATTTTTGGTGATAATATAGACTTGAAATTAGATTTGACCATTCTATGAATTTTGTGCATAATAAAAATTTTATGTACCGAACTACTTATTTATAATGTGTTCTTCACAGTTGCAAAATATCTATATGATTATATATACAATTTAATTTATAATTAGTTCGACCCTAGAGTCAACTTGTCCATCAATTTCACTTGTAGTCAAGGGCAACTACAAAACTAAGTGTAGTAACTGTTAAGGTCATGAGGTTAATTGGCGATTGATTGGAAATCATTAAGGCAACTTTTGATTGGCTGTGTTTTTGCAAAATTCATAATATTAAATTACCATATGTGTGTTGTTTACCTTGTTGAGTTGTGCAGGTAAAATAATACGGTAACTTACCATGTTAAGTTTGTACTGCTTTTGGAATAACATTAATTGCAGATTGATAAAGAATGTTTTAGAGCTTAAGGCAGTTGGATGAGCAATAGGAATATGTATATATATGAAGCACAGGAGCTGAGGGGTGACATTGAAAGAATAGGAGAGAGCACGAACGAGCTGCAAGAGAGGATGTCTATGTTTCGTGTCATGTTGCAACACAGTCTGTGTTTTTAGTCTTTGATTGTTCTCGTGTTGCAACTCTGTTTGTTTTGTTTGACAGTAAGTCATGAGCAGTTTGTATAAGGCTTTGAGTATTTAGCTTACTGTTTCTGTTATTAATTCTTTAGGAGAAGAAGGTGTTGTTCTCGGGAGAGAACGGTGCAAATTGAGGGGAGCTCGCCAAATCGAAGTTCATTAAGGAGTTCATCATCGCGGCGTCAAAGGTTAAGAGGGAGTCTTTATTTGTGTAAGTCTATTGGTGTTGTAACTTATCATATTTCTTAATAAACAGGTTTATTGAACCAAGGGAGGTCCCGTGGACATAGACCGCACGGTTGAATCACGTTAAATCTTATTGTTTTTGTTTCTGTTACAATTTTATTATTTATGTTGTTATTTATTATTACTGCTTGTGTTAGAACATTAAGCGGAATGGCTCATTAACTGACTGAGCAACGAGAGAAATAGACGATTAATAAACTGAGAAAGAGGTGTGGTTCTAGTTAATGTTGCAACATCACCTGTAACAAAATTCACTTTACATTAAGTTATTACATCAGTTGTTTATATTCACTACAAAATTTCGTCAACTGAACAAATTTGCCATATTACCTTGAATTAAACCATACTTATACTACACAAATTCTAATAAGTGGCATCAAGAGCAGGTTACGAACTAATTCGGTTAGATTCTTGGGAGTTAGTTGTGTATTTGCAGGAATAGGTATGGACACCTTGCGTGAAGGAGGTTCAATCTCTAAACCACCGTTGTTGGATAGTGCGAATTACTCGTACTGGAAGGCCCGAATGAAGGCATTTATCAAGTCTATTGATGAGAGGGCTTGGAAAGTTATCTTGACTGGCTGGACATCTCCTACCAAAACAGATTCTCAAGGCAAAATAGACCAAGGATGAAGATCTTTTGGCTAGTTGGAACTCTAAGGCACTGAATGCAATATTCAATGCTGTTGACTTGAATCAATTTAAGTTAATCTCGACATGTGAATCTACGAAGGAGACTTGGGAGATATTGCAAACATATGAGGGTACAACATCAGTCAGGAGATCTAAATTACAGATGTTTGCCACTAGATTCAAGGAATTAAGGATGCAGGAAGATGAAACCAATGTGAATTTCAATGCCAAATTGTGCGACATTGCTAATGAATCCTTTGCTTTGGGAGAAAAGTATTCTGATACTAAAATTGTAAGGAAAACCATGCACTCTCCCAGACAGATTTGGAATCAAGGTGGCTGCCATAGAAGAATCTAAAAATGTTGATGAAATCAAGATTGATGAACTGATGGGGTCGCTCCAAACTTTTGAGATGAAGTTTAGGCAAAAGAAGAAATAAAAGGGCATTGCACTGAAGGCTGAAGTTGAAAGGAAATAGACGCTAAGCTCTTCAGATGATGAGGAATCTGAAATCTTGGAATCCTTAGGTTTGTTTACCAAGAATTTCAACAGAGTGCTGAAAAAATGGGACAAACGGAGAAAAGGTTTTAGATAGTCGAATTTTGATAAGAAGCCTCCTATTGCAACAGCGGTTGACCCATTCAAGAAGCAAAACTTCAAATCAACTGATGAGAAGAAAAAAAGTAAAGGTATACAATGCCGAAATGCAAGGGTTTTGGTCACATTCAAACTGAATGTGCAAACACCTTGAAGAAGAAGAGAAAGACCATGAAGGTTACTTGGAGTGATAAGGAATCAGAGGAATCTTCAAAAAGTGAAGATGATCATACCAGTAACTTTGTTGCATTTACTGTTGCAATAGTAACACGAGAAATCAGTCGCGATGAAGAGACTGGTACTGCTGTTGACACCGAGTGAAACAAATGATGAGTTAAGTGAATCTGAGTGCATTGGTTTAGATAGTGACGGTGATTTGGACAATGAAGAAGTCATGAAAACATACAAATACATGTACGAAAAATAGGTGATTGTGTGCAAGAAAAACCAAGGGTTAGAATTGAGGATCCTTGAATTGGAAAAACAAGAATTAGAACTGAAAAATTGGCTGAAGGAAGACTAATGGAAATACAAATGTTGCAACATGAATTGAAACAGATACAGCGAAATATAAAAATGCTGAATTCTGGAACTGAAAGATTGGATCACATGTTATCCATTCAAAAATCGAGCAGGGATCACACTGGACTTGGTTTTTGTGAAAGAGAATCTTCTGGAAAAACTGTTTTTGTCAAAAGTTCAAAAACTTTAGAATTACAGCATACAGTTGCAACTGCACAAAATAACAGTAAAACTACCCTGGTTACTGATGTTACGACAACGACTACGACATCACAGAAGCAACATAGGAAAAAGAAGCACGGATTCATGCCCATCTGTCACTTCTGCCATGCACCTGGTCATATCAAACCTCACTGCTTCCAGCTTCAAAAAGTGCTGGAAAAGGGTAAGTATCTCAATCAGCAAAATAGGTTCACACACATGTTTGCACAACACAAGGTAAGACAATTATGGGTGAAGAAATCAGACTTAGCTTGCTTTGTTGCCTATACATCTATGCAATCCTATTATGCTAACTCTTGGTACTTTGATAGTGAGTGTTCTAGACATACAATAGGTATGCGTGAAGCCTTGAGCAACTACAAGGAGTGCGATGAAGGCCAAGTTACATTTGAAGATGGTGTTAAAGGAAAAATACTTGGAAGATGAACGTTGGATATTGAAAGATTTCCGAGGCTCAAGAAAGTATTACATGTGGATGGCTTAAAAGTTAATCTTATCAGCATCAGTCAACTGTGTGATCAAGACTTGCATATGAAATTCACAAAAGATGGTTGTCATATGTTAGACATTACTAATCATTGTATGCTTACAGGAAAAATGTCATTTGACAACTGCTAAATGCTCACACCATCTCAGGAACAGTCACTGTCATGTTACAACAGTACATGTGACAACACAGAACTGTGGCACCAAAGGTTGGGACACTTGAATTATGAATTGCTAACCAGAATTGTGAGTATAAGTGCAGTAAGAAGAGTGCCAAAGTTGAATAAAAGACAATCAGGTGTGTGTGGTTCCTGTCAACTAGGCAAATAGGTAAGAACATCATACAAGGCGTTGCAACATGTATCGACCAATAAAATCTTAGAACTGTTGCACATGGATCTCATGGGTCCTATGCAGACCAAAAACACTGGAGGTAAAAAATATGTGTTTGTTTGTGTGGATGATTTCTCTAGATATACGTTTGTGGGTTTTCTTAGAGAAAAATCTGACACGTTTGATGTGTTTAAGAAATTGTACTTAAAGTTAAAAATTGAGAAATGTTGCAACATCTAGAAGGTCATAAGAATAAAGAGTGGCCATGGGAGAGAATTTGAGAATCATGCATTTACTGAGTTTTGTAATACACATGGAATTTTTCATGAATTCTCTGTACCAAAAACTCCACAATAGAATGGTGTGGTTGAAAGAAAGAATAGAACGATTCAAGAAATGGCTCATGTGATGTTGAATGATAAAAACCTCTCTCACAAGTTTTGGGCAGAAGTAGTTAACACTGCATGTTACACCATAAATTGAGTTTTCTTGCTTCCAGGTACCACCAAAACTCCATATGAAATTTGGAAAGGTAAGAAACCCTCGCTGGGTTATTTTCATGTGTTTGGTAGCACGTGTTACATCTTGAATGATCGAGAATCAAGAGAAAAATTTGATGCTAAAAGTGATAAAGGTATTTTTCTTGGTTATGCGACTAATAGCCGTGCGTTTCGAGACTTTAATCTAACCACCAGGACTATAATGGAGTCGGTTAATGTTGTGGTTGATGAAGTGCAAAATTGTGTAGGAGAACCGATGGAGGAAACTAACACCAGAAAACTGAGGACTGATGTAGCCGATGATGTTGTAACACTGATGGAAGAAGAAACAAAGAAACCTGACGTGATTGAGCCAAATGCAACACCAGACAAAATAGCTGAGCAGACAGACAATGGTTCACAGGATGTTACGACATGTGATGGAACAACATATGAAATCACTGAAGAAAGTCGAACTGAATTGCCACAAGTTCACAGAAACTATGCTTCAACAAATGTAATTGGTTCAATACATGATGAAATTCGAACCAAAGGAAAACCCAAGCCAAACTACAGAGATATGGTAAGGTTTGTTTGTTTCACATCTTCTTTTGAACCCAAAAATATGAATGAAGCGTTAAAAGATGAATTTTGGGTAAATGTCATGCAAGAGGAGTTAAATCAGTTTGTAAGAAATGATGTCTGGACTTTAGTTCCTAGGCCAAGAGATGTCAATGTCATTGGAACTAAGTGGATTTTCAAAAACAAGACAGATAAAAGTGGTAACATAACTAAAAACAAGGCTAGACTCGTAGCTCAAAGATATACACAGATAGAAGGTGTGGATTTTGATGAGACATTTACTCCAATTGCTAGGCTTGAATCTACTAGGTTGTTATTGTCCATTGCCTGCGTGTTAAAAGTCAAATTGTTTCAAATGGATGTGAAAAGTGCTTTTTTGAATGGAATTTTAAATGAGGAAGCATATGTTAAACAACCAAAAGGTTTTGAGGACCCACATTATCCTACTTATGTGTATAAATTGAAAAAGGCCTTATATGAATTGAAACAAGGTCCACGAGGTTGGTATCATAGGTTGACAAATTTCTTGCTAGATAAAGACTACCAGAGAGGGGGAGTAAACAAAACCTTATTTATCAAAAAGTTTGGTTCAGGTATACTCATTGTTCAAATTTATGTTGATGACATTGTATTTGATGCAACATCAGAAAATAAGGTTGATCAATTTGTTAGGCATATGAAGCATAAGTTTGAAATAAGCATGGTTGGGGAACTAACATATTTCCTAGGATTGCAGGTCAAGCAATGTGAGGATGGGATCTTTATATCTCAAGAGAAGTATGCCAGGAACCTAGTCAAAAGGTTTGGATTAGAATCTGCTAAGGTCTGAAGAACCCCCATGATTGTGACCACCAAGTTGACAAAAAGTGAAAATGAGATATCAGTTGACCCTAGCCTGTATAGGAGCATGATATAAAGCTTGTTATATCTTACAACGAGTAGACCTGACATATGTTTTAGTATTGGAGTGTGTGCCAGATATCAAGCAGATCCAAAAGAATCTCACTTACTTGCAATAAAAAAGATAATCAAACATGTGAATGGATCAGTGGGTCTTGGAATCTGGTTTACTAATGACACTAACACTAATCTTGTTACACTAATCTTGTTGGCTTTAGTGATGCTGATTGGGCAGGTGATGCTGATTGGGCAGGTAATGCTGATGATAGAAAGAGTACAACTGGTGGATGCTTTTACATTGAAAACAACATGGTGTCTGGTACAGCAAGAAGCAAAGTTCAATCTCCTTATCAACAGTTGAAGCTGAGTACATAGCTGCAGGAAGTTATTGTGCACAGCTTCTTTGAATGAAACAGATACTGGATGACTATGGAATTGAAAATCAGGTTTTGACTGTTTATTGTGATAACATGAGTGCCATTAACATATCCAAAAATCATGTTCAGCACTCTCGCACTAGACATATTGACATAAGACATCATTTTATCCGAGAACTTGTTGAATCAAAAATCATTGTTGTAGAGCATATTGCAACAGAAAAACAATTGATAGATATCTTCACCAAAACTTTAGATCCTTTAAGATTTGAAACCCTAAGAAAAGCTATAGGAATTTGTAGTATATAGTGTTGCATCATGATTTTTTTTTAGAAAAGGCACGTGAAATAAGCTTGCAGAATCTGAAAATCTGATATTCAATTCAACTGGTGATTTAATTTATGAATCATATATCCTTGTACACCTTGAAGTCGAGGTTGAAAAGCTAATTTGGATAGTCTGCAAGTGTAGGAGCTTGAACTGTCTGATGACTAGGGATATAGGGAGAAGTCTCTCTAAATCCATTCCTATATTCTATTCATCTTCAAAGTTTGAAAAAAAAAGGGCAGGAGAAAATGCAATTTTCATGCACTAGAAAAAGCTACCCAATCCAAAATAAAAGAGATCGGAGTGAAAGCTACCAGTTGCAACATGAGCTGAAACAGTAAAGGAAAAAATAGTTATAAGAAAAAAAAAAAACTTTATGCTGCTTCCAGTTACAACATGGGCTGGAACAAAGGAAAAATATTGTGCTTTCCTGTGAGATGAATAGATGATCATGTATGTTTGAGCTGATAAGGAGAGTACCTGCACTTTGCAGATTTGAAGGTGATGGTTATCTGAATTCTACTTCTCACACACACACATGGTTCATTAATTAAATCATTGCCTGAAATGAGTATTGATTAGTAAAGTTTCTTGAGTAATTTCATGTTGCCTGGATTCATCTTGCATTTCACTTTATTTTAGTTGTTTTTATGTCTGTTGCTCTGCTACTTCTTTTTGATAACTCTGTTTTGCTATGCTACCATTTCTTAGCTTACTTTTGTCTTTGGTTTGGCAAAAAAGGGGAGTCAGGTTATGTTAACTATTGGAGGTTATGGTAACTGTTGGATTCAATTTCAATTTTTGTTCTTATCTATTTATTGTTATTGTTTGCTTGGTTATCGTCTGTGTTGATTTATTGGTTCTCCTACTATTGCAACACGATCACTAGGCTCTTAGCTTTTGCATTTGTGCAGTTAACGACTTTCCGTTGTGTGATGAATGGGTTTTGCCAAAACAAAGCCAAATGGGGAGATTGTTAAGGTCATGAGGTTAATTGGCGATTGATTGGAAATCATTAAGGCAACTTTTGATTGGCTGTGTTTTTGCAAAATTCATAATATTAAATTACCATATGTGTGTTGTTTACCTTGTTGAGTTTTGAAGGTAAAATAATATAGTAACTTACCATGTTAAGTTTGTGTTGCTTTTGGAATAACATTAATTGCAGATTGATAAGGAATGTCTTAGAACCTAAGGCAGTTGGATGAGCAATATGAATATATATATATATATATATGAAGCACAGGAGCTGAGGGGTAACATTGAAAGAAGAGGAGAGAGCACGAATGAGCTGCAAGAGAGGATGTCTATGTTTTGTGTCATGTTGCAACACAGTCTGTGTTTTTAGTCTTTGATTGTTCTCGTGTTGCAACTCTGTTTGTTTTGTTTGACAGTAAGTCATGAGCAGTTTGTATAAGGCTTTGAGTGTTTAGCTTACTATATCTGTTATTCATTCTTTAGGAGAAGAAGGTGTTGTTCTCGGGAGAGAACGGTGCAAGTCGAGGGGAGCTCGCCAAATCAAAGTTCATTAAGGAGTTCATCATCGCGACATCAAAGGTTAAGAGTGAGTCTCTATTTGTGTAAGTCCATTGGTATTGTAACTTATCATATTTCTTAATGAACAGGTTTGTTGGACCAGGGGAGGTCCCGTGGACGTAGACCGCACGATTGAACTACGTTAAATCTTGGTGTTCTTGTTTCTGTTACAATTTCATTATTTCCGCTGCTATTTATTGTTACTGCTTGTGTTGGAACATGAAGCGAAAAGGCTCATTAATTGACTAAGCAATGAGAGAAGCAGACGGTTAATAAACTGAGAAAGATGTGTGGTTCCAGTTAATGTTGCAATATCACCTGTAATAAAATTCACTTTACATCAAGTTATTACATCAGTTGTTTATATTCACTACAAAATTTCTTCAACTGAACAAATTTGCCATATTACCTTGAATTAAACCATACTTATACTACACAAATTCTAACAGTAACTTTATTGACAACGTCTCAATGTGAATAATAAAATGAGTCATATAAATAGATGTTTGAAAGCTTTTTAATTCTCTTTTTCTCTTTAATTGAAGGGAGGGTTAAACATCATACAATTGTCGTTAACGAGAATTAATCTCATAACTTCTCGCACTTTAAGCTTTTCGCAATGTCAAATCATCTTCCCCGAAAGCTTCTCAGTACTATGAGAATTAAGTCTTTTATTTTATTTTCCTTTATTCTCTGACATATATTTTCATTCTTTCTATTAGGTAGAGTGAAATTAAAGGGTTATGAATATATATCAATTATACTCATGCCTCGATGGCTTCAAAGTATAAACAAGGGACATCAATTTGGTGAAGGATTAATGCCGAATGAAATTAATGGAGGTAGCTAGTACAATTATTACTACTAATTATTGCTAAGTAATTAATGCTTACTTGGTTAATTTATAGCAGCAACCTAAACGTAAAGATAGTGATGCAAAAAGCAACGGTAGAAAGCCATGTGCTATGCCAAAAATTGTAACAAACATGGATGATATCCTAAACCCCGTTGATATTTCGTGAAATAGTTCATAATCTTATATAATGGTTATATATAGAATGCCTCGTTTTTAGTGTATTGATAATTATGTTTTATACTTTCCCTCATGTGTAATCCTGAATTGATGTAAAGATGTTTGAAATGTTTTGTTTGAAACCAACTTAAATGAACCAACTAGCATGACTTTCGATTAAAAAAAAAAATAGTGTATAGAGTTGGGGATTGATTAAAAACCCACAGTTTGTGTGAAAGAAGAACGAGCTAAAATGAAAACATGAAATATGGGGTTCAGACTTATCTTGGAACTCTTTAATTTTCAATGTGGGATAATTATATAATCCAAATTACAAAGGATTGAAGAAACTATGTACTCACACAAAGAAGATGAAAGTACCACTTTGAAATGAGATACATATTTTTTGGGGGGTCAAAATATCAATGTATATGTTATTCGTAATCGTACCTTGTATCATCCAACTCTTGTGGTTTCGTATACAATATATAGTTCGCAAATCGTGAATCAAAATCTCATTTTTTTAAATTGTGAATCGTACTAATTCGGTCATGAATTTAAAACTAGATGATAATTGATACATTATGTTTCCATTAGCAGTTTTGAATTGAAATTATCTATTTAATATATATATATATATGTATTTTACTTTTATAGGTTGTTCACTTGTTTCTGGCAACCGAAGCAATTAGATATTAGAAGACAATATACATTATTTAGTATTTAGTAGTTTAGTTTATAAGAAAATTATTTGTAAGTTATTTGTAAAGACATGATATGAACAGTAGTCCTAGTGGGTTTTTTTTTTTGTTTGGTTTGACCCAAATCATGAATCATAATGTGAATCGCACGATTCATTGCGATTCGCTTACCGATTTACCCTAATAATAATTCACTAACTGATTCGAATCGTTTTTTTGTCTAAATCATACAATTCGTATCACGAATCGTATTATTACAAAAACTATTAGAAAGTATATATAAGATATTAAATAACTCCAATGTGATACAGAGTGGTACCACATTTTTCATTTTTAAAAGAAATTATAATTTGCATTACAATACATTATTATAAAGGAACAACTTACAAAATATTTAGTGAATAATTCAATCAACAAGAAACCAAGATATGGTGGCAGTGCTACTATATTTTACAAAGTTTAATATGATAAATTAAAGTAACTAAGCCGCACTTCATGATAAAGAACTTGTTTCGCAAGTTTTAATAATTTAGAAATCATATTGTACATAGCCCCATATTCAAGTTTCGATTGCCATCTCTTAAAGAACACAAAATATATGGCTTTTATCTGCAAGCAAATATCCATAATTAAAGTACTTTTTTCAGTTGATAATTGCTTGCAGAGCAAATATATCGATTTGTTTAATCGAGATTTCTATTAAATTGAGTCTAATAAATTATCAATTTGGCTGCATGATCACTCAGCCGAATATATATCTAGATTGCTATAAATAAATAAAAAATAAATAAAAAAAGAACTTTTGTGTTTAGAAAGTGAGAGTTTTTATATAGCATGAAAACTATTTTACTTTGTATTTTTCATTAAGTTGCTGGGTTTCATTATTTATATATGTCATATAAATTATGTAAATAGAAACTTAAAAATATATACTTTCAATAGATAGTTTGATTAGTTAAGACACAAAGGTCTATCTTAAGGTTCCCAATTCAAATTCAATTGACATAAATGCCCATAGTCTTGGCGTGAGTGGTACCACGCACAATGAATACGGGTTAGTCTGAGTTGCGCGAAAATTAAGTTAAGACACCACTTGCTCAACACATACCACGAGGTCTTTCGTCTAGTATTATGTTTGTTGTTGCAATTGTAAAGGTATCATTAATGGCAAAAAAATTAGTTCATTATTCATAATTTTTTTTTATTTTTGGTAATTTTTAGAGATTCGAGTCTCTATTTTAACTCAAATCTTCAATGAGGCCTATAATTTTTTAGAGATTTGAGTTAAAATAGAGATTTAATTTACTTTTTTGATAACAAATTTAGAGACCCAAAAAATGATTGGGTCTTTATTTTGATTTAAATCTCTAAAAAGTGATGAGTCTCATTGGAGATTTTAGTTAAAATAGAGACCCGGGTCTCTAAAAATTACTAAAAATAGTAAGTTTTTGTGAATAGTGTAAGCCATTGAAGATACCTTAAGAAGTTACAATATTAATTATCGTAGGTGATATCGTTTAATATATATTATACGATTATAATTTCTTTTAAAATAAATAAATAAATAAAAAGAACTTGAAGAAAACATTTACATTATTATAGTATTATTAGACAACTGATTTTGTAAGTACAGCTGAGTTTCTTTAACCATCTTGCTGTGTCTCTAGATAGACGAGACAACAAAGAATGTTGTTTTGTACCTTGGTTGCTTTTTGGACGTCCACTAGAGCTTTGTTTATATCATTCTAAATATTAAAAAAGATTTATATCCGACACTGTCAAATATGAGATTCTTAATAAAGAATGAACGTATAATCAAGAATCGTTTCATCTGATTTTTTTCAAATGTTTGACACTCATACACAGTGATGGATCTATATATAGATGCATATCCTCACCTTGAAAAAAAAAAAATATATATATATATATATATATATATATTTTTTTTTTAAAAAACTATTATATTAAACACTTTGTACATATTTTAAATTCTTTTATTATATAAATACACACCTTAAATATAAATATTTGAATCCGCCAAGTCATACAGTTTTTAATGGAAAGGGAGCCAAGGGAGCCTTCTTTATAATAAGTTTAAGAAAACCTCCTGATATTAAAAAGAATGAAAACGGTTCGTGTGTGCTCTGCACCTTGTACTATTAAATGCGAATTTAGTTTAATCACGCAGTTTGCTTTTGTTTGCTTTTGTTGGTATAACCTTCACGGTAATATGTGTAGTGGCCAATGGAAATGAATATTTGTGGAATAGATTAGGCCATAAGATTAAAAAATTATACTTCTCCATTCATTTTTGTTCACATCATGACTTGACATTATTCTCAAAACATGTCATAGCCACCATTATTTGTCCTTGTTCAAAAAGATGGGCATGTAATGCTCTGTGTCGCCTCTCTGACATTGTTTTTGTTTTTATCCATTTATTTTTTTTATAACTGATCCAAAAATTCCTTTTAAAAAATCTTTTAAATTTATATTAAAATATTAAATTTACTTAGAAGAGACACACTTAAAGTTAGTCAAACATAAAATTGAATAAAACTGCCCCTAAAGAATTAAATATTTAATTAATTCGAATTCCAGGCATAAATAAGTTTTTCTCGTACACTTTAAATATTTTATCACTAAACTAATTCCGTGAATTGTTTTGAGTGTACAACTCTAACTCAAAAATTGCAGTTGTCAGAATCATATGTAGCCAAAATAAATGGCATATCTAGATCCAGAAAGGCTGAAATGAAAGGTGAGAGTTATGTTCATGTTAGGTGTTTTGTGCATCAGTGCAATGGGTCCTCTCTTTGCCAGTCGCTACGCATACATGCTAATTATGTTATGTCATTGCATTTGTAAATGTGTTAGACAAATCATAATTCACTCATTCAAAGCAAATCTTTTTTTTTTTTTCCCCTTTAAGGGGGCTCAGTCAATTATATTACAATTTATTTAGAAGATGTTTCGTCTCACTTATTATTCTTTAACAAGAGTTGAAGTTGATTCGCAAATTGTTGAAAAGTAACGATCTCAAAAAGTTTTTAAAGACAAAAATTAGTCAATTAATTCACACACCGATTGTTTTCTCTATATATATAAACCACCTAATGACGACCAAGTATCAATCTGCAGTCTTCAAAGCAAATCTTTACAATTGGTGAAAGCTATTCCATTCGACCAAAAGGAAAGAAAAAGAAAATCCATTCCATTGCTCATCCAAAAAGAAAAAAGAAAAAAGGAAAAAGGAAAAAGGAAAAAGAAAGCCATTGAAATATGTGGGCTTGGAGCCTATGTGAAGAACCTATTTGGGCTTGGATTTATATACAAGACAACTAAGGCAATTTACGTTTGGTTGTCATCCAAATTCTCAAGCAGCTTCAAACCGCAGTTGGACTTAAATTGAAAAAGTATAATTTAACTTGTTAGTGGATAATATATAAAGGAAAAAATTTGTCAGAAAAATAGAATATTTTTTCATTTTTAATTGTTATACTGATAAATATTTTTTATTGTTTGACTACCATAGTAAAAAAACATTTGGGAGATTTTTATAAACACACCCAGACAAATACACATATATTTGAGTTGTGTGCCTCCTACTAGATGGTAAAAATAATATCACAATAAAGTGTCAATTGGTATCATAAATTGAGTTTGGATGGAAATCGAATGAGTTAAGAAATAGAATGAAATTGAAAATGAATGAACTTGACAAAGAGTATGTCATGCTTGGTTATTCTAGAGTATTATCTAGAATAACTTGTAATAAATAATAAGATTGTCTTTTTGTTATTATATATATATATATATATATATATATTATGATATATATTGTTTCATAACAATTTTATAAGATATATATTTTTAATTTATAATAACTCGGGTTCACTCCTACTGGTAACATGCACTTAAACAATTTGAGTCAATTAATTAGGCCCTTTGTCTTGGCAGACCATTAGTTAGGTCTAAGTCATTCTATTAAGATGTTACGAAAGACTTAAAATTAAATCAGAATACAATCAAACAATTATTTTCTAAGTATTTGCTAGAAGATTTAGATGTGTCTTTCCATCAGCTTGTCCACCAAACTTCGCTGAATTCTGCTGACAAGTAACAGTCGAAAAATATATATAAAGATCATCCAATCTCTTTTTTTTTTTTTTTGGTCAAAGATCATCCAATCTCTAACTAGTGAAGTTTTGTCACACAAATCCTTTACGTTTAATGAAAATTTCCATTTAATCTGTTCATTGAATGAAATTTTCGAAGTTGTTTTTGAAGTTAAATTTTAAAACTATTATAATATATGCTTTTCAATCATAGAAGCTAAGATGAGAAAATGGCATAGGGGAGAACTTCAGGAAAACCCATTACACATACAATTTCTGTGTGCATAATTATTGATGTGTTTGCCATAGATATATTTGCAAGAATTCATGGCTTTAGCACTATGATGATCTCAAGGGACTCAATTGAGTCACCTCTCTTTCCTCTAAACATGACATTAGAAGATAGAGATCAAACAATTGTCAAATTTTGTACGTCTTTTTTATTTCCGTCACTGGACATCTTCGTCCAGAAATCAATATTCATCGCAAAATATACAACTAAACTTTAGTTCAACACAACCTCCTGTATCACGTGCATTGAGCAACTTTTACATATTGAACACCATTGTTGGCACTCAATTATACCAACCCTATTTATCAATTGATTTAAGCCATGATGACACATGGATGCAATGTGATGTTTGTAGGAAATGCTTTCGACTAAGAAATGGAAACTTCAAATACAAACAATCTAGGTCATTTCGTACTTTACCATGTAACCATCCATTATGTGTTCCTAAAATATGTCAAGGCACAACAGGTCTTTTCCAAGCTAGATATGTTTCAGGCTAAGTGAAGGTTTTGTTGGTCTTGAGACATTCACTTTTCCGACAAGCAATAGAATGCCAATAACATTTCGTGATTTGGCTGATATGGATAAAAATGGCCCAAGAACTTTGTTTAGCCCAAAGTTCATGAATGATAAAATGGTTCACATAATAAGATACTTGTCAAAAAAATGGCATGTAAGGACAAAAGGAGGATCACCCCAAAAAAGTAATCACTCTACTATAAATAGCATAAGGAAAGTGGCCAAGGTAATTAATTGATCTTTCTACTATTTACCAAATTTGTCAATTCATACATAACCGAGCCTAATACTAATTTTCACGCCCGAGGAGGGACGCAGGGGATAACACCCGCTGTTTCTTTTCCTTTCCTTGCGCAGGTCCTCGGCTCGGATTGGAAAATCACGCGAAGTGCTCCGCTCAGAAATTTCACACTCAACAATTGGCGCCGTTTGTAGGAAACCATATCTAAACTCATTGAGATCCACGGTGGTTAGTACAAGAAGCCACAACAACCCGACGATGGATTTATAATCGACAGGGGCTGTAGACCAAAATGCCCGACCGCCAAACCCGATGGCACATCTCTCCCATATAGAAAACCCCACCACGCAAGCTAACCTAGCATCAAGTAGCTTCCTAAACTCTACCCAACCACGAACCAACCAGAGAAAATCCTTGCAAACAACTCAAACCTCCCCAACTCCAGATATGAACACAATGTACCTTATGATAATGGAGATGAGAGAGGCAATGACCAGGTTGACCAACAACTAACAAGTCCAAACGCACCAAGCACTTCCACCTATAGATCACCAGACCACCATCCCTACAAACCAAGGCTCGGCCACTCAGCCCAATAGCCGCCCGCAGATACCCCAAGAAAGAACCGAGCATGTCAAATTCTAGAATCATTTGGAGTACGATAAGGGATCGCCCCGAGGCAACCAAGGGAAAGAGGCCTGTAACCACAATCTACGAGCTAACGCGGACTGTAGGAAACGTCTCTCGAGCCATAACGGGACTGGATGCCAGTCCATTAGCCCCAGAGATTCGAGGTGAACTCTTCCCGTATAGAACCAAGTTACCGGGCATAATCCCTTATGATAGGGAAAACGACCCCGAGGACTTCTTATTGACTTTTAGTCGGAACATGGTGTTGTTCGACTTCTCAAACGCAGTAAAGTGTAAGGCGTTTCCGACATACTTGACATGAGCTGCAGGCCAATGGTATGGAGAATTGGAGGATGGGTCGATACATAATTTTTGGCAGTTGGCTAAAGCCTTTGTTAATAGGTTCGCTAACAGCAAAAGGCCGACCATACACACAACGTTCTTGTTCTCGGTCAGACAACAGAATGAGGAATCATTGAGGTCGTACACTCGACGTTTCAATAAAGAAAGTCTCAAGATCCCAAACCTAGAAACCTCGGTGGCATTGGCTGCTTATACCAAAGGGCTCAGATCTCGACCGTTCCAAGCCTCGCTGGCCATACAAAAACCTATGACTATGGGAGAACTGATGAGCAGAGCAGAAGGATATATACACGCTGAGAAGATTTTTAAGGCCCAAAAGGAGGAAGACAAAGTCCGAGGAAGGGGCAAGAAAGAGGAAGTAAGCAGAGCAAAGCCGAGGGATGTTGGGAAGAACAGAGTGAAGTCTAGGGAGAGACCGGAACAGGGACGAGCATACGAACCTAGGTACGCTGAGTATGCACCCCTAAATATGCCTCGGGGGAAAATTCTGAGGGAAATTCAGAGTCAATATGATCTAAAGAAGCCTCAGAAGTTCTTCATTCCCTTAGAAAAAAAGAATAAAAAAAAGTATTATCGATTCCATGATGACCATGGTCATGATACCAATGAGTGCTACCAATTTAAGGATAAAATAGAAGCACTCATTCGAGCAAGTCATCTGGGAAGATATGTCCAGAGAATGACCGAACAGGGGGGCAGGCTGCAAAGGGAAAGAGAATGGAGTTCTCAGGGTAATAGAGGAGAACCGAGGAGAGGGTTCGATGGTGTGATTGAAACCATTGACGGTGGTTTGGCAGTAGGTGGAAAATCCTCGGTTGTAAGGAAGACGTATGTTCGGGAAGCAGGGGAAGAGCCGGCGTGAAAAGTCTCGAGGAGAGGAGAAAGGCTGACATTCACAAATGAGGATTTGAGGGGGCTCATTTTTCCCCATAATGATCCCTTAGTGATAAGTGTGATAATCTCGAATTATGAAGTCTGAAGAGTGATGATTGATACCGAAAGTTCGGCGGATGTGTTGTTCCTGAGCACTTTTTTGAGAATGAGACTGGATAGGAGGAGCTTGATGCATTTGAGCAGTTCGTTCACATGCACGAGGTATGAGGCCGAGGGCTATATTAAGCTGCCGCTGACCATGGGATATGATGATCGGAAGGTTACTGTGATAACAAATTTTATCATAGTCAATTGCAGCTCGACCTACAATGCCATATTGGGTCGAGTGACATCGAACAATTTCAGAGGGTCCCATCCACCTACTACCAGGTGTTGAAGCTGCCGATCCCAGAAAGAGAGGTCGAGATCCGAGGAGACCAGATGACGGTCCGAGAATGTTACGCAGCTTCGTTGAGGCCGAAGTATCAGGAGAAGTAGGGCCCCAACCTACCAAACGAGAAGCGAGATGCAAAGAGAAGGACTCCAACCGAGGAATTGGAGATTGTACAGCTGTTTGGACAGTGCAAGAAAGTCAAGGTGGGGAGTGAGCTGACAGATCCCTAAAGAAAAGGTATAGCAGGAATAAGCCCGAGCGTAATAGCTCATCACCTGAATGTTGACTCCACTTACCGGCCTATACAACAAAAAAGAAGAAATTTTAGTATTGAAAAATAGAAAATTATAGCCGAGGAGGTGGAGAGATTGTTGGATGCTGGCCATATTAAGGAGATACTTTATCCGACATGGCTGTCAAAGGTTGTACTTGTAGAAAAGTTGTCGGGAAAATGGAGAATGTGCATCGATTTCACTGATCTCAACAAAGTATGCCTCAAGGACTGCTATCCGTTGCCAAGAATTAACCAGTTGATAGATGCCACCTTTGGATGTGAATTGTTGACATTCATGGATGCCTTCAAAGGGTATAATCAGATCATGATGGCGCCCGAGGACAAGGAAAAAACTGCATTCATAACTGATAAAGGGTTATACCATTATCAGGTTATGGTGTTCGGTTTGAAGAATGCAGGGGCAACTTATCAAAGAATGGTGAACAAAGTGTTGAAGGATCAGATCAAAAGGAATATGGAAATATATGTAGACGATATGTTAGTCAAAAGTAAGAAGGTCGAGGATCACATCAGAGACCTAGGCAAAGCATTCAGCACAATGAGGAAATTCGGGATTAGACTCAATCCAGAAAAATGCGCCTTTGGGGTAAAGGCAGGAAAATTCCTCTGTTTTATGGTAACAGCTCGAGGAATTGAAGCAAACCCGAGTAAAATTCAAGCAATCTTGGACTTGGACCCGCTAAGGTGTGTCAAGGACGTCCAGATTTTGGCTGAGAAAATAGCAACATTGAGTCGATTAATGTCAAGGTCTGTGGACAAGTGTGCTTAATTCTTTAAAACCCCAAGAGGGCCCAAGGGATTCGAATGGACAGACGAATGTGCGACAGCCTTTGCAGAACTAAAAAGGTACCTAGCATCACCACCACTATTGTCTCGACCCGAGGAGGGGGATGAGCTTATATTGTATCTGGCATATTCCAACACGGCAGTAGTGACGGCTTTGGGCTGAGAAGAAGGGAGAGATCAGAAGCCAGTGTATTATGTTAACAAGATGTTGAGGGAAGCTGAACTCCGGTACCCGACGATTGAGAAGATGGCCTTGGCTCTGGTCACGACTTCACGAATATTAAGACCTTATTTCAATGCACACTCGATTAAGGTAATGACCGACGTCCCATTAAAGACCGTGTTATATTGTCCTGAAGTATCGGGGATGCTGATGAAATGGGTTGTAGAACTCGGGCAGTTTGATATCTGTTATCAACCGAGGACGACTATAAAAGCCCAAGCAGTAGTAGACTTCTTAATAGAATACACAGGGAGAATAGAGGAAGATCACTCGGCCACTTGGCAGATCCAAGTGGATGGTGCCTCGGGCAAGCAGGGGAGTGGGGCAGGAGTTTTAATACTCGACCCCTCACAAAACAAATATCAGTACTCATTGAAATTGGCATTTCCAGCATCAAATAATGGGATCAAAACAGTGATCATGCTCGGGGCGAAATCCATAGATATTTTTATAGATTCTCAGTTGGTGGTGAACCAAGTGACCGGGGAGTTTGAAGCAAAAGATGCAATGATGATGGCATACCTCAATAAGGTGAAGATGTTGATATCAGGACTAAAAAAGTTCACTGTTCAGTAGATTCCGAGGACAGAAAATTAAAAAGCCGACGCCCTATCAAGGTTGGCGCTCGGTACAGTTCGACCATCTACTATACAGATTGAGCAGATTATGGAGCCTAGTGTATGGCTATAAGAAAGAGATCGCTCGAATAGAAGAAAAGCTCGACTAGATGATCCACATTCGGGCCTACCTAGAAAGTGGGAAACTCCCTGAGGATGAGCAAGAGGCCCGACGAATTGAGAAGCAATCATCAAGGTTTCTAATGATTAGGGGACAACTATATAAAAGATCATTCACTTGGCCCTTGTTGAAGTGCATAGGGCACGAGGAAGGGGACTATGTGCTAAGAGAAATCCACGATGAGGTTTGATAGAATCACATCGGGGGGAACACACGGGCGAGAAAGGCCCTCAGAATAGGATATTTTTGGCTGACCATGGAGAGAGACGCTAAGGAGTTGGTAAAGCGGTGTGACCTTTGCCAGAGGTTTGCTCGAGTTCAGAGGAAGCCGGCCAACCCGTTGACGGTGATGGTCAGTCCTTGGCTATTTAGTCAGTGGGGATTGGACTTAATAGGGCCCATGCCCACTGGTAGGGGACAAATGAGACATGCCTTCGTGATGGTGGATTATTTCACTAAGTGGGTTGAGGCTGAGTTAGTTTTCTCGATAAATGAGAAGTCCGCGTGGAACTTCGTATGAAAATATGTAATTTATCGGTTTAGAGTACCCCAGGTAATAGTTACCGATCATGCCCGACAGTTCAACAATAAGTATTTTTGGGAACATTGTGCCGAGCTCGGGAGCAGCCTGAGATTTTCCTCTGTAGCACATCCCCAATGTAACGGTCAAGTTGAAGTTACTAATAGAACTATTTTGTAGTGGTTAAAGACCAAATTGGGCAAAGCCCGAGGACAATGGGTGGACAAGCTCCCCGAGGTCCTATGGGCGCATCGAACTACACCGAGCACGATGACAAGAGAAACACCATTCTGCCTGATCTTCGAGATGGAACCAGTTCTTCCTGTCGAGATCGGCTCCCCTAGTAGCCGAGTCCAGATGCATCGAGAAGAAATAAATGGCCCAACCATCCGAGAGGAATTGGATTTAGCCGAGAAGCTGAGAACTAAGGCTCTAATCCGTACCTTGGCAAGGAAAATAGCTATGGAGAAGGTCTTTGACAAGCAAGTTAAAGGCAAACAAATCAAGATAGGAGACTTAGGACTCAGAAGATCCATTTTCCTGCCAACAAAGGAAGGGAAGCTCAAACCAACTTGGAAAGTGTCACGACCCCAATTTTCTAATTGCTAATATAATCTTTGATACCATAAATAAACCACCAACATTCCTGGGATCGTAATGCTACGGGCTTAAGAAGATCGTTCCGCCTAAGTCCACTAAGGCACAATTACAATAGCCTGAACACTATTATCATAATTCAATATTTCAAGACTTTTAAATAATTATATCTCAATTACCAAATTCTAAATTATTCAATTTCATTTACCTTAGTCGAGGGACTAAATCTTGTTGTAACTTAGTTGATTTAGTTACCAATCCATACTTAGTCAAATTTCAGCCTATTATTAGTTTCGCCAAAAATCGGGCAGCACAACGGCTGTATTTTGGATTTTTCAGTTTTAACTTGCAAACAGAAAAGCCTCAAACCAACAACTCCAAATCCTTCACTACAATTCCTTAACCCCAACTTCTAATAGCACAATATAATTCGTCCAACACATATTAAATTGGCAATCTAATTCCGAGGTAAAACATATATCATTCGTATAACCAAAAACTTATATATAAGTACGACATCCAACCATTACATTAATTCAAATACCACATATTATACAACTTTATCACTAGAGTTTAAAGTCACGAACATATTTTCCCTTAGCACACAATCATCAAGTATCGTATTCAGGCTCACTTACACCTGAAAGTGGGGGAAAAAAAATGAGGGTGAGCTTATCCGGCACCCAAGCTCAGCGAGAGGGGAATCTAGGAAGAGTTTTCGAATACATTTTTCCTTTTCATAAACCTTTTTGTAAATCCGTGGATGCAATGCACGTAAGATCTGTAGTCAAGAAACAATTCAAGTATACATATTCAAGTCATATATCACATACTAAGTAAGAAATAATTTAATCTTTCCAACATTTTCGAGGAAGTCAATGCCCCCAAGCGAGATGGTAATTATATATCATATATTAAGCGGTGGAGGTGGTCTACCTCACTATTAATTGAGATGTTCAACATCTCCTTCCTTATCTCCCCAATAGAGTATTCTGGACAATACTCAAACCCACGATCCGATTCTCCAAGGAAATCAATGTTCCCGAGCGAGAGGGGAATAGGACCATGGTAGACATAAGATCACCGACACCCCGAGGATGTCCGGCATAGTATGCACACTACCATGCCCAGACTAGGTGGTTGCAACCCCTTTTGACACCATTTCAAATTCAAGTTCAAGTAACACGAGCATTTATAACATTCAAATAGACATCGAGTTCAAAACATTCACATAGTTATACATTTCTAGCAATTTGGGTAATTATCGAGCAAGAAACAATATAATTCATATAAATGATCACACAAGTGTCCTAACATATCTAGAAGTTAGATAATATCATTTCACATTAGTAAGAACAAGCAACGTAACCATTTCGTCAATAGGCTAAGCATTAGCACTTAAATAATTCATCTAAGCCACTGTTTATGTCACTGCATTAACCTAACTTTAGCAAATCAGTTAACTACCTTCCTAAACTCCAATTACTTTGTTTTTGGTATATAATTAAATATCTTCGAGTGTAGATGATTCTGGAATCAAGAAACACTCAATTCCGATCCAAAACAACTGAGTTATAACCTATTTTGTGCAACTATGTCTTTCTGTCCAGATTGCAAGTTGTTCTTGTGTCATTTCGGGAATGGAAAATTCAGAGCATTTTAACAATAGAATTTGACGATCCAGAAAACACGAAGTTCATTCCTAACTGCCTAATATAGCTACTGTGAAAGTTTCGTTCAATTCCGAGATCGTTTGCTATTTTTACAATGTAAAATAAATCGAAGATAGTGAGCTGTCCAGATTTAGCAAAAATTTCGTAACTTACTTCCTAGTGTGTGTTTGAGGATGAAAACGATTTTTTCTCATGATATGGCCAACTGAAGAAATGTTCCTCTATGAGTTTTCTACATTTTCAAAACTTTACAGATTTTTATAAAATCATCTAGTCATAAAAAGGGGCTAAAATTTTGAGTTTGTACAAATCTGTCCAGTGGCAGCAAAATTTCTAATACCTACTTTCTTGTGTATTTTCGAGCATGAAAACGATTTTTGCTCATGACATAGTCAACTGAAGAAATGTTCCTCTATGAGTTTTCTTCGTTTTCCAGATTTTTATAAAATCATCTAGTCATAAAAAGGGGCTAAAATTTCTGGTTGGACAAATCTGTGCAGTAAGATCATTCCGAGATTCTTGCATGTTCTAGCTTCTAAATCATCAATATCAACTACTATACAACCAAGTAACCTCTAGCACCTAAATAAGTAATAATCAAACATATCTACATAGCTAGATACAAGTTTTACCATCAAGAACACCCAAAAATTCCAGCAACATCATCTTTGATTCAAACCATCAATAACAAGCTCTAACAACATTTCAACCGTGGATTTGCAATTATAACTCCATACAAGCCTCATAAAACCATCAATATGCATTTGTATATCATAAATACTCATTTTGAAAGAACCCTCACCTTTGTGTTGAAGCCTAGAAGCAAATAGAACAAGTAGAATGCTAGCAATCAAGAATAGAAGCAAGGAAATTGCTGAAAATAGCTTGTCCTTTCTCCTCTTCCTTCTTTCTTCTTTCTTCTCTCCCAAGCTCCAACGTGTGTGTGTTGTGTGTGTTTTTGCCTAGGATAGAATAATGTATGAGGAGAATGAAATATCTAACATTTAATTGTCTAAGTTGCCCTTCTAACTAGAAGGTTATTTACTAGCATGCCATTTTAGCTTTATTTCTAATTGTTTTGGTTCTAATTTAATTATTCTAGTTAGCTATTGAACTTAGTTGGTTTCAATCACTAGCCATGCGATATAAATTACTCAAATGCACGTTAAATAATGGAATGCACATAAATCAAGATAATTGCACATAAATTGACATAAAAGCACATAAAATGATTTAATTATGTATGATATGATCTATATGCATATGTGGTCTTGTGCCGGGCCTTACACCTAAAGTTTGTAAGTTTTGCTAATCAACCCCTCGTGTTTTCTAAAACGTAAAAGTTTCTTTGTTTCCTCTCTAATTCGACCGGGGTGTTCCTTGTACGATTTAGTGTATGTGATATCCAGTTTAAAATGCCAAACTTGGTCTCCAAGTATTAGTTCTCATAATTTCAATTTGACCCCAAAATTTTTTCTAATATTTGTAATGTTACCCGAAGTTGTTCTACTTAAATCTTATAATTCTAACTTAGTTTCTAACTTATTTCTACTGTACCTAGTAATATTTTATATATAAGACATTAAAAGATATTTAACTAATATCTACTTTATCTGAAACACTCAATGCACATAAAACGATGTAAGTGCACATAGAAGCCTGTGAGTGTAAGTAAGATAATACAAGTGCATGTTAGTACTCATAAACTCATATAAGTAAATGCATAAATGTGTGCGGGGTTTCACAGGAAAGGTCATACAAAGTGATAAATGAGGTCTGGCCGGGAACCTATCATCTAGAAAATGCTGAGGGAAGAGAACTAAAAAATGCTTAGAATTCCGAGCATTTGAAAAAATACTTTATGTAATTGCACCACAACATCAATGAGAATCTATTTTTCCTCCGCACTATGTGTATTCATTTTAAAGCATTTATTTTTTTTCCTCACAAACAAACAAAGTCCCAAAATGGGCAGAAAGGCCAAAAAGAGCCGACAAATAGGTCAATATAGATCGACAAAAGACCCACAAATGGGTAGAAAGGCCAAAAAGAGCTGATGAAAAGGTCAATATAGACCGACGAGAGTCCCGCAAATGGGCGAATGACCAAAGTGCCGACCAAGGGGTCATAAATAACCGACGAAAGCTCCTTAGATGAATAAGGAGGAAAAAGGAAGAAGAGGAAAACTACTCTTATTTCCAACAAAGTAAAGACCAAGAATACCACTAAGTATCAGCTCGGTCGGTTAAAAGTAAGTACCTAAATTCGATAAAGTTAAGATTGCCTCAGTTAACTAATCAATTACTTATTCAAACTGAGAAGAACTTGTGATTCGTAAGTTTGATATTGAAAATCATTCTAAGTATCACACACATAAACAAAGGAAAATGACAACAAAACTAGAAATATACGAGTTGGAGTTTGAAAAAAATTCATTAAAAGAAAAAATTGTTGTTATACAAAGAGGGCCAAAGTTCAAAGGCCCTGGATCATTACAAAAATGTCATAAAAACTCCTAAGGCCTAAGATTGCTGATTTGAAGGAGCCTTGGGGTCCTCTGCAGGTTTGTTCATTCCATCTTGAGCCTCGAGCGTCGCCTCGGAAGTCGGGAAGAAGTAAGCGTCCTCTGGAAGCAAGTCCAACTCCTCGACTTCTTTAAGTTGAGCAGAGAGGAGATTCCTTAAATCGGCCTGAGGGAGCAAAGACTGGGCCTTCCTCTTGGCCTTGACAGACCCTCAGAAGGTCCCGATCGCCAAGGCAGTGTTTAAGACATTTGTTGAGGACTCACCCACGAACTTTGCACATTCGGGGGAAACTTTGAAGGCTTCAATGGCCTTTTCTCCTCGAGGGCCAACATTCTCGATGTACTTTTTCAACCGGTCCTCTGCCTTTTTCTTGGCTGCCCTTTTTTTCTCGATGCCCTCCACTACTTAGGTCCGAGCTTTGATATTCTCAGTCAGATACCTCTCAGAGACCTCGAGCTTCTGTTGGACCACCTGTAGGTCGACCTCTAACTTTTCTCGGGTCTCAACGGCCTTCTTAAGCTCTACTTCGGCCTTGTCAGCTCTTTGTTTCCCAAGAGCCGATTTCTTCATAGCATCCTCAACATTCTTCAAAGCATCCTTATTTGTATCCTCAAGCTTGGAGCTCTGATGATCGTATCTCCTATTCAGCTCGAAGTACATCCCCCCGAGGACACTCATCCTGGATTGGATACTGGAAGCATGGGAGACAACCTAAAAAAAAAAAACAGAGAGAGAAGAAGAAATAAATTTTTATTAGACTTCATTTCTTATAAGCAAATGGTGATAAGGCCAAAAGAAGGAACCAAAAAACGTACCGAGGAGGCCACCCGAAGAAACTCTTCAAGCATAACAGGGGAATAAAGTTTATTCACAGCCACCTCCCGACTCTTGTCATTTTTGTCTTGAATAATCACTCGCTCGGGAGGTGGAGGGACTTTCCCCGTAACTTTTCCAGTCTTCGGGTTCTTGGCTGGAGCAGTTGGAGCCAAAGCTTTAGAACCTTTGGAGACATGGGAAGGAGAAGTGTCGGCATCAATTACGACAGTAGCCGGCTGAGATTAACCCCGAATAAGCATCAAGTCCTCACCGGACGATGGGGCTTTCCTTTTTTTGCTCGGGTTAGAAGTCTGTTGCTCTTTCGGGATTGGGGAAGAAGACGCATCCCCGGACTCCTTCTGTTGAAGATTCTTAGGAGAAAGGGGGGCACGGCTTGACTCGAGGAAGAGTCCTCAGTCCTCGAGGACTTGCTCTTTGACTTGCCAACTGCTTCCCTAAGAATGTTCATGGGATCCATGTCTGCAAAAGATCGAGCTGAAAGTTAGCAAAATAAAAGCGAAGTCATAAAGAGCTAAAAAAAAATTAGATCCCTAAAATATCGGACCTGCCACTACTCATTTTCAACCCTCTCCTCTTTTTGGAAGAAGAAGCCTCGATCACGAAAATGCACGGATGAGGGTCGGTCGAGAATGGACAAGGACGGCCATATAAACCCGACCCCCAAATCTTCTCCCAAGTGATGAATTCCAAGGCGTCTAGATCTTTGTCGCCGTGAAGAACCTTAAAGGTGCCCCTCTCTGGGCCGATCAGCTTTGGGACATCATTCTTGCCGTCCTCGATTATGCCCCACACAGTAGGGATATGCTAGGGCCGATGACCTATCACAAAATAATATTTATTATACCAACCTTTATGGGGGGATTTCCAATTCTTAAAGATAAGGCATTTAGATCGAGCCGAGGCATAGTACCAACCCTTGCTCTGAGGATTAGGTTTGAGGGTGAAGAACCAATGGAATAAAGCTCCGATGGGGGTAAAGTCCTTGGACTGAACAAAAATGAAAAAGGCTACCATCATAGCCCAACCATTTGGGGAAATTTGGCCGAGACTAATTTCGAAATGGTTAACTATATCGGCAATATATGGAGGGATCGGAAACTTAAAAAACTCGAAGGCCACGTCATATATGCAGGTTTCATTTTCCCGAGGAAGACACGCAGGTTCATCTATGGAAGGGATTTTAATCTTATGATCATGAGGAATAGACCGACCCAACATTATCTTGCTCGCCATCTCGGGCGTAGTGAGACAAGGACAGTCATGACAGGTGAATAATTTTTTACCAACCCCATGGGCAACTACGGTAGCGACGAGGACTCTCTTACAATGGCAACTGACCCCTCAGCGACCTGGGAAGAGCTAGTCCTAGGGATAGGAAAAGGGTATTCTATAGGCTCGGTATGGAGTTCTACACCCCTAAGATCGACTAAAGGAGATTCGCCCGAGCCATGATATTCATCTACATCAGTAAAACCAGCTAATTCAATTTGGTCATGGGGGGCACAACGTTTGGTTTCTGTATCGTCGATGTGTTAAGGAATTTCTAGGTCCTCGGCCTCATTAGGGGCGTTTGTAACCGACATAGCCTCAGATTTGGAACTAATGGATCCGTCGGTGTCTCCTCCATATGACCGAACAAACTTATTTTAGGAATCCTCACTACTACTCGACCCGGCCATGACCAAAGTAAAGGATAAAGAAGAAGAGGGCAGATAAAAAAGTACGTACCTAATGGCTTTAGGAAAGACCCGAGTGAGAGAAGGAGACGAAAAGTGAAAGTGATTCGAGCCGAGCTAAAGCTAGATGAGATAGCAAGAAAGTAAGAAGATGCGAAAAGAAGGAGGCAAGAAAAGTGTGAAAGTGATGCCAGGCACCTATATTTATAAGAGATAAACGAAGTGAATCTCGGAGCACGAACCATCGCGGCCCTTCGTTCCAATCGTCACGAAATCATTGCACCGTGCTAGGGGCGCTGATATCAAAGCGTCATAGGAAGGTGATCCATCAAACCAAAAGGAGGGAGTTCTACCAGACCCCCCAAGGACAATCCTCGGCCTCGAAGGGTCTGGGGGGCAAATGATATGGATAAAAATGGCCCAAGAACCTGGTTTAGCCCAAAGCCCATGAATGATCAAACGGCCCACATAGCAAGACACTTGTCAAAAAAATAGCATGTAAGGACAAAAATGAGACCAACCCAAAAAGGTAACCACACTACTATAAATAGTATAAGGAAAGTGGGCAAAGGTAATTAATTGATCTTTCTACTATTTACCAAATTTGTCAATTCATACATAGCCGAGCCTAATACTAATTTTCTCGCCCGAGGAGGGACGCAGGGGATAACACCCGCTGTTTCTTTTCCTTTCCTTACACAGGTCCTCGGCTCGGATTGGAAAATCACACGAAGTGCTTGGCTAAAAAATTTCACACTCAACATTGGCTTTTGGTTGTGGCCTAAAAAATTCTATATCTTTTGGACAAAACGATGGGTCACATAATGTAATAGCAGGCATATTTGGCTTAGGGAGGGGACCAAGATCATTTTTGACACAATTGGGACAATACACAAATGGTAGGTTTTCTTATTGTTTGCCTTCTTGGACTTCAAGGCAAGGAACATCAACAATATTATACTTTGGCAATGAGGCACAAATTAGAGGACGAGTGCAAACAACAACATTGGTATTACAAGGTTTGCTAAGGTATTACATCAGAGTATCCGGTATAAGTGTACATGGAACATGATTGCAAATCGATCCAACACTGTTTCGCTTACAGGTTTACGGTTCTAGAGGGTTCGTCATCGATCCAGGTTACGGACACACTCTACTTCTTAGGAATGCGTACACGCCATTAAAAGCGGCCATGGTGCAATATTTTCGGAGTTATAACATGAATCCTGCAAGGAGATTAAATAGGTTGTACGACCTTTGTTATGCGAGGACAACTAGTAATGTTACTTTACCAACTATGACGATCCACTTCGAGGAAGGAGCTAACCTTAATCTGAATAGCAGAGCCATTTTTGAAGATTTTGGGTATGGAATTTGTATGATTATTATGAAATTTGATGGTCAAGGGCCTAATAGTTTGGGTGCATTTCAACAAGCCAATCATAGGTTTTTGTTTGATACGAGGGTATCCACTTTGTCTTTCGTACCTGAAATTTGTTAGAATTAATGTTGAGTACGTGATTACGAATTTATGATTGCTTACTTGTTATCTTCAAGAGAAGAGCATTTGTACTACAATTTGCTCAACAAAATAAATTTTATTAAAATGAATTTTTATAGAAGGATATGAATCTTGATTTGCAAAATATATATCTTGTTGATTGGAGTAACCATTTTTTGTTAGCCACTAAAACTATATTACTTGTTCACAACCAAAGATCGTCATTGATCAAACTCTGTAATCGCCTACATTTATATCTTTTATTAAAAGGGCAAAATGTTTAAATAAATAAAGATCTATTTGCTTAGTCAATAAAAATTTGTTAGTGTTTTGTCTTATTGATCTTCATCACTGAGGTCGTCAGTGTGAATTGATCTAAATTTTTTTGAACTCAAGGATTTCAATAATTCCTACCATCACATATAACCAAGTAAATAATGTAAAAATAAATGTGGTCTTTAGTTCTAATAATGTCGAGAAACAACTTATATTACATCTACTCCTAAGGAAAACAATTAAAGAAAACTATAAATAAAAGCAATAAAATCTATTTTATATCTACTCTTAAAAAGTAAAATATTTCAGCAACGTGATATTGGTATTTGATCTTTCTTCTATTCTTTCCGATGTTGTATCTTTTGGGCTTAGGTTAGTCGAGGTTGTTAGTTTGTTGTGTTGGGCCCTATTGTTTGTTTTGTTGTATTGGGCCCTAATGTTTGTTTTGTCCTTCTCTACTGATTATCGTATGTAATCCAAGTGATTGTATTGATTTTTTCTATTAATGTTAAATATTTCCTTGACCAAAACAAAAAATTAAAATGGCCAACTTACATTAATGGAGAGGCAGAAACAACACTGAAAAGATTCTAAATTCTTTCTTTTACCATTTTACTAATCCCCTAAGGGGTTGCCCCAGTAGTAAATAAAAATGTGGATTCGGATCCTCTTAATAATTACTAAAGATCAATATCAATTCGATTTGAACTCTCTTATTAAAATATTTGCTAATAAATAAATTCCAGTTTGTTGACTACTACTTTTTAAATATTGCTTTATAATCTAATTTGAGATTAAATCTTATTTTTTATAATCTAGTTTGAGATTAAATCTTGCTAATCTAGTTTGAGATTATATCTACATTTTGTGCAGCGCTATCACCTTTTCGCTCGCTCGTAGAGATGGAAACAAGGTTGCATATTGGGTAGTAAAAGCTTGTATGACTAATAATTTTTTCCCGGATTAATATTCTAATATACCAACGTGTCTTTCTAATGTACTTCACTTTGACTTTGACCAAGTCGATATTGGCTATTTATTGTATTTTGAACCACTTTATTAATGAATTTCCTTTTCTTTGACAAAAAGAAAAAAAAATATTAAATAAAAAATATCGACAAATTCTTAATTAGAAATTAGAAAAAAAGTGCTGAATTGAAATTAGAAAAAAAAAAGGTGCTTAATTAGAGAGGTTCATTATTATCTAAAGAAATTCAAAATATTGAATTGATATAATCGATAGTGATGGGCTACTCCCTTAACAATTGGAGACCATAATTCAAATCTTATAAGATGAAGAGCAAGTGGAAAAAAAAAAAAATATGATATCAACGAAAAGTCAGCCCAAAATAAAAGTAGTGAAAATAGAAAATCACATGATCCGACCACTGTCCATTTGATCTAGTAGTATATTTTTTGCTTTATATTCTAAAAATTTCGAAATTAACTGTCGTATGTAACATTTTAAACGATATAAAATAGTTTAGCCTCCTTTTAATCACACACCCAAAAAAAAAACGACTTCCCGGATCTTGTGGCACCCAAAGGCTGACTAAACCCCTCCCTCGAATCCTGAACCCTCCAAAATTTGAATTCAAAAACCCCCCACGTCCTTCACTCTACATAAACCCACGTGGCACAAATCTATTCGATACAAAATGCCCACAAATATTCCTACATTCCAATTGTACCCTTGCAGCTTTCTCTTCACCAATAGTAACTCTCCACGTCATCCGCCTATAAAGATAGAAAATTAAAGCAGATGCACAATAATATTTCCAAAGTTCATAGTCGTAATATGTGAGCCATTAAAAAGCCCTAACTAAACCCCTCATACTCAATTACTCATTCATCCATTCACTCTGCATATTCTCACACACACACACACACACACACACATCGAAGCAAAAATGGCGAGGAAGAAGGTGAGCCACCACCAAGAGAAGCAAGGAGAAAACACTCTGAAGCCCCACAACAAAGATGACCCTAAACCTACCATGGCTATGAATAATAACATGAACAATGAAGCCTCCATGGAGAAGCTTGAGAGCTTGAAATCTCTGAACACCATGCTTCTTAAGGAGGCTGTTGAGCGCCGCAAACAAGTGGAGTCACTTATGCAGGCCAAAGGGTGCCTGGTATCGGAGCTAACTCAGTCTAACTCGGAGAAGGAGGGTATGGTGTCCGAGTTGACTCAGTTGAGTGAAAGTTTGTTGAGGCTTGAAATGGAGAGGAATGTTGTGTTCGGTTTCGTTGCACTGCAGGTGGGGCAACATGGTGAGGCTGTTGATAAGGAGAGGGATGGGTTTCGGAGAGAGAAGATGAAGATTGAGAAAGAAATGGAGAGTTTAGAGGGGGAAATGAGGCATGTTTTGAGGGAAAAGAGCGAAATCGCGAAGGCGAAAAGCGAAAAAGATTGCGAAATTAATGTATTGAATGAGAAAGTAAATGGACTTATGAATGAGATTGGTAAAGAGAGGGATGTTTCGAAAACGGTTAATCGAGAGAGAGATGAAATGAGGGTAAAACTCGATGATCAAATCGAGTGCTCGAAAGGGTTGAGAGTGAAATTGATGGAAACAGAGGAAAGAGAGAAGGGAGATGAAAAGAAAGTTGAGGAATTGGTAGTAAAGTACAAGGGTGTGGTGGAGGAAAAACAAGAGAGGGAGAGGAGGATCAAGGCGATGATGAGGGAGAAAGATTCGATGGATAAGAGTTTGGTGGAGGCGAATAAGGTGATCGAGGAAATGAAGGGAAAGATTGAGGGGATTGTTAAAGAGAAAGAAGGGATTGAAGAGGAGAGGAATGTGGAGAAAGAAAAGAGGAGTGAATTGGAAAGCGTGGTGAATGGATTGAACGAGACGGTGTTGAGTTTGCAGGAGGAGGAGGTAAGGTTGCGTAGCAGCGTGGCTGAATTGGAGAACAAGTGTGTTGAAGGTTTGGAGACGCAAAAGGAGATGGCGCGGGAGATTGATGAACTTGTAGGCGAAAGGAACGAGAGGGAGAGGAGACTCGAGAGTTTGGTCGAAGAAAAAAGTTTGGTGGAGAATGATTTGAGCGAGGCATTGAAGCGATTAGGCCAGCAGAAGCATGAAATCGAGCAATTAGTTAATGAGAAGATTGAGTTGGCTGAGGGTATAGATAGAAAGGAAAGTGTAATTGTCGAGTTGCAGAAGAATGTGCAGGAATTCAAAGATGATATTCGAGAACTGGAAAATTCTTACAAAGGTCAAACGGAGAAAATCAAGAACTTAGAATCCGAATTTGGATATTTCAAGGATGCATTGGAGCAAGTTACAGCTGAGAGAGATGAGGCGAGGAAAGGATTTGATGATGAGAAACAAAATGTCTTGGCGTTGAAGGTGAAGAGTGAAGAAACGGAGAAGAATGTTGAGAAGAACATCAAGTTGGTTGAGGTGTTGAAGGCTGAAAATGTTAACATAATTGCAGAAAAGGAAGCGTTAGAAAGCCGGTGTGAGATGTTGAAGAAGGAAGTAGCTTCAACAGAGAATGCCCACGCTGAAGTGCAGAAGGAATTTGATGCCTTGAAGAGTAATGAGGAATCGGCTAATGTGAACTCGGGGCGAATTTTAAGCATGCTAAGAAGTACAGCAGAATTGGTTTGCTCAAAGGATGAAAAGAATGCTAGTGATGGTGTCGAAAACCAGATAAACAGAGAAGGAACCGAGCCATATATCGCCGAATTGGAATTGATCAAGAACGCTTTCAAGAGCAAAGAGAGCAAAGCAGAAGACATGAAAAGGCAACTTGTGTTGCTGCAGAATTCTGTAGTGGAAGCTCACAAGAAGAAGAGTTTCTGGACTCTACTGTCCTCTGCAACCACACTTTTTGCTGCACTATCTCTTGCATATATAGCTCGTGGGCATTATTAAGTAAAATGGCTCCTTGTTGAGTTCTTGCAGGCTTAGCTTGTAGGTTTTAATCTAATCTAATAAGGTTTACCACAACGCAAAAACGATTCCATTCCACGTAACTATCTTGAAAGAAGATGCTCTTTTGTAATATCATGCTTTTTACTGTTAATTGATTGCAGTTGACAAGTGATAGTTGTTAATGTTTTATATTGTATTACATAGTGTCTCTTTTTCCTCTATACTTAAGAGGAAGTTATCGCAATTGAGAATGCATAGCGTCTAGATTATTGGTCTCCCTCGTATCATTATAACGGGCTATTCGCATCATTATAATTGGATATAAATCCAGTGTGATAATGCTCCATAAGTTATTGAGCTTTTGTGATTTATCAAATAAAGGGGTTCATGGTTACAAAAGAAGATTATAGATTGATAAAATCAATGTGTTGGTAGACTTCAAAGCTTTAGAAAAAGCATAGGCTTTTAGCTTTTGCTTCAAGCAAAGATTAACTATGAAACGGTTAGTAAAAATTCTTTGGTCAATCCAAGTTGACCATCAGTCGTAGAAATAATAGGTGGGTCTCACAACATATTATGGGGTTCACTTATATGTGAGTGGACTGATAATTAGTTCAAACTGACTAAAAAATTCTCGTTTGTCAGATGTTATGCACCAGTGTCACAGTTTTGCCACTATAGATTTTGACTTCGAGTAGAAATGCAATGTCATGCCCTTAAACGAAAATTTACCCATAAAATATGTGAAAATTGTTATACTTGCACGGCTCAAATTCATTTTTAAATTAGTCATCAACATCACAAAAAAATATATTTTAAAATGCTTTATACATAATTATTTTACGAGAACTTCAAATTTCAAGTATTTAAAACTCTCGTGGACTCAAAATAATAATAGAAGACAAGTGTTAAATAGCTTCATGGTCCAAAATTTATTTTCTTAATGCTAAAAAAGTTGAAAAAAACTTGATCTAGTATATAAACTAAGACAAAGCCAAAGGAAATTGCTCCAAAAACATCATAGATTGAATACAAACTTTGGCTCTAATATTCTTGTTTAATATCACAATTCACACTTTTTTTTAATTTGAAATCATAACAAATAATAAGTTAGAAATCCAAGTAAGAACCCCACAACTTTCTTAGTTATTAGCATGACTCAAAATTATTTTGACAAATATTTTGGTTCACAAAAATAGCTCAACTTACAAAGTCCAAAAAGTGTAGAAAAGTTAACAAATAACCATGATCACAAAGAGTTTCGCGTCACATAGCCCCACAAAGAGACAAAGATTCTAAACTAGTTTGATATATGCATCTCATGATGTGCTCACAAAATTTAGTTCCTTGAAGGGACATTATGCAAAGATTTATCATAGTTGGCTTGTATTTAAAGATCATATAAAACTGCTTATGGATAATTTTTTCCTTTAACGACATTTGTTACGTCTCATACCAACACAAATCATTGGATAAAAATTTATTGAGAAATAAATAATAAAATGTATTCAAGAAATTTGTTTTCATAAAAACTATTAAAATAAGAGTAAACACTACTTACTTGTTAATGATGCTTTTCGTGAACATGGTTTAAAACGATATAAATACAAATTTTTACTTTAAAAAAATATAATAAAGACTTACAGAATAAAAATACTTAAACACTGCTATTTTGAATAATGATATATAAACACTTTTATCAGAAGAAAAAGTTAAAAAGAATTGTGAATACTTTCCTTCAAAATGACATACTGAACTCTACTCGAATAAAAAATATCCAACAATAAAAATAGAATCCCAATATGAAATATTTATTGGCTTAACTGAGTAGTATGTACCAAAGCGGCCACACCCTTTCTCCTCGATTGTGAAAATTAAATCAAAATAGAATCCCAATATGAAATATTTATTGGCTTAACTGAGTAGTATGTACCAAAGCGGCCACACCCTTTCTCCTCGATTGTGAAAATTAAATCAACTATTACATAGACAAGAAAAGGAGCAAAACAACAGGTGGTTATCAAAACCCACTAAGACTATTCTTACCAGAGTCTCTAAAATAAAGAATCTGGTATCGTATAATTATTATGTAATATAGTTTATTTGGTGAAATAAAAATTCATAAAGTAGATATCAAAATCACTAAAAGTAGGTCTGCGTCTCTAAAAAGTACAGAGTCTCTAAAAATATTGACAAATTTGTTAACATTTTTAGAGACTCTGTACTTTTTAGAGACCCGAGCCCACTTTTGATGATTTTGATCTCTACTTTATGAATTTTTATTTCACTAAATGAACTATATTACATAATAATTATACGACACCAGAATCTCTAAAATAGAGACTCTGGTAAGGACAGCCTAATAGAATAGTATTCAGTTCAATTGCTTTGATAAAATAGAGGAAAATATACAGGAAAATTGGAAATCATCCAATATTACATTCAATGAGTCGATATTTTGCAACTAGAAAGGAAGATGGTCTACAATTTCATATATATTTATATGTACATATTTTGCAATTGGAAAGGTAGATGTTCTGAAAACAAAGATACTCTATTTATTACTTAAGTTAGATATTAGACAAGATTTTACGAAAAAAATTATTTATAAGAGAGAACAAATAAGTCTTTTTTTTTTCAATGCAAATTTGACATGACATAGGGGAAACCGTTCTTTATTATTCTTTTTATAATAAAATAAAAGCGGGTATTTTCTATTCATATATAAGTGAAGTGTTATCCCGAATTCCCACAAAAAAGAATCATTTTTTTCAATACTCACACTCCTTATTAATTAATAATCATAGTGATTAGATTTTTATGTTTATTCTGATAGATACTTTGCATGTGCAAAGGAAGATGCTCAACAATTTCATTTTTTTCACAATTTTATATTTTGAGTACTGCACTTTTTTTTCATTGGGCCTAGAGCATTTTGGCTAGAACACATTTGCGGTCATGGCTCGAGCCTAGAAGTCTAAGCGTGATTAGTGTTGTAAACAATAACTACTTGGAGTTTTTTTTTACTGATCTAAAATGGTTAACCCAAGTTATTTCTTATAGTCACAACTTCCACTTATAAAGTATTCAAATACATTATCTCCCACTGATGATGTGGGATATTACATTTGTAGTTTATTGACAAAAAAGTGACGTTTTCTTTTAATTTGATTTCTTTTTTACAAAAAAAAAAAATGATGTTTTCTTCTTCACCAAAAAAATGTGATGTTTTATTTTTATAATTGTGATAAGTAAATTTGATGTTTTCTTTTAATTTTATTTTTTTAGTGATAAAAAAAATTGACGTTTTCTTATTGACCAAAAATAATTGTGATACGATTTTATGGATGTTAATAATTGATCCACGTGGATAAAGATGCTTTATTCGATAATAATTTCCTATATAATCTTTATGAAAGTTCTCTTTCATACAATGTTTTAGGCATATTTATGTGCCAAACTTATACTCCATCACCTTAATTTTGTTGTGCTTTCACAAAGTTTCCAATGTTTTCATTTTACAATAATAATATTAGTTTTATGGATATCAATAATTGATCCATGTGAATGAAAATGAAAATGATTTGTTAGAGAGTAATTTCTTTTGTAATCTTTTCGAAATTATATAAATGCTTTTATATGAAATTAAGCTATTGAAATTCTTCCTAAATTACTTTGTCAGAACATAGTACCCTTAGTCATAAGGTAAAAATATTTCATTCTTGTAGCTTGCTTTGTTCTTGGTGGAGGCTCTTGATCTACATTGTCCACACATAGAACCTGGATTGCTTTTGCTGACACCCCATTATCATTTTATTACTATTAATTTCTCTAATAATATAATTACATTATAGGAAAATCCAAATCTGTAGCAATTGAGGGTAGCAAAGCTCAAAGAACGATAGTATTTAAGCTGCATTAAATATTTCACTGGCTTTTTGCATAAATGTTTCTGCATTCCGTTTGGGCCATACAATTCAGAACTCTTAATAAATTTAGGAGACTTCTAATAAAAGGAGAATCATAGCTCTGAAACTGTGCTGCATTTTATGCTGCTTTATCCATGGAGTTTAGGGAGATCATGTCATATCCAGAATAGTACAAAAAGAAAGTTAGGCTTTAAGCTGTTCAAAAATAATGGCATTGAATTTTTCGATCTTTTGACTTAAGGTCAGTCAATTCTATTTCTCAAAACCGGCAGAAAAAAGATATAATTCAACTATAGACTGTCACCTTGTTATAGTGGATGTCATTAGTTTGAGCCTTCATGAATTACCATGAAAGTCCACTTGTAGACAATCAAAGCTTTTAACAATGATGGTGTTATGGATTTAGTTAAAAGTGTCGGCTCTGTTTAGTTTAGAACCGATCATATCCAACTAGAATTGGCATTTGAGCTAGGCCGACACATGTCCAACACACAAAAATATTGACACAACCCAAATCGATTGAAAGTGGGCTCGACTAAACCTAGTCCATCACATATAGGTGCGTCGAGTTGGGTTATATAATTTTTTATCCAGCCCATTTGAGCCCAAGCCTAGCCCAACCCATGAGCCTAACCCAACCCAACTCGAACCCAACTCGAGCCCAAATAAGGCCCATCTCGAGCCCAACTTAGACCCAGCACAAATTAAGCACAATTTGAGTTCACTTATTAAAATAAATTAAAATATTATGCTTTATGCATGCACTGTAACTCATAGTAACTATTTTTGTTTAACAAACTAATAATAACAAGTAGCAAATTTATTTTTTAAATTGATATGAAATGACTTGTTATCAAATCTCTTTTATGATATTGGAAGTTTGCAACTTGCAACTTTGAGTCCCTTCACATTAATTTTTTAAAAGATTTTAGGTACAATTTTTTTTTTTTTATAATTTTTATAATCATACATATAATTTTTCCTATAAATACTTAGTGATATAGTGCTTTAGTCACTTAGTATATTCAACTTTATTTCACTACAAGTCTACAATATTATATATAACTATATCAATGGAAGAAGAAAATCTTCTACAACGCTTATATTCATCAGTAGTTTGAAATCATTTTACGTACTTTGAAAAATAAAGGTATGTAATTTATAACTATTCCTAACGTCAATTTGTGTTTCGATGTAAATTTAGAATTAGGACGCTTGTAAGACACCTTGTATCTCAACACCCAAATGTCACAAATTATTTTAATTCTGAAGTGGTTATTCAACCATCGTCACCGCCAAGCCCACTACGACCCCTAGCAGGCCCAGCACCCATACAAGGAGCATAACAAAATGAAGATTTTTTGTAGTAGCTTTACTCAAGCTTTTATGTAATATTTTATTTTTATGTTTATATCACTAATGTACTCGTGTTTCGTTAACTTGTAGTTTGTTATATAGTGTTTTATCATTTATGTTAATTGTTAATGTTATCAATCAACTTGTGTACTGTCTCGTTAGTAGTTAAATTAACTTTTCTTAAAAAAAATTAAGTTTAAATTTTATTTTTTTTAATTATTAATCCAACTATCCAAGTAATACACACACACACACACATATATATATATATATATACATATATTGGTGTTTGTATATGTATATGTGTTTGTATATTAGTATATATATTATATATTCAGAATACACTAATCACAAAAAAATGGGTTGGCCTAACCCAATCCAGCCCAACTCGCAACTCGTGATAGCAGGCTCGTGGACTGAGTTGACTCCTATATTCTGATAAATGAGCCTAGTCTAGCTCAACCCACTAAACATTTGTATCGAATCAGACTCAATTTTCTCAACTCACAATCTTGTGCCGGACTGACCCATATACCAACTCTATATCCAGCAATACACACCAAGATAGATAGAGGTACATGAATTAGATAAAGTTTCGGGAAATTTTGGTTTTTGTTTTGGGCTTTTAGCAACACAATATGCAGCAAAACAGAAAGAATGGAAATCATTGTCTTAAATTTGTTCCAAAGAGGATGGGTGAGCTACAAATTGGGGGGACTCCATGGGTTTAGAGATTTGGGTTTAGAAATTTGGAGCTACAATTATTCTCACGAGCGGATTCACACTTACAGTTGTAGGGATATCATCCTCATTGATCAAAAAAAAATTCTTTCATATTTTTTATTTGAAAAAATATATATCAATTACAATCTCATTAGTTTTGATCTCTAAAATCTATTAACCCCCACTAATAAAATATTCTATATTCTTTTAGTTCTTCCCTTTTAAGAAGTCATATCCATAGACCATGGTGGACTATACAACAAAAATCAAAGTTTCACTTTTATCTGAATCATTAAATTTGGAGATTAAAGCTATATCATTACTTTACTATCATTAATTTTTCTCATAACGTTATACGGTTACAAGAAAAACCGAAATCCCTTTGATAAATTAGACTGATTTCCGAGTTCAGTATCTGTTCAAACAAAATCAATTGTCACAGTCACGATTGAGCAATACTAGTTTGATGACATATCATTCTTGTCATTATCAAGAGCTTAAGTAGCTAATCAAAATCTTTTTATGTAAACATCTCTAATTCTTGAGATTTTTGTTACATATTAACTTGGATCCTATCGGTTGAGACACAAGTCTTGCGACTATAATTATGTTTGTTCCATATATAATTAAAAAAATCATACTTACATATGAAAAAACATGTTAAAGACATCAAACTAATTAAGTATACAATATCTAATAGTTTAAAACTTTTACCTGTCATCTTTATGGGGTTGCCTGATTTGTTGGGCATGTAAGGTAATTCCTACGGTTTTTTTCTTTAATTTTTTTTATGACAAAAAACTTACTCTAGAAAAAATCACATTAAATTCAACTCAATGTTATAAATTTTGTAACACAACAGATATGCCTCAATACATACACTAATTTAATTAAAAAAATAATTTAAATCCAAAATATTTAATTTACAAACCAACACATTACCCTTTTTTCCGACCCTTGAAGAGGATTTCTAAATGGGAGAGATGCAGAAATGGGATGGACCCCTGTCCCAATAAAATGGGAAGGAAGGATTGGTAAGGCCGTCTCTAATAGGATATGTAAAAAATATTTTACTTTACATGTAGAGAATATATTGGAGATAAACATCTCCAATAGGTTCTCTAGGGATTCTCTAGAGAATTTTTACATTCAATTTTCAG
Organism: Ehretia macrophylla; assembly: GCA_037974665.1. Taxonomy (NCBI): domain Eukaryota; kingdom Viridiplantae; phylum Streptophyta; class Magnoliopsida; order Boraginales; family Ehretiaceae; genus Ehretia; species Ehretia macrophylla. The sequence goes on along the minus strand of CM075780.1, from coordinate 38,262,966 downwards.
GATGCTGAACAAATGTCCTAAACCATTTTTTAAAATAATACGTAAGAGAGATTTTGGAGCAAAACAAAAATAAAAATTCTCTAAAATAGAGAAGCTGCTGGAGTGATACTGAAATATGAATTTTCTAAAATCAAAATGTTGGAAGCTGTTGGAGTTAAATTGAAATAGAAAATCTCTACATGTAAAGAAATGATCAAAATTCTCTACATATAAAAAGAAAAATAAAAAAAAATTGTTAGAGATGACCTAATGTTGATAGATAAAGCTATATGCAAACCATAGGGGCATCAAATAAAACAAAACAATTTGAGTACTTTGATTCCCAGTCTATAATTGTAGGCATGCCAGTTACAAACTCAAACTGTGTCTAGGTACATTCATTGAATAATTGTTGCATGCCATTATGAAAGCTTAGCTGTTCCTTACTTATTTCTTATGTCCTCCCATCATTTGGAAAAAGGTATACTTGACCACCTAAGGACTAGATATTTGTGGTTCTGCAAAGAGATGCCTCATAATATGAGTTACTTTTGAAGGAACAAAAAAAAAAAAAGAAGAAAAAATAGTCAATTTTCTGTATTTGGTTGCATCCCAGGTTCCAAATACTTCATCTAGAAACATACACAGAAGAAACTGACAAGATCTGAAGCAAGATCAAATCATGGAAGGTGGTAGATGGGTTTCTATCATGGCAATCACTGCTTGGTTGCCTCATCTTTTCATTTGGTCAAAGTCTCAAACAATGGCATATGCTGGTGTTTGTAAACTTAGGTCAATCTAATTTAATCCAACTTAAAGTGAGTTTTTTGTTAATAAGAATGTCGTCCTAAGATGACCCACCTTGCTAAGCCAAGAGGGATCAAATTAGAAGAGGTCACTCGCTCATACCAGTGGATATTCGAGGCCTCTCCGGCACTGCACCTTTCAAATCGGGTAAATTGGAGACAAGGACGGGTGAAATTATTCTAAATACTGACATATGTATCGGAACCTATCACACAGGATTGAGTCCACGTTCTCTTGTGCAAATTGACAAGTCTGCAAGACGTATAAAATTACCTTATCAATCGATTATCTAGAAAAGAAAAAGAACAGGCAAAGAGGCAATGGATGCCTGACAAATTATTGAAACTTAGAACATTTTCACAATGTTTACTGAAAGGAGATTAAATTCTTTAGCAATATGAATTCTATCTCGACCTGCACGAAATTCTCCCCCTCTGAGCTTAATCCTTGAACAATTTCCAAATCCTACACATAACAAGAGTTTCATGCGGTCTGCTCTTTACACCCTTAGGGTTTGCCAAAGAACTAAAAAGAAAACAAATAGCAGATCAAAAGCTTTTCCTAGTGCCTGTGGAATGTAATGCAAATTAGATATGGATTCCAACTTTGTGATTTGAAGATTCAGTGCCAAAAGAAGATCCTGCACTTTCTGCTATTATTCTGTCTAAATGACATTGTTGACTCTTTAGTGGAATCCCTGGGCAGCATCCACTATGTACAATGTAATGAAGAAGCAACCACATCCAAGATCATGAAAATAACTTTTTTTCTCATATAAATAGTTCTTTTATTGAAAAACATTACTCGAATTTCCAATGTTTGGAACTGCAAATCCCCGAATCGCGACACTGCAAATTTCAACCATCTGTAGAAAATAAAATCAACTCTGCACGCAATTATATAACAGGAAATGTCATGGCAACTTGAAATGCCGAAGAAGTTTACAGCAACACATAGGTCCAAGGATGTCAAAGAACAAGCACTGGCGGTAAATCCATGCATTTTGACCATCATATAGCAGCATATAAACAAACACATTATCATATATAATTCTGAAATACTATGTCTATATATCTTACACATTCATATGTTTCTTCCATCCGTGCTATATATTAGTGTCATTAGATACATATCATCAGCGAGGCACTGATACGAATTGATCAGTACCAAACGTAATCCTAGCTTCCAATGTTCCTCTCCTTCGGAGACAGAATTCAGAAAGTTGAGTTTGATCAGTTGATCTGCTAAATGCAGTCAGATGGCTGTCCTAGCCACACTGCAACTCTCAAACTATATATGCGTAGTCACAAACTAGCCAGCTGCATGCCGAATGATGTACCCAAAAACCGAGTGCAGCCAGGGGAACAGAATTATAAGACAGCCCCATCCAATAATATAGTAATTAGTAATGCTACACAATCTTACAAACTGCAAACAAGCCATTCTGAAGAAATAAGCCAGATGCATTTATCTCCCCTCATAAGTACCGCGCTATTAATCATCAAGCTAAGTCCCCTAACTGTTAGAATTCACAAATTCGTTTATCTCATCCATAACAGTGTAAAAGTGCTCAGTGTTTGGCAACAAGTAGAATCCAATGGTTGCCTTCTCCAGATACATCAGTTTAACCTCCTGACCAGCTTTCTTAAGCCCATCGGCATAAGCCAATTGCCAGTCTTGAACAAGGTCCAAACCAGCCACCACTACAAGACTTTTAGGGAACTTAACTCCTTCAAGACTTGTACCATTCAGGCCAAAGGGATTGCAAGCAGGATGATCCCTATCTGTACCTTCAGGAAGATAAGCTCTCCAATACCAATCTCGATCTTGAAGGGTGACAAAATATTTTCCGTCTAATCGCTTCTCTGATTCAGTTCTCTTTTGTCCACCAAACATCGGATTGAGCAATATATTTCCCAACACTTGAATGTTTGATTCTGCCGCCCTCAAAGCAACATTATGAGCAATATTACCACCAGAACTATCCCCAGCCAAATATATATGAACTTTCGAGTCCTTTTTACTTTGCAGCCACTTCCTTGAGTTGACCCATTCAAGAGCAGCCCAGCCATCGTCATAAGCACAAGGATAAGGGTTTTCAGGTGCTCGCCGGTAATTAACTGATACCACAATAGCTTTACAAATGCCCACAAGGCGGCGACACAGCATGTCATAGATGGCACTATTCGAAGAGGAGTGTGCAAAGCTTCCACCATGGAAGAATATAATAACCGGGACGACATCCGAACTTATAGGTTTTTCAAGTTCAGCAATACTCGGCAGGCCTCCTTCATTATCAGCTGGCCTATATACCCGACTGAGAAGACCAGTATCACGGTCAATTATAACATCGAAGGAGAAAACCCCATCAACTGGATTTGCATTGGCTGGCACTTTACGATCAAGGAACTCAGCCAAGTGGCGGTTGAAAGTCCCATCTGGACGACGGAGAAGATTGTAAGCCAACTTGAAATTGGAGATTAGCACCCATGTATTCAGTGGAACCACCATCTATAAATAAAATAGAGATAAAATTTGAGAAATCATTCGATTCCAAAAGATAAACAAAATTCATAACCGCCTATAGTACAGATACTGAACTCCTTAATCTACATCTAGCACACAATCCTACCAATTCTTGAAACACCTTCACATGTTCGGCAGAATACAAAATAAGGACAAAGTAAATGATTATGAAATCTGTAGACATTTGATAGTATAATTACCAAGAATCAAACTGAAGAAAAATCGAGAAAATCAACTAGACGCAAAGTGCAAAAAGAAGCTATGAAATGTAACAAGCCCTCCAACCCCCAACAAAAAGAAAAAGGGAAAAAAGGAATAAAGAGATGCAAGATATTAGTTCATATAAATGACTCCTATATGGAGTGAAACTAGCATAAAAAAGAGGCTCTTCTATTGTCTTTTTGTATCTGTTTTTCCCAATTGGAGGAGAGCTTGGCACAATGGTAAATTGTCACCGTGTGATCCGAAGGTGATAGATTGGAGCCTTGAAAACAACCTCTTGCAAAGATATAAGCTAAGCCCGCATGTAGCTCCATTCTTCCCAGACTTGTAAGAGCTTCGTACACCATACTGCTCTTTTATTTTTCCTAATTTTAACTAAAGATTTCAACTGATTATTTCCAACAAAAGAGCCACTTAAGAAAAACAATTAACAAGATCAGCTTCATCAAACCCAACAACACAAATCAAGAAACAGGGAAAAACTCTTTTAAAAAATCCCAAAATAAACCAGCTCTAGATTCAAAACAACAGTTGCATAAATTAAACCTCAAAAAGGAAACAAACAAGAATATATACAAACAATACCAAATGAAACAAGATCACAAACAAAAAACTATGTCTAAAGCTAAACACAGGCCAGAGAAGAAAAAGTAACAACATATGAAAAAGCAAATCCAACATAGTACTACATAAATTAAGAACAACAATCAGAGACCCAAAAGGCCAAAAGTGTGAAATAAAAATAAAATAAAAGATTTTAATGGAAAAGCTAAAGCTATAAGCTGCTTATAAGTAGTAGTACCTTGGACTCATTAAGGTTGATTTCATTGTTTCTGGCCATTAAAGTTGTGAGCCTTAAGGAAAGATTCAGTGACAAATATAAACCCAATATAGAAATACCCCACTTCACATGTGTAGATCACATTTCTACTTATATACCTAGCAAGCTCAAATCTTTCATATATCCCTCTCTCCCTATATAGATGTAAATATGTGTAGATATGCCAAATGTGTGTTGCGTGTGTAAAGATCACAACTTTAGGAGCTAAGCTTTATGGAAACACACACAACCTTTGGGGCAGAAAAAAGATGGATGGGCTGTTAAATCCACCAGCTAATGAAGGTAGAAGTAAAGAAAGGGTGGTGAAGGATAAGGACTCGGGCGCATGTTAGTAGGAGATGTGCTGTGGTGCTAAAATGCGCTAGGGGTAAAGAAGCAGATAAGGCAGAAAGGACAAAGTGAGAGGGTGAAAAGTCGTTGAGTAAGATTCTCATAATATCTTGACCTAAATTTAATAATTATGAATGGTTGGTATCATTTTGTTATAATTTTATTAATAATTTTTTATTATTAAATCTTATTTATAGTATTATAACCTTATGCGTTTATCATTAATTTTTGCTTTTGGGGCCTCCCAAGAGGTGATTTTATTTTTATGAAGCCATGTTGGTATTATTATTTTCTTGTGTACAAGGAATGATTCAGCATAATTAACTTAGAGTGGTAATAATTCATATAAATGAGGAGCAACTACTATTAAAAGGATAATAATTTATAGCGAGAAGAAATTTTGTATGTTGTTAGAGGCTAAGGGCTAAGGGCTAGGGGCTAGGGGGTGGGGGTGGGGGTGGGGGTGGGGGTGGGGTAGGATGGGTGGTTGAGTTTCAAAAAATATATTTTTTTTTAAATGATATAAAAATATTTTTTCAAACTTTGTACTAAGTGTAATATTAAATCAAAAAATATATTTTAGTTAACTAATTTTTTGATATTATTAAATATTAAAAATAAAAAAAATAATAATCACTACTTTTTACTGAAAAATATTTTTTAATTGATTAAATTTTCAATATTATTAAATATTAAAAAATTAAAAAAATATATTTTGAAAAAATATTTTACAACAAACAAACAGATCCTAATTTATTTTGTGATTTTCGTTTGTTTCATTGTTTTTTTTGTCATTCCACAAAAGTAAGAAATAGGAAAATTCGTTAATTGGGGAGAGCAAATTGCTTCCGAATTGTCCTTGGAGACTAGTTCCATATTTTACTCGATTTGACAAATTTTATATGTTTTGTGGGTCATAAAAGGCGTGAAAAAATATACGTGCATGAAAGTATGACACATATTATTCATTTGGTGATTATGAAAGGGACATGGCCAAATATTTGAAACAAGACCTTACAAAGTCCTTAAAAGTAATTTTCACAAAAGGGCTCAAGTTTTAGGGATATTTCTAGGGCAAATCTTACAATTAGTCCATATTATTTGTCTATTTTAAATAATTAATCTTTATTATTTATAACAATCTCACTATTAATTTCTATTGTTTTAAAAATTACACGATTAGTTCATATTATTTGCGGAAGTCTCATCATTAATTCTCATTATTTTTAAATGTCTCACCATTAGTTGTTATTATTTGTAAAAGTCTCATCACTAATGGTGAGATATTTACAAACATTGAGGACTAATACAAAAACTTTTAAAAATAATAGAGACTAAATGAGTGACTTTTGAAATAATGAGAATTATTTGTAAGATTTTTATAAATAATAAAGATTAACTATGTAATTTTTAAAATAATAAAAATTATTTATTTAAAATTTATAAATAATAGAATCTATTTGTCCAATTTGCCCATAATTCTACTTTTGGCCCATCAAAATGGACATATGGATAGGTACAAGTTTTATAAAGGAAAAGGACAAAAAGAAAGAGACGATAAGGGGAACAGAGGTATGCGAGCGTGTGGGCGACGCCAACACACGTGAGGACAAACGGAGTCCGTTGAGAATGAAGGGAATGATTTGGACGCAAATAGAGAGAGAGACTCTTTGTTTATTTTTGTGTTCTCTTTTGGCCCTTTTAGTACAAAAGAGTACCCCTCAAAGAAAATTTTAGTGAATTGTACTTAACTGGTCCAGGTACAACTGTGCACACGTGGCTCCCTGGGGTTGGGGTTGGGAAATAGGACTCCATGGAGTTCTTTTCCTTGTGGGGGTACAATGATTGAGTATTTTGTCATACAACCTAATAGTGATAGGTTATTTTTTTCAGAGTCTTTAAAATAGAGATTTTAGTATCGTATTATTATTACATAATATAATTTATTTAGTAAAATAAAAATTTATAAAATATAAATCAAAATTATCAAAAAATAGGATCGAGTCTCTAAAAAATACAAAGTCCCTATCAAGGTCTCTAAATTTAGCAACTTTGATAAAGACTTTGTATTTTTTAGAGACTCGGCACTATTTTTTGATGATTTTGATCTTTACTTTATGAATTTTTATTTTACCGAATGAACTATATTACGTAATAATTGTACGATACCAAAATTTTTATTTTAAAGACTCTAGTAAGGATAGTCTTACCAGCGAGATAATTTAATGGTTATATACTTTTTATATTATTAATTTTATAATAATTGTATTAATAATTTACAATCGTTAAATTTTATTTATAACATTATAATTAAAGGTGGATCGGAATTTCAAAATTAGTATACGTACTCACAGTGAGAGGGTGACGGTCAAACGGTTGTATACAGTAATGGGGTTAAGTCTAATCCTTTTTTTTTCTAGTACTTGCTCTGTCACTAGTTACAATGGATTTGCTCTGCATTATTTTTTTTTCTAATAACGAATAACTCATCCTAATCAAAATTACATTTAATTCATTTTAAAACTATAAATCCTGTCGTACAGCAATATTCTTCTATACATAAACTAGATCAGTTTTAAGGGACATCTAAACTTAAAACCTTTTGTCTACAAACCAACACATTTTATAGTTGGCTCCCGACAATAAGGGTTGTTTCTGGATCATATTTATTTGAAGTGATTTATGTTTGTGTAATTGAAACTTTCATACCCTTTTTCAATTAATTAAGGCTTTATTTGTTTATCGCAAAATAATTTATTGGTAGAAAATGTTTACAGTGAAAAATATTCTTTTGGAAAATAGAATATTTTATAGTGTTTGGTTGTTACATTGAAAATATTTTCTGGTATTTAGATGTCATAATGGAAGATATCTTTTGATAGGAGATTTTATAAAAAAAACACAGACACACATATATATATAAACACACACACACAACGTATATATTGTTGGATTATATGCCCTAAATGCTAATTTTAGGATATAATAAATATATTATTTATTTAATGTGGATAGTTTATTTAAATATAATTAATGCGATTAATTATTTAAATAAGAGTCCTTAGAATAATATTTATAGATTATATCTTTAAGAGTAAGGATACGAGTGAAAGAATCTATATTTATAAATATATTCTAAAATAGTCTCCGATCATAGGATAAATTAATTGGGCGTTAATTTATCCGGAAAGATCGGATTGCAATCTACCATCCAAATAATATGAGATATTGATTTGGGTGATTAGTCTCATATCATAAAGGTATATGTATAAGTGCTTGTTGAAAACAAGTGACTGGACATGACCGCTAAGACAATGAATTACATGGAATGGTCAATAATTCGTTGTATAGTGTAATTGTGCAATTAGTCCTCAGACCTGAGATATCACGGTTCTCTTGTGTTAGGGATAACGTGATTTGCCGGTGCAATAAAGCTAGTCCTCATCAAGGATTAGATAATGTACTCAGTGGTTACGATCTATTCCGGCATGGAGATAGGTGCATGTAGATATGGAATCTGTCAATTAGGGATCCTATGCGATCTATTAATCAAGTAACTAGAAATCCTTGGCCGAGGTAGAATAGTGGAAGCCATTCCACGTATTATTTATAAGTTACTGATTAAATAGATTTGGACATATGATTGGGCAATAGAGTTTGACGACCCTATTCATGACTCTGGCTCGATCGGGATGATTTAGACAGAAGGAATTGATTGCATAATTGTTACTAAAGGGTTCGTAGATTTTACTTCATCATTAGTTGGGTAGTTGTGATATACTGCTAGGTATCACTCACGACTTGCGATAATTAAATTAGAAGAGTTCTAATTAAATATTAATTAAATTAATATTATTTCGCTGCCAATTAATTATGAACCCGAGAGGTCACACACAAAATGAATTTACAAATTAATTGGATTAGAGAAAATATTAAATTAATTTTAGGATCGTCCTAATATTAATTTAGCTGGGCTCATAATAACTTGATATTGATCTGGTTATTATGAGTCCAAGTCTGGTTTGTTTAAGACTGGCCCATATGTGACCCTAGGTCATGTATGTTTCCTATATAATGTAATATTCTGACACAAGTTTAGCTAGCACAAAAATCATAGTCAAAATAATATATAAGATTTCTCTAGAAAATCTAGTGGGGGTGAAATCCAATTAATGGTGCAGATTCTGTGTGGATACTTTCGGAGGCTTCACAATTGGGGAGCTTTGGATTGTTTAGATTCTGCAACAGATTCGTCACTAGAAAGGTAATCCTGAAATCTTTTTGCATAATTAATAGTTGATTATTATGCATGTATGTAATCTACGTAATTAGCCATGAACGTGATGCATGAGTATTATTTGTTTCTGCTGCGTTTATTTAATTATAAAATTTTAAATACCATGCACGATTCCCAACAGTGGTATCAGAGCCACCGTTCATGCCTTTTATGTGGTTATTCGATTATAGTACATGTTTTAGCACAATTAAAAGTGTCAATCATAGTTTGTGAAATTATTGTGAAAAATTAATAGTTTGTGAATCTATTAATTTTTATGCTCATTGAATTTAATAAGATTAAATGTAGCCCTAGAATTCTTCCCTAATCAATTTCATAAAATTGGTTTTATGGAATGGTGCTTTTGTTTCATAAAACTTGTTTTGAAACTATTTTTATTTGATTTTGAAAATGTTTTAAAAACCTGTTTTGAATCTGTTTCAACATAAGAAAAATGAATTTTGTAAAAATGTTTTACAATAATTTTGAATTCTGCATTAAAAAAAAAAAAAGAGGTTTTTGAAAAATCAGTTTTTCAAAAAATTTCCCAACTCTTCATCTTCTTCGCGCAGCGGCGCAAAGACAAAGTGTCGGCGCGCCACTGTTTTATAACCATGGGGCAACTGGGCTGCCCCATGGCGCGCAGAGGCGAGGAACAGCAGCGGTTGAGCGAGGAGCAGCGCGCCGCTGCCCCTCGCCGAAGTACGACGCGATAAGCATCTGCTCCTCGCGACGTTACTATCGATGGCGACAGCAGCAGTGCTGATGTCGCCCCGAAGCAGCAAGGGCTGGTGGCAGCAGCCATTGCTGGAGGCAACGCGTGAGGAAGAAGAAGGGGTGGGGTGGCGGCGCAGAGGGAAAAAGGAAAAGAAAAAAAATTGATTTTCTGGGTTAGGGTTTCTAACCCGACCCATATTCGGATCCGAGTTAGGATCTGGATCTGGGTCAATATCTGAAACCCAAACCCAAGTTGTTGGGTTTAGATTGATGGGTTTTTGGTTTATTTTTATTTTGTTTTATTTTTCTTTTTTTTAATCTTTTGGGCTAATAGGGGCATATATATATGATTGGGCTCATTTGGGCTGTTTAAATTCGGACTTTGTTTTAGTATGGACTAATTTAAAGGTCTGAATTAGGCTAAATGGGCTTATAATGTTTGGGCTGGATTTGGGCTATTGTAAAATTATTTTAAAATAGCATGGACTTATTTTATTGTCTGAAATTGGGCCAAGCTTAATTCGGACTTGGGAATAAATAGTATGGACTATTTTATTTTCTGAATTGGGCTGTTGACTTTTGGACCTGGACTTAAATAGAATAAATTGGATTTATTTTATTTTATAGTCTAAACAAATTACTTTGTATGACAAATTAATTAAAAGAGCCCAAAATAATATTTAACACTTTAAGTTAATAAATTGTTTATTAAATAATTAATTATAATTTAATTATATTTGTATTTTGTAAATATGAGATATTTATGGAATAGATTTAGTAAAGAGTTTATTAAATATAATAAATTTAATAAAGAGTTTATTAAATTGAAAATCTAATGTAAAAGAGTTTATATTAGAAAATTAATTATGCTATACTTGTGGTTAATTAATAAATTATTTATTAATTAATTACTATAAATATAATGAGATTATATTTATTTACATATGAGATATTTAAGGATGCAAATTAATAAAGGTGTTTATTAATTGAATAAACCTAACATAATAAGATTATATTGGGAAACTAATTGTGCTATATTCGTGGATTACTTTTCATTATTATTTGCTATGTTTGTGGGAGATCATGGACTAGTCTTGTATGAATGAATGAATGCATGAAAGTCATTACTTTATTTATTTACCCATTATGGGTTTTATGTAATATTTTAAAATGGGGCTTGCATGCCTCTTATCCCCGTTTTAAATATGTAAAACCCTATTCCCATTTATGTATCCCCATTATATTAGGAATCTATGTACATAAATGTATTGGAAGATCAAGATGAAGACATCAAGAGTTGGTGAGCCCAGTTCGCGAAAGGAGTTTTGTGAAGCCGATGATGAGCAACTCATGAATTTTTCTTGTGGGCCATTTATTTGATTTAGGTATTCAACCCGGTAGCTCGGGTTGATAAGTGTTCCTAGTCTATGATCATCCCATTTTATTTTATGCATTTATTTATTTATTTATGCAATAAATATATGATGAATGCATGTATGTTTCTATTTTATTTATGCAATAAATTAAAAATTATAAGCATGTGAAAAGTGAGACCTAAACTAAAGACCAGCAAACATTCCCAAACTAAATATTAAGTTAATAATGGTGTAGTCTTGAGAAGATTATATCATTGCCTTCTGTTATCATAGATTAGTTTGTGTGTTGGGCAAGTAAGTAGCTGGCTATGGACACATAGGGGTTATTTATTTGTATCAACATATGAACTAAGTCTATATAAACATGAGATGTGAAAAAATTGGATTCTTACTAGCAACCAAAAATCTATCATGTGAGGTGTCGGTATTGCATGGATCCAAATTTTCAAGATAATGGGTTTAACTTAAACAATCTTGGAGATCAAAAATTTATAATGTGAGGTCGAAATAATTGAAGGCAAGAATAATTGAAATTTGTATGAGATACATTGGATAAGAGGTTATTCACCTATTTGTTTTAACTTCACAAGAAATCTAAAATGTGAGGTGGGTTAAAATGAATGGGCCCCCAATTCCACTAAGAAAAACACCTTATTGTTTTTCCGTTTTCCACTAGGAAAGTGTGGGATTAAAAAAATTGAGTGAGGGTTAATGTTTGATTTAAAGACCCAAATCAAATGGTTAATAATATAATTATCTAACATCCTTAGAAATTACTACATATATATAATATCGGATGTAAATCCAACCTTCTATTTTGACTAGACCAAACTTCGATGACTAGCTCAATGTTTTGAGAATCGTTCTCAAATATAAAAAAGTCATACACGTTCTAGATGCCCAAAATAAGTTGTCAAGCAAGAGAGCATAGATAATGTATCCATCATTAATTACTTACAAGAGTTGTGAAGTAAGCAAGATATGACAACTAGATACGAGATATCTAGTGGTAGATATGAGATATCTATAAATTGTTTTAAAGAATAACTAGAGGAATTGATTTGAAAGCATGTGTTCTCAGGATGAGTATCTTGAGTCCAGGAGTTTATTCCTGGTTTATCATATGCAGACAAATTTAATCCTCAAAGTCAATTCTTAGTTTTTTCTTGTTATTCATAATGGATTTTTTCGTGTGAATACATTTGACACAACCTTTGGACATGAGAGTCATGTATCAAGGGTAGATCTAGAAGAGTGGAACATAATTGGTAAAATGAAATTATTTCCACTGCAAGAAAATGAGAACTACTAGGAGAGAAAAATCCAAATGACTTCAAAGAGTTTGAAGATAAATGGATGTCCTCTGTAAATATATCTCGTCTTCTCATTTACCCATCTGGGTGTTCATTAATTTTTGAATAATTATTATTCATGTGTTTTATTTATTTGGGGAATAAATGAATTGACACGGGTAAATTAATGAACAAGTTTCATATGGATGATGTAAAACGTGATAAACGAATAATATGAGAGATCAAGAGAGACGGATAACTCTAAAATTATTGTGGCTCTTATGATTAGGTCATAGAGGAGAAATAAAAATCACTCAATTGTTGAAAAAAGGACTGGTAAGCCTTTGAAGCCCCGGGACATTCCCAACACGTGAATCTTGTGTTCTTAAAAATAATCAAATCGCCCTTTGTAGGACAAAGGATCACAAATATTTAAGGTTTATACATAGAGATGTATATGGGCCTTTTGGCGAAATAGCCCAATAAGGATTTAGCTACCTTACATATGATTGTCATAAGTATGAATCTGAATCGTTTGAAGTGTTCAAGAAATTCAGAGCTAAAGTAGCAAATCAAACTAGAAATGAGAAGTAAGTCTCAATGATGAGATCATGGAGAATTCTTAGCCTCAATTTCTAATAGTATCTCAAAGGAAAATAACATAGTTATTTCATTAACTCCTTCTGGTATTCCAATGCTTGATGCAGTATTGGAGAAAATGAGTTGGACCTTGTTGGACATGATCTGTAATTGATAAACTATGCTAAATTGTAACTTAGTCTGTGAGGCTACATTCTCCTTATAGCAGTCCATCTCTTGGATAAGTTCACTTCCAAGTTAATCTTAAGTACATTATATAGGATATGAGAAAACATGATATCTAGTCTTAAGGTGTTAAGAATAAGGGTTATCCTGCTTTCAATCAAAGTTTTAAGATTGATAAATTGGAAATGAGATTAGACAAGTTTAATTGGTTATCCCAAAGATTCGTTGGGATATAACTTTTATTTCCTTGCTGACTAGAGAGTCTGTTAGCAAGTACAACTTCTTCTTAGAAGAATAGTTCATCTAAGAAGATAGTGTAAGAAGAAAGTATGATTCAATGGGAGTCACTAAACAACCAGCTAACCCAAGTCGAATCTAGGATTTGATCCTAGATAACCTAATCCAAGAACAACCAGTCAATTTCACAAGATTTTCAGATCAGTAAGATGACAATAATCATGATTGATGATTTTGTTAGTTATGAAAAACTATGTTTGACATAAGCTTAAATGACTTAAAGCCATAAAATCTTAAATGAATAAATGTGGAGACCTTTAGGACAAATGGTGAAATATTATAATCATAAGCAAGGGGTTGACTATGAGGAAATCTTTTCGCAAATTGTTGAAATTCATTATGATTTATTGGTCATAGTTGCACACTACTGTTATAAGATATAGTAAATGGATGTCAAAACGACATTCCATAATGACTTCATTAATGAAGACATTAATATGGGATTGCCAATATGTTTTGAGTCCAGTGATGAGTCACATAGAGTGCAAACTAAAAGGGTCCATTTATAGACTTAACAAAGCCTAAAGAATCTAGAACATTCGATTGACTTCATTGAGAATGAAGATGAATCTTAACTACACAAGTAGGTCTAGTAATTCAAATAATTTCTCCAAGTAAATTTTGGGATAATCTGCCTAAATCCTTGAAAGTCGATCTATATCGATAGATCAAAATGATTAATGGGTTTTTTTTCCAAAAAAGTGTTAAAGGTGTTTAACATGTACATAGATTCTAAAAGAGGGTTGTTCTCTTTTAAGACATGACATTTATCTCTCTAGGGCTGTGAGTCCTAAGACTACTAAAGAAAGAGAGACTGGACACATAAGGTTCTAAGTGCTGCAGCAATTAAGAATCTTATATACGTTATGCTGTGTACAAATACATGATATCATAAATGCTATAAGTGTTATGAGCAGACGTTTGTCTGATCCAGGTTAGGAACATTATAAAGCAATCAAGAACATTCTTAAGTACTTGAGAAGTACTATAAAATGTTCTTGGTATATGGAGAAAGGTGAAACTTAAAATTTTTCAGTTTCAGGCTGAGAGTCTGAAATGGATTATTAGAAATCCATATATGGGTTCATACTCACCTGTAACGGAAGAACAATTATTTGGAAAGGTTCCAAATATTGGTATAAATGCAAATTTCAGAGGTTGAGTGCATCATTGCATCAGATGTAACAAGAGGAAGCAGTATTGGATCTAGAAGTTCGTAACTGAACTAAGGATGGTTCTTTCCATTACATCAGACAGGTAGTACTGTGACGACAATGGAGTTATAGCGCAAGCTAAAGAACCTAGGTCTCACTAGAGATCCAAGAAAATTAAAAATGGATTACCACATCAATCAGAGATTGTGGAAATTATGATATTATGCAGTAAATAACGTCAACAGTTGACGGTGCTAGTCCACTGACTAAGGCAATGATTCAGCAGTCATTAGATTAACATCTTGAGAAGATAGGTATGAGATACCAGGGTAATTGGCTTTAGTACAAGTGGGGGATTGTTGGATTATATGCCATAAATGTCAATTTTATGATATAATAATTATATTATTTATTTAATGTGGGTAGTTTATTTAAATATAATTAATGCGATTAATTATTTAAATAAGAGTCCTTAGAATAATATTTATAGATTCTATCATTAAGAGTAAGGATATGAGTGACATAATCTATATTCATAAATATATTCTAAAATAGTCCCCGATCATAGAATAAATTAATTGGGCGTTAATTTATCCGAAAAGATCAGATTGCAGTCTACCATCCAAATAATATGAGATAATGATTTGGGCGATTAGTCTCATGTCGTAAAGGTAGATGTATAAGTGCTTGTTGAGAACAAGTGCCTGGACATGACTGCTAATACAACGAATTACATGGAATGGTCAATAATTCGTTGTATAGTGTAATGGTGCAATTAGTCATTAGACCCGAGACACCACAGTTATCTTGTGTTAGGGATAACGTGATTTGATGGTGCAATAAAGCTAGTCCTCATCAAGGATTGGATAATGTACTCAGTGGTTACGATCTATTCCGGCATGGAGATAGGTGCGTGTAGATATGGAATCTGTCAATTAGGGATCCTATGCGATCTATTAATCAAGTAACTATAAATTCTTGACCGAGGTAGAATAATGGAAGTCTTCCACGTATTATTCATAAGTTACTGATTAAATAGATTTGGACATATGATTGGGCAATAGAGTTTGACGACCCTATTCATGACTCTGGCTCGATCGGGATGATTTAGACAGAATGAATTGATTGCATAATTGTTACTAAAGGGTTCGTAGAATTTTACTTCATCATTAGTTGGGTGGTTGTGATATACTGCTAGGTATCACTCACGACTTGTGAGAATTAAATTAGAAGAGTTCTAATTAAATATTAATTAGATTAATATTATTTCGCTGCCAATTAATTATGAACCCGAGAGGTCACACACAAAAGGAATTTGCAAATTAATTGGATTAGAGAAAATATTAAATTAATTTTTGGATCGTCTTAATATTAATTTAGCTGGGCTCGTAATAACTTGATATTGATCTGGTTATTAAGAGTCAAAGTCTGGTCTGTTTAAGACTAGCCCATATGTGGCCCTAGGTCATGTATGTTTCTTATATAATGTAATATTCTGATACAGGTTTAGCTAGCACAAAAATCATAGTAAGAATAATATATAAGATTTCTCTAGAAAACCTAGTGGGGGTGAAATTCAATTAAGGGTGCAGATTCTGTGTGGATACTTTCGGAGGCTTCACAATTGGAGAGTTTTGGATTGTTCAGATTTTGCAACAGATTCGTCACTAAAAAGGTAATCTTGAAATCTTTATGCATAATTAATAGTTGATTATTATGCATGTATGTAATCTACGTAATTAGCCATGAACGTGATGTATGAGTATTATTTATTTTTGCTGCGTTTATTTAATTATAAAATTTTAAATACCATGCAAGATTCCCAACATATATATATAAACACACACACACAAATTTCACGAGAGTGGAGTGGGGTGGGGTGGGATAAAGGGTGTCGAGGGCTGGGGTCTTGGGTGACGGGGTATTTTGGGGGCAAAGGGGGGATGCGGTGGGTTGGGTGACAGGGTAGGGGGTAGGGTTTTCCTGAAAAATGTGGTCGGTGGGTTGGGTGACAGGGTAGGGGGTAGGGTTTTCCTGAAAAATGTGGTCATCTCACACATTTTTTACGCTTTTAAAGTAAAACTTTTTGATTGAAAAATATTTTTTGATTGATCAATTTTTTGATGTTATCAATCACTAAAAAATTAAAAAATATTTTCAAAAACATATTTACGGCAAACAAACGGAACCTTAAAGAGTATAAGAATTACAACAGATCAAACGATCCACAGAAGCCCTGGTTGTGTGTACTATTTTTGATTTGTTTTGAGGAAATGGAGCAAAACAATAGTATGATACTTTTACGTTATACTTTGTTTTCCAAGAGTAGCCATAGATAGTTTGTTCGCGTACTTTCACAAGTAAAGCTAAATAATGGAAAGGATAGATATTCAACGCATGAGCTCTTTTTTTTCTTTTTCTTTTTTCTTTCTTTTTTCAATAAGTTTCGCTACCCAATAGAAGCAAAAGAAATTTCCATATAACGGGACCAAAAGTAAGATTTTGAAAGGGAGATTCTCAAGTTCTAATCACTACGATTCATGGGTACTTTTATATTGAGTATATACAAATTCAAAATATTTATTTTAAACACGACACACAAATTATATATTTGGACACTAAAACTCAGTTTTAAAATTATAAAGAAGAGAAAGTATTTGGACATGCATTATTCGAGACATGTGTTTATATTCTATACATAAAAATCAAATTTTAAAGATTATTCTTTTTACCTGAGTTGTAGTGTCATTTGTTATACTATGTAATTTTATATTAATTTTAATATTAAATTCTAAAAAGTTTTATTAGCTGGGTCTCAAAAGTATACTCTCATAAATACTATGTTAAAAAAGACATTGATTTCAAAATTAAATTTCGAAAAAATTTGGGATGTATTTGTGTTTTAATTACTACATGGGTTGAATATATGTTATTTTTTAAATATCTATGTTTGCAAGTCATATCTCATTTTCTGAAAATACCGTGTCTCCAGTCTTTGTATCGTTTCATGTTCCTATTGCGCATGTACATGTCCGTGCAATGTAGCTTCAACCCATGCTTCTATTAGACTAAGGTCTCGTTCATAATAATTTTCGAAATATAAATGTTAGATATTATTTTATTTTTATTATTTATTTATTATTATTTTTATATAGTTAGTTAGTTAGTTAGTATGTAAAAATAATAATTTATTATTATTATTTTTAGTATGTTAATTAAACATCTACAAGAAATGATAAATGAGTGATGAAAATAGAATTATATATAGTAACACTATTTTCATAAGATTATTCTCAATGGAGTATTTAAAGTACAAAATTTTCTAAATTTAGGTATTTTTAGAGAACCCAGTCTTTAAAAAGTAACATTAATGATCCAAATATACATGGGGTTTACCACTTTTGTCATCTTTTAAGCCAAAATAGAGACCTAGTCTCTATTTTAATGATCCACGTACTTTTGTCAAAAATAGTGTTATTTTTTGGGTCATGAGGGTCTAAAAACACCCAAATTTAGAAAGTTTGCATTATAGAGACTCTATTGACGATGCCTTAATTATAGCTATTACATATTTGTAACACTAGAGAATGATTCTTAGCCTTTACCGTATAGCAAGTACAATGCGTTATATGTTATAACACGATTCAAAAGTAGGAACGATATAATTTTAAGAGGTTAATTTAGTGGTAAAGTATTTGGAGAATTAACATTTTGTTCACTTTTTAGATCTGAATCAGTCAAGAGATTGTTTTCCTTAGAGGTAATGTCGATAATCTTGTACCTAACTAACCCAAATCATATATTCGAGACAATGCTATGTGTTTTGAAATGTAGATCTCAACGTGATCTTGAAGGATTTTTCAAAATTGTTCTCCATCACAAACGAGAAAAAAAAATGGTAGGAAGAAGTAAATACTGTCGAGACAATTTGTGTTGCTTTGCCAGTAGACCCCATGACATATAACTAGGAAAGAAACAAAATGAAAGAAAAGAGAAGCTCCATGGCTTTAAAGAGTTAAAAGCCAATTTTCCAACTCATAGTACTAACTCCATTGGCCATCTCCAATAAACTTCCTATAAATGTTTCTTTAGTTATTTTAAAGAGTCAAATTTCCAAAATCACCTTCAATTGCCTCTAAAGGGGGCTTTTTGAAATTTGAAGCTCCTATTCGTTGTGTAGGCCTCAATAAATATAAAGAGCACGTGGCTCTTTATTTTTATGTGTATGAAAGTGTTTTTATAGTGAAATTAAAATAAGAAGTGATTGAAAATAGGGAATCTTGTTATAACAAATCTGAATTAGAAAGTTTTCAAAAATAAGAAATTACTTGTTTGACTCATTATTACAGAAAAGAAAAATAGGAAGATGAAGTTGACTTTAGGGTATGTTTGGTTTAACTTTTAAATATTTAAAAATAGTTTCTGTGAGTTTAGAAATTAAAACTAACATGTTTGGTCCATTTTTAAAAGAGCTTTTAAGTAAAAGCTTAAATTAAAAAAGGCTAAAAAAATAAGAAGCTTCAAATTTAAACTTTACAAAAAAGGCTTTGCGAAAATATTTTTACATAATACGATAAATTATTTTTTTAAAAAAAATATATCTCTCTATATTTTTAAAAGCACAATATTGCCTTCAAAATTTTTTAAAGCCAATAATGTCTAGTATACGCCAAATAATTAATAATTTTTGGTCAATAATACTTCTAATTAAAACATAATTGTTAAAATTTTTATAATTTAAAAATTAAAATTTTATAAATAGATCAAACAAAGCAAGAATCTTATCCACATGAGTGCCTTGAGTAATACATCATTTTTAATGATTCCTAATTTGTGGTCCTTGTCCTTGAATTCAATGTTTCTGGAGCAATTATGGTACTACTCCACTGCATTATGGTTTGGTGCCAGCCTATAATGGTTTTGGAAGGACTATTGTTTTTTAGTTTTTAAGTGTTAGATGACTAATGAATGAATGAATGAATGGTATCTGACATTCATGTTCAGACAATCTGTTGCTTCCTAAGAAAATATTGTCTATTTTAGCTTTGACCACGTCCAAGCTCTCTTTATGGACCAAAGCTAAACACCTCATCCCTTAGGTTTCAAGTGGAGGTAACTCGTATTTGACCAAAAAAAAAAGTGGAGGTAACTCCTACTCAGGTAGAGTATAATAATCGAATAATAATTTATTATAAAAGAAAAAACTAAATAAGTCCTTTAATTATGTGTAAAAGTCTATTTTAATCTCTCACTTTCAGAAAATACTTATTTTAGTTCATCTAATTATATTTTAAATAACTCAAAAGACCAATATGCCCCTATGTAGAAATGTTAACAAATTCATATATTTTTTACAAATTATTTTAAAGCATCACATGTCATTTAAAGACAATACACATCATCCACTCTAATAAAAAAACTATATTATATTCATCTATTTTAAACATAAACAATGTAAAATTTATTCCAAAAAAATAAAAAAGTCACAAAAAATAAAAGGTCATAAATTGTTATAAAAAATAAAAAATAACCAAACAAATAATTCCTCCAACTGGTACGTCTCTTCTTAATTACTCGAAAGCTACACCGGTATCCATCTATTTGTTCAAATACATGTTATGCGGTGTGACTTCTCTGAGATTTGTTCTTTTTCGAATTCATTAATTATTTGTAATATTTTTTTAAATTTAATTTTCATTTGTTTTGATGTTTATTAATGTTCTTTTATTTGGTAATAATATTTTTTTTGAACTTTCGTTACTGATATTTCTTCTCCTTCATTTGTGTCAGGGAAATTTACTGGTTTGGGTTAAGGCCTTTGTTTTCAAAGGTATGTAAATACTAGTTTAATATTTTTACACAACTTATGGTTTGTTTTAAATTATTATATGTATTGTTTATTGTTATTTTTGTGTTATATTATTGCTAATTTCGTTAGTTAATTAGAGATTACTTGTAATATGTACTATAAATCTATAGGATGTTTTCTAATGTTGTTGTTATTGTTTTTTTCTTTTTTTTTACATACATTGCATGCATAAAACATAATATTTCTATTTCTTTTAATAAGTGAACTCAAATTGTGCTTAATTTGTGCTAGGACTTAGTTGAGCTTGAGGTGGGCCTGTGCTGGCTCGAGCTGATCTGGGCTAAGCTTGGGTTCAAATGGTCCTGAGCTCAAATGGGTTGGGTAAAAAATTATATGACCTAGCTCGGCCTACTTATATGTGGTGGGATAGGCCGAGTCGAGCCCACTTTCAATCGAGCTGGGCTGGACCTGAATTTTTATGTGCTGAGTTGAGCTAGGCCGTCATGCCACCTCTACTAAGGAGGGTGAAAATCACCATACAGGAGAAAAATGACCTATCATAATTGCTAAAACAACCCAAGCAGACACAAAGGTGGCTCGCATTGAAAGGAGCCAAATGTGAACAAACGAGAAAGATAGACATTGACAAAGATTGTGAACAATAGAGAGAAAACTCTAGTCACAATTTTGAGGAGCCCGAATAACATCCAATAACAACTGATGATATGTACAAAATATCAACACACCAAAAATCACAACATCATAAGTAAATCTAGATTTGTACATAAGAGAAATAGAAAGAAAATGAAGACCAAAGAGTATGAGAGGGAAAGAGAGAGAGAGAGAGATAGAAAGAGAGAGGAGAGGAGAGGAGAGGGGAGCGGAGGGGAGGGGTGGCGTGGGGTGGGGGCTCTAGGTAGAAGCCGGAGCCCCAAAACCAAGTTGGTGAGAAATACCCCAACCGTGGCGGGTGAGGATAGGGGAAAAATACCCCGAGTGAGAGAAAGAAAAACGGTCATCATGTGTGATGTTGCAATTACGATGGCGACATATATTATACATTAATCCTATAATTCGACAAAATTATGGATTCTGACAAAAAAAATAAGATAAATGTATCAATTTAAAGTATGTTAATAGTTAAGTATATATATATAGTAGAAGTTCTTTAAATCAAATATTGTCTTCAAGTTATCAATAAATCATTATAAAGCAATTATAGTAGCGTAATGTATTGTAAAATAAATATATCAGGATTGAATGTTTAAATTAATATAAAATTACATGACATAGCAAATGAGATTAATATTGTAATATGCGCTATAATTAAATTAATCTCCAAAATTTGAACGTAAAGTATGTATGAGACGTCCAAGACATGTAGTATACATGTTGGACAAGCATAGTCATGTTCACGACATATCCGGTAAGTGTAATATTCAATACGTGCAATGGCAGATGCACTCTTTCATAGTGGGGTTTGTATGTTTATTTTTAAGATGAAAAATTAATTTAATCCTCACTAAATATTTTATACATATAATTTTAATCTTCGCTAAATATAAATTCCAAATTTATCCCTAAATATGTGTTAACATAATCACGTTCTCGTTAGAGAAGTCCCCGTGTTAAATAGGTCATATGTGAGGTGAGAGCAAGTGTCAGCTTGATAGAAGTAATACTATCTTGTAATATAAGATTTTTTTTTTTTTTTTTTCAATCAACCCAATTCATTCGAGCACGTATTAAAATTAACTCTACAAGAACAACAGTTGAGCCCACAATTGGAATGTTATTCTTTCTGAAAGTTTATGAGATTATAATAAGTTGAAAAAGCTATTCCACCACCACTTAAAGTGGAAAATTATCTTTGTTATGGCACTTTGGTAGATTTGCGATGATGGAATAATCCGACCTTTGGGAACAGAGACAAGAGCTCACTTGAGGACAAAAAACAATTTATTAGGAGATATGCTCATGAAATTACAGATGCATGATAGGAGAATAGTAGTGCAGATAACTACGTGATCAACAACTTGCGCTCTATTGCGTGAAAGAAATGTTAGATTATATGTCTTAAATGTTAATTTTATGACATAATAATTATATTATTTATTTAATGTGAATAATTTATTTAAATATAATTAATGCGATTAATTATTTAAATAAGAGTCTTTAGAATAATATTTATAGATTATATCCTTAAGAGTAAGGATATGAGTGACAAAATTTATATTCATAAATATATTCTAAAATAGTCTATGATCGTAGGATAAATTAATTGGGCGTTGATTTATCCCAAAAAATCGGATTACAGTCTACCATCCAAATAATATGAGATATTGATTTGGGTGATTAGTCTTATATCGTAAGGGTAGATGTATAAGTGCTTGTTGAGAACAAGTGCCTGGACATGACCGCTAATACAACGAATTACATGGAATGGTTGTATAGTGTAATGGTGTAATTAAGTCCTTAGACCTGAGACACCACGGTTATCTTGTGTTAGGGATAACATGATTTGCTGGTGCAATAAAGCTAGTCCTTATTAAGGATTGGATAATGTACTCAATGGTTACGATATATTCCGGCATGAAGATAGGTGCGTGTAGATATAGAATCTGTCAATTAGGGATCCTATGCGATCTATTAATCGAGTAACTAGAAATCCTTGGTCGAGGTAGAATAGTGGAAGTCGTTCCACGTATTATTCATAAGTTACTGATTAAATAGATTTGGATATATGATTGAGTAATAGAGTTTGACGACCCTATCCATGATTCTGGCTCAATCGGGATGAATCAAGACATAAGGAATTAGTTGCATGATAATTACTAAGGGTTCGTAGAATTTCACTTCATTATTAGTTGGGTAGTCGTGATATACTGCTAGGTATCACTCACGACTTGCAATAATTAAATTAGAAAAAGTTATAATTAAATATTAATTGGATTAATATTATTTCGCTGCCAATTAATTATGAACCTGATAGATTATACACAAAAGAAATTCGGAATTAATCAGTGAGGAAAATAAATTAAATGTTAGACGAGTCTAATATTTAATTAGACTTAAGACTGATTAGATTAGAATATTAGTCCAATCATTTAATCAGTCTAAGTCCAGTAATTAGGATTGACCCAAAACCTAGCCCTAATAGGTCTAGTGTTTTTTATAAATAGGAAACTATGACAGACAGAAAAACTAGCACAAATCTTGTATTTCATAGCAAATATATTTTTCTCTAAAACTCATAGTGGGGGTTTTGCTGTTTGATAGCTCGGATCTCGTGTGGATACTTTATGAGGCTTCACAATTGGGGAGCTCTGGATTCGATCAATTCCTACAACATATTCATCAACATGAAAAGGTAATCCTAAAATCTTATTATGCGTAATTAATAGTTGATTATTTATGAATGTTATAATCTACGTAATTAGCCATGAACGGATGCATGAGTATTATTATTTGTTTCCGCTGCGTTTTATTTAATTATAAAATTTTTAAATACCATGCACGATTCCCAACAGTGGTATCAGAGCCACCGTTCATGCCTTTTACATGATTATTCAATTTTAGCACATAAACATATAGCACAATTAATCGTGTCAAATTGAATAGTTTTTGAAACTATTGAATTAGTAGATTTGGATCTATTAGTTGATATGCCGGTTAATTTGATTGGATTAAATATCAGGCCAAAAGTTTCTTCCCACCATCAATTTCATAAAAGTAGTTTTGTGAAATTATTTTCCCAGTTTCATTAAAGGTAGTTTTTGAAACTGAAATTTTATTTTTATAAAATTGTTTTATCAAGAAACTTTTCAAAAATTGTTTTTAAGACAATTTTTCTATTTCTGAAATTGTTCAGTAAAATGGAAAGTCAGTTTTTCAAAAAAAAAAAAACTGAAAAATCAAATTTTCAGGCGAAGGGGCGCGGTCCTTCCCTTCTTTTTTCCATCAAGGCAGTGGTACCACCTGATTGGTGTTGCCGCTGCCAATGGCTTGACTGCCGCGAGGAATTGTCCTCGCAGCAGCGGCCATGGTAGCAGCAACCGCGAGGAGCTGTCCTCGCGGCCGCTGCCATGGCTGCCGCGAGGAGCTGTCCTTGCAGCAGCGGCCATGGCTGCCGCAAGGAGTAGTCCTCGCGGTAGCTGCCATGACAGCCGCGAGGAAGGCTCCTAGCGGCTGCTGCCATGGCATTCGCGAGGAACTGTCCTCGCGGCTACAATCATGGCTGCCACGAGGAAGGCTCCTCGCGGCTGTAGCCATGACAGCCGCAAGGACCTTTCCTTGCGGTCATGGATGAAGCTCGGCGAAGAAGAAGGAGAAGGAGAAATGGGGGGGTGGCGGCGCAGCGAAGAAGAAAGAAAAAAAAAATTGGTGGGTTAGGGTTTCCAGACCATAACCCATTCCATATCCGGGTCCGGATCTAGGTCCAAGTCAAAACCCAAGGATCCAACTTGATGGGCTCCTCGGGCTTATTTGTTTTTAAAAGGGTTTGTCTTTTCTTTCTTTAGTTTTGGGCTAAATGGGCATATTCAACTTAGGCTTCATTTGGATTGGTTTTAAATTGTTTTTAAAAATTAGCTTGGATCTCCCTTGTAGTCTGCATTGGGCCCTTTTAATTCGGACTTGAATATAAATAGTGTGGACTATTTTAATATTTGAATTGGGTTGTTAGCTATTATTAATTTTGGACTTGGACTTAATTAAAATAGGTTGGACTTATTTTAATGCTTGAAGTCCAATTTGCTGAATTATTTGTTTGACAAATTAATTAAAGAAGCCCAAATAATATTTTGACACTTTATATTAATAAATAGTTTATTGATTATTAAATATAATTTGATTATATTTATATTTTATAAATATGAGATATTTATGGAGTTAATTTAATAAAGAGTTTATTAAATAGAATAAATTTAATAAAGGGTTATTAAATTGGGAAAAAAAATCTAATGTAAAGAGTTTATATTAGAGAATTAATTGTGCTATATTTGTGGTTAATTAATAAATTATTTATTAATTAATTACTATAACTATAATGAGATTATATTTATTTAAATATGAGATATTTAAGGATCCAAATTAATAAAGGTGTTTATTAATTGGATAAACCTAATATAATGAGATTATATTGGGAGACTAATTGTGTTATATTCGTGGATTACTTTTCTTTATTATTTTTTATGTTTATGGGTGATCATGGACTAGTGTTAAATGTATGAATGGATGAATGAATGAATAGATGAATGTCATTATTTTATTTATTTACCCATTTTGGGTTTTATGTAATATTTTAAAATGGGGCTTGCGTGCTTTTTATCCCCGTTTTAAATATGTAAAACCCTATTCCCATTTATGTATCCCCACTAGATTAAGAATCTATGTACATAAATATAGTGGAAGATCAAGATGAAGACATCAAGAGTTGTTGGGCCTAGTTCACGAAAGGAGTTTTGTGAAGCCGAGGAAGAGCAGCCCATGAATTTTTCTTGTGCGACCTTTATTTGATTTAAGTATTCAACCCAGTGGCTCGGGTTGATAAGTGTTCCTAGTCCATGATCATCCTATTTTTATTTTATGCATTTATTTATTTATTTATGCGATAAATATATGATGAATGCATGTATGTTTCTATTTTATTTATGCGATAAATTGAAAATTAGAAGCATGTGAAAAGTGAGACCTAAATTAAAGACCAACAAACCTTCCCAAATTAAATATTAAATTAATAATGGTGTAATCTTGAGAATATTATATCATTGCCTTCCGTTATCGTAGATTAGTTTGTGTGTTGGGCAAGTAAGTAGCTGGCTATGGACGCATAGAGGTTATTTATTTGTATCAACATGTGAACTAAGTCTATATAAGCATGAGATGTGAAAAATTTAAATTTTTACTGGCAACCAAAAATCTATCATGTGAGGTGTTGGTATTGCATTGATCCAAATTTTCAAGATAATGGGTTTAACTTAAACAATCTCAGAGACAAAAAATCTATAATGTGAGGTCAAAAGAATTGGAGGCAATAACAAATTGGAATTTGTATGAGATACATTGAATAAGAGGTTATTCACCTATTTGTTTTAACTTCGCCAAAAATCTAAAATGTGAGGTGGGTTAAAATAAATGGGCCCCCAACTCCACTCAGAAAAACACCTTATTGTTTTTCCGTTTTCCACTAGGAAAGTGTGGGATCCGAAAAATTTAGTGGAAGCTACTGTTTGATTTAAAGACCTAAATCAAATGGTTAATAATATAATTATCTAACATCCTTAGAAATTACTGCCTATATAATATCGGTTAGGAACCCAACCTTCTATTTTGACTAAGACCAAACTTCGATGACTAGCTCAATGTTTTGAGAATCGCTCTCAAATCTGAGAAAGTCATACATGTTCTAGATGCGAAAATGAGTTGTCAAAAAGAAGTGAGAGAGCATGGATAATGTATCCATCATTAATTACTTACAAGAGTTGTGAAGTAAGCAAGATAGGATAACTAGATATGAGATATCTAGAAAAATTGTTCCAAACAAAGAGTAACTGAAGGAATTGATTTGAGAGCATGTATTCTCACGATGAGTATCTTGAGTCCATGAGTTTATTAATGGTTTATCATATGCAAACAAATCCAATCCTAGGGTCAATTATTAATTCTCTCTTGTCATTCATAATGGATTTCTCCGTGAGAATACATTTGACACAATCCTTGGAAATGAGAGTCATATATCAAGGATAGATCTGGAAAGTTGAAACTTGATTGGTAGTTATTTCTACTACAAGAAATGAGAACTAGTAATAGAGGAAAATCCAAAGGACTTCAAAGAGTTTGAAGAGGAATGGATGTCCTCTATAAATACATCTCGTCTTCTTGTTTGCCCGTTTGGGTGTTTATTAATTTTAGAATAATTGTTGTTCATGTGTTTCATTTATTTGGGAAATAAATGAGATTACACTAAAGTTAGTCCTTATCAAGGATTGGATAATGTACTTAGTGGTTACGATCTATTCCGGCATGAAGATAGGTGCGTGTAGATATGGAATCTGTCAATTAGGGATCGTATACGATCTATTAATCAAGTAACTAGAAATCCTTGACCGAGGTAGAATAGTGGAAGTCGTTCCACGTATTATTCATAAGTTACTGATTAAATAGAGTTGGATATATGATTGAGTAATAGAGTTTAACGACCCTATCCATGACTCTGGCTCAATCGGGATGATATACTGCTAGGTATCACTCACGACTTGCAATAATTAAATTAGAAAAAGTTCTAATTAAATATTAATTGGATTAATATTATTTCGCTGCCAATTAATTATGAACTCGAGAGGTCACACACAAAAGATATTCGGAATTAATCATCAAGGAAAATAAATTAAATGTTAGAAGAGTCTAATATTTAATTGGACTTAAGACTGATTAGATTGGAATATTAGTCAAATCATTTAATCAGTCTAAGTCCAGTAATTAGGACTGACCCAAAAGCTAGCCCTAATAGGTCTAATGTTTCCTATAAATAGGAAACTATGACAGACAAAAAAACTAGTACAAATCCTGTATTTCATAGCAAATATATTTTTATCTAAAACTCATAGTGGGGGTTTTGCTGATTGATAGCTCGGATCTCGTGTGGATACTTTCGGAGGCTTCACAATTGGGGAGCTCTGGATTCGATCAATTCCTATAACAGATTCGTCATCATGGAAAGGTAATCCTAAAATCTTATTATGCGTAATTAATAGTTGATTATTTATGCATGTTATAATCTACGTAATTAGTCATGAACGGATACATGAGTATTATTATTTGTTTCCGTTGTATTTTATTTAATTATAAATTTTTTAAATACTATGCACGATTTCCAACAAGAAGCCCCAAGGCTATTGGAAATTAAATGTTCATGGAAGTTTTAGGGACAATTCGGGATTGGTTACAGTAGGAATAATCTTAAAAAACGAGGATGGGAATTGAAAATGGGGCTTTGTAATTAACTTGGGTATTACATCCAACAACATTACAAAACTGACGGTTTTGAAAGAAGGAATTCGATGGGCACATAAGAAGGACATTTAAAAATTGGAAAACGAAAGTGACTCACAAGTGATACTTGATCTTTGTGTAGAATAGGATCCCAACGCAGAGTCCATTAAAACCTTGCATTAAAGACTGCCAGAATATGCTGAGAAAAAACAGAGAGTACAAACTAAAACATATATTTAGAGAAGTTAACAAATGTACAAACTGACTTAATAAATTTTGGACTCTAACAAGCTTTGGAACTCCATCACTTGACCACCCCAGATGGACTAGGCATGCTCCTCTACAGTGACAAACGAGGGGAATCAATCCCTATATATGTTAACAATTAAATTCCGGCTTTAGAGGCCCTTATAACTAAAAAAAAAAGAAAAAGAAATTCGTTGTGCAAGTTTATGAGATTACAATATTGAGTTCCTAATTTTGTGATAAAGGTGGAAACTTTTTGTATATCTCCAAGTGCACAACTACTAGCTACTTAAAAATAATGAATAACAATAGAGAGAAGGTAGGGTCATAAAAAAATTAATTATTATTATGATTCTCGCTTTAAGTGTGAGAGATTAATTATTGAAATGTATAACATCCATGTAAATTAATTTACACCTCTCTTTAAAAAAAAAAAAGAGAGAGAGAGGGGGAAAAATCAATTAATATATCTTATATACAAAAAAGTTTCTAATTCTTTTGGGGTCGTTTCTTTGGAATTAAATTTCAAGAATTGGGAATTTTGAACTATCAAACTCTTAGCAACTTTCGGGAATTTGTCATTCAGTTTTTTTCCAATGAACTAACTCATTTTATTTGTTTTCTAAAGAGAATTTGTACTAGAATTTTAAACTGAAGCTAAACTTTTCCCACAAATTCAATCTCCAAGAATTAATAATTGATAATCAAAAACCAATAATTGCCTATTCACGAATATATTCAATTTTTCTCGAAGGAACGTACTCTTATGAAATGCTTATATTATTTACAATGCAATATTGATTGGATTTTACAAACAAACGAACATAAATCTTTTCAAGCTCCTCATTTTCCAAATTCAAACAAACAATCATCTTTTGTGGCAAATTTTTTTTTTTTAAAAAGGAAAAAATTTATAAGCAAATACATATGGACTTGAACAAAAATCAAAACAAAACCTTAAACCCTCCCTCCAGAACATTCCATTCTCCCGCGCAAACAACACATTTTTCGCTTCCGAAAATACCCCTTACTGCCACGCTGGCAATCCTCGCCAACCCTTCTCCACCAATCACAACAAACCATCTCCGTCTATATAAACAAACCAAAACTCACACATTTCACTCAACACATCATCATTTTCACATCAAACTCTTCAATTAGGGTTAGGGTTTTGTGTTAAATTTCGTTTTCTCTTTTAAGATTAAGATGAGTTCAAAGGAAGGAGGATCTCAGTGTGGTGCTGGCAAAGGCGGCAGAGGCAAAGCCAAGGCGACAAAATCTGTGTCACGATCGTCGAAGGCTGGCCTCCAATTCCCCGTCGGTAGGATCGCGAGGTTCCTCAAGGCTGGCAAGTATGCCGAGCGTGTCGGCGCTGGTGCCCCCGTCTACCTCTCAGCTGTTCTCGAATACCTCGCCGCCGAGGTAACCTAAGACCCATTTTTAATTAATTTTTATTTTTGCTATTGATTTGTGGATTTTATGATTTCTTTGTAATGGGAGTGTTAATCCTAGGTTTGATTGGAAAATGAAATTGTTTGGTAAGAATGTCTAGTGTGGTTAGACTCGTATAGTTGACCCCACCTGCATGGTGGGATACAATTCAAAGTTGCGATTTGGTTTGGTTTGGTTTCAATATGTGTTTATACATATATATATATATATATATATATATATATATATATATATATATATACGTTTTCTAAGTCCCATTTCTTAGTTGTCGTTGATTCTGAATTTCTCATAACATTTCCATGGGTTATATATTTTGCTATTGTTTTGATCGTTTTTTCTATTCTAATATTATATGTGATTGGAAAATTTAAGTTGTTTGATTTGTTAATTTTGTCAATAATGTGTGTTGTTCTCTGTCCTGTATAGTTAACCATCAGGCCTGTACAGTGGACCCCCAAATGGGGTTTGACTCAAGGCTTGATTTGGTTTGGTTTGGTTTGTGAATTTCAGTAACATGTAGTGAGTAAATCATTTTAGTTGTATATATATGTATGTATGAATTTGGGCTTTAATTTGATGTTTATCGGTGTGTATCCGAATGGACCTATGATTGAATGATAGGTCTTGGAGTTGGCTGGAAATGCAGCAAGGGACAACAAGAAGAACCGTATAGTCCCGAGGCACATTCAGCTTGCAGTGAGGAACGATGAAGAATTAAGCAAGCTTTTGGGTAATGTAACAATTGCCAATGGTGGTGTTCTTCCTAACATTCACCAGAATCTCTTGCCGAAGAAGGCGGGTGGAGGCAAGGGTGAGATTGGCTCGGCTTCTCAAGAGTTTTAGATAAGGAGATTAAGAGCAAGCAAGTTCTTATGTAATATACAGAGTGTTTATGTTCTATGTACTGATTTTTCCCAATGGTTGCAAATGAAAGTACAGCTTCAGATTTTGGGCTTAATTCTATTGCTGATTATGGAGCATCATTTGCTTTTGCATAAATTTGTGTTTGCAATTGGTTCTTGAAATCTTTGCTCTCAAAAGTTTTTCACAATCATGAGTAGCTCTTTTCTTTTACATGATATCTCATATCGGTGGGAGATACAAGTGGGCATAACCTAGTTATGGGCTTGGGCATGACACCATCCCTTTCATGTTATGTACGTGTAAACTATCTACATTGCACCTAGAATTATGCATATGTAAGTGAAGTATAATAATAATCCTGTAAAGAGAGACAAATCACACGAGAGTTAATTTGTTCTGATTATGTGCAGTGATTTTGTAATTTAACGTTAAACAGAATTTGGTAGTAATGTTGTGTAGCAGTCTTTATGAAATTCTGCAGGTTTATTTTGCTCATTGAAAGAGTTTACATTTTCACTTGTAAGACTTTTGATCAATGTAATGCCTCCATATGTTAATGACTTATCTGCATATGCATATCTGTAGGCTTGGCCTTCACTGCTAGCTGATCAACAATTGAATCTAGTGGTAAGGCACTCCAAAAATATGCCTCAGATCAGATCGCATGTCAAATTGGAGCAATTTTTGGGTTAATCTGGATTTTCGCATACTGTTGGCAGACCGATGTGATTGACCCACCTCACAATGGTTTGCATTGATTCATCTATCAAGATGGATTTCAAGCGTTGTCTAAAGCGTTCTCCATTGTATCAATGCAAATGCCAATGGATCTTCCAGTTGCCATGACCTCTGCCAATTTTGATCTGGCATAGTGATATTGATATAACATCAAGATTGTGTTCAGTGCAGCGGATCTCACCCTGAAATCAGCTTCATCCTCCGTTAAGCCTAACCATTTCAGGACACTGTCCAACTGTTTCATTGTTAATGAATCCCGAATTATTAATCCATCCAATAGAATTCAGACGAGTGATATCACGAGAAGCGCAAACAAACCTTCGTCACATCAGAATGAAGTAATTCTGAGTATCCAAATAGCAGATGCTCTGCTACCAACCCTCCAAGGATCACACATAAAAACCTGTTTATCGTCTGAAACGGAGAAAGGGAAACAATCAGAAAAGTTTAACATTCACCAGTGCAGTTCCTCGAACGAAACATCAAAGAGAAAAGATTAATAGTATTCGGACTCTTGCCTAATTCCACAGAAGTTAAACATCCCCAATCTATGAAGTGGAATGAAGTATAAGAATATCTTTTGTTGGTGAAATTCCTCAATATGACTTCCTTATATCCGCATTGCAATATGAGTATCTTTTATCAGCCATTTAACGGTGTTTGAGGCTTTAGACTGTCACAAGTGTGATTATTACTTCTGCAATAACCTCTTAGCATGTAAATATCTCTTATCCTATCGTTGATGCTTTCTGTTTAAATTAGACATTATCTGCCAAATATTTTTTTCGTTAGTTAACAGAGACAAAGATGAATACTCTATGTCATCTCTAACTCATGTCAAGGCGGTCAAAGAATCTTTTTCCACATCAATCCTCAAAACTCTATGAATGGAATAGCTTTCTAAAAGTCTTTGCCAATATTTATGACTATGCAGAATTTTCATCAAATTTTGCTTGAAATCAATGAAGTGACAGTTGGCTAGAGTGTTTATGAGTGTTGAATGTGGTAAAAAGAAGACGTTCGGATCATTATTCATAGTGATAAAATATCATCTGAAGTAGTATACTATATTTCAGCCTGCTAAAGGCGGTTAACAAGAAAACTAAAGCTTGGATGAATTGGAAGGTAAGAAGACCTTTCTGAAGGACAAAAGAAGTTGAAACTTAATCAATATGACTTTTTGGAACACATCAGGAGGACCAAGTTTATATACTTATCTTGGCAAAAGTGTATTTCAACAACTCACTGAAAGCCTTGGTCGATAATATGTAGGTTTTTCTTTTTAATCTTAATCAGGATCTTGTGAATAATTTTACATTTTACAAATACATGCTTCAGCAATAGTGATACAGCACAGTTCAGTGGTTTATAATTTCTGTTATTGAAAATAGTAACTGGGTGAATCGGTAGTCGATCGGATTGCTCATACACGTCACAGAAATGTAGTTGTAAAAATGCACAATGGTTACCGAATGACGAAGGTAGATTTAGGTGTTATGTGTCAGTCAATGGAATGTTGAATGCTAAACAATTGTGGGAAGCAAGAAAAGCAGTTTTACCTCATTACTCGGCTTCCCTTTGATTCTGTTTTTGTTTGATGTAACTGCAGTACCAATCTGCATAGAGTTTTACGATAAGAAACATAATTAGGTGTCTGTCGTGAAACAAGCAGTACAAGAGCATTGTCGAATGACTTCGAAATGTCTGGAAATATTTTTTTCTCCACCTACCATGTCTAAAACCCATAATATCTTGTGAAGGAGAAAGAGAATAATATCCCAGCTTACCATCTCAATAATTAATTTGGCATGTAATGTGTGGCATCATGGAACTCTTGCTGCTACACATCAATAATCATTTCCAGTATATGAAGACAGAGCACACGAGCAATGAGGATGAGAAGGATATGAGGTACTGAAGCATAGGGATATATCTTCTTAAAAATTTAGAACTTTGTACCGTTGCAGTTAAAAAGCACTAGGGGGTGGCTGTTATTTTGACTTGGTCCATGGATTATCAATTGTCATTTCAAAAAGATCTGGTCTAATATATGAGAGAAATTAGCTACTGCAAACTCAAATCAATGGTTGGTTTCACTTCAACTTTCAACTTTCTTTCTAATGAGTGTAAACATACCACTCCAACTAGGAAAAAGATAAGGAATCAAGAAAAAGATAAAAAACAATCACTTAGACTTCGATCTTGCATTTACAATGATATTGGTCGTTGAAGAATAGGCATAGTGAGTGACAAGAGTAAACTTACTTCTGTAAGGAACTCAAAGCCAAGAAACTCCACCTTTCCTCCAGCAAACTTGTCCTGGATCAGATCTTCCAAACTTGGTACTACATATCTTTTGGGTAATACCCCAAGCAAATACCCAACCAGAAAATGACCAGCTTCATGCTGCACAAGTTTTGTTGCATCATGATGAGAAACTTTATGATGCAAAAATTCGAGAAACTGGAGACAATTGGTAGGTAATCCTGCTTCCAATTGTTAACCTTAATGAGTATATAGAATTTATTGATGCTTAGCAGTGAGCAAGACCTTTCTCGAGAACATTTTTTTGTCAAGTAAATTCTAATGAACAATATTTCTAATAAGTTACGACCATGGAGAGAGATTATAGGTTACATGCTTCATGTATGTGACTTGGGAGTAGTTCCAGAGTGTTAAAGGTATATGGTGCCATTACACTAGCGGCTTCAGTTAAATGGAATCAATTTCTACAGGTAAAAATATTCCCTAGTTTCCCTCTGCGGATAAATATTGCCATCATGCGTCACCGTGTATCATAAATGTTGCAACATGACTCTTCTAAATGAGCAAATGAAGCAATCATGAATTTCTATAAGCAACAAGGAAAAAGGGCTATCTTACTTGCAAGCACATCTGACGATTTTGGGAGGGACAATCATAAGTTTCACTGTCCATTGAATTTTCCATTCTTGATGATGAGACCTACAACAAAATGATATTGTGAACAATACACTCGATCTTAAAAGTAAACAGAACATGAATCTAACACATTCTTCAATTACTCAGCCGTGACTAGAGTAAATATTTGCATGTTCTCAGGTAACATACAAAACGTGTAGTTTAACTTAGAAGAATTAGTATTTTAATATGTACTACACATTTAGGCAGAAAAACATTTTATTCTGCAAAATAGGTAGGGAAACATCTTTTCGTAAAAGTTGATTGCGATGTGCAACATCAGCTTACGATAATCCCAAGTCCGAAAAAGAAAGCTGACTAGTAAAATCACCTTATTTCTATATCTGTTAATGCATATTATCAATGATGTGAGACTGTGAATGAAGAAGTTCATGGAAATATGAACAGCAGCACTATGTAACAAAATTGTTAGAGTTCTGAGTTTCTACTGGAATGCTTCCAGAGATTTTAAGTCTTTTAACTGATTGAAGATGAACCGAAATCATATACTAAACGAACAGGAGTACCATCTATACAAACACAAACATAATAAGATACTCGAATCACTTGGATAATGCTTAACCGCATAATCTAAATTCTTTGTGTTCTTCTCTTCTTTTAATCGGTCATAACAAGAACTATTATTCTCATCACCTGATATCAGCATTTTTTTCAGACAACTCATGTAACTATGCTTGCATCAATGACATAAACATCACTTGGATAATGCTTAACCGCATAATCTAAATTCTTTGTGTTCTTCTCTTCTTTTAATCGGTCATAACAAGAACTATTATTCTCATCACCTGATATCAGCATTTTTTTCAGACAACTCATGTAACTATGCTTGCATCAATGACATAAACATCATCCTAATCTGAGTCCTAGTTCTTTGGTCCTTAATATTCCACAATTTTGTCTCTCCAGACAACTTTTTCGTGAATAAAGTGCTTTATTGTGTTGAATGTTAACACACCTTTTCTTTAAACCGAACAAAGCAAATTAACCCGAACCACTTAAGCTATATATCCTAAGACACATTCATTCTTGTTGACAACAATCTTCTCTATTATCTTTTAAGAAGATAATGCAAACTAAACACAAAAATTTGTTCCAGCTATCAATTACGAACTAGACAACACGCGTTATTTGTGTATAATTACAGAATGATCTAAAAAGTAAAGATGACAGTACCTCTTCTTCTTCCTCTAATGCAAACTGCCTGCAACACTTAATAGAATGCAATACTGCATCTATCAATGATCTTTGAGACGCTATATCTACAGCTATATCAACGTTGCTCGGCTTAAGTATTTCCACAGATGACATTCCTCTAGGTACCTAAAACATTAGACAAAATCGGAATAACATAAGGTCCAATCGCACCGCATAAATCAACATCATTATTAGCAATGCTCTTTGTACATTTTGCAGCAAATGTTGTACCTTTGTAATATCAAATAATTTTTTATACAATTTAACATAAGGTTCAATCACACTGCAAAAATCACATCATTATTATTAGTACGCTGTTGTACATTTTGCAACCAATCTTGTACCTTTCCAATAGCAAGTAATTTTTTTTATACAATTTAGAATAAATTCCCGCCAAAGTGAACTAAACTAACCACCACAAGTCTTACAGAATTCACTATATTCTCAATGTTTTTTTTTTTAACTGGATCGGAGTGTGTGTCACGCAGCCGAAACGTGTTAAGAAAACGTTAGTGGCTGAGATAAGAATGTTAAGATGGACCACAAGATGAGAGAGAATTACTTTCGATAATTTAAGATGAGTTTAGGAAGAAAATTGTCAAGGAAGACTGACTCTTAACACGAACGAGTGACCAAGTCTAGGCAGAATAAGACTTCTTTAGTTTGAGTTTAGGCGAGCTGAGCCAAACAAGAAAAAAAGAAAATAACAAGATTTGAGTGACATCCTCAAATAATATAACATAAGTTCGAAACACGATTTTGGACTTTATTGTAAAAAAAACAAAAGACGAGAAAAAAAAAGATACCAACTTGATGGCGCCAAAGCCGCGTAGACCACCGGGCTTGTTCTGCAGCTGCTTCACCAACGAAAGAGCAGCTTTATAGTTCCCCTTCTCCAATTCTCTATCCACCTTTCTCAGCGCACCACAACGACTTCGTATTGCACATTCTTCTTCTTTACCTCTTGCCCATGCCACGCCTTGAGCCGAAAACACTCTCTCCAAAACATTCATTTTTTTTTCCGTTACAACTGTAACGAAAGTTATAGTGCAAATTTAAAATATAGGATATCAGTTCTTGGTAAAACTTTCCAAACAAACCAAAAATGAAATATACATTTACATATAATAATATAATTATTTAAATAAAAGAAAATACGGTGTCGTTTTGGTTTTTACATTGTGTGGCTGAAAATGAAATGAAATTGAATTGTTAAAAATAAATAAATAAATAAAAGGCCAGGCGTTTTTTTTTTTCTTTTTTTTCTTTTTTTAAATTTTATTTATCAAAACCTTTATGTTTTGGGTTGTTTGGGAATGGGAAGAGTGGTGTACTATGGTGGAACGTTAATATCATCCTCGTGTACGAGGTTGGGATTGTGTAATCCTAGGATAGTGAGTCGATCGAATGATGTTAGAGTGAGTAGGCAACAAGTGTTGGAGCAAGTGGATAACGAGTTGAGCAATGGGAATGAGAGGGCTGCTTTGACTTTGGTCAAAGATTCTCTAGGCAAGCCCGGTGGTCTCAGTTGTTTCGGCGCCGCTCGTCAGGTTTTCCTTGCTTTCACTTCTTAAATACTGTCGTAAATTTAACACGTCGTAAAAGTTTAATCGATTAGAGATGAATAATTTTATTTATTTGTAGATGAATGGCAAACAATCTGTGATTTATCGAAAGTACAAAATATCCTGAATTTTCAAAACTCTCTCATAATTTCTATGTGGTTTCTGGCTGGAGGGGCATATAGCTTAGCTTCGGGAATCACGGAGAAATACGAGGGGTTTTGAAAACACAAACAGATATTTTGTACTTTCCACAAGCACCATTCAACTTGTTTAATGAATATTCACAATTTGAAATTTCTATGTATATAGTTTGTTTGTTCCTTTTCACAGTTTTTCCTTTTCGTTGTTTTCACCAATGTGATGGTTCACCGTCCTATATGGTAAGAATTTCGCATATCATAAAATAAAAAACGCAAAATTCTTATTATAGAGTACGGGGTGAATCATTCCATAGGTGACACAAAATATTACCTTCAAACTTATTGCAAGTATGAATTTCTAATGGGTTTTTACGTAGTTAGTCCTCCAGTTGTGCTTTCTTTGAGTCCCCGGTCTAGGGCGCTTGATCTCGTTCTTATGAGTGGCCTATGTGAATATAAGCCAGGTGCAAGGATTCCGGAACAGCTCTGATGGTTTAGTATAATTTTGCGGTTCTGGATTTAATGAGGAGCAACTTTCTAAGGACTCAGTATATGCAGTGCAGGTACCCCAGAGGCTTTATTCTTTGGATGAATTAAAACTGAATGGAATAGAAACTGCAGCCTTGCTCTCCCCAGTGGATGCAACGCTAGGTTCTGTTGAACGAAGTCTGCAGGTTGCTGCTCTTTTGGGAGGCCTAGCAGCATGGAATGCATTTGAATTGAACCCTCAGCAAATCCTCTTCTTCTCTTTGGGGATTCTGTTCCTCTGGACCGTTGATGCGGTAAATTTGATATCTGTATCCAAAATGTGCTCCATCTCCTGTTTCATTAAGTAACATTCGACCATACAAGGGCAGCTTTTGACATATGCTTATTATTTTTTGTCACCTCTGCTTGGAATTGATGGGACCATGTTATTTTTTACTTTTTATGCTTGCTACACATTTAGACCAAAGATGTAAGAGTAATTTTTTTTGTTGTTTCGTTTGATTTTCACTTCTGGTTTATTTCATTACTTCTGTTATGTATAAAGCTAGAATTGAATCCACTTGATTTGACTATCAACGGTTATACACAAGGATGGTTAACCACATTCCTAATCATACCATTTCTGAAAGCTTTTTGAAGTTTTCTCCTTAGTTTTGGTCAGAATAGTTTTAAGGCTAACCATACAGCAGTTATATCAGGATCTACTGTGACCTCATTGATTTGTTATGTACAGGTCTCATTCGGTGGAGGAGTCAGCGGCTTGATCCTTGACACAGCTGGTCACATCTTCAGCCCAAAGTACCATAACAGGGTTACACAAGTATGATAATCTTTCTCTCTGGCACACAGAAACACATCAAGGCGCACATGTCTACGCCCTTATCCAGGGAATTTCTGCAAATCAACCATTAAGTACTGTAATTGTATTAAAAATTTTACCAAGTTTTATCTCCACTTGAGACAGTTTCAGCCTTATCAATATTTACTGTACATGGTGTAAATATCTCTTAAAAATGTAAATTTGATCTTATCTCTTTTGCTTTCTGTCATGATTACTTTTGCAACACACTGAATGGTCCAAAATTTGACACAGCATGAGGCTGGGCATTTCTTAATTGCCTATTTGCTCGGAATTCTTCCCAAAGGATACACGCTAACCAGTTGGGAAGCTTTGAGGAAAGAAGGATCACTCAATGTTCAAGCAGGGACTGCTTTTGTGGACTTTGAGTTTCTTGAGGAAGTAGGTTGTCTTCTAACACTTTCTCGCCCAGATACTTGTGTATTATGTGTCTTACTTTTGATACAGCTGCTTTTGAATTTTTAATCTTCTCTTTCTTTTTCTTGAATGGATTGCCGAGATAGGTTCAAACCTAACGTAGTATCTCTTTTCTAAGTTGTTCTCGAACTTATGAAATGGGAATAAGTAGGGGCTAACTTCAACCCTGTACTGGAATCCCTTTACGAGTGCTTTTACCATCTGCGCTAAGCCCTTGGCTAAAGCCTCCCATACAATGTTTTTACATTTTGATTTGTGTAGGTTAGAATTTTTCATTGTTGCAACCACAGATTTTCTGAAGTCCTTATTGACATAGCTCACAGCAATATATAATTTTTTTTTTTAGGATTTTGCCTCTATTTTGTGTGGTTAAAACTCAAAAAGTTTTTGGTGTTATACTGCCAGATCTGATCGAATGCTCTGTCTTTCCAGCGTGTATCATGACAGTTTCAAATAATCAAATTAGTGAAAGTTTATATGGGGTCATTTTTGTTCGGAAGAACCCTTCCTAGTGATGTGTTTGTTTTCTTGAACCTTTCTATTTGTGTTTGTGATGTGATGATTTTGTTTTACTGTGCAGATAAATAGCGGAAAAGTAACTGCCACAGTAAGCTTCCCATCATAATATTAGAGTATTTTTTTACCCTTATTGTGATAATTGAAAATTTTCTTAAGGTGCTTTTCCACAGATGCTGAACAGGTTTTCATGTATTGCGCTAGCTGGTGTGGCAACAGAGTATCTTTTGTTTGGCTATGCTGAGGGAGGCCTTGCAGATATTAACAAGGTTCTATTTTCCCTCTGCTTGTTCAGTTTTATCGAAATCTAAGTCATGTAGGCTTCAAAACAGGAGGTAGTACAAAGCTCGTATTTGGCATTTAAACAAAGTCCAAGGTTAACTAGAGTCATTCATCGCTGTGAACTCGTGAAACTTGTACTTGGATGATGCATTTGTTGCATTGTATCTTGCCTGCATAAATTAATCTGGTAGTTCTTACCCAAGAGTGGTCGCAAAAATTGAATAAGTTCTGTTTTTAGCCCGAGGCAAGTAGAGGCATTACTGATATTGAATTATCGCTACTACTTTTGTTCATCTTCCACCTGCATCGTGGACGGTTATTGTCAAAACATCTACATCTCCGTCTGAATACGATGCTTTAGCAAGAAAAGGTATCAATTTCCAGAAACTCAGTCCCCATTTACAATCAATAAGATCGTATAAGTTTGGCCTTGACGGAACTGTATGTACCATATCCTTTCACTATGCCCCAAAACATTCCCAGCACGCTGTTTCTTTGTGCACTTGTAAAACTTAAAGGGTGCAATTAGAGAACTTTCTGTTTTTACATCTCGAACTTTACTGCTCACATGAAAAGTAGTTCATTGCTTACTAAAACTTTCTGCTCAACAGTTGGACATGTTACTCCAGAGCTTGGGCTTCACTCAGAAGAAAGCAGATTCTCAGGTGAGATGGGCTGTATTGAACACGGTTTTAATTTTGCGTCGCCATGAAGAAGCACGGGAAAAGCTTGCAGAGGCCATGTCTGAGGGACAGCCTGTGGGTGTTTGCATCGACATTATAGAGAAGACAATTGGTGATGCTGAAATATAGTTTTTGATCAAGACTGACAGAATTCAAATCTCCTCTGGTCTCAATAGAGTATGCTCTTAGTGGGTTAACCTTCCCTCTTCCAATAATAATCTTCAGTCTTATACATTCCCATTGTTGTATCAGTTACTGTACAAAACATTGTGGGATATGGAAGTGTTAATTGAAAAAATTCTTCTATCAAGCCAAACAGTCAGTCATGTAACAAAAAAATGGGCCTCACATGATGTGATGTGAGCCTACATAAAGAGGGTTGAATGAGCGTTGGTCCAATGGAAGACCAACTCGTGTTAATTGATGGTTCTGCCTATTAAAATACCGTCTATGCCTGGGATAAAATAAAGATCCTTGCATTATTACATTTATATCTTCAGTAATCCCATATAACTATAATTCTTCTTTCATTTATTGTTTATATAACTGTTTGAGCATCTATGAAACAGGTCGTTGTGTTTCTCGTTTTGGTGGAGATATTAAACTAATTAAGTTTATACTTAGATTAATTCTAACAATATTTTTATTTTTTTCTCTACATGTAAGG
The DNA here is from genome assembly GCA_037974665.1 of Ehretia macrophylla. NCBI lineage: Eukaryota > Viridiplantae > Streptophyta > Magnoliopsida > Boraginales > Ehretiaceae > Ehretia > Ehretia macrophylla. The sequence goes on along the minus strand of CM075780.1, from coordinate 38,221,510 downwards.
AGTTTGGAGTTGCCTTTAACAGTCTCTTTACTTTTAATCTCTATTTTAGTTTTACTCCAATAATTTCTATTTTTTTTTACTCTAATATATATCTATTTTTGGGTCAAACACACTATTTTAATATTTTTTAATTCACGTTTTTCATTTGTTAATGATGATATATTATATTTTTAACTTTTAATGTTATTTTGTATAGTACGAATTGATTTATGAGTACGTCTACAAAAATAAAAATTAAAAACAAGCAAAGAGTGTAGGTGTATTGGCTCTCTATATCTAGCAAGTAAAGAGTGCACAAAAGGGGCTCCCTAGAATTTAGAGAGTTTATTGGAGAGATTTTTGCTTATTTGCCTCTCTATTATAGTGATGTTGTTAGAGATAATCTTATTAACAGTTAAATTTTTAAATCAAATGATCACTTATATTTGACACGTTTTATATTGTGCTTTGAGCAAAGTAACGCCGTGGAAAAGCTTTGGCATGATTGGCATTGCTTGTCAACAAAGGATCAGAACACAGAGATCACTAAACACTCTAGATTAGGAACATTCTTGCAAATGACTAAGAACGTGGGTCCCATCCCAATGTGTGAGTTGACGTACGTAGTTAACCTAATTAAGGGTGTAAGATTTACGACCGTTTTAAAATTTTTCTGAAAGTTTATAAAAATCTTATAAATGTCATTAATATTTTTTTTTGGGGTCAAATCAATGTCAACAATGAAGCATGTAAAGTGGATGTTATCTGGCAGCAAGAGTAAATAGATCCATGAATTCCTTTTGGATTATATAACTAAACCTCCAATAGCAACAGTATGAGCTTCAAGTTTTGCAAGCTTTTCCTTGTTAAAAGTTAATTTAATTTGACTAAATAATATGTAGTTGGTAAATAAGAATCGTCAACTAAAAAAAAAAAAAACAAGAATTGAGGTTTTGCAAGGCATATCATCAAATATTCAATATAGTTTTACAAGAGAAAATTTCGTTTAAATGACAATTTCATTCAACTAGATTTTTTTAAAATTCAATTTAGAGATTATTTGAATTCTAATAATAAGAATTTAAAATACACACAATTATTAATTAAAGAGAAATTCTACAATTCTTTACAAATATAGTATTAAACCGAGTCACTTTTTTTGAATACTCCTCGAGGAGTGTAAAAATATTCCTTTTTCAACACACATACGCGTATAGGACGATGTATTGCAAAGTACTAGTCTCACAAAAAGAATTTGGATACTAAAAATTCCAAGTCAAGAGAGGAAAATAAATCAGAAAACAAAATTAAAATTGGGTTATCTTCAAAGTTGGCAGCAAGAAACAAAGTAGTCCTTTTTTTTATCCCCCCCAATCTTTAATAACTAATAACAATAATAATAATCTCCATTACTAATAAGCAAGTAAAATCTGATTCTCTCATCAAAGATGGGTGCGCAGTGGTTGTTGGTGTGTCACGGGCTGGTGACACTGCTGGTGATCGTATCATTCCTCTGCGGCCAATGGCCCATCTTCCAAGGCACCTTCATCCAACGCATCCACTTCTTCCTCACCTTCGGCGCCTACGATTATTTCCGGTAATAACACACACCCACTATACACATTTATGTGTTATCTGAGTTTTGATTTGGTGTTACGCCCTAATTTGGTTGTATTGCTACAGCCGATTCGTTGATTATGTGTGCGGCCATAGAGGCACTGATGCTATCCTCACCGTTGAATACTACTGCTGTGATCGCCCTAACCCTATTCTTCAGGTATACAATTTTGCATACATATACACTGTAATGAAGCTTTGTAGTACTTTTTCTAGTAATGTGTGTGTGTGTGTGTTTTTTTTTTTTTTTTTTAAGAAATTAATTATTGACATGTTAATTGTGAGCCATTTTGAAATTTGACTTGAATTAGTGAGATTTAATTTCTTCAGATTAGCATTTTGTTTACTGTATGTTGTATATGTGCTTTGGATCTTTCGGAAAAGAAGAAAATACTTCATGCTTTTTAGGTGGAAAAGTACTCTTACTGTGTTCGTAGCCTGTAGGTGTATGGGTGATCGCCCGTGTGACCAATTTCCTTGTCAAGCTGTTATCACTCATTGGAGTTGTGTGTGTGTGTGTGTGTGTGTGTGTGTATGTCTCTTCGTTTCTGTAGTTATTGGTTTTGATATAAAGTCCCATCTACTAAAATTTGTCGCGCTTGGTGGAATGGTCAAATTTTCACTTGTCTAAGATTTGGTCTCAGGTTCAAGTCTCTGACACAAATCTGTTTGCTGATAAAAGACACGTGTTTCCCTTAAGATAATCCACAAATTAGTTTATTGAATCTTCCCGTTTTATGTGGTTTAAGATAAGTGAAAAATTTCCTTTTGATGCAGCTCATATATTTAGCGATAGTTGGGGCTACTTATTACTTTATATCAACATCATGCTTCAATTATATTCCTGGTTATTATCTCGGCGAGGTGCACAGGTACTAAAGGAGAATCCATGCTCACTTTCTGCTTTCTCACAGCTCATAAGATAAATATTTATGTGTAAAATTCCATTTGATATTTAATTGAACTGCAGGTACACAAGCTTTATGGCAGTTGGCGTGGGTATTCTGTTGTTTCTGTTAACTAGCTTTTCTAATCCAGGAACCATAAATGCTGAGAATGTTTCTGAATATCTTTCTGCTTATCCTTATGATAACATTATCTTCTCCGAGAAAGAATGTCCAACTTGCAAGATTCCAAAGTGAGTTTTTACTTCACTTATAAGAATATTAATGAATATATCTTTTTGGAGTCTCAAAAGCTGATTAAAATTTATCTTCCCCCATTCAGACCGGCTAGGTCAAAGCACTGCGGTATATGTGATTGTTGTGTTGCTCGATTTGACCATCATTGTGGATGGATGGTTTGTCTATTGTGTTTCTTCTTTTCTCTCTTTCAAAGTACGTAGATCACCAGCAGTTTATACTGCCAAACCCAGGTTCTGTTTTAATGGATTCACATTTTTTTTTTCTCATTTCTGCAGAATAATTGCATAGGGGAGAGAAACACCCGATATTTCATGGCTTTTCTTATTTGGTAAGCTATAAGGCTGAAGCAGAAAAGCATCTCAATCTATCTTAAGCAAAAAAGTATCTCAATCTAGTCTAAATGCTTTGCATTTTTCATATGCACATTTATCTGACATGGGAAATAATTGCTTCTTACTAAACGTGAAGCTGCTCTCTGTTGCAACTAAGATTGTGTGTAGGAGTTACATAATCTTAACGCTTGGTCTAGGTTATTCTACCAATTTTCTCCTCAGTCTCTAGTCACATGGTCCCTTTAATTTTCTAAAAGTTTTAAAGACAAGAATGAAATGAATGTTGACTGAAAAAAGTCCATTTTTTCGAGAAGTAACAGAAAAAAGTCCATTATTGATGTACTGGATCAATTATTTTCTGTTTAATAGATTTTGAGTGTTTCTGCAGGCATTTTCTTCTTTGCATATATGGTACAGTTGTCATTGCATTGATTCTTGCTGGCCGGCTAAAAGAATTACGAGTTATAGACATTTTAACAGGTATTCTTGATGTTTGGTGACATAACTTACATTGGGGAGCAGAACAGCTTATTGCAGAAAAATATGACCATTTCTCTGTTTTCTTTTGTCATGCAGTTTATTATGGCATTGAAAATTCATTTCGAAGTTTGGTTCCGCATGTTGTACAAGTAAGTACTAAGTAATGTTATTTTTTGGTTTCAGCCTGAAAGTTATTCTTATTCGCTCTCTGTGTGTGCGCATGCATGCACATGTGCGCACCTGATTGAAACCCTCAGTAGACATACATGCTTGTGTTGTGAGTCTTTGTGGATGTAAGATCTTTTATTTGCTTACACTTCATATCAGAGAGTGCGTTGTAAGTTGCGGATGTATTTCGAGGTTGACTTATCATATTAATTTGGTACTCCCCTTGTTTTAAATTGAATGTCTTAGTTTGACTTGCCAGGGTTGTGTAGGTGACAGATTTGAGTCATTATATAAACAATTGCAGGATCCATAAAATGAGTAGTTTGGTATGATATTTTGATTTTGAAACAACTTAATGGGCCCAACAAGGTTTTTATCTATCAGAGTATTAATTAAAAAAAAATGATCTTTTGGAATATGAAGTATACTGTTTTTGGAAAGTGGATATTATTGTGAACTGATTGAGATATAAAGTAAGACATTAAATTGAAATGAAGGGAGTATATGTGGAGATGTTGCAAACAAAAGATACTAACATTCAACTGCAAAGTGAGGACATCCTTCGCCAGTAATTGAGTGGTATTCTCCTCCACGTGTCCTAACCTCATTATAAGCCTCCACTTTTTTCCATGTCGTTATACCATTGAGCATTTGGTCCTTCTTGACCACGAGTTGCGTGTCTCCATTATTTTGTTTTCTGGTACGTTCTAGACCATCGAGGTTGGTTGAAAGATCTCGATTTTCACCCATGGAAGTTTATATCCAACTCCATTATGGTATTTGTTCGGAGCAATTCTTAGATAGGAAAAATAATAATCAACTGCATAGTGGATAACAACATACCAAATGAAAGCAAAAACATCAAATACAATTCTGACGCACATGGACCCACTATATGCATGGAGTGACGTCTCATAATCACTTTGGAACATGATTTATTTAAAGATAAATTCGGGAACTTCTTGTGTCCATACAGTCCATATCAAGTAGCTCTCAGTTATGAACAAATTAACCAAACTATGGGCATTAATACCGGAATCTCTGAATGCAAGTTGATCTGGCACAAGTTGGAATTTGTGCTACACTGCATTCTTCGTTTTAAATTCAAACGCCTTTGATGGGTTTTGGCAGTTGAAGTCATTGACTGTTAATCCGGAAATATACTATAACTTTATAAGCACCTTATATCTGACCATTGGAAATGTGATATCTACACTGATCACAATATTCAGTTGTTAATTTAATAGATGGGCAACATATTTAATACAAATACAGAAGGCTTTACTTGTGTAAAAATACTGGTGATGGCCTGAAGGGACTGGAGGACCTGTTAGTGTTGGTGTTGGCATTGATTAATCAGTAATTGAGATGTCAGTTATTGGTTGACAATCCTCTAAAATATATTTGTGGAAGTGGATGGCTGAATCTCTGATACAGGCACTAAATGTTGTTTGTGGGATTAACTAGAAGCTACCTCTGGAGTTTGCATAATGGTGTTTAGTAGATGGATTTCTTAGTTTTTTGGTTTTAACACGTATTGTCATTTAAGGGGGTTCGTGCTAAAAGTCTTTTTGACATCATTTTGTCATGCTTGTTACCCTTTATATCAGTCTTCCTCTCCAACTTGTTAGTCATCTACTTCTTTCACATCTCTGTTTGAAAGATTGTGAAGAAATTCACGAAGTAAACTAAAATTATTATTGCTTTGGTGCGATGGCATTGCAAGCATGTACAAAGTAAGTTTGGGCTCCTCATTTTGCTTACCTGTTCACCAGAGCCACTCTGTCAACTTTGATCTTTGTATATGTGAATATTTGTGCACTTCTATTCAATTGGTTTTTCCTTTTCATGGTAGACTCTCCTTGCTACCTTTTCCCCTGAAAAAATAACGTCCAAAATTAAATCAGGAATATCTTGTTTACTTTTAATGGATATGCTGATAAGACTTTATTGTTTGAAACTATAAGAATTAAGATATCCTAGCTTAAGATAGTTAGAATTCACATAATGAAGATTGATTTTTTTTTTACTTCAATAAGACCTTGGTGCAGATGTCTTTTCTCCACCAAAATCTACCCATGAATAGACATTATGTTTTTGTTCTCCAATTAATTAGCTATATGATGCAACTCTCATTCTGTAGAAGTATAATTTGGTTTAACTATCAAGGTATAAGCACAAAGGCTTTCATATTCAGAAGGTTGAAGCTTTCATTTACAAATCCATTTCATACCTTTGTATGAGAGGTTACTATGTGATGTCTTCTGGAGGTGGTGGTCCATGAGAATTTGTTAGTTGGGAGTTGATATGACTCTAGAATCACGCTGTGGATATGGTAGTTCCAAGTATAGTCCACATGGAAGCTGTGCCAGTCAAATTATGCCATTGTGTCTTTCTTATGAAAAAACTATTGGGACCATGTATTTTATCTTATTGACTTAAATTTTATCCCTAGTTTGCACCTACTTTGGTTTGTAGATACTGTTGGCACTTATGATGATACGGCTCGTTTCACGTAGACTATTTGAACACAATGGTGCTATTGTTTTTCTCCCTCCACTTTCAGCAGTTCTATTGTGCACTTTTAATTGCCCTTCGGAGTGTTTCGGAAAGTTCACCAACAGTCGTCATTACTTATCACTCCAATAATGGTGTGTGGATGACTTCTCTTAGGATGTTAACATTGTCACATACCTTCGAAAAAGGTTAAATGTGTTTTATTGTGGTAGCTTGGGAGGTTGAACTTTCATTTACAATCCATTTAGTATATGATGACTTGTATGTATGATCCAAAAATATTTCTTTTCACTGAAAGTCAAATTAGCTCCAAAGAAAATAGACACGGTGTCAGAGAATGGACAATAAGCCTTTATCTAAACTGTTGAGAAAGAGACTATCTAATTGGTATCAGAAAATTTTCCCAACTGATCCAGAAAGGAAAGAGAAAAATTTCCAACTTCGAGGAGGAATAAAGAGTTCAGTTATTCACCTCCTTTTCTATTTTGTTTTGACTTCTGAGCACTTCTCCCTTTCTTCTATACTATTACTGTGTATGCGTGTGTTTTCCTGGTATATACATTAATGTTATCTATATCAATTTCCTTAGACATTCCTGCTTCTTAACATTGATCTTCTTTTTTGTCTTGTAACAGTGGTTGTTGGCCTCCTACAACACACAACTACTTATCATGGTGTTTCTGGCCATAGTTTCCCTACTACTAGCTGGCTTCTTTATATACCATACCAAACTGTGTCTCACGAACACCACCACAAATGAGGTCTGATTCTTTTGCATTGAATTTCTCTTGAATGATAGTTTCATTTACTTGAAGAGAAGATCATTGGAAATTTGATGCTCTCCAGATGTTCTTTGCCCTAAAATTTGACAGAAATTCCTGTGTCAAATAAAGGAATGACATCATAGCTAGTAAGAAGAATAAATGACAAAGAAATGATGGTTGCAGTGTGCTCTCTCTCTCTCTATGTTAAAGGTGAAAGCATGCCTCTTTCACCTTATTTAAGACAGTTACAAGTTTCATTGAACAGAGATAATGAGATACATAGGACACAGTGCAAAACAAATTTAAGTCATGGCTAACACTGAAGATCACCTTGTTATTGGAGATATATAGAATCAATGTGTTGAGGGATCCTCCTTTGCCAAAAGATTCAATCATTTCACTTGAAACTTTATCATGGTATCCGCTATCTTCTTGTTAAACTACCACATGAAACATTTAAAATAGAAGACCGTATATTGATATGGTCCCTTTTGTTAACTCTGCTAGTAGGTAAAGTGGTTGCAGCTCGGTTTTGGCATGGTAAAAGATAACTGTTATCAGATTTGAATTCCTTAGCTTATGGCGGCCAACCCAAGGATTTTATGGTTGTATGAAGCATACGGCTCTCAAGTCATTATTTCATGACACTCATGTGTACACATACACTTGGTCATTAATTAACAGAATGTCTGCAGGAATGCAAATAGTGTCTGAATAATAATAATTTTTCTAAAATATAACTAATTAATTATTTCTTAAATTTTTGGATAACCTTATACTAAAAAATATGTACTGATCCCACTTGGAAAATATGAATTTTGTAATTTTATGAAATTTTATTCAACTTAAAAGTATATGTAAAGATATGCTTTGCATGTGCTAAGACCTCTGAAATACTTAAAGAATCATGTCTCGACAAAAGGTGGTGCCTCATTTTGCACCTCATTGTTGACAATGTGGAATCCGGTGTTGCGCATGCTAGCTGCAATACCCGTGTCACATCAATTAATTGGTCCAAATGGAGAGCCATGTATTTGACTGAATTAATTAGCCGATTTCCCCAATTTGGAGGTGCGTATTGGCATGCCTGTGGCACCTCCCCTGGGCTATAGAACGTCATAGATAGAGAGATGGATAGATAGAAAGGTACATAGATATTTATCTGTCTATGTATGCACTGATATGTTTTGTGTGTTTGCCCCAAAAAAGGTGAGTATCATGATCTTAGGTCCACTGAAACATTTCATATGTTATAAGCAATGATGTTTCTTGGCTACAATTTCCCTTACTTGCTTCCTTCGTCCTTTAGAAATCTGTACATGTCCGTCTTGATAAACTGGAGTTATTTAATATGCTCCAATTCAACTGGACAATTGGGAGACCGGGGTTCAAATCTCATTGGGGTCGGGGGACAGGTGAGGGTTGGGGAGTGTTAAAAAAAATAAAATACTGGAAAAAAAAAAAAAACACTGGACAATGACAAGTCACTAGAACACTGAAGTTGCAGCATCAGCATGCACTAGCCAATGCTGTGTGTCTCTATTCTGGCAATATGCTGAATTGTCGTTTATGATATTACCTAAATCAAGTTGTGAATTGTGATGATAACAAATGCAATCATTTGCTGCCACAAGGGTTTTGAATCTTTCGTCTTTCCTGATACAGACTTTCAAATGGCAAGACTACTTGAGTTGGCAATGGAAGGTAAATGAGGCAAAGGCAAGTGCTGCGGCTCTAAAGGTAAGTTTAAGTGAACTGAGCCATGAGAAGAAGCCTCCTAAGAGCAAGTGGAAGGCCTTCTGCCGAAGATCCAGTTTAGAAGAGGCAGTACCTGTTAAACACAACATTTATGATAAAGGTTTTTTCCGCAATATCTGCGAGATTATCTTTCCTCTTTCAACAAGACGATCTTTTTCACGGAATAAATTGAAATCAAGTTAATGTTGGGTTCAGTTAATCCTTCACTTCTTAACCTTGCCCCATGCCATGTCTTCGAGGAGGATGGTGGTATCTAGCATATTGATACTTTTTCTTGATTCCTTACACCACCAATTGAAATCTTATTATTCTTCTGGCGACTGGAGCTTGATTCATTCGATGTTTATCAAAACCAAAGGAGAAACAAGAGCGAGTCTTATTTGAAGCAACTTCAGCTCATCTGTTGCCGCCTGTACTTTATTGATGTGGCCGTAATTTCACATGCTCGTGGTAAGCTGTACTTCGCAGTCTTGTGTACATTAAGTTGAAATTCCTGCTTCTATTTTCCCTGGATTCTGGATAGGTGATTTGCTTTGAGAAGGTAACTGATTTGATACAGTAGTATTTGTTCCAGGGTTGCTTTGTTATACTTGTATACTCTTGTACGAAAAAATACAGATATAAAATTTCTGTAACCCCTCTTCTGATGTGTTACACTGTTTTCGTGTTGTATTTTCTATTTTTCAAATAAATATTTTTCTGACCAAAACTTTTTTACCAGCCAGTTATTTCACGAGGAACAAACCGAGCCTTAAACAGGTAAAACTACCTCATTCCTCCCATCCTCTACTGGTGTTCCTTTTTGTTGGGAATGGATCGTTTAAGTTGATCTCATCGGACAAAATTGCTTTTCTTATTGTATAAATCAAACGAAAATTGAATTAAATAAGCTCTTAATGTGGTCAATTTGCTATTGATTCTTTTTCTTTGTGACCCTCCTTTCATTTCTGCTTGTTCAATTTCTTACTGCTAATTATTTTTCGTTGAGTCTTAGTGGTCTTCTCTACACTCCTCTGTGATCTTTTCTCTTCCTTTTAGCATATACCTTTCTGTTGACAAATTAATATGCAGTTTTTGGATGACGTGAGAACTCAATTGGTGGAGTTCAACTATCGGATTATTCAACGGAGTCCAAGATAAATCCCTAGATACAACGGTGCGTCTTCTCACATTAGGTTAATAAATGGTGAAATTTTAGAGCAATGGGGAGTGTCGAACCCGCGACCTTGCGGGAGCAATTTGACCTTTACTACCACTGGATCATGCCCATGAGGGCCAAATTAATATGCAGTTACATTGGCTATTGTCAATGGTTGCATCTCTCTTTTCCAAATCGCGCAATGTCCCAAAAACTATGTTCGTTTGAGTGAAAAGATATGAAATAGAACGCTTTGTAGAATTTCTTCATCTATATGTACCACAATGGTTCTCCTTAGCAATCCGTCAAATTCGTTCTCCGTTATTCACTACATATGGTGAGAGAGCAATGACCATAGGTTGTATTGCGTGATAATATTGGCAACGCTCTGATAGTTTGCAATTTAAAGAGTAAAAGATAAGGTTCAAGGCAAGAAAAATTAAATAGAAGTGCAAAAGCATTATCAAGATAGTGAACAAGTTCTTTATTCGGGAAAAGTACGTTATCGCATTTATAAATTAGTTGTACTCAATATAACACCAACATTTTCGCTTTTATAAATTAGTTGTACTCAATGTAACACTAACATTTTTCATTTCTTGGTGACCTCTTTACTAATGAGTTTGTTGAAACCACCTCGCACCAACATATATATATATATATATATATATATATATAGTTGTACTCTTTAACCTTATAAATGCTTGACAAAAAAAATGAAAAAGAGCATTGTTATATGTTTATCATTTACACTGCTTCACCCTTGACAATTTCATTGTATAATAGAATTTTTACTATGCATAGGGGACTTGAATCCTTACGTTAAGAGGGAGATTCAATAATAATAAATTGTCCATATAGTAAAAATAAAATGATTGGTACAGTTCATCACTTTAGGACTTGCTTCATAAAGTTATATGTTATGAGAAGATTCAAACCAACATGAGACATTTGACATTCAATATATGAATTCGTATCATACCAACAAGGAGTAAAATGGTGAATTACTTTTAAAAAGAAAATAAAACTTTTTAAATCGTTGAACCTATAGTAAAAGCCTCATCATATACACCCAAGAGTTAATTGAAATGGTTAGGTAGTGACTTATTGTAATCAGAGGTTCTCAGTTTGAATCACGACTCTATCCCTATTATACCTGAAAAAAAGAAGAAGAGGAAAACCCTCCTTGTACCAAGAAAACAAAAGGCCTTCTCACATAAGATCCTCTAGAAATTAAATCTGTAAGTTTATGATATGTATATTTGTGGTGTTCTACAAATCTTTTGGTATTCGATTATCCAAATTATAATAATTAAGTGGTATCTAAGACGCAAATACCAAAACTAGAAGTAATCATAAAATTAAGGATATGTTGTTTCAGATGATTGTTTCGTGATTAATCAAGCTTATGTGGTTAATTAATTAAAACTTTAGATTTCCAACTTTTGGACTTGATAGTGATTTTGGTGTCTACGATTGATGAGATGCCTTGTTATTGTGTCTTTGTGGAAGTTAGTAACGAAATAATGGAGGTCAAGACTGTAATTTAAATTCATAACATTTAATTACGAACTCGGTGATTGATATCGAAAATATCAGTAATAGCTTTGTTAAATTCAATTGTCAAATCAGTGCAGCCATAACGAACGTAGCACAACCTATTTATTTGACACCAGCATCTCCACATTGTTGCTTGAACAGATGCTTACTAGGGTTTGATAATACTTATGTTTATGCAACAATCACACAGTTAAACAAGGCATGGTCATGATCAGAACAAGTTTGCTTTTAAGTGCTTCGTGTTTCATCACACATGTTATTTTCTTGTTCAAGAATATTTTCTTTTTAAAGAAAATTTTTGCTTTCCTTGCAAACACCTATAAAGCATAACGAATCACTATAGTTGAAAAAAATAAAAAAAAAAGTCTTGTCCCTATCTACAACGTTTTATTTTCTTTTGCAACACTCTAATATTTGAAAAATAAAAAATTATATAAAAATTGGTGTCTTATTGCATCGTTGCATAAAGTAAATTTTTTAAAATGATTTTACTTAATTGCAATTGTTTAAAATTTTTATTGTCACTTTTGTTAATAATATGCTCATGAGATTACTTTTTCGTAATAATTTTTTTTTAAAAAATTATAGTTTAGTTACAACGGATTTTTAAATCGTTATTTATTATTTATAAAAGTCCATTTCAATATATAGAATTTACAACGAGACTATATGAACGACTTCAATCTTTTTGCAACAGTTTTGAATATTGCAATAAATAAAAGATGTGGTAGTGAATTTTCAGAGTGTATTTTTTGTCCTACACTATCTATCACACTATTATCATAGACAGTTAATTCCGCGATTACCACCAATTATATTCAAATGATGCATGTATACAACACCTTGGAAGGTTTAATTTCCGACAAAAAAAAATAAAACATAGAAGGTTTAATTAAAGAAGTTTTCTTTCTCTTAGATAAATGTAAAGAGACCATGGTCCGATTTAGATGTATCATGCAATTTACATCACTTTGTTATCTATTTCTTTCATGGGTATCAAATTAATTAAGATTTTGAATGTTGATTGTCATCAAAGAAAGCTATATGTAACTTCTTGTAATTGACTATTGGAGTTTCTTTTGAGTAGGCAAGTAGCAATTAGCATTATAGTTCTTATAGAGTAGGCCATGTGATTATGTGTTCGCAATGGATTGAAATCCAAATACGGGAGATATAATATTTTTAACGTGATTTAACTTTGATTAACTTACATTTAGGACCCATTTAAAAAAAAAATTTACTATTATTAAATAATGATGAAAATTAGTTTATGCACGAAAAACCTAAACCCTCCTCACATGCATGGTTACTTCTGGTTGGACAAATAAAAAATAAATAGAAAAAGCCTACTAGACTCCTACCCAACCTTTTGGTATTTGGCATATATATACACTCATTGAACTTCTACTAAACTTCATGAGATTTGGATTAAACTTTGAGCCAAAACCCAATAATATCAACTTAATAATATAAATACCACTACAAAAAAGAAGGTGATTTGTGACGAAATTTTGTGACGAAATTAAAATCATCACAAATTGGGACGAAATTGCTACAAAACTTTTTGGCCCTCACATTCCATGAAAACTGAGACGAAACTGTGACGAATTTTACAATGCGTCGCAAATTCGTCATAGCTTGCGACAATTTGGCCACGATGGGCAAATTTCAGTGACAAATATGCGACGACTCTAAAAATTAGATTTTTCGTCACAAATTTGTGGCAATATGCTATGGTTTTGTGATGAAATTAATTTAGCCGTGGGAATAAATATTTTGTCGCAAACTTGACGCGAATATTATGACGAACAGGTGACGAAATGCTTTTTTATTTGCTACATTTTGGTGACGACTTATTTATTGTGACGAAAATATGACTAATTGCGTGGGTTTGTTACAATTTTGTGACGACTTTTATATTTAATTAAAAAAAATTATATTGCTAAAAGGGGACCAATTAACCTAGCTTTTTCATATGATTTTTGACAGCCACTACTCGCCCACACACATACACACTACCACGACCACTACCTTGCACCTCCGCCACCTTGCACCACCGCACCACACACCACCGCCGCCTGGTACCACCGCCGCCTGGCACCACCACATTTGGAACTTGTAAAAGGTATTTTTAATTTCTTCTCCAACCAGCAAGAGAGAAAGTTTTTTGAGATAGACACTTAATTTTTTATCACACACACACAACAGCAGCGAATTCTTTATGGATTTGGAGGTTAAATTACAACCCACAAAAACAGAGAAACAACCTCAGATCTACAATTACTAACACTAATCAAACCACATAAACTCATCAGTTTCACAATTTAACCTCCAAAGCCATAGAGAGTCCTGCCCTGCCTCTTCAGAGAATAGACGACATCCATGGCAGTCACAGTCTTCCTCCTTGCGTGCTCAGTATAGGTAACAACATCACAGATGACGTTTTCCAAAAAGATCTAGAGCACACCACGGAGTTTCTTCCTAGATGAGACCGGAGATACGCTTCATACCACCTCTACGAGCAAGACGCCTGATGGCTGGCTTTATGATGCCTTGAATGTTATCGCAGAGGATCATACTTTTAGTTCGATTGGGTTGTTTGCGTATGTGTTCCTACTGAACATGATAACAAATTTGTTGTAATTCTTTTCTCAGCAAGAAGCCATTTAACTAATACCATTTAATATATTTTTATGCTTTATTGTTGTAGATGTTATACACACCAATTGTTTGTTTTCTCGTATCAAAAGTTTCTTTCCGCACACCGCTCCTCCTGGTTATGTGCGTGCCGCTTGTTCCACTCCAGTATGTGTTATTTAAATAACCTGCATAAGCTTAGTTTATTAATTAATATGATTTTGGTGCATTAAACATTCTGGTGGGTACTGCCTTTGTTTTTCTTTTGGACTTTAGTTGCCAAATGTAGCTTCTGATTTATGGACTTTAGTTGCCAAATGTTACTTCTGATTTCAATTGAGGCATGCATCTAACAGATCTTAGAGAAAAGACGATAGAAACCTTGATCAATGTAGCGTAGAGATTCCTTGCCAAATGTTGTCTTATCGACTTATTAATTCTGAAATTGTGGCTGTCAAATAAAGCTGAAGTTATCAATGCTCAGCAGAGATTCCTTGCCAAATGTTGTCTTATAGACTTATTAATTCTAAAATTGTGGGTTTCAAATAAAGCTAAAGGTATCAATGCCCAGCAGGTCTATTTTGGTTCGTTGATGCTTGTCCTTTTAAGTCAAAAGTAAATATAAGCCTGTGTCATGCGATTACCAGAACACATGTTGTGCCCTAGATGGTGTACATACTCTGTGTGTAATAATGGGCTATGGGAGGATAAAAGAAGCATCAGAAACCACTTTTGGCTTATGATAATCTCAGCAATGCATAAGAGAACAGTAGCATTATATTACATTCTATTTATCTATGCATTTGAGCTATTTCTGTATTGTTTATTGACGAATACAAACTCCTTTTGTGTATCTCTACTGTTAATTTCTCTTTTCATCCCTAGTAAGAGAAATCTTTTCTTTTCCCTTCTTAGCACACTCTTCCCCAATAGCATTAAACTCAATGTTACTTATTGGTACATTGCAAGACAATAGGGTGGATTCTATCTCCAGCATGGCTGCTATGGTTAATTCTACTAAATGAGATCCTATTATGGTTAGCCACTTCCTTGCAGTATAAATAAGCTTTTTATTTCTTCAATTTTCAATTACTTCAAGCTAGCTTGTTTAGTTGCTTCTTTGAACAAGCACGAAGCTCATAGTTTTTTTGGTTATTTCTTGGCCTAAGCAAATGAAAAGATGGTACTTTTGTTATGAAATGAGAACAACAAGCAGTGCATTTTGTCTTCAAAACTTTGGTCTTTTGGCAATATAGGACACCAATTGTTAATGGGTCTAGGCGCAATGTGGTGCAGTCAGGCATGCTTTAAAGTAACTGGAGTAACAGGAACATTTACCTAAGAAAAGAAATGAGTGACTGGATCTTGAGAAGGAGACAGATTGCTCTTATATATTTATTTAACAGCGAGGTCTTCACTTAGAACTACAGACTGGACTGAGGCTTGCTTCCTTACATGCATCTTATTTATACAATGGAAGATGTGAATGAGTACTCTATGGAGATCCTATTAATTTTCATTTATCAGTTCGTGTAAATACATAACTGTAACAACAAAATATGCAACTCTTGAACCTAACTCATGTTCATTTTCACTGCAATTGGAATGATTCAAATTAATTTTCTACTTGTTTCTTATTGCTTTGGAATGATTTGAGAACTTATTACTGACCTAAATTAATGTTTTGCAGAATTGAGCTTGCAAGACTCAACATTACTATCTGACGTTATTAAGGAAACTCGACATTGCTTCTACATCTTAACACATCATGGCCTGCATTATGAGTGCTCCAGTGTATCCAAAGTAGAGGTACTTGTTATTGTTGGATTCCTATACTGCTAGATTAACAACTAGATTTTTGTGAGATGATTCTTTGGGTTTCTCAGATTTTATTGTTGGTAGCTTGCTTATGGTTGATGATGTCTATTCAATAACGCATGTGGGCTATATAGTTTTTTGTGATCTTCTCATTTATTCCTTTACCTGTGCAAAACTATAAAGATAGATGCTTCTTGTCTACCGTTTTGGTGGTTTCTTCAATTGATTTCGATATGCTGTTTTCTGTTGCAGGATTATTCAAACTTCAATTATAAAATTAAATATTTGTGTGATAGATGCAGATATTATTTGATTATTTTATAGGGTTTAACACTATTTTTAAATTGATATAAAGTGATTAACACTATTTTTAAAAAAAAGAAAAGCAAAAACTAACATCTTTATTCAATCTGAATGAACTAACACTATTTTTCTCTTGATTTCTTTCTCTTTCTATTGCATAATTGTTTTATTTCTCGGCTTCTATTTGAAGCCCACAAATTCTATTGCTTGGGTGAAAAAGAATTAGCATAAGAATACTTCAAATCGTTATTATTGTGATAGGTCACTTCTCCCAAATTCATTGCACACCTTCTCATTTTGAAGAGACCAAAATTCATTTTGCCTTTGTAATATTCAAAGAGACCTTATATATATTGTAAAGCTCTTATATTGATATACATGCAAAAACACGACACTTTGATACAAGTAGCGAGACTCTACCAAAGACAAAGACACAGGTGCACTACTCAACTAATTGCTCACGACTTAGCTATCACTCTCTTACACCACCTAGCTATTACTCTTGACTCCACACACACTACATACAAAAGCAGCAAGGCAATCTGAGATATATAAGACAATAATTCATCTTTCGTAGCAAAACTCATTTCTCATCTCAGGTTTATCTTTATTCAAAAGCTCAAATAAAGTGAATGATTGTATAATTTTTGTAACTTACGTATATTGAAGGAAAACTTATGTACCAAAAGTTCAAGAACAACTGCCACACTTAGTTAAGACATTTATTGCTTAAGAATTCTGAAGCCTGAGAAGAGAAGGGAGCAGTAAGAGTATTAATTTTTGCCCAGTGATGTAAAAAGTGATTTCTACAAGAGTAATATTGGAATAAATAACAAAGAAATGCTCCATTGTCATCATTGCTTAAAGAAACACACAAATTTACCCACCCAATTAAAGCAATTCCACAGTTCATTACATTAATTCAACCATGACCCATGAAAGGAACTTAATAAAAAACAAAATAGATCCATTTGTTTCCTTTTCAATAGTTTTAAATTGCTTCCCTTACATGTGTTATACATCTACTGTCATAAGACTGCCAGTTCAACGACATCCATTTTCTGTTTTATGTTTCCAACTTTGTACACTTGTCTTTTTCTCATAGCTTAGTAGAAGATATCCATTTTCCTTTTGTACACTTGTCTTTTTCTTTTTGTTATTTTCTCTTTCTTACCTCTTACTTGTTTTTCCGTTCCTTTAGCAGTTCATGTTATATCTTTTCCTTTCATTTTCTTTCACTATTTTTTTGCTTAGAGAAATGAGCTTGGTCAATGTGAAGAGGGGTTTGGAGCTATAACCAACTTGATCAAATTTGTTGAAATTATATTGTGTGTAATGTTCTATCTATAGTTTTTCTGTTCCTTTATCAGTTCATGTTAAGTAGTCTGAATTTTGCCCAACAACTCTAATAGGGCCCAATACCTTTAGTTGGGACCTACAAATTAATTAGGCCCGACAACTATAGTAGGGCCCATTAACCTATCGGGCCATGAGTTTAGGATTTATATTTATTACAATTCAGACCATTAATTTTTATTTTTCGAAATTAGTGCAATTCATACTTTTAAGTATGCAATCCATATTCTAAGTGTTTGCTATAATACAGTACTTAACTAAATGGATATCGATCGTGAATGGATGAACCACCGTTTGGAACCCGACAGGCAGCTTAGTAATACGTTCATTAGAGGTGTACATGAATTTGTTGCATTTGCAAGTAGTCAGCAACATTACATGAGTGGTGATAAGATAAGATGTCCATGTGCTAAATGCAGAAATCGTAAGTTCTTCGATCCTGATGATGTAAAGGTCCATCTTTATCAACAGGGTTTCATGCCGCATTATTACGAATAGAATTCACATGGGGAACAAATTCATAATTATGGTAATACATCTCAAGAGAACTTTACTCATAATTATAATTACCCTGGGTTTGATGAAAGAAATTCCTATAGGACAATGGTATTTGATGTTGCTCGTTCGGAGTTTGTTATGGATCACGATCAACCACGTGAACCACCTAACACAGAAGCATCACAATTTTTTAATCTCTTGAAGGATGCTGATAAACCATTATGGGATGGTTGTGAAGCTCTAACTCATTTGTCTGCTGTGTCTCGTTTCATGAATATCAAGTGTGAAGAAAATATGAGTGAACAATGCTTCAATAGAATGATCGAGACAGTGAGGGAAGCGTTGCCAAAAACTCATAATTTACCTAAAAAATTTTACAACTTCAAACAGGAAATGAGGCCTTTAGGATTGGGATATAAAAAGATAGACGTCTGCAAAAATGGATGCATATTGTTTTATAACGATAGAAGTGACATGGATTCTTGTCCACGTTGCTATGAACCACGTTACAAGACATCAAGACGGGGTAAGCTCATAGCTCAAAAAAAGTTGCGATATTTTCCTCTAACTCCGAGGTTGCAAAGGCTATACATGTCAAAGGTTACAGCTGAACATATGCAATGGCATAAGAAGCACCAAGTTGAAAATGGGAAGATATATCACCCGTCTGACGATGAGGCATGGAAACACTTTGATAGAGTATATCCTAGTTTTGCTGTCGAGCCAAGAAATGTTCGTCTTGGGCTGTGTTCAGATGGGTTTAATCCATACAACTCAAGTTCTAAACCTTATTCTTGTTGGCCAGTGATTATGACACCATACAATTTGCCACCATGGATGTGTATGAAGACCCCCGTCATGTTCTTAACTCTTCTTATTCCTAGCCCGAAAAATCTCGGTAAGAACATTGATATATACTTAGAACCCCTAATCGAAGAATTGAAAGATTTATGGGAAGTAGGGGCACGTTGTTATGATGTGTCAACAGAAATAAATTTTCAATTGAGGGCAGCTCTATTGTGGACAATAAATGACTTTCCGGCATATGGTATGTTATCTAGTTGGAGTACACATGGGAAGTTGTCGTGTCCATATTGCATGGAACATTCAAAGGCTTTCCAATTGACTGCTGGTAGAAAAAATTGCTTCTTTGATTGTCATCGTCAGTTTTTACCACCAAGTAGTTCGTTATGGTGAGACAAGAAGAATTTTGTTAAGGGTAGAGTTGAAAGTTCTGATCATCCTCCCATATTAGATGGTGAACAAATTAGGGAACGTGTAAAAGACTTCCCTACAGCAAATGAATTATCAACAAGCAAGATCGCTGGCTTTGGGAAATAGCATAATTGGACGAAAAGAAGTATTTTTTGGGATTTGCCCTATTGGCGTTCACATCTTGTACGTCATAATTTAGATGTGATGCATATTGAGAAGAATGTATTTGATAATATTTTCAACACTGTGATGAATGTCAAGGGTAAGACAAAAGATAATCTGAAAGCTAGAATGGATGTTTCTAACTTTTGTGACCGTCCTGAACTATGTGTTCAGAGCAAACCGGGTGGTGGTTATAAAATGAATATGGGTGTGTACACATTGCCTGTGGCCGAGAGAAAAGTAATTCTAGATTGGGTTAAGTACTTACGATTCCCCGATGGATATGCATCCAATTTAGGAAGATGTGTTGACATGAAAGATCTGAAGTTGTCGTATATGAAGAGTCATGATTGTCATGTCTTTATGGAGAGATTGCTCCTTATAGCTTTACGTGAGGTATTTCCTAAACATGTTTGGGAAGCTTTTACGAAACTAAGTTTGTTCTTCAAAGATATATGTTGTACATCTCTTCATAGAGAAGATCTAGCAAGGATGCAAGAAAATATTGTCGTGACTATTTGCAACCTGGAAAAGATCTTACCTCCTGCCTTCTTCGATTCGATGGAGCATTTGCCAGTGCACTTGGTGTATGAAACAATATGCGGTGGTCCTGTACAATATCGATGGATGTATCATTTTGAAAGGTAATTATATCTTTTTCCCAAATTTATATGCGAACACTTGTATTAAACAATACTTAAATGTACATATCAATACTCATGCAGGTTCTTACATCGTTTGAAGAGGGGAGTAAAGAATAAAGCTATGGTTGAGGGTTCTATATGTGAAGCCTATCTTTCCTTGGAAACATCAACCTTTTGTTCATATTACTTCGAACCTCATGTGAGAACTAAAACAAGAAATATTGGTCGAAATGACCAATACAGCGATGTGGACTACCCTGATGGATGCTTAGCTTTATTTACTTACCCGGGTTGTCCAATGGGGAAAGTAAAGTACCGAATGCTGGATGATCAAGAGTTATATGCTGCACACCTATATGTACTAATGAATTGCCAAGAGGTTCACCCTTATATCCGGTAAGGTGATGACATTTTGTACATTTTTTGTACACCAATACATCTCTAATATGAACCCTATATATTGCTCACAGGATGTTTGAGGAATATCTTTCCCGAAATTATCCACCATTAACTGTGACACAACTTCAGAATAAGATTGACAATCTTTTCCCAAAATGGTTATACGACCATGTAAGTACACATCTAATTAATGGTTATTTGCATTGAAGTTAACACTCAACTCTTGTGCTTCTGGTTAATTCTTTGTTTTACAGTTCGTCTACAGTAATGATATTGATGATCGGGTAAAATGTCTTTCTATGTGGCCAAGTAAGAGAGTGCGTACGTGGTCAAGCTATTTGGTTAATGGATACCAATTTGACACCTTGGAATACGGGTCTTCCAAGTCCACAATTAATAGTGGAATATCCGTCAAGGGGACATATGATGGTAATACCGAGTACGGTGACTACTATGGAATGTTAGAGGACATTGTTGAATTGGAGTACCATAATCCGACACAGAAACATACAAGAGTTGTTCTTTTTAAGTGAAAATGGTATGATATGCAAAAGGGCAGAGGTGTTAAGGAACATCCTAAGTATCAAATTGTCGAGGTCAATGTGAAGAGGGAATTTCCAAAATATGAACCATTTGTGTTAGCAGAACAAGCACATCAAGTCTATTACTGCAAATACCCTGGTGCTAAAAGAGATCGTGCAGACTGGTGGGTTGTATGCAAAATCAAACCGAGGAATTACTATGATATGCCCCGAAAGGAGTATGAAATAGAAGAGGAAATACCTTTTCAATCAGATAAAATAGATGTGCATGTAATACTACCAGATGATGAAGAGATGCCTCAACGTGTTCATGAATCAGTTGAAAATACTGAGGTATTGCAAGAGGAATTGAATGAGTTACAATATCAACAACAACAAGTTGAAGGTGAAAGTGAAGGTGAAGGTGAAGATGAAGACGAAGATGAAGATGAAGATGAATACGAAGATGAAGACGAAGACGAAGACGAAGAAGAAGACGAAGACGAAGACGAAGACGAAGACGAAGACGAAGACGAAGAAGAATATGAAAATGAAAATAGAGATGACGATGAAGATAATGATAATGATTAGTGCTAATTACATTTAATAGATTATTTCAATGTATTTATACTACTTATAAACATTTAATATGATTGTAATGTATTCAAATTGCATGTGTAGATCTACATTCTTTAATGATAGTTCGATTTTGTCCAAAGCAAACATGTCTTCAAATAAAAATAAAGGTAAAGGTACGGCTAGAAAATATGTGCCTCCTGGGATGTTGCAGTGCTCTATTGCACGTTCAGGTGGTGCACAAACATCCCACTCATCCTCTGATGCTGGGCGAACGTCTACTTCATCCACTTCAATACCATTGAGTACTCCTGGGTTGATCTCACAGATTGCCAAACCTACAGATGATTAATCTCCGACAACTACTTCATCCTCTTTACCCACCAATAATCAATCTCCAGCAACTACTTCATCCACGGGCTTACCACAACACTTAGATGGTTTGCACGTTGACTCTGAAAACTCGTATATGGCCCGTTCCACACCACCTACTAACCAGTCGGAGTCTTCAGTTGCTGCCCAGTGACGGGCTGCTGGAATACATTTAGAGGTTTGGCAAGAATATGGATTTCCATCTTTGGAGGCGTATACTGTATGGCAGATTGATAGACGTACACACATGACGATATATTCAGGCGGGTATGAGAACATTAAGTACAATTTTATATAATATGTACATTATTTTGTTTATTTTTTTCATTACAATTATTAGTATACTTTTGTATCTTTTACTAATTGCAGATGGATACCGGTCGGGGCGGCACGAGAGGTCACCAATATATTAAATGCCGGGTTTAACGAGCCTTGGACGAGATGGGGTGCGATTCCAGTTGATGTTAAAGAGAGATGGTTCACCTCTTTTCAGGTATTAAAGTATATGAAATTAATTTCATATATATATTTTAGTTTCATATACCGTGTCAATATATAAGTTGTATTACTAATACTTAATATATGACTGTAGAGATTGTACAAGTGGTACCCTTTTGATGAACCAGTCATCCGCCGGTTATTTTTTAAAAACGTGAATACTCGGTTACGGGGCCTCTTCTATAGGGGTCGTGAAATGGAAAAAAAGGAAAAGATTAAGCCCAGTTGGTTGAGTGACCATGTATGGGAAGGACTATGTCAGCACTGGAACACAGATGTATGGAGGAAGAGGTCAGAGACAAACAAAAAGAACAGATTGAGTAAGCCGTCTCCACATTATGCTGGTTGTCTCCCATTTCACGAGGTCAAGAGAAGATTGGTAAGTGTTAAACTAATTATTTAAATTGTATTTCTATATGATAATTAAATATTTAATTTAAGAATTGTTATTTGATAAATGCTTCTATAGGAATCAAAATCAGATAGACCAGTGACGAGAGCAGATGTGTTTGAAAAAGTTCATAGGAAAGGCGTCGATGGTCCATACTCTGACCCTAAGGCTGAAGAAACCATGGTATGTCATATTTATTTGAACTTATTCCATGATTAATAATTAACATTAAAGTAAAATAACAATAATTACATATTAATTGCAGGCCAAGTACAAAGAATTGGTCGAGCAAGCCACAACGTCATCGCAAGGAGATTCGACTGCACTGCCTATTGACCGTGATGCATTGTTTTACCAGGCAGTAGGCGGATCAGCTAGAGGAGGACGATTGTATGGTTTAGGATCGCAGGCCATACGAGGGTCCGCGCACGATGTCCCGTATGTTGCTCATCGAATCACAGAGCAAGAAATGCAAGAAGCCGTCAATAGGGCAACATCAAATTTAAGGGCTGAATTCATTGCACAACAAAACGAGCAATTTAGAAAGTTTCAGCAACAGATCGCTCAGTTGACCCAATTGTTGCCGCATCCACCCCAACCGCATCCGGATCAATCTCAGTCTCCATCAGAACAGCAAGACGGTGATGCCCAATAGGATCTATAAGGTCATGGTATGATAGATGTACATTTAGTATTTCTTTTAGAATGTATGTTTGAAGAAGAAAACTTTGTTGAATGGTGGCTATTATGTATATTTAACTACTTTGTGGAGATTTGTGTTCATTTAAATAGATGTGTAGGTTGTATAATTATTTGAGATTTAATTATGGGGTTGCTTTCAGAAATTAATGAGATTCAATTATGAATGTTATTTTATAATTTAGCAGGACAAATAATATGATATTATAAGTAATATAAGAATAGTGGATTTGAAAATTGTCACGAATTTGTGACGAACATAATTTAAAAATTGCGACCATTTTGTGACAAACACAGTTTCATTATGTCACGAATTTGTGACGAACATATAATTGAAAATTACGACTATTTTGTGACGAAAATAGTTTCAATATCGTCACAAATTTGTGACAAAAGAAATGAAATCTAGCCACGCTTTTGTGACAAACATAATTTGAAAACTGCCACGGTTTTGTGACGAAAATAGTTTGGGACGCATTTGCGACAACATTCGGCCACAATTTTACCACGAACATCTGGTGACGATTTTACCACGAAATATTGCCACGATTTATCGACAATCATAGTTCTTAGCAAATTAGGCGTATTGAGAGGAATTTGCTACGAAAGGTTTCAACTCTCTAAATCGTCGCAACTTCGTCACAAGGCAACAAAAATGTGACAAAAATTGATTTTGCCATGCCACGTTTCGCGACAACTTAAATTTTGTCACAATTTCGTCACAAAAGCCTTTTTGTGACGAAAAGGTGACGTTTACTGACCGTCACAAAATAACTTAATTTTTGTAGTGTACGGTATTGGAGTATACATTTATCCTATATAGAAAAATTAATCAGAAACTCTAAAAATCACCATATATGATCCTAAATTACTCCATTTAACACTAATTAATTTTAAAATGGATCCATAATTCTTAACTAATACCATTTCCATTCATTTGATGAACATCTTTCATCAATCCAGAAGAGTCTAATAAAGATTAGGATAACATGTGACCATGTTACACTAGGGTTGAAAATGTGGCATGTCCTTGTGATATTATATTTTTAAAATGCCATATTAAACTGGTAACTTAGTTACTACCTTTATTCTCTTGACTTTATGTATGAACATGTACATTAATTAACTACTCGTGTCAATTTCATTAAATACAATAATCTCATAACATGTCCACATGTTTTGGTATTTGGTAAAATAACTTATAAACAAGATTCTATAAGCCAAAAAAGACCTATACTTTAAAAGTACTACCTCACACACACACACACACACACACACACACACACACACAAACTTTAATATAAGCTCTAAGAGCTCAAGTTTAATATACAATCAAATATCATCAACTCGAGTTTGAGCAACTATGCTTCATTCAATAAAAATATGTTACAAGTCAAAAGGGTGACCTCTACACTGACCAAGGGTCTTAAATTGTGGTTTTGGCTTTTCATATCTTATAAGCCCTGCTGCGGCCTCCCGTAGAAATTTGGACTTTGTTTTAATCTCAGTGTGACTGATTGATCGTGTTGTTTTACACTCAAAAATAGTAAGGTTAAATGATTGAAAATATTGCTTACTTTGAATTATCTTTAGCTGTGGCGAGTAGAGGGTCGATCTACGGAGATTGAGTTATCAAGTTAAGTTAAGTCGTTAATTTAGAATTGTTTGACTATCTCCCGTCACAGATAAGTTTGATTAAGTCCAAAAGTCCAAAAGTACGGAAGTACGGAAAATTAAGTCTAAGAAATGTTCACAAAATGTCGAAAGATACGGTAGTAACAAAGTCCAAAAGTAAATTAATCAAAAGTACTAAATTAAAGAATCATAACACTCAACACTAAAAATCTAAAGGGTTAATGATTCAGGGTGATTATAGCTCGGTATACGCAAGTACAAAGTTATAGATTCAGATTAAAAGTTAAGTCCTTCAGAAATAGGGCTACAAGCTCCCACTATTGAAATGAGCCTTTAATTACGTAAGTGATAAAATTAATTAATTAACAAGACTGGATGTGTTGGTACAACCTAACGATTTTCAATCTCTCAATTAATCTTTCACTTATGTAACCTGGAGGTGTCGGTACAACCAGACTAAAATCCATCCGAGGTAGTCTCGTATTGCCACTGGTTTACAAAACCGGGCGTATATATACTTTCAATTAAATATAACATAACTACAAGTATACATATAATTAATCAAAGAATACTTAAAAATAAAAATACGAGACTTTAATAAATCTGAATCACAACATATGTACAAAAGTAACCTCACACGTACCACACCGAATCTCGGGTCTAGTGTGTCATAATAAACTGTAAAATACAAGAAATCATAATGAAAACCAAAATAAAAGAATACTTATCGTGTTGAACGGATTTTGATAGACCAGTATGATTTCGGTATGATGATGGCTCACTAGCCCCTTCCTTTGGGATTAAAACTTTGCACACAACTCAGAATAATAACTAAAGCACTCAAACACAAGAACAAAATCTAAGCTAAGAAGAGAAAATAGTACAAGAAAAATGAAATGAGGAATGAAGTATTTATAGAGAAATTTTGGCACTATTCACAAGTACTATTCAAACCATGATATCATCAATGTGTCAGCGTGATGTCATTTGCCTAGGTCATTATTGTGTCAGCGTGATATCATTCGCCTAAGTCATCATTGTGTCAGCCTGATGTCATTCGCCTAAGTCATCATTGTGTCAGCGTGATGTCAGCAAAGATACTATTCACTCGTTGACTTTGACTTTGACCAAAAGTTGACTTTTACTATTTACCCGTTGACTTTGACTTTGACCAAAAAGTTGACCAAAGCTACTTTAAGGTTTTTCAGCGTCCTGAATCCGTTTTCGCACTCTGTTTGGCCAAATTCAATCTCGATTTACTCGTGTCAAGGTCGTTCTTCCTTCCTCCTTTAGTATTGCACCGAAAATTCATTTCAAAAGTTGACTTTTGTGGCCATTTTTGCTATTTCTTCTTCAGAACCTATATTGCATTAAATTTGTGTAAAATATACAATTAAGCTTGAAATAATAATGCAATATACATGATTTAATGAGTTAAAGTTACTAAAAATACAGATTTATCAACCTCCTCAAACCCATTCTTTGCTTGTCCTCAAGTAAAGGCATCAATTACTTCATATATTCATAAATATTAAATCTAAGTAGTCAATGTATTTATATAGTTAAATTTTATAAAATTACAAGATTAACAGTGAATTTGTCTTCCAAACAATTCCACCCCAAGAAATCATTTTGTATCTAGAAGAAATGAAACCAACTTAATTACAAAAAATCCTTTGAGCCTTTTTAAGCACTTGTAACTCAATTAAGAAGTAAGAAAATTAATCACGTAAAATTTGTAAAATTGAAAATATTTTCTATGGATAGTCATGAAATGTTAAAACTCAACTACCTTCCAAATCATGTAGTACTCCCTTAGATTTTTTTCTATATTTTTTTTCTTTTTATGAAATAGATGACTTGAATGACAGATGTTGGTTGATTCAACGACTTCATTGAAATATTGCTTTTTCTTCGGTTGAATTGTGGTTGGTGAAAGAAGGCTTGTCTGACAAGATTTGTATTGATAGCTTTTTCATAACAAAAATGCTCAAAAATGGTTAGAAGAAAGCATTTGTTATGGATTTCCTTGCTGCCCTTTTTTTTTTTTGAATCAACATTTTTGATATTTGAATGATGTTGAGCGAGTCATCTACACATTTTTTTTTTCAAAGGAGTATACCAATCTAGAAAAATAAGTCAAATTTTAATAAAACACAACATCTCACATTGAAAACATCTCAATCTACTCTTTTTTGATAATTAATCAAAAACTTCTAATTAAATCATGTGACGCTGTTGGGATGTAATAATAGTTAACAGGGTTTCAAAAAAAATCTAGATACAAACTCAACTCTTAGCGGCTAATCATTTTTTCATTCCAAATTCACAGTTAATTCAAATATTTTATCACAATCTAACCATATTTTAACAATTAACCACTCAATTTTAAATATTATGAATAAGTGAAGTAAATTTTTTTTTTTTTTTTTTTTTTTTGGTATCAGGTTGGTATCAACTTTTTTTTTCCCTCAAACTCAAACCTTACATTGTCCTCAATGAAAGAAAACTATGTAATGCAAAGTAAAAAAAAAGACATAACTTGATAAACAATCCAAGCAATGTTCCTCAAAAACTTTCTGAAAGAAGAATTGTCAAACAAAATCTCAAAAACCAACATTAGTCGTGAGGTTAAATAAAAACTAAAATATAAAAAAAACGATGAAATAACTAAAATAACATAAATAAATAAAAACACGCCACTGAATTACGATGGTGGTGGCGGCGGAGGACCTGAGCCTGAATCTCTCATTGAAGCAAGTTCATCTCGTAATGCAGCAAACTCTTCCCTCTGTGACTGCTTAAATTCAGCAAATTCAGCTTTCAGTTCACCTATGTCTCCCAATCATGCTGCAAGGTTAGTATTCATGGCTTGCAGTTCTCTGTACATTTTTTTCATTAATGATTCTTCAGATTGATCACCTTGTTGTTGGGAAGAAGTGGCGCCTTCAGCAAATTGAGTGGAAGGTCGTGGAGCATTTAATGCTAAGGGCATTTTTCGAACAGCGCGCTCCAAATGTTTAAAACTCTTCGAGAATTCTGATTCACCACATGAAGTAATAGGGAGATCCATGTATGGCTCATCAGGTGCAAAAGGAAAATCAAACTGTTGAAGCAAAGAAATTATCAGTCGAGGAAAACGAAGTGTAGATGTAGCATCAAACCTCCTCATATGGTCTATAAGACTCATCATGTTGTCCCCAATAACAGCTCCAACATCAAAAAGAGCACCTTGATAAATCCAATATAAAACTTGTAAAATAACTCCCGTCCTTTCATGATCATGACCATAAGGGCAAAGGTTCTTTTTAACAATGATATATGTTAACCACATGTCCCTTGGAAGGGAAGATCTCCTTACACCCACACCGTGTGGCAGAACCGGACCCCCACACAAATTTGTAGCAATGTCTAAATCAGTAGATATAGCAGGGAAATCCATATTTTCCTCATAAAAATAATCATGCCCACACAGTATAGTCATTATATCAGCAGTAGTAAATTGAAATTCAAAACCATTAATTGATGCAGTAAATTTTTCTTTATCGTACGAAAAATGCTCATAAAAAGGGCGAATGAGACGAGGAAAAATAGGAACATCATCAAAAGGTGGGTGCAGAAAACAATCATGAAAATACCCCTCAAAAAATTCAAAAGCACATTGCCCACCTTCAGAGGCTCTCAACACATTCGAAAAATTAGTTTCGGCCTCAATTTGAGCATTGTCAAGTTTTGCAGTCAATGATAATTTCTGCTTTTTGGGAGTCATAATCTTAATAATAAACAACAAAAAAAAAAAAACTAAATCAGAAAAGTCACAAAACAAAATTATATATATATATTGTTTTTTTTTAATGTACATAAATACTATTTATTCAAACAACACCAAATAACAACCGCAAAATCATCTTTAACACACAACATTATAAATCGTCCGGTTAAATTCTATAACATGTAAATAATTTATAAATCTTAGATGTAGGGTAACAAAAATAATAGACATAAATGAATCTACATAAATTTGATTTTTTTTTTTTAATTTTCGGATTTTTTTTTTCAGAATTAAATTTAAAGGAATTCTAACAGAAAATTTAAAATTAAACTCTCACCAAATTCTATCTCCATCCTATATACATACGCATATACATAAACATAAACATTCATATATACATAGATAAATCTAAAAAAATCATGCCAAAACGAAGATTAAGAGCTATAGAACAACAATAAACTGAAAGTAAGCAGTAAGAATTATCCAAAAAGCCTTCAAATATGCGTATATACATACGTAAATAAATATATAAAAATAGATCTAATACTTGAAATAAACTGAAAATAATCGCGAAAATAAGAAACAAAGCATAATACCTTACTTTTTAATGTAGATATATAAAACTTGGGGTGGGGAAGGGTTTTGTTGAGGTTTGTGGGTGATTTCCGTGGGTGAGGGGTGTATTTTTTAGGTTTCAAGGCTACTGCAATCGGGGCTTATGTTATAAGCCCCGACTGTGGTTGGGCACTCGAGCACCCTGCTGCATTCTTTCAGTGAATTTTTTTTTGTTAATAGCAATAAATACATATATAGCAGACTAACATATATATATACATAAATTTATATATATTATTTAACATAAATATCTTAACATAAAAATACATAAATAAATAAATAAATAAATATATATATATATATATATATATATATATATATATATATATATATATATAGATTATATGAATACAAACCACACTGTTTTATTAATCATAAAGACATTACATAAAAGAAATGAAAATACAACAACAGAAGACTATCCTCTAAACTTGGAAATATATGATTAACTTCAATCATTCATAATATTCCTACGATCCCACTTGACTAGGAGATAAATAAAAAAAATGTAAAGGATGAAAATGCTTGCAAAATAGTACACAACCATGGCAAATTGATCAGGCGTGAGAGTTCCGAACATCATTGTGTTGAATGCAGCTAAATAGAGAAATGAAAGAAAAAAAATTGAGAGAGAGAGAGAGAGAGGAGGCGGCAGTGGAGAGAAAGGAAAATGAGAAGAAGAAGAAAGAAAGAGGGCTTTAAACCCGTCAGTTAGGTCATACCGCGCTCGAGCGCCCTTTAAGTGCGTTCGAGCGTGATTCTTCCCGTTTCTGCCTTAAATGCTTTTGCAAATTCACAAAGTAGGAAGATATAATCTTCCTCAAACCTATTTCCTACAAGAGTTTTTTTTTTTTTTTAATAAAATAAAATTGGTACATGAGAAAAATAAATACACGAATTTTAAACCATTTAAATATCCTAAAACAAGTGTAAGAATATACAAATGAACACCGACCAATAGTCATCCATAAAGATTCAAACCTTAAATATGCTTCCAAAAGGAACAGCTGGATCCAGATTTAATTTAATGAAATTTGAGTTTAGACTAAATTTAGAGTTCATCAACTTAACGAAGAGTTGTCCGCCAGTTTGGAAGGCAACACTGGAAGCCTGGGAAAAGCAAAAATAGGATCCCAACCCTATTTCAGTTTCATACCTATGCAGCAAAGTAAACCACATCCGAACACCAAGTGAATGGCATTAAAATCTGGAAAGTAAATCTACCCGCCATAGCGTAAGAACTGGCCGAAGCATAGGTGATGAATCACGTATCACTTATCCCTCAGAATGGTATAAGTTATCTTTCTCTCAAATATCATGAGAGCCACTATTTCCATAACAGTGGAAAAAGACCTCCTAACGTTGAAGTTAACGCCAATTTAAACTAATTGGTAACCAAATGACAACATCTAGGACAAACCTTGGAATGTTACCGCCACGAGATCCTAGATTACCCAGAGATCACTTGGGTTCATGTGAGGCACACACCCTAGTACAAATAATACCATGTTTTATCCTCAGACAGTCACTACCGAATGTTGCCACTGTGTATCCATCCTCCCACCTATTTAGGATAAGTGCGTCACATAAATTGTCAGAGTTTTTCTTTCTAATCGGGAATGGGCACTGGAACCATTTAATGTCAGCCAGCAAGACATACACACACAGTTAAGTGCCGTAGTTTAACGCTTTCGGGCAAATTTTTTTTTTTTAAAAATAATATATTAAAATCAAGGGACTAGCTCTTCCAGAGGTTTCTGTGTTCATGCCATCTAGTACT
Source organism: Ehretia macrophylla (assembly GCA_037974665.1). Classification (NCBI taxonomy): domain Eukaryota; kingdom Viridiplantae; phylum Streptophyta; class Magnoliopsida; order Boraginales; family Ehretiaceae; genus Ehretia; species Ehretia macrophylla. Next base: position 38,190,161 of record CM075780.1, on the reverse strand, counting down.
TTCCTTCGGCACTCACATGGGGCCACAGCCAATTCTACAAGGTCAAGAGTAAGACAGTGGGGTTTTACGTTACAGACAATACCGTTTGGTGAATGCTCTCACTCCTAACTACCTTATCAAGTAATGCCCAAACAGACCCTAAACTACATTAAGCTGGTGGAGTGGCAAGTACTGTTAGACAGAGTTGCACTGGTCGGACAACCGCACACAGAAAACGTACAGTGACCACTAGTGTCATGACAATTATACCTTTATGAGTATTTTTCAGGGTTAAGACCCAAACTTCTTTAAGCTGGAGAAAGAATCATTCGGTACTAATAAAAATAACAAAAAGAATAAAATTAAAATTAAAAATCCTAGGTTGCCTCCTAGGAGCGCTAAGTTTAACGTCTTCAGCCAGACAGAATTACTTTGAAATTGTTACTCTGTAGGGATTGGATTCTTAAGTTCAATTGACTCTTCACCCCAATTCTTTAACTGGATCGCTGGTTTTAGCCTTTGTCCATTTACAAACATAGTTTTCCCATTTGTTTTATCTTTTATCTTGACAACCCCAGACAGAAAAACTTGTTCAACCTTAAATGGTCCATCCCACCTAGACCTCAATTTTCCTGAAAATAATCGTAACTTAGAATTAAATAACCACACATCTTCTCCAGGAATAAATGACTTACGAATAATCATTTCATCATGCGTTCTCTTCATTTTCTCACTGTAAATCTTGGCATTCTCGTATGCCTCTAAACGCATTTCTTCAAGTTCATTTAGATGGAATAACCTGTTTTTACCAGCTTTCTGCAAGTCAAAATTCACAGTTCTAATTGTCTAATAAGTCTTATGTTGTAACTCAACAGGTAAATGACATGGTTTTCCATAAACTAAACGAAAATGTGACATTCCTATGGGAGTTTTATATGCAGTTCTATATGCCCAAAGTGCATCATTCAATCGATTGGACGAATCCTTCCTATCAGGTCTAACTGTCTTCTCAAGGATTGATTTAATTTCCCTATTAGAAACCTCAACCTGTCCACTAGTTTGTGGGTGATATGGAGTTGCAACTTTATGAATGACTGAGTATTTCTTCAACAATTTTTCAAAAGTTCGGTGAATGAAATGACTTCCACCGTCACTAATGATGGCTCATGGAATTCCAAACCGACAGAAAATGTTTTCTTTTATAAATTTCATCACAACAGTGTGATTATTAGTCCTTGTTGCAATTGCTTCAATCCATTTAGACACATAATCAACACCAACCAAAATGTATTGAAAACCAAAGGAGATGGGGAAAGGACCTATGAAATCAATACCCCAAACATCAAAAAGTTCACAAACCACGATGGGATTTAAGGGCATCATATCCCTTTTTCCATGTTACCTGTCTTTTGGCATCTTTCACATGCCTTGCAAAACTCATGAGTGTCCTTGATTAATGTGGGCCAATAAAACCCACTTTGCAGAACTTTAATAGCTGTCCGTCGTCCTCCAAAGTGTCCCCCACATTCCTGCGAATGACACAATGATATGATGCTTAGCTGTTCAAACTCGGGTACACATCTACGAATAATTTGATCAGAACAAATACGGAACAGATGAGGATCTTCCCAGAAATAATTCTTTGCAATTGAGAAAAAAACGATATCTCTCAGCCTTGTTCCATTCCTTGGGTATTTTACCAACTGCAAGATAATTCACAATATGAGCATACCAAGGAAGTTTAGGAGTAGAAATTAATAGTAACTGTTCATCAGGAAATGTATCTCTCAGGGGTAACTTATTTTCTGTTTCTTGAGTTACAATCCTTGACAAATGATCAGCAACAACATTTTCTCGACCTTTCTTATCCTTGATTGTTAAATCAAATTCTTGAATTAATAACAACCATCGAATAAGCCTAGGTTTAGCATCTTTCTTTTCCAACAGGTATCTTAATGCCGAGTGGTCAGAATCAATGATTATTTTTTACCCTAACACATAAGACCGAAATTTTTCTAATGCAAAAACTACAGCAAGCAATTCATTCTCTGTGGTGGTATAGTTTTTCTGGGCATCATCTAAAGTTCAGCTGGCGTAATAGATCACACAAGGAACTCGATCCTTGCACTGACCTAATACAGCTCCTATGGCATAATCCAAAGTATCACACATAATTTCAAAAAGAATATAGTAATCTGGTGGTTGAATCACTGGAGCAGTGAAAAGTGCATTTTCAGTGTTTCAAAAGCAGTAACACATTTTTCATCAAATTGGAATGGAGTATCCTGTGCCAACAAATTTGATAAAGGTCTAGAAATTTTACTAAAATCCTTTATAAATCGTCGGTAGAAACCAGCATGTCCAAGGAACGATCTCAGCTGTTTAACAGTTGTTGGAGGGGGCAAATCAGAAATAATATCAACCTTAGCTTTATCAACCCGAACTCCTTCCTTGGATATAATGTGTCCGAGAATAATTCCCTCTTGAACCATGAAATAAATTTTCTCCCAACTAAGTATGAGATTAGATTCCTGACATCTTTTCAGCACCAAAGAAAGATTATTCAAACAAGTGTCAAATGAAGAGCCAAAGATAGAAAAATCATCCATAAAGACTTCAACAAATTCATCCATCATATCAGTGAAAATAGACATCATGCAGCGTTGAAAAGTGGCTGGTGCATTACAAAGGCTAAAAGGCATTCTTCTATAAGCAAACGTGCCAAAATGACATGTAAAAGTTGTCTTTTCCTGATCTTCAGGGTCCACAGGGATCTGATTGTATCCCGAGTACCCATCAAGAAAACAGTAATAACCTTGTCCTGCCAACCTGTCCAAAATTTGATCAATGAATGGTAAAGGAAAATGATCATTTCTTGTTGCAGCATTGAGTTTCCTATAATCAATACACACATGCCATCCAGTTGTGGTGCGGGTAGGTACCAATTCACCTTTATCATTTGTCACCACAGTGATTCTTGATTTCTTAGGTACAACCTGTATAGGACTAACCCATTTACTATCCGAAATAGGATAAATGATACCTGCATCTAACAACTTCACTATTTCCTTTTTTACAACTTCCCTCATGTTCGGGTTCAGCTTACGTTGCATCTCTCTAGATGTCTTGGCTCCATCTTCCAAATTAATCTTATGCATGCAAAAAGAGGGATCTATTCCTTTACGGTCTGCAACAGTCCAGCCTAACGCTTCCTTATTCCTAGACAATACATCTACAAGTTTAGCTTCCTGTTCCAAAGAAAGGTTAGAAGCAATAATAGCTGGAAGTGTTTGATCTGCCCCTAGAAAAACATACTTGAGATGACTAGGAAGTTGCTTCAGTTCCAACTCAGAAGAAGATTGTATAGAAGGAAGCATGAGTTCTTTAGAAAGAGTCAATGATGATTCTATTGCACAAACTTGAAGTTTTTCATCAAATCTTAAATTGCTTTCTAAATATTCATCAGATTCCTCCTCAAATCTACTCAACACTACTTCATCATCATTCAAAGTATTCTAAAAAAAATCTTTTTGCATAAGACTAAGAAAAGACTCTTCAATTAATGGATCAATCTTATCAAGAATAAAACATTCAAGACCATCATCTCTATCTGCAAACCTAGCAGCATTAGCAACATTCAGCTTTACCTTAATATCTCCAAATGTAAACTCCAATTCTCCAGTTGCACAGTGAATTTTTGCATTAGCTGTTGCTAAAAATGGTCTCCCTAATATAACTGGAGTTTGGAACTTTTGAATTTCTCCTGGTTCCATATCTAGCACAACAAAATCCACAGGAAAATAAAATTCATCAACCTTTATCAACACATCTTCAATCATGCCCCTAGGAATTCTAAGCGATCTATCAGCCAGTTGAAGAGTGACAGGAGTAGGTTTCAATTCTCCTATATCTAACTGCTCAAAAAGATTAAAGGGGAGAAGATTCACACTAGCTCCTAAATCAAGAAGGGCACGATCTACACAATGATTACCAATATAGCAAGGAATGGTAAATGCTCCTGGATCTTTCAATTTTGGTGGAACATGAAAAGTAAGAATGCTGCTTACCTTTTCAGTCAATCTTACTTTGTTTGATATCAAAGCTGAATTCCTTCTTTTCTGAGTGCATAAATCCTTAAGAAACTTTGCATAAGCAGGAATTTGCCTGATGATTTCTAACAAAGGTAAATTGATTTTAACTTGCTTAAAGGTTTCAAGCATGTCCTCCCTTTTTGAATCTTTATTAGGTGGATTACCTAATGCCTGTGGAAAGGGTGCCTAGGGACTCAGTGTCGATGGAATATTTTCATGTGAAATGAAAGTTTTAGGTTCATTTGCAGTTTCTTTTGATGAATCAACAGTAACTTGAGACTTAGCTTTTTGCTTTACAAGTCTTACATTTTCGTAAGCTTCAACACTTACCTTGTTATCAACTTTCTTACCACTTCGCAATGTAATGACAGCTTGAAGATCCTCCACTATTTGACTTGTAGATGCTACATGGGCCTTACCTTTTGGGTTTCCATCTAGTTGGGCAGGGAGTGTTCCTTCTTCCCTTTTCTGAATTGTGTTAGCTAATTGCCCAATTTGTCTTTCCAAATTGGCAATTGCCTTTGTATGTGTACTTACCAGTTGCATAGTTGGTTCCCAACTGTGAAGCTTTTTCAAAACCTGTTCTTCAAAAGTAGTCCCATAAGAATTGGAACCTGAATTGGAGCTCGTAGGTACCTGTCCTTGTGGAACTAAATGAAATCCTGGAGGATAGCTTCTTGGTCTTTGTTGTTGAACATCTTCCCGATTCTGATCCCACCGAAAATTTGGATAACCTCGTGTACCTGGATTATAAGTGTTAGAGAATGGATGATAAGTACGAGGATATCTATAAGCAGCACAAGCTTGCTCTGAAATTGAATTGGGATTTGATGCAAGAACACCTTCACCTGAATCAACTACATGCAATGATTATTTCATTTTGACCTTTTTTTTTTAATGCAAGAGTTAGATTTTCAATCTTTGATGTCAAAGAATTGTAATCATTTGATCCTACATTTTCTCTCTTTTCTCTAGATGAAGTTGCACGCTTTCGTGAATCGTTTCTCGGTTTTATGAACAATTTTGTGGCTTTTTCTAGGGATTTTTCAAGAAGTGAGCCATTACAAGCTGAGGCGAGCAAACTTTGATTATGCTCATTTAACCCTTGATAGAAATTTTGAGCTAATTGCCAATCTGGAATACTGTGGTGTGGACATTCATAAGATAAGGTTTCAAATCTGTCCCAACTCTCATAAAGTGCCTCTCCAGGTAACTGAGAAAAATTATTTAATTGATTCCTACATTCATTGGTTTTTGAAGAAGAGTAAAATCTTTCAAGAAATTCTCTTTGCAATTGATTCCAAGAAGTAATAGAACCAGATCGTAATCTGTAAATCCAATTTTGTGCTTGACCCATTAAAGAGTAAGGAAACAATCTCAATTTAACAACATCTTCTGAGGCAGTTATAGTATTGATCGATCTGCATGTATGAACAAAAGTATTAATGTGATCATGCGGGTTTTCATTAGAAAGACCGTGGAACAAGGGAAGCATTGAAATCATGTGAGACTTTATTTTAAAACCATCATCAGTTTGAGGTAAGGCGATAGATCGTGAAGGAACATAATCTTGTAGTGTGGAAAAATCTTTTATGCTCCTCCTCACATTTCCTACTTCTCTACCTTCAACTTGATCCTGATTTTGGTTTTGATTCAGATGTTGATCAGCCATGATTAGAAAAATTCGTGCTTTGATTCTAGATTTAAAGGTTTTCTCAATTTCTGAATCCAAGACAAAGATGAGTGGCTTTAAAGATCTCCGACCATGCATACAAAACTAAAACTCAAAAAGAAACAAAAAAAATAAAATAAAATAATAATAATAAAAAAGTCTATACAAAATAGCTAAATTGACTTAAATAAAAATAAAAATAAAAAACTAAAATATACACATATAAACACTTATATACATAAATAAAAGACTTACCTTATTTGATGAACACCGATCCCCGGCAACGGCGCCAAATTTTGATCGCGTCGTTTTGCGCTAAAAAATAGTAAGGTTAAATGATTGAAAATATTGTTTACCTTGAATTACCTCTAGCTGTGGCGAGTAGAGGGTCGATCCACGGAGATTGGGTTATCAAGTTAAGTTAAGTCCTTAATTTAGAATTCTTTGACTATCTCCCATCACGGATAAGTTTGATTAAGTCGAAAAGTTTAAAAGTACGGAAGTACGGAAAATTAAGTCCAAGAAATGTCCACAAAATGTCCAAAGATATGGTAGTAACAAAGTCCAAAAGTGAATTAATCAAAAGTACTAAATTAAAGAATCACAACACTCAACACTAAAAATCCAAAGGGTTAATGATTCAGGGTGATTATAGCTCGGTATACGCAAGTACATAGTTATAGATTCAGATTAAAAGTTAAGTCCTTCAGAAATAGGGCTACAAGCTCCCACTACTGAAATGAGCCTTTAATTACGTAAGTGATAAAATTAATTAATTAACAAGATTGGATGTGTTGGTACAACCTAACGATTTTCAATCTCTCAATTAATCTTTCACTTATGTAACCTGGAGGTGTCGGTATAACCAGACTAACATCCATCCAAGGTAGTCTCGTATTGCCACTGGTTTACAAAATCGGGCGTATATGTACTTTCAATTAAATATAACATAACTACAAATATACGTATAATTAATCAAAGAATACTTAAAAATAAAATACGAGACTTTAATAAATCTGAATCACAACATATGTACAAAAGTAACCTCACACGTACCACCCCGAATCTCGGGTCTAGTGTACCATAATAAACTGTAAAGTACAAGAAATCATAATGAAAACCAAAATAAAAGAATACTTATCATGTTGAATGGATTTTGGTAGACCGGTATGATTTCGGTATGATGATGGCTCACTAGCCGCTCCCTTTGGGATTAAAACTTCGCACACAACTTAGAATAATAACTAAAGCACTCAAACACAAGAGCAAATTCTAAGTTAAGAAGAGAAAATGGTACAAGAAAAATGAAATGAGGAATGAAGTATTTATAGAAAAATTTTGGCACTATTCACAAGTACTATTCAAACCATGATATCATCAATGTGTCAGCGTGATATCATTTGCCTAGGTCATCATTGTGTCAGCGTGAAGTCATTCGCCTAAGTCATCATTGTATCAGCGTGATATCATTCGCCTAAGTCATCATTGTGTCAGTGTGATGTCAGCAAAAATACTATCCAAAAGTTGACTTTGACTTTGACCAAAAGTTGACTTTGACTTTGACCAAAAGTTGACTTTTACTATTTACCCGTTGACTTTGACTTTGACCAAAAAGTTGATCAAAGCTACTTCAAGATTTTTCAGCGTCCTGAATCCGTTTTCGCACTCTGTTTGGTCAAATTTAATCTCGATTTGCTCGTGTCAAGGTCGTTCTTCCTTCATCCTTTAGTATTGCACCGAAAATTCACTTCAAAAGTTGGCTTTTGTGGCCATTTTTGCTATTTCTTCTTTAGAACCTATATTGCATTAAATTTGTGTAAAATATACAATTAAGCTTGAAATAATAATGCAATATACATGATTTAATGGGTTAAAGTTACTAAAAATACAGATTTATCACTGATTATTCTCTTGAATCAACTACTAATCATCACCTTGGTAGTCTATGTTTATATTGGATGAGAGAAGACTCTACCTGTAATACCCCGGCCCCTCACGATACCAGAAGTTCTATTAAACAATCTATACTCATCCAAATACCAAACTCGGTCACAAAATTTAGGAAAAACAAACGGAGTTTCCCCTGTTTATAGGACGAACAGTTTACCTGCACACAACATATAAATGGACCAGTACTGTATCCAACATACAACAACTCCTCAAAGCCATCCAAGCCTTGGTTCACCACAAAAATTCACAATCAAATGTGCATTTCCGAATGCAAAGACAACCTTACTCTTTCTTAAAATAACTATATACATGCATTGAACTCAAACCTCATTAACTTATTACATAAACTAGGTTATCAAATCACTCTAATGACTTAGTTAAGCTTAATTACATTTCTTTCATACATTAAGCATGTACAATCCATGAAGGTAAAACTTTACAACTTTTACAACTCAAGTCACAAAACACGTAAGACAACTCTTCGAGCACGAACTATCACGTAATCACGAACTTCACTTTCTTTGGCTATAACCTGAAAGATTCATGATGTGGAGTGAATATACAAATAATGTATACTCAGTGAGGGAGTGGAATAGTTACGGGAAACATTTATAAGGGAATTCATGCAATGCAACATAGGAACATCAAACATTAATAACAATAAACAATAAACACTAGAAAACAATTAAATACCACATTTAAAGAGGATACAATCGGTAACCTTTATCACTCCAATTCTTCAATTCTCAACCACGATCTCGATCACGATAAGCCGGCATGAACCCCAAACACTCCAGTGGGTATACTCCGGATGTACCTTAAAAATACTATGACCTAACACCCCCTGGCAATCTTCGGACCAGGCGAGTGAAGGACTCGAGCATGGAGATTGAATATCCACTGGCAAGCCCGCAGCTGCCCAGTCGATATCCAATACATCTGCACCTGACACTATGGTTGCGCAACCACTATACAATGTACTTAAATCCGATGACAATATAACAATAATATAAAGCAATAAACATAGGAGGGACAACAAAATAAGTTGCCATCGAGAACATGTACAATATTTGCATTAACATGGAAGTAACTATACGGTATAAGCATTATTATAAGAATAACTATACGAGCACAAAGGGGATCAATGCCACATTTCTCACAACTTTTCCAAAAGCTCTCAAGTACTTTAGAAATGCATTTAAACACATTATAAGTATCTACAAGTCACTAGGTGTGCTCAAACAATCAATTTTCCATTTTTTCCCTTTGTTAACATAGGTTATTTAGCTTTTAACCGGAAGACAGTGTTTCCAATTCACAAACAAATTATCATATCCTCCAACCCCCACATTATGGCACCCTTTTAACCCTTAAGTCCACCCAATAGCCCTCGTTTCCTACAAAATACCGATTTTTCCCTTTATGCCTTTGAACTACACATACCCTAACCGATGTTTAAACAAGCGTTAGAAAAGTACATCTAACACCTATATACCCTAAGAACACTAGATATATCGATCAAATCAACCTAGATTCGCTTTTACCCCGAAACCCCTTTGTTACCTAAGCTAAATTTGCATCTTTAACCAAGTTTTAGGCATTCCAAGTCCATACAACTATAATTCTATGTTAGTTAGCATCCCTAACATCTATTACAAGTATGAAATCAATCCAATAAGCAATTTCTTTCAAAACCCTACAATGGTACTATTCATTGTCTTCTCCAACTACCAAATCCAATTTCTAGCCATAACAAATGCTATTAGCTTACAAAAGAGTGTTCTCTAGGCATTTTAGAAGATATTAGAAGCTTTTATAAACATTTATATCACAATATACAACAATTTGCAAAACTCAACATAAACCTAACATTCAAAAAATGCATATAAAATGATTCCCCCTCACCTAAAATGTGCAAGGAAGCTAGGAGAAGGCTTGAAAGCTATGAAAACTCCTTAGAGATGGCTTGGCAAGGCTTGGAAGATCAAATTGAGCAAAATTGGCAAGAAAAATACTATTCCTGTAATTAACTTTTTTGGCTGATTTTTGACATTTTTTTGGCTTATTTGAGTATTTTTTTGTGTTTTGTTTAATATATATATGTATAAGATGATTATATGGGTTGATGGGTTGGATATTGGGTTTGGATTGTAGGTTAAAATGGATTTGAATTTAGGTGTATTAGAATAAATGGAAGAAAACTTCTTTAACCCTAAAATAATACATAGTTTTACTATTCATATAATATCAAGATATTTTTGCAAATCACTCGTCATATATGCAATGAATATAATTTTTGTGAACATAGGCTAATTATAAGATAAGTAATAATAGAAAAATATGAAATCCGGAAAATAAGATAAAAAAAATTTTAGTTTGGGCTCAATTTAATAGAAATTTTTTTAAATACAAGTTTTACTAAAAAGTTTATGATGAAAATAATTTGAATGTTCATTTATTATTTACTAAAGTAAATAAACTCAAAATTTTGATATTTAAAAGCAATTTAACAAATATTAGCAGATAAAGAGTAAATAAACAATTAATAGCATTTTATAAGAAAAATAGACATTTAAACAAATAGTTGCACACATAAATACATATGAATGATAAATGCATGCATTGGGGGCCGGGTGTCACATCCTCCCCTCTTTCACACAATTGTGCTTACGTAATTCTTCTTCTAATAGAACTCAGCATCCACTAAAGTCCAACTCTGGTTACCCTTCATTGGTTGTTGAGCAAGACCCTAAATAACAAGACTCGTAAGAAGCCTATTGTGAATTCAAATACCACCGCTTGAGAATTTCAAAGTAAGAAAACCAAATAAAGGCTCAAATGAGGATACTAGCTCGAAATACGAATAAAAATCCCGTTGGTCGAGAATACCACAGAAGAGTTCCCTATTAGAAGTGCTGAGCAAATACCAAGAAAACTCCAAGCAAGAAACCCGGTCAAACATACTTAAAAAAAAACTCTAGAGAAATCTTGCAATTAATAGCTCCAAAAGTACCCAAATAAGGATCCTAGCATGTACACCGATATATATATACATATTAAAAGTCCTTAAATGAACCCAAATATAATAGCCAAGCAGATCCCGAAGATAATACCGTTATCAAACACTGAGAAGAATGCCAAATAGAATACCAAAGAAAATACAGAGGAAACACCCCATTTAAGCATCTTCAACAGAAATCCAACAAGTATCTGAAATGAGACTACTGTGCGAGAATGTTGGCAAAAGTTCTCAGAAGAATGCTAACATGAATGCCATACAAGAAGTTTGAATAGAATTCCCAAATACCAAACCTTCCAAGAAATGCTAATAAGAAAATAATAGAAGAATACCCAATAAGAAATTACTAAGGAAATGTTCCGGAGAACAGTCATATAGAATCCTTAAAGAAAGCCTTTCATTTTTGACTGCTGAGCTTAGAAGAATGCCTTGGAAGAAATCCCAACAACCAAACTCCGAATATAAATTCCAATTCCCAAACAAAGGACTAACCAAATGCTTCTTTTTCCCGCCAATCCACATAACTTGGAAGGTCTGTACTAATCACTTCTCTTCAGAGGGAGGAAGGGAATCAACTCACCATTCCAACGGGCCATGCTTGAATGTCAAAATATCACATATATACAAATATGCTTTAAGCTATTATGCAAGCATGTTTATAAAAGAGTTTTACAAAACTCAGTTTAATTAACAAAGTCATTCAAATACGAATCACAACATAACCAAGACAAATTACCACAAAACCTAATTCAAAGCATTCAAGTACACATATTACAATCAACAATTCAAGCAAATAACGATTCACGAGGTCGATTCGATTCACGAGTAGCCACTTCACTTCACTTAACACACATTTAGCACATAACTCACAACTACATCACATAGGTGCACACATTCAAATCAAGGCACACAATCTCATATACAGGCACACACTTTCAAGACACACTTAACAAACACACACGCAAGGTTTACTACCCGACAGACCGAGGACCCTGTCCCGGCTGAGAGCTAACTAAGCTCTGATACCACCTGTAACACCTTGGCCCCTTACGATACCAGAAGTTCTATTAAACAATCTATACTCATCCAAATACCAAACCCGTCACAAAATTTAGGAAAAATAAACGGAGTTTCCCCTGTTTATAGGACGAACAGTTTACCTGCACACAACATATAAATGGACCAGTACCTTGTCCAACATACAACAACTCCTCAAGGCCATCCAAACCTTGGTTCACCACAAAAATTCACAATCAAATGTGCATTTCCGAATGCAAAGACAACCTTACTCTATCTTAAAATAACTATATACATGCATTGAACTCAAACCTCATTAACTTATTACATAAACTAGGTTATCAAATCACTCTAATGACTTAGTTAAGCTTAATTACATTTCTTTCATACATTAAGCATGTACAATTCATGAAGGTAAAACTTTACAACTTTTACAACTCAAGCCACATAACACGTAAGACAACTCTTCGAGCACGAACTATCACGTAATCACGAACTTCACTTTCTTTGGCTATAACCTGAAAGATTCATGATGTGGAGTGAATATACAAATAATGTATACTCAGTGAGGGAGGGGAACAGTTACGGGAAACATTTATAAGGGAATTCGTGCAATGCAACATAGGAACATCAAACATTAATAACAATAAACAATAAACACTAGAAAGCAATTAAATACCACATTTAAAGAGAATACAATCGGTAACCCTTATCACTCCAATTCTTCAATTCTCAACCACGATCTTGATCACGATAAGCTGGCATGAACCTCAAACACTCCAGTGGATACTCCGGATGTACCCCAAAAATCCTATGACCCAACACCTCCTGGCAATCTTCGGACCAGGCGAGTGAAGGACTCAAGCACGGATATGAATATCCACTGGCAAGCCCGCTGCCGCCCAGTCGATATCCAATACATCTGCCCCTGACACTATGGTTGCGCAACCACTATGCAATGTACTTAAATTCGATGATAATATAACAATAATATAAAGCAATAAACATAGGAGGGACAACAAAATAAGTTGCTCTCGAGAACATGTACAATATTTGCATTAACATGGAAGTAACTATACGGTATAAGCATTATTATAAGAATAACTACACGAGCACAAAGGGGGTCAATGCCACATTTCTCACAACTTTCCCAAAAGCTCTCAAGTATTTTAGAAATGCATTTGAACACATTATAAGCATCTACAAGTCACCAGGTACGCTCAAACAATCAATTTTTCACTTTTCCCCTTTGTTAATATAGGTTATTTAGCTTCTAACCGGAAGACAAGGTTTCCAATTCATAAACAAACTATCATATCCTCCAACCCTCACATTATGGCACCCTTTTAACCCCTAAGTCTACCCGATAGCCCTTGTTTCCTACAAAACACCGATTTTTCCCTTTATCCCTTTGAATTACACATACCCTAACCGATATCCAAACAAGTGTTAGAAAAGCACATCTAACACCTATATACCCTAAGAACACTAGATATATCGATCAAATCAACCCGGATTCACTTTTACCCCGAAACCCCTTTGTTACCTAAGCTAAATTTGCATTTTTAACCAAGTTTTAGACATTCTAAGTCCATACAACTATAATTTTATGTTAGTTAGCATCCCTAACATCTATTACAAGTATGAAATCAATCCAATAAGCAATTTCTTTCAAAACCATACAATGACACTATTCATTGTCTTCTCCAACTACCAATTCCAATTTCTAGCCATAACAAATGCTATGATTTACAAAAGAGTGTTCTCTAGGCATTTTAGAAGATATTAGAAGCATTTATAAGCATTTATATTACAATAAACAACAATTTGCAAAACTCAACATAAACCCTGGCATTCAAAAAATGCATATAAAATAATTCTCCCTCACCTAAAACGTGCAAGGAAGCTAGGAGAAGGCTTGGAGCTATGAAAACTCCTTAGATATGGCTTGGCAAGGCTTGGAAGATTAAATTGAGCAAAATTGACAAGAAAAGTACTATTCCCGTGGTTGGTTTTGTTGGCTATTTTTGGCTTTTTTTGGCTTATTTGAGTATTTTTTTTGTGTTTTGTTTAGTATATATATGTATAAGATGATTATATGGGTTGATGGGTTGGATATTGGGTTTGGATTGTGGGTTAAAATGGATTTGAGTTTAGGTGTATTAGAATAAATGTAAGAAAACTTATTTAAGCCCAAAATAATACATAGTTTTACTATTCATATAATATCAAGATATGTTTGCAAATCACTCGTTATATATGCAATGAATATAATTTTTATGAACGTAGGCTAATTATAAGTTAAGTAATAATAGAAAAATATGAAATCCAGGAAATAAGATAATAAAAAATTTAGTTCGGGCTCAATTTAATAGAAAACTTTTTAAATACAAATTTTACTAAAAAGTCTATGATAAAAATAATTTGAATGTTCATTTATTATTTACTAAAGTAAATAAACTCAAAATTTTGATATTTAAAAACAATTTAACAAATATTAGCATATAGAGAGTAAATAAACAATTAATAGCATTTTATAGGAAAAATGAGCATTTAAACAAATAGTTGCACACATAAATGCACATGAATGATAAATGCATGCACTGGGAGCCGGGCGTCACACTACCTGCTAAACATAATTCTTTTATGCAATTAATTAGAGCTTTCTTTTTGATAAGGACTTGAGTTCTCTACTAGCATCTACATGGATTTATACATTTTGATCTGGTTTAATGGTTTGGAAAGTAGTAATTGGACTTGGATCATTACAAATGACATCAAAGCAGTCTACTAGTATAAAGTGTGGATTCTACACTATCTAGTGGTATTGAATTGTGGTTTAATTGTGTTTGTCGTGACAAGGACGTTGTGTATTTGAGTCTGAAGAATGTAATATAACGTGACAATTGTTTGTTTGATTTACAAGGAATTGAGTTTAATTAATTCTCTATTATTATCAATAAGAGTTTAAACATATTGAATCGATTGACTACACTTATGCGATTACAAACAAGTAGTTGAGCTCGCATATATCTTCATCAAATATACCCTATTAAAAGGACAAGATGAAAGAATAAAATTAAGAAAATTGAAAAAGTAAAGAATATGGGTGGTAAGTCATATATATTAAGAAAATATCAAATCATGCTTCTTCTGTAAAACACTTCTCCACATTGAGTATCATTTTGGTGCAATACGTAATACACTGATCATATTCCCCTTACAACTATATCATTTTCAGAAATGAAATGAAATAATTCTTCAAACTCCAAATAAATAAAAATGCTTAAATAAGTGATATAATTAGACGAGCATATTCTATAATTAGTCCTCTAGGAACTCGAATGTATCTCCAAGAATAGACAAACACGTCTTATAAAGAATAAGGACAACTTAACTAATGGAGGATACTATATAATCAAATACATACGCAACTGCAAATGCCCTTAAGATCACGATCATGTTTAATTCAGAAAATGGAAATTATATATGCCTTCTTTCCTTCATCATCATCCTTCCTATCCACTACTACAAGAAAACAGGACGCGGGCGACGTAAAAGTGTATAACTAGGATGATGTATTTGTTTAATTCCTTATGAACGTATTTAACTTTGCCCGTAAAAAAAAAAAGAATTTTAAAAATACTAGTGTCATCATATCGTGTTGATTAAATTGCACTTATCATCACAATTTTTACACGAGACCACTGATAAATCTGATGATTAATTAGAAACTACTATATATTAAGAAAGCTTAAAGTATATTACTCTAAAAATGGCAAGTTGTTAGCATAATATATTACCTTTATTTTTGCTATAATATCAGCAAAATGAGTTAAATTTTTTTCCGACTTCACACATAGCGAAAGCTTCAATTTCCATGCACTGGGCTTTCCTTTGTATGCAAGTGAACAGAAACAGACACAACACTTGAGCCAATTATACTCTGACTAAAATTTACACATTAAAAAATTTACTAATACGCTCCTAAAGTCATTTTGCTTCCTTCCAATTGCCGATTCTCTCTACCCCAATTTCATTTAGATTTGGGCCTCGGAACATATATAGCTAAATTAATTCAGTTGTTGAGCTAATTTCGTTGTTACTAAGATTCTTTTCTCATGGTCAACTCTAACTCTATGATCATGTTGTTTAAGGCTTGGATTTGGATTTTCCTTTTAGGTAAGTTTTCTGTTTAAACTATTTTTTTAAATTTTTTCTCAAAGTAAATAGGTACGGAAACGGGTACCTGCAATTTTTCAAATACTTAATGGCTACAATTATAGTTAGTGATTTCCAAACCTGTTTGGTATCCTTTACGGTTTTGGTTATAGGTTATACTAAAAAATTTGTTGTTATGATTATTCTATTTTTTTGCGAATAACCGACCTGTTGGTATTCCTAAAGGCAATTAAAATCTTTCATTCATTAATCTTTTCTTTCTTGCCATAAAACCCTAAATTAGAGCGATTGCAAAGTTCTCTCATTAAAGGATTCTTTAACCAGTTCATAACTTTTCCTTCATTTCATAATCCAAACAAAAACAGATACCCTAATCCCTCCTCCTCATTTCCTTTCATTTAAAAAGTGCAATCCAAATAGTATGTAATTTCACTTGTAAGCACATTGAAAAGAAAGCATTAATTTGGTCTGTGGCGCAACTAACTTTTCTTTTTTTGGGCTAAGAAAGCAAGGCGTTATATTAATCACAATCAGAAAATTTATAAATCAATGGGTGAAAGGCAAAAAATGCCCAAAAAAAGTTAACTATATATACTGGGATATTTTTATCAATGTTCCACGCTCTACACACGCAACTAACTTGAATGTGAGTGTCACCCCTTGTCTATAAATAGGTCGAGGAGCTTCTGCATATATTGTACCTCAATTATACATTCCCTACTGTAGTTCAACATATATATCAGCTGCACAATGGGAAAGGAGAGTTGTTATCCTTACATTGCTGTGGTCACTGTACAACTTATTAGCACAGGCCTGTCTCTGCTCTCTAAGGCTTCAATATCTGAAGGAATGAAACCTTCTATATTTGTCACCTATCAGCAAGCTCTCGGCTTTTTATTCTTGGCTCCATTCGCTTACTTCCTTGAGAGGTACAAATTTATGTTCAAACTTAATATTACTCTATTCTATTGCAGACACAAGTCTTGCCATTAATATAATCTCGTGTGTAAGTTAAATAGCTCAAAAACTTCACTTGCATGTTACGGAGTATGTTAGAGATATCAAATTAATTAAGTATACGCTATCTAACCGTTGTACTTGAAAAGTTTGATGTGCTCCAACACACTCCTCACGTGCAAACCAAGTTTTTGAACTATATACCTGACAACCGTGATTATAGTGGTGAGACGTGTCTCCAATAAAGACGATCCTAAGTTTTTTTAAATTGGTGGCAACATTTATTTCTTCTGAATCTGCAGAAAAACATCTACTCCCTTAACATTCAAGTTACTCTGTAAAATATTCTTCATTGCTACATTCGGGTAAGTGCTTGATTCATCATTTACATAATCAATTGTATGATTTCCAATTATTCATTGTCCTTCAACAAGTTACAAAATATCATCATATGCAAACTTTCTACTACGTACCTATATTACATAAACACTAACAGTTTCTTTTTCTTTTTGGTGTGAAAAAAATAATAATAATAATGCAGGGTTGCCTTGAATCTCAATTTGTCTTTTTCGGCCCTGAATTACGCTTCTGCGACGTTTGTTATAGCCATAAATAATACCATCCCGGCAATGGTCTTTATCATGGCTGTTCTTCTAAGGTATAATAGAAAATGACACATGAAATATAACAAACATTAAGTTTATTCCACAGAAAAATAAAATAAACAAATTTGTTTTTATTGGAAGGATCGTACATATATATATATATATATATATATATATACACGGGACATAACAATATTTTTTTTCGAATTGACCTACATCCATGGAATATTTTTTCTACTATCACAGTTTTAGGTTAACACCTTCCTTGTAGCGTGTAGCATGTAGTTCCAATATGGCCAAGTGTAGAAGAATCAAATTTTTACGGGCGATAAATAAATACAAGTTAAATAGTTATGTTTATAATTAGTGTTAATTAAAGAAGGGTTAAGATAACTATATTTTAGGGTACTTTTAACTCTTGAACTTCAAGTTGGTTTTCGTAATTACTTTAGATTCGAGCCATAATCCAACAAATTTTTCCACGTCTTAGGGTGGAAAGGCTTGCCATAACTCAGTGGCACGGAAAGGCAAAGGTGATGGGGTGTGTAGTTTGTCTCTCTGGGGCTATGGTGTTTACATTTTTCAAGGGCCCTCCTCTATATCATGCAATCGGAAAGGAAATTAATGGTCACTCTACAAGTACACACGCCAAAGAGGATCGAGTAAAAGGGTTTTTTCTCATGTTCTCATCAACCTTATTGACATCATTGTGGCTTATCATGCAGGTAAGGAAATTTCTCATAATAACGGTCGATCGTTTTGAATATTAAGCCACCCTTTGATTTTAAGATTGTGACACGTGAATTAAATTATCTTCTCATTAAAAATTGGGTAAATTGCTTGTGACTTCCTTATAGTCATTCAAAAGTGCGTACGATTTCCTGTGGTGTCAAAACCCCCTCTAAACCCCCATGTGATTCTAAGTTTTACACGTGGATATAATTTTACAAATAGGTGGCGGTGAGTAATTTTGAACCTATGACATAGACTCTGATACCATATTAATTTACCACATCATCTTAAAGAGTTAAACTGCTAGAGAGACGTTTATTTATTTATTTATTTATTGTGTTTAACATTGTATATATATTTGATAGATAGTGAAAATATCAGAATTAGTGGAACCCATATGTGTTTTTGTGAGTTTTACTTATACTTTTTGCACGTTTAAAAAGAAAATGTCCAAAATATAGATACTTTGTTGGGTTTTCTTCAGTAATTTCTTGTATATGCTCTAGGCCTCTATACGAAAAGAATATTCTGCAAAACTTCGGCTCACAACCCTACAGTGCTGCTTCAGCAGCATAATGTCAGCACTTTGGGCTGCAGCTACACAAAGACACATATCATCATGGAAGTTAGGATGGGATGTCAATCTTCTCTCTGTGCTTTATTGCGTAAGTCTCATCATGTTTTATTCCTTTTGTTGTCATGAGAAAGGGTGTAATAGTATTAGTGAGCATGAAAGGATCTAAGATTTTTTTTTTTTTTTTTTCAGTGAGGGATTAAAATACAGAATTTCACAATTATATAAATGTATATATATCTCAATAGGGCCTAGCTAATTGTTTAGATTAAAAATACACAGATAAATATTTTTTTTTAAAATTATAAGCCAATGGGAGCTACAACCCCATTGGCCTAATGTTGCATCTACCAATGTCCTTTATTTATATTCAATTATCACTTCCTATGTTTAACTTAATTGGGATGCCAAAAGACGAGAAAGAAAAGCTATTTAGTTAGATGGTCGACTAGCCATACAGATAAGAAGTGATAATGATTCTCTTAGGATTCCTAATTCTGCCCCTTCTAGTACCAATATCAGACTCAATGTTAATGTTGGTATCTTTAAGATGAGGCAGGGTCACCAAGGTCCAATAACAATCCTATCCTAAAAGAGAAGTGGAGTAGGAGTGGGGTTCAAATCCCTAAGCCTCGATGTGATAAATAGGTGATAGATTAAGCATTTTTCATTTTTTTGACCTAAATTTTGTTGTTCAACTACTAATGAATCTTGCAGGGCATATTAGTCGGTGGGATAATGTACTGGTTCCAAATCTGGGTAGTAGACAAGAGAGGCCCTGTATTTGCGTCTATGTTTAGTCCTTTATCACTTGTCTCAACAGCACTCTTATCAGCTCTCATATTCAAGGAGATCCTTCACTGGGGCAGGTCCACATTCTTCTTTTGCTGCAATAATTTTCTTCCAAGATTTCTTATCCCTGTTTCATAACTTGTTCTTCGAAAAATTCTTAAAATAAAAATGGAGGGACGTTTTAAACGTCTCTAAATGTGTGAACCCTATGCACTAAAGATAGGAGGAACGTTTTGAAATTCCTGACCCCTTGTTCTCCCTCTTCTAAGAAAAGCCATCCACATAACATCAACAAAATGTATTATATTACACAAATATAAATCTAAATACATTCTTTTTCTTTCTAATTTTATTGGGAGGGGCGGCAGAGCGTTATCATGTTATAAGGGAGAGTCAATAATAAATTGATCAAATTATATTATTATAACTATATTAGGCAATTTATTATTTTTGGATCCCTCTATAATGTTATCAGGTAAATATCTAAATCCAAAACAAAGAGAGGTAATTATGGGATATGCCTTTACTTTTTCAAATCTTCTTTTTTTTTTGTGATTTCAAGGGAATTTTCCGAACGTTTGTTTTTTTTTTATTTTTTTGGGTAAAGTCCAAATTGTCTCTCATTTTTATATCTTGTGACTCAGTGTTGTGGGTGCTATTATGCTGGTGGCGGGCCTGTACAGCTTTTTGTGGGGCAAGAGTAGAGAAGCAAAACCCCAAACATATGAAGAACAACCGATGCAAAGTAAAGACAACGTTGCATTGGAGTGCGTCATTGCATGTGCTCCAACCACGGCTGCGCCGGTGAAGAAGGAAGGTGGCATGGCAATCATTAGCTAAAGGAAATGGGAAATTGCTCGCCAGTGCAGCATTCAATGAGAGTGAATTTTACTGTAGGATGGGAGTCTTTTAAGAAGATATGGGTTGACCATGATCATAAATTATGTCAATACTTCATGTAATTTAGTTCAGGAAATGTAATTCCTATACCCAAAAAGAAAAAAAGATTAATATATCAATTGTGAAAAATATCGAACCTATCTGTATGCATGGACATTAGTTGCCCAAGTATTGTAACACGTGAGGGCATGCTTCCCACTACTAGTGACTTTTCCTATTGCGTTATTGATAAATATATTAAATTTCCCTCCTTTGAGTTACAATTTTTGCGAGCTGACTCTATCTTGTGGGATATAATATTAGGTTCATGCCTTTTTTTTTGTTTGTTGCAATTATCAAACAAACTCTAATCTATAAAAATTATGAGATTCAATCATAAAATTAATTAATATCAGATAAAATAGTTAAAGATCTCATTAGTTGTCTTGGAGTTTATGATTTTTCATTATAGACAGGTGTATATTCTAACAGTCCTCTTGATCAAGTATGACTTCTATTAAAATAAATCACACGTGAATGAATATGACTCGCACATGGGTAGATATATACTCGCACATGGTGAATAGGTATAACTCACATGTGGTGGATAAATATGACTACACTGAGACCCAACTCATGGGGTGTTATCTTAAAATTAATTGGTCTCAACTCATGGGGTGTTATCTTAAAATCAATTGATACGTGATAAATTAGCTCAGAACTTTATAAAGTGGTCTTAGATATTGTTTAATTTGGAATCAATTAATTCTATAAAATTTTTGGAATTCATTTACAAATCTATTTTATTTTGTATTTGGAAGCACTTTTTTTTTTTTAAATAAATAAATAAAATTGAGAAATCAAGTATTTGTAAATCCTGGATTACTTGTGCTTTATCCAAATCCTTGCTCAAGATGTAGAATTTGTAATTCTAAGTCACCAAATTAGTTACTCATCTTTTAAGGACTCAATTACCCTCTAATTTCTTTCTTTTTTATTGCTCTTATTTTTTCTCTCACATTTCCTATGTAGTTAATTCTTCTTATTCTTCCTGAAGTTTTTCACGGCAAATTTCTTTTTCATATTTCTTAATCCAAGCTTTTTTTTTTGTCTTCAAATTAGAAGTCCAAATCATGAGTTATTTATTATTCTATTCTTATTTCCATGTAGTTTTAACATAATTAGCTATCTAAAATCGTAAATTATTTATTCGCGTTATCTATTCTTCAATTCTAATTAATTAATTTTAATTTTAAAATTAATTAGTGCTATTGATGAAATAAATATTCGTGTCAAAGTTTCAAAAGCAAAACCCCAAGATATAAGGATAGAAAATGAATACTTACAATAAATATATTTACAAATTACATAATTGACTTAGTACTGTTTTACAATTTTAAATAAGGAAATTTATTTATAAATACAAATTCTTATAGAATTTATTTATAAATCAAATGAATTTCACACCAGAAGTACCTTCAAACATTAGAGTTTATTTATAGCTTTTTTGATGTATATCATGTAATACAAAGTGTATATTCATTTAAATATAAACTTTAAAATAGGCCCTATACTGTGCATACCACACATCCAAAGAAGTGATAACAATAAAGAGGCCAACTCTGGCTCAAATATTTGGATCCTACAGATTATGTTATGCATTTTATCTGTTAAGCTCAACTCAGCTTTTGAAATAATAAAATAACTCAATTAGTAATAGTTCATAATTACGAAAATTTTTAACTAAACACACCTTGGACCAGGCCGATCATAACAATGTTGCCACACTTGCTTTTCTTTCTAAATTCAGCCACTTCCTTCGCAAGGTTTGTTTTCGGCATAAAATATTTTCTCGATGCACGTAAAGAATCAGAAAATACTACTACAACAATTGCCACAATTCCGAACAAGAAGGGAGGGTGGTAGTAACAGTCCTAGGCAGCTTAAATACTATTTTTTTGGTTTTGTTTTTATTTATTTTTTAACAATAAAGTTAAAACTGTGTTTTAAACTTAAAATCTTTGATGATACAATAGATCATTGTACCATCGTTCCAATCAATTTAAAATCTATGTTTAATTCAAAAACTTTTAAGGACATTTTAATTATATTTTGATAAATTGATTTTTTTTTTAAATAATATAGATTAAATTAATTTTTTATTTAAAAAATAAAAATTAAATTAGTTCATTTTAAATAATAATTTTAATTTTAATTTTTTTTTAAAAAATCATAAAAATTAAATTAACTTATTTTAAATAATAAAAATAAATTTAAAATTTTAGTGAAATAATATGTACCAAGGACCGTTTATGTAATTTTCCCATTAAATAATCACCCGGAAACAATCCCTTTCTCTTTCCCATTATAATCACCCCAAAACCAATCCCTCCCAAATAAATCACACAATCCCAAACAAGCTGTGAAAGAAAAACAGGTTTTGAGAAGTAGACTCGCTGCGCCTCTAAGCCCAAGATTTTGCAGGCAACGTAAGGGTTCTTCTCGTTTCTTTTCTTTTTTCTGGTTTGTGAACTTGATTTGTTAAGGTTATTAAGTTTTTTTTTTTTTTTTTCTTTTCTCGAGTTTGTATAAATTGGGCTTTTTTTGGGTGTTCTGATTTTTCCTAATGTATCTCAACGACGATTCAGGGGGCGATTCGGCGAGATTCGTATCGTTTTTTATATGAATCAATATGAATCGTACGATTCATATTGCGAATGTTACGATTTCGACAACTGTGGCCGTCATTGAAATCTCTCCTTTTTTTTTTTTGTTTCTGCATCAGGACAGTTGAGAGTTGAGACATGATTTACACAGCAATTGACACATTTTACCTAACTGAAGAGCAGCTGGATAACTTGCCTTCCCGGAAAGATGGGATAGACAAAGACACAGAAAACACCCTTCGAATCTATGGGTGTGAGCTTATTCAAGAAAGTGGAATTTTGCTTAGATTGTATCTTTCGATGTGTTGCTTTTTCTTTCTTATATTTTGTACATTATATTACTTCGTTTTTTGGGCTTCCTTTACATTTTTGACATATTAACTTTTCTACTTCAACATACATGAATTTGAGTAAACTTTTATTGGCATAACTGTATTGGAAAACTGATAGAAGCCGCCGGGTTGACCCCAATGGCCGAATTCTATGATAGAGAAGAAGGCTGTAATAATAATTAGGCCATGAGAGACTTTTTTAAGTATTGCAAAAGAAGGGGTTTATCCTAGCTGTCCCCCATATTCCGTCTGCAATTTCCTTAATACCATTGTCGCAGACCTCAAGCTGCAATGGCCACTGGTCAGGTCCTATTCCATCGTTTTTACTGCAAGAAGTCATTTGCTCGTTTTAACGTGAAGGTCTTTCTCTCTTCTCCTCTGTCTTCTCTATTTCGTGTCCGTACCATCATTCATCACACTTAGTTTATCCATATAGCAAATTGTTTAACCTGGGATATTCTGATTATCCAACAGAGGGTTGCTGCTAGTTGTATCTGGCTTGCATCAAAACTTGAAGAAACTCCTAGGAAGGCTAGGCAAGTCCTCATTGTTTTCCACAGAATGGAATGTAGGAGGGAGAATTTACCCGTTCAGCATTTGGATACATCTTCTAAGGTTAGATGCCTATCTCAATCTTGTTTTCTAGGGATGCTTAATAATGTGTTCGTTAAGCGGCACATTATTTTAAATTGTATTCTATTTTGTTTATTATGGAGAGGAGTATAGGTCATCCATAAGTATGTTTTTATATTTTTGTATGCTTTGCAACACTTCTTGTTTTTATTACTTACTTAAGATTGTGCAAGACTTACTTTGTGATGAGTTCTAATAGATATTCTCCTGTGTTTTCTACATGATCAGAAATATGTTGATCTAAAGGCAGATCTAATAAGAACGGAAAGGCATCTTCTGAAAGAGATGGGGTTTATCTGCCACGTTGAGCATCCTCATAAATTTATATCAAACTACCTTGCCGCTCTTGGAACGCCCGAAGAACTAAGACAAGAGGCTTGGAATCTTGCAAATGATAGGTAATCTTCACCCATGAGTATTCTTATCTTTGGAAAATATATGTAAAGGCTTAAATAAATGTCCAGAATTCTTGATAAAGAAGTGAGATTTATCTCAGAATTCCTTAATAGGCTGTTTTGCTCATTACCGCTGTTGAAGCCTTTAAGTGAATAGTTAAAGCTTGTCAGGTTTTTAGGAAGAGTAGCGTTAATGTATTTTGCATTTGAAGACCCATTTTTGTGCAGTAATGATGATCTCATTCCGTTAATTTGGTGTTCTTACAAACTGTAAAACTAATTCTGTGGGCCATTTGTTCTTTCAATATAGTTGATTTTCATTAATATAGATCTTAAATGGGTGAATCTGTTGTCTTGAGGTCCAATCTCTATATTCCGATGTATATGTGCTTCATTGGCATTTTAGTATTACTATAGATGTGCATTTTCTTCGTGACACATAACATCTTGTTTTTGTAATCAGATTGTTTGGATAGTGTAAGTGTGTGCGTGCTTGGGCGTGCCAACCTCTGCATATTAATTATTTATTCACTTTTTCGGTGCAAGTCTGATTATTTGTGATTTTCTTATTTTCGGGATACAGCTTGCGCACTACTTTATGTGTGAGATTCAAGAGTGAGGTGGTGGCATGTGGAGTAGTTTATGCTGCTGCCCGTAGATTTCATGTGCCTCTTCCCGAGGATCCTCCATGGTGGAAAGCATTTGATGCCGACTGGAATGGTATAGAGGAAGTTTGTAAGACTCTGGCCCACCTCTATAGCCTCCCAAAGGCACAGTATATACCTGTGTGCAAGGAAGGGGGTTCATTTAAGACATCTAATAGAACATGGGATTCACCATCCCAGGCAGCTCAGAAGGCATGTCTCTCTCTCTCTCTCTCTCTCTCTCTCACACACACACACACACACACGCACGCACATGCACACACTTGCGCATACATACATGTTGGCGACGTACACCATGAGACTGCACTCTCACAGTTTCTGCTGTCCGTCTGCTATACAAACTGCTTTCTTTTCTAGTTCAAATTTATCACAATGGCGTCCTACTACCCAACTCGAGCTTTTTCAGAGGAAGTGGATCAGGATATCAATACTTTAGGAAATATATAAAATCAAAACAATTGGAAAACAAGCTTGTTATCTCTTTGAGGAATTCTCTCTGAACATGAAATATTTATCGTGTTTTTTTTTTTCTGTTTCTTCAGGAAGGTTCATTGAGTGGCCCAACAGCAAATGATGATACAAATACTCCCAAGGAAGCTTCTGCAGTAAGTCAAGAATCAAGCAAGGATGTGCTATTGAAAGCTGCACTTGATAAGTTGAAGGAGTCCAAGAAGAGTGATGATGAGTCTAAAAGCATTCCTGTTGTGCAAGAGTCGAGAGAAGAACCTGTATCTAGACCAAATTCGGAGCATAGAATCGAGTCAACTGGAGAGAGGAAGAAGGAAAGGGACAGGGACAGGGACAGAGAGAGGGACAGGAATAAGGACAGGGATAGGGAGCGGGAGAAGGAGAGACTGAAGTCTCGGGACCGTGATAGGGGAAGGGAATCTGACAGGGAACGAGAGCGAGAGGATGTGGAGAGGGACAGGGAAAAAATCAAGGACAGAGGTCGTTCAAGGGACAAAGGAAAGGATTCAGGTATACACAATTTTCATGGGTATTATTCTTCCTGCTTGTTTCTCTTGGCAATTCTTATGTCCCTTTATCACAATAATTGACTTGTTTAATTGTTCTAATCTAATTTAAAATGCAGGGCATCTGGATAAATCAAAACATCACTCGTCTCGAGGTACATACATAAATTCTTCAAATTTAAATACTTCTGTTGAACATAATTATATTCAAAGTCTTACAGCATGACCTCATTTCCTTCTGTCCAGACCGTGACTACCATAGCTCATATTCTTCAAGGGAGGAGCGACGAAGGCACCATTGATATGCTTGAATGGCACGATCAACTTCTGCTTCCATTAGTGCAACTATAAGCTGCCCCAAGTGCTTCAGTAATAAGACGCTCACCTCTTCTGGCAAGTAATCTCTCATTGCAAAAAAAGATCATGTTTGTTGCAAAAAGCTCAAGTTGTGATGTCATTAGTAGAGATAACAATCATTAATATCCGCTGTAAAATCTTGACCATTTGTTATGACACCAAGTTTCTTAATATTGAGACTAATAGTAATTGGAGGTTAATTGTCGTGCTTGACTAGTCTTCCATGGAAAAAAAAGGAAAACGGAGTTTATTAATCTTGAATAGCATGTCTTTTGTTAATTTAGACTTTTCTTTTCCCAGAAGATTAGTTTACAAAGCATAGAAGTGAGTAAATAGCATAAACCAGTAGTTACAGAGACAAATATGATTCTATTCTGATTAGCGAGCAGCAACTAAGGTCGTGTAACGTGCACTCTTAGTAAAACACACGAGGGTATTTTGCTGTTTGCCCGCACAATTACCTCAAGCTAGACTACTGATTGAATTCCTTTGGTAGCTAACAGTTGTAAGTGGCCTGTTTGCACGCAAAATGTTTTCTCAGTATCAGAAATAAATTCTATAGTAAGTACTACATTAGTTTTAAGATGACAACTTCTTCCTCCATTATATCTGCAATAAAACTGGTCTATCAATCTTCACAACTATTTAACATATGTTCAAATAATTTATGTTGTTGGTAGTAGGTAACGAAACTTAAGATCACAAGTCCCACGTTCGAATTTATGTCCATCCATTGCAAATGTCATCTAGCCTTTGGTTAGGCTAGTGCATGTGTTGAATAACGTTGCTACATCAAGGAACGTACAGTTGTAGGGTAGAACTTATGTAGTCTTGCCTTAGATGAATTCTTCGATGTAAAACGAGTACTCAATTTATAATTGAAGACACCCACAACAATAATATAATATAAGAAGCCCATGAATTGATTTTACGCCATTGAAAATTTTTGCCAGCTTCGTGAAACTAATAACAAGGACTCCACCACACATTTATGATAAAGCCACAACAGATACTTTGACTTCTAAGCAGAATCCTGATTCTCCGAGAAAGATATTCCTTGAAATTTCAAGAAAAAACACAAACAGAAATGGGTGGTGTGGCATCTGAAATTCTGGGAGAGATTAGCATATTAGATGATGAATGTACATGAAGTGAAGTCAAAATGTGTACTACAGCAAGTAGACTGTAGACTCAAACGCGACTAATCATTCGGAGCATGATCTAGCAAAACAAGACCAAACTCGCCCCAAAGACCAAGCTTTTTAAGTGATGCAACATGAACAACAAGTGTGCAGTTACGATAAAATGACTACCACTTTGGACTTCGACTGTCCCACGAACAGGTTGTAAACTATTCTCTGGCAATGACCATGCTTCAATTGGTGCAAACATGAACTCTGGACGGAGCAGGATCAATTACGAATATACTTCCGGCCAGACAACATCTCAGATTTACCTTTTCCAGAATCGAGGCTTCCACTGTTATCTTTACGAGGGTAACAAATGTCATTCGCATTAGTAGGAAGGGCAGCAGGATCAAGTTCGAAAGATCCTACAGGGACACCTTCTTTCTCAGTGCCAGTCATCTTAAAAAAGGGAATTCTATGTGAGAACCTCAGTAGTTCATTGGGTGGTATCAGTAACGAGTCAACCTCACCCAGGCAGCTTGTTCTGTGAAATAAGAACCCAAACCCTGACACTTTGTGTAAGTAAGCCACTCTGACCCCAGCATCCTCAACAAAATCTGACACAACGTCCACAATCCCGTATTTGTATTCTGTACCATCTTCTGGATCCAAGCTCCACTTAATATCCCAGTCGTTAAAAAGGGCCCAGATCTCCCCTTTCCTAGGATAAATCACAAAGGAACCTCGAATCTTACCTTTTTCACGTTGCATTTGATGAGAGAACGTAAGACGATCTGAAGTGTCCTCATTATTCCCACGCATAAATCTCCCACAGCCAAAGGGTAAATCCTTTTCTACCCAATCAACCAGCTCACCTTCATCATCTTGTGGATCAGCTGCTAGCCAATTTATGCGCAGCTTGAATCCAGGCTTGAATACCTTCTTAATCTGGGCATAGAATCTAGGCATGCCATCTACTGTATCATAAAGAGCCCAGATTTGATTAACAGCAAAGCAACTTTCTTCTTTATCCTTGTCAAAATCACTAAACTCTGGATAAGGACAATGATAGACCTCTGGCTCGGAATAGCCATCAGGATGCTCATCTGATTCAGAAAGATAAACTTTTTCAACATTATTAGCACCAGTACCGAGTGATCCCTCTTTAATTCCACATTGTTCCTTCCGATGTCCATATATGCCACAATTAGAACATACCATAAGTATCCCTTCATATTCTACATGTTGGATGGCCTTTCGAAGCCGAAATTTAGACAGAAGTGGTTTTGTAAGATTGACTTGTACTGCTACCCGCGCAAAGTTGGGTCGCACAGTCTCCGCAGTTATCTTATCAACCTTGATGGCTTCGCCCACAATATTTGCCAAGTCGATCAGGGTTTCCTCATCATAGTATTCAAGAGGTATTCCCGGAAAACGGACCCAAACTGCTATTGTAGAGATAGAAGCATTTTCCGGGCGGAAATCAGGTTCCCATTTCCTAAGTGTCAAATAATGGTCAGCAATTAACCAAGGTCCGCCAGATAGTGCAAACTCGTAGTCCCGACTATCTGTGAAGCGAACCACATAATATTCTAATCCCACATCAATCATTTGGAAGTGTCCCTGAATTGACCAGAGGCTTTTGAGACGAGAGGACAAGTGGTTGTGGTCCAGCGTCTTACCAATTAGCTTAATGATGACGGCATTCTTCCAAGGGTCACGTATCTTTCGTTTTCTCTTTGCTGTGAGGCGGTATTGAGGCATCAGAGTGTCTTCTTCCTCTTCATCATCATCATCTTCGGACCATTCAGGGATTTCTCCACCACCAGCTTCTTCCATTTCACACTCCATTTCGCGTATGCCGGTGGAGTGTGCGTGCTCAGCATTTTGACAATTCGTGTTATCGGCATTGTCCCGCACAACCTTAGCTTTCTTACTCAGACGGACGATATCTTCACTGCTGTCTCTTCCTCGATCCCCTAGTAGCAGCAGCAGGCTTGCCACGGTACCTTGCTCTTGTTCGTACTCCATGAATGAATATGAAGGTGGAGGATGTGTCAGAAAAGACCAAGGAGATTTGGACCACTATGGTTATTGGAAAGGCTCAAGAGATGATCAAATGGAGACTGCCAAAACCCTAGGTATTGGGAAAGTTTCTACACTAGCTTACTGTTTGAACATATTGCTTTCTTTAATCTACATTAAGGTGACTATTGGTATTGGGGAATTATTTTAGACGGAAATTAATGGGTTAACAAATGGAATGAACTCGAGAAATGATATGTTATATTTGATATGTTTTAAAAGTAAAAATAAGAAGAGGTATATTAATTTCAAACTTATGTTAATGGGAAAGAATTGTATAAAATTACAAGACTGTCATTTTATTATTATAGATATATTAATAATAATTATTAGTTTGAGGCATTTTATTATTATATTTATTTATATTAATATTATTATTAAATATATGTTATTTATTATTACTATTATTTAATATTTTATTTTAAATTTATATTATTATTTCATATTATTATAATTATAACTATATTAATTTTATTATTTTATATATATTACGATAATTATTATTATTCATATTTACCATCATTATCCATTATATTGTTAATATTACTATATTTATTATTATTATTTTATTATTTTACTATTTATATATTACTTATAGTTATTATCATTCATATTTATCATTATTATTTAGTATATTATTAATATGATTATATTTATTATTAATTATTTATGTTATTATCATTCATATTTTTTATTATTATTTATATTGAATATATGTTATTATGTCTATTTTTATTATTATTTGTTATTATATATTATTTATAGTTACCATTATTTATCTTATTTTATTTTTATAATTACGTTTTCATATAATTATATTTTTTTTTACTATTTTTATTTTATATTATTTTTATAATATTATTTATTTTTTATAATTTAATATTGTTATTATTATTATTACTATTATTATAATATTTCATTGATATTTATTATTATTATTATTTGTTTTATTTTTATTATTTTATAATAATAAATAATACTAAAAATAAAAATAATAATAGTTATAGTAATAATTAATGTCATTTGAGTGTTGTGCACCATGTTCTTTTTAAGGGTATTTCAGTCTATTTAGTAATAAGTTTATTCCAAAACATATGAGAATGTACTATTTTCATGTGTTATTATAGGAATGGGCATTCCCGTGTTCATGGGAATGAGATTACCGAAGAATTGAGATTTTTAAGTTATCTCTTATACCAAGCGTGGTAATTAGAATAGAATTGAGAATACTATTTCATTGTCAACACATTCACATATATCAATCGCTACCTAAATATCCTTTCTTTGAATTAATTTACGTATCTACTGGGATATAACGTTGTTTCATGCATACTTTTTTTTTTTTGTTGCAATTATCAAGCAAACTCTAAATTGGAAAAATTTTGAGATTTTATTCTAAAATCAATTGGTAACAAGTGAGATTACTTAGGATCTTATTAGGTTGCTTTGGAGTTTATAATTTTTCAATTTTTATAGTCTTCCTCACATGTGATCTTTATTGAGATGAGTCATACATAAATGAATATGACTCTCACGTGGATGATACTAATACATGGTGAATGGATATAGCTCACACGTAGTGGATGGATATGACTAGTTTAAGACCCAATTCCAATACCATATATTAAAAATCATGAGATTCTATTTTAAAATAAATTGGTACAAGATGGAGTAGTTCAGTTAAATAAAGTAATTTTAGAGTTTATAACTTTTTGATGTAAATTATGTGGTATTCAAACATAAGCTTTAAAATAGGTATTATACTGTGCATACCACATCCAAAGAAATAATAATAATAATGTGACAAACTTAGGCTCAAATTGGATTATGGATTATATTATGATCTTTACCGGTTAACCTCAACTTATTTTTAAAAATAATAGAATAACTAAGTTAGTAATAGTCCATAATTACGAAAAATTTCAACTAAACACACCTTGAACTAGAACGATCGAAACAACATTGCCACTCCTGTTTTCCTTTCTAGGTTCAGCAACTTCCTTAGCAAGGTTTTTATTCTATAACAATCACCACAATTACGAGCAAGAAGGGAACAAAAGAGCTTAAGGTGGTAGTAACAGTCAAGGCAGCTTAAATACTTTTTTTTTTTTTGTGTTTTTTAATACGATAGAAACTGAAACCATAATTCAAATTTGAAACCATTAATTATAAAAGATCGGGAACTATCCAATATTCCACCCAAATTTTGGGTGCAAGGCCAACTACTATAATAAACACTCCAATAATTTCCACCAACAGGCTTCTCAATTTTCTGCAACAGATGATGCTTGCATGGCTTTTTATCTCAGCTAAAGAAAGAAAACGCAGAAGTTTTTGCAGACCTTGGTAGAATTGATTGAATTCCTTCAGCAGCTATTGATGTTTAGAATCCTTTAACGAAAACAGTTGTAAGTGGCCTGTTTGCACGTAAACGTTTTCTCAGTATCAAGAATATATCCTATAATAAATAATACACAAGTTTTAAGATGACAAAATAAGCTATTTTCATCTTTCTCCATTATCTCTGCAATAAAACTGGTCTATTAATCTTCAAAACTATTTAACATATGTTCATATAATAATTTATGTTGTTGGTAGTCAGGTAACAAAACTTATGACCACAAGTTCCAAGTTCGAATTTATATTCACCCATTGCAAATGTCGTCTAAACTTTGATTAAACCAGTGCACGTGTTGAATAATGTTGCTACATCAAGGAACTTGCAGTTGTAGGATAGAGCCTATGTAGTCTTGCCTTATATGAATTCCTCAATGTAAAAAAACAGAGTATTCAATAAATTGAAGACAACTCACACCAATAACATAAGAAGCCATGAATTGATTTTCCGCCATTGAAATTTATACCAGCCTCGTGAAACTAATAACAACGACTCCACCAAACAGTTATGATAAAGCCACAACAGATACTTTCACTTTTTAAGTGTTTTTTTAGTAAACACCAACAATATAAGCAGAATCCTCATTCTCCTAGCAAGATATTCCTCGAAATTTCAAGAAAAAACACCAACAAAAATGTGTGTGGAGAGAGAGAGAGAGAGAGAATGGCACCTGAAATGCTGAGAGCGATTAGCATATTAAATGATGAATGTACATGAAGCTAAAGTCAAAATGTGTACTACAGCCAGGAGAGTGTAAACTCAAACGCCTAATCATTCTTGGTCTCCTGCATACTCTAAGAAACTGAACTAACGCAACGGTCGACAAAAAATTTAAGAAACAGTACATAACAGAATACACAATATCTATCCTTGGGAGCATGATCTAGCAAAATAAGACCAAATGCAAAAGCAAACTCGCTCCAAAGACCACGCTTTTCAAGTGATGCAACATGAACAACAAGTGCGCAGTTATGATAAAATGATTACCACTTTGGACTTTGACTGTCCCGCGAATAGGGGTTGTAAACGATTCTCTGACAATGACCACCATGCTTCAAGTGATGCAACGTGAACTCTGAACGGAGCAGGATCAACTACGAATATACTTCCCGGGCAACTTCAATTACGAGGGTGACAAATGTCATCCGGGTTAGTAGGAAGGGCAACAGGATCAAGTTCGAAAGATCCTACAGGAACACCTTTTTTCTCAGTGCCAGTCATCTTAAAAAAGGGAATTCTATGTGAGAACCTCAGTAGTTCATTGGGTGGTATCAGTAACGAGTCAACCTCACCCAGGCTGCTTGTTCTGTGAAATAAGAACCCAAACCCTGTCACTTTGTGTAAGTAAGCCACTCTGACCCCAGCATCCTCAACAAAATTTGACACAACCTCCACAATCTCGTATTTGTATTCTGTACCATCTTCTGGATCCGAACTCCACTTAATATCCCAGTCGTTAAAAAGGGCCCAGATCTCCCCTTTCCTAGGATGAATCACAAAAGAACCTCGATTCTTACCTTTTTCACATTTCATTTGATGAGAGAACGTAAGACGATCTGAAGTGTACTTAGTACGCCCACATATAAATCTCCCACAGCCAAAGGCTAATGCCTTTTCTACCCAATCAATCTCACCTTCATCTTGCGGATCAGGTTCTAGATAATTTATGAGTAGCTTAAATCCAGGCTTGAAGACCTTCTTAATCTGGATATAGCTTCTTGGCATGCCATCTACTGTATCATAGACAGCCCAGATTTGATCAACGGCAAAGCAACTTTCTTCTCTATCCTTGTCAAAATCACTAAACTCTGGATCAGGATAATCCTCCAGCTCAAAATCGCCATCAGGATGCTCATCTGATTCAGAATCATCAATTATTATTTCAACATTATTAGCACCAGTACCCACTGATCCCTCTTCAATTCCACATTGTTCCTTCCCATGTCCATATATACCACAATTTTTACATACCTTAAGTATCCCTTCATATTCTACACGTTGGATGGCCTTTCGAAGCCGAAATTTAGAGAGAAGTGGTTTTGCAAGATCGACTTGTACTGCTGCCCGCGCAAAGTCGGCTTCAAAAGTCTCAGCTGTTATCTTAT
This sequence comes from Ehretia macrophylla, assembly GCA_037974665.1. Lineage (NCBI taxonomy): Eukaryota > Viridiplantae > Streptophyta > Magnoliopsida > Boraginales > Ehretiaceae > Ehretia > Ehretia macrophylla. The sequence goes on along the minus strand of CM075780.1, from coordinate 38,155,975 downwards.
CAACCTTGATCGCTTTGCCCACAATATTTGCCAAGTCCATCAGGGTTTCCTCATCATAGTATTCAAGCAGTATTCCCGGAAAACGGACCCAAACTGCTATTGTAGAGATAGAAGCATTTTCAGGGCGGAAATCAGGTTCCCATTTCCTAAGTGTCAAATAATGGTCAGCTATTAACCAAGGTCCGCCAGATAGTGCAAACTCGTAGTCCCGACGATCTGTGAAGCGAACCACATAATATCCAAATCCCACATCGATCATTTGGAACTGTCCCTGAACTGACCAGAGGCATTTGAGACGATAGGACAAGTGGTTGTAGCCCAGCGCCATACCCATTAGCTTAATGATGACGGCATTCTTCCAAGGGCGACGTATCTTCCGTTTTCTCTCGGCTGTGAGGCAGTATTGAGGCAGCAGAGTCAGAGTGTCTTCTTCCTCTTCCTCTTGTCCGCCCTTCATGAATGAAGGTGGAGGATGTGTCGGAAAAGACCAAGGAGATTTGGACCACGATACTAACTGGAAACTGGAAAGGCTCAAGAGACGATATTGGAGGCTGCCACAACCCTAGCCAGTGGGGAAGTTTCTACACATCGTTTACTGTAAAGGGTGATAGAACTGTTGAAAAGACATAAATGTCCCTTCCCCTTTTGTTTATTTACACACATATATATTTCTTTTTTTTTTTTTGCTGACCACCACAGCCAGAAACAGCCAAAACCCATACGAACCCTGGTTGTGAACTCCAATACACCTAGATCTAGCCATCGTATAATCGATCTGATACCACCATTGAAATCAGCATGAAAATCTGACCCAAAGCCCTCTATCCGCCGTCGCATGTAAAATGTGTGTGTATATATATATTTTTTCCGATCTCTTCTTCTGATACCACCATTGAAATCAGCTGTTGGTGCACTCCTTGTCTATAACTAAGAGGCAAAACCTTCGACAATGTGCAAAGATGGCTGCGAGAATTGAGAGAACATGCGGACTCTAACATTGTCCTCGTGATGATTGGAAACAAATTTGATTTGAATCATCTTATAGTAGTTTCAGAGCAAGATGGTCAAGCTTAAGCTATATATAATGAGTTATGGAAACAAATCTGATCCGAAAGGTGTTGAGTCTTGATTTTAATTACAAATGTTTCTCATTAAAACCATTGCAGTTACATTGAGAACAAAAAGACGTACGGCGGGGTGGGGGGCTGCTGATGGGGCTGGGTGGTACTAGGGGGGGTGGGTGCCGGGTTGGGGGGTGGGGAAGAAGATGACTATTTTTCTTTTTTTTGTTTTTTTTTTTGGCCCACCGGATAATTTGGTTAATTAATATAATTATTTTATTATTAAATACGTATAAAACTAACAAAAATCTCACTTAATGTTCATGTAGAACACGCTCCATTGAATATAACGGATTTTTTGATAATAGGGAATATTATGCACTTTTATCAAAACACAAAAACTACTTATGCTAGACTTTGAAACACATGGAACACAAATATACTTATGTCAAAGCACAAGGGGATCTGATGCACTCCACCCAAAAAAAACAAAACAAAACATAAGAATAGAGAACTTTCCTGTTGCCACGATGCTATTAGCATTCTGAAATGATTTTGAACAATAATTAAATGAGTTAAAGGTTTGTTTGGATTGGGGGATATGGGGGCAAATGATTTGATTTGGGGTGATTTTTAATTTTTGCACTTGTTTGAATTGAAGGGTTTTAGGGGTGAGGAGATTAGGAGTGATTTGTAAAATTATTTAGTGGGATGATTTTTTAATCACCCCAAATTAGGGTGATTTGGAATGATTTCAGTTCATTTATTACACTATATCTATATTGCCTTTCTATTTTTTACACTTATGCGATTTGAAAAGAATAAACATGTCATTTTCTTTATAAGACTTATCATTTTCTTTCATTTCTTTATCAATCGAAACAAATAATACATATAATCATTTATGAATATTACCTTTATAATTTTACCAAATCCAATCAAGATGTAATCATCTCCCTCCCTTTCCTTTATTATTGAATTATTTCGTTTCCTTTATTAGTTTTTTCCTCCCGAATCCAAACAAGCCCTAAAGGAATGGAAACCACCTTGGGGAATAAATGAACTTGGAAAATAACATGTCTTGGTATGTTCTAATAATAAAGATAAGAGGTAATATATTGATTTCAAACTTATATTTGGTAGTCAGTATGGTAATGTATATTAATTTTAATATACATTATTTATTGGTAATTATTTATTGTTATTATCTTTAATGTTATTATTATTATTATTTAATATTTTATTTTAGATTTATAATTATTTCATATTACTATTGCTATTATATTAATTTCATGATTACATATATATATATATATATATATTACTTAGAATTATTATTATTCATATTTATTATTTTATATTACTTATAGTTATTACCATTCATATTTATCATTATTATTTATTATATTATTAATAGGATTATATATTTTTTTTATTAATTGTTATGTTATCATTCATTTTTATATGTATTATTATTATTATTATTATTATTATTATTATTATTATTGTTGTTGTTGTTGTTGTTGTTGTTGTTTCATGTTATGGGTGTATATTATTATGTATATTTTTATTATTATATTTTATTTATATTTATAATTATTTATATTATTTTATTTATATTAATTACATTTGAATATTATTATTTATATATTATTATCATATTATATATTTATTATAATGTATTATATTATTATTATATTTATTTTTATTATTTCCTTTCTACGTTCAACCACTTCCTTAGCAATGTTGTCATTCTCGCAGTCAGGGTCTCCTGTATACTCTAATAAACTGAACTAACACAACGGCCGAAAAAGAATAATGTTATATACCACCCAGTTTTTAACACTTTTATACCACCTTTTACTTAGTATGCTGACATGACATGCTAAGTTGGCAATTTTAATTTTTATCCCTCATTATTTATTTTCTTTCTCTCCCTTCTTTTATTTATTTTTTTCTCTCTTCTTGACGTTTACTTTTTAACACCCTTATAACGTTTCTTCTTGACATGGCATGCTAAGTTGCTAACCCTAACCAAAAGTCCCCTTTTCAATTTAGCAAAAAAGAAGTCCTATATTCTCTTCTATTGTCCACTGCTTCATCCTCTCAAATTTATTCCCCTCTTCTTGACGAATTGGTGTTGTAAAAGATGAATGAGAGTGTTGATATTGGTACGTTATCTTTATGGTTGATTTGCATATTCTTCTGTTAAATTGCCCTGTTGTTACATACGTGTATATATATATATATATATATATATATATATATACATATATATATATTTTATTTTTTATTTTTATTTTTTTTCATCAATTTCAACGCTTTAAAAGCTTGTTGCAGTTTGACAAGAATAAACATATATATGTCCAATCAGTTACAATATATCACTATGAAAAATCCTTTTGAACTCACTCTATCTGTATCCTAGTAAGATGGTCTTGGTTATTCGTGTTAAAATCGTGGCTTCTAGTCTGTGAATCCTTGTGAATATTCAAACTTTATTCTATTGTATATCTCTTACAGATCTTCCTATACCAAAACCTTTACAAGTCAGGACTTGAGTATTTAATTATAGACAAAAAAAAGTGATGATTAAGTAATTTATTCACTCATTTTTTTTAAAAATAAAGTTAATTTTATGATTTGAATATTATTGACGTTGATCTTGAAAATTAAACCATTGTTGTGTTTTAGTCCTAGATACCAAGAACTTAACGCATTGAGCAATTTTAAAAACTTTACAGTATCATGCTAGCTACCCATTAGACTTCGGAATGTGTAAATTAACTCATATTTCATTATGTTACAAATGTGTGGTGGATTACTTTAGAATTGTTGCACTAACTAATAAGTTCTTTTTTCAATGCTTGAATTAGTGAAGTTATCTTCCATAACTTTAATTTGTGTTATGTTGTATGCAAGTTCAATGTTACGCCTACTCCTCCCTCGAGACGATCCATTAAGCCTTTGAAAAAGGGATAACTGATACAGATGTTCAATTCAATATATTCACCACTTTACTTATAATTGTTTGTTTTTTTATTATGTTATTATATTATTTTTAAAATTTTTAAATGGAATATACTAATGCCTACAAAGTTAGCCCATCACCTAAGGTTTATGGTAATTAGTAGGTTTATTTTTATGATCATCAGCACTCTTTTGCAGCTTTTGCTTATTGTTTATTTTTGTTTCTTTTATAGATGAAAAAGATAACCTAACGCCGCAAGCAAAATATGTTGAGAATGTGGTCAATACACCAATTACACCAGTGTTTAAGGTAAGCAAGTTTTCCTTGATAATGATGTTTTTGTTCAATTTAGTTCATTATTTTGATGTGAATTTAAGGTTTCTTTTCTTAGACATTTTGCTTATGATTACGTTATATAAATTACAGGACTCAAGTATCTCTCTTGAAGAAGCTGATTTTGAATCAAATAGTCATAATAAAATTTTGAATGGAGGTAATATGGAAGTCCCAAAAATAAGAATGTTGTTCAAGTCTTATCAATATATTTCTTATTTTTATAATCAATATGCAAAAAATATTGGATTTGGAACAATAAAAATGAGGACAAATCTTGGAAATGATGGACAAATGAATTCTTTCACTCTTGCATGCTCCAAATCCGGTAAGCCTAGGCATAGTGCTCTAAATGATTTTTGAAAAAAACCGTCAACTAAAACTAATTGTATGGCTAGGATCAGGGCAAAGTTGAAGAATGATGGTTTATATTGTTTGACAGTCGTTGAATTGCAACACGACCATAATGTTACTCCATCGGATGCATATATGCATCGAAGTAACAAAAAGCTTGATACACCAACTAAACGACTCCTTGATTTGAATGATAGAGTAGGCATTAAAGTCAGTAAGACCTATAGCTCTTTAGTTATCGAAGCAGGGGGATTTGAAAATATTCAATTTGGAGAAAAAGATTGTAGAAATTATATTAATAAACAAAGAAGATTAAGGCTTGGTGAAGGTGATGCTAAGGCTCTACTTAGTTATTTTAGAAGAATGCAAAAAAGAAATTCTGATTTTTTTCACATTATGGAAGATGATGAGAAAAATAGGATGAGGAATGTTTTTTGGGCTGATGCAAGGTGTAGAGCAGCATATGAGTCATTCAACGATGTCATTATATTTGATACAACGTACTTAACGAATAAATATGACATGCCTTTTGCTCCATTTGTTGGAGTAAACCATCACGGTCAATCGATATTATTAGGTTGTGGATTGCTTTCAAATGAAACTACTGATATGTATGTTTGGCTATTCAAGGTTTGGTTGGAATGCATGCCAGGAATTGAACCAAAAGCAATAATTACTAACTAGTGTAAAGCAATTCAAAATGCTATTACACAAGTATTTCCAAATGCTCATTATCGTTTGTGCTTATGGCATATAATGAAAAAAATTCCAGAAAAGTTAGGAAGATATGCAGGCTATCAAGGAATTAAGAGTCTTTTATATATGGCCGTGTATGACTTCTTACGGGTTAATGATTTTGAAATGAAGTGGAAAAAAATGATTGAAGAATATGATTTGGAGGATAATGAATGGCTAAAAAATTTGTACGAAGATCGGCATCGTTGGGTTCTAGTCTATGTAAAAGATACTTTCTGGGTAGGAATGTCAAGTAGTTAAAGGATTGAGAGCATGAATTCTTTCTTTGATGACTATGTTCATAGTCGGACTACTCTTAAGCAATTTGTTGAACAATATGACATGGCTATGTTAAGAAAGATAAAGAATGAAAGAGATGAAGACTTTCGGTCATGTAACGCAAGTATTCCTTATATTACAAATACTGTGACGGAAAAACAAGGTTGGGAAGCTTATACAAATCGGATATTTAGAATGTTTCAATATGAGATTAAGAACCTTATGTTTTGTAGTGGTGTTACGCTTACAAAAGAAGATGGGTCTATATTGACATTTGATGTTAAAGATGATTTCAAAAGGCTCGATTTATGTGAAAAATCTACTGATCAAGTTATATATGAAGTCACTCTTGATATGCATAATTTAGATGTGAGGTGTCTTTGTCGATTAGTTGAGTTCCGTGTGATTCTTTGCAAACATGCATTATGTGTTTTGATAGATCAAAAAGTGGATAAAGTACCAGATAAATACATTTTATTACGTTGGCGGAAAGATGTGAAACGTCCTCATACAGATATAAAGATCTTTTATGATGAATTTGAATCCAGTGAAGAAATCATACGATATAATAAGTTGTACTCACGCTTGATTAGAGTTGCACGAATTGGAGCAAAATCTGAAAGACAATGGAATAGAGCAATGACTTATTTGGATGAAGTGGAAGAAAAACTTGTCAATAATGCTATAGTACATGTTCAATGCGTAGATCTCGGGGTTCAAAATGATAGAATTGAAAGAATTGATAATGTTGGGCATCTTCAAAATTCTCATTCAAGTTCTAAAGTTCTTAGCCCTTTACAAGTGTCAAGAAAAGGACGCCCCTGCTTCAAAAGAAAAGAATCCTACGTAGAAAAATTTACAAAGACAGCCAAGAAAAAGGTGTGTATAATATTATGTCCATGTTTTCTCTTTTTTATGTTATCAGCTTTTGGTTTCTAGTATTCTTTTATTATTATACTGGTTTATATTGGTTTCAATTGTTATGTTGTATAGATTTCTCAAAGAAACCATAAGCAAAAAGAATCCCAATCTAGCATGGCTACTGGAAAGAGACAAAAGGTGAAGAAAAATAAATTATTATTTTCTTACTTTATTACTTGAACAAGAACTTGACTATTGTTTGTATATTTATTACTACAGGTTAGGAGAAATTTCTCAGATGTTCAACATCAGGAAACTTTATCTTTAAATGCTGAAAATATTCTTTCAAATGATCCTCTTGAAACATATCAAGTGGCAAATATTGGAATACAAGAAAGTATCACTTCAATCAACTCACTGATGAATATTGGAGTAAGCATTATAGTTCTCTTAATTATTCATCCAGCATTCTTTATCGACTAATCTATGATCAATTAATCATAGTTTTATTCATGATCAGCAACTTACAAATGATTCTGGAATTTGTCCTAGTTGTATGCAGCTCTTACAGGTTTCTCTTTTTTCTCACTTAAGTTCACTTTTGTTGTTGTCTATGACTAACATTTTTCAGTTTTTTTTTCCCGATAATATCACATACTAGCAATGTGGAGGATTTGTGACTTGCAATCCAAATGATGGAGAATATGCACCAACTGATAACCAATGATCAATTTTGCGAAGTTCCAGTGATACAATTGCCACGCATACCACCATTTGTCTACTAAAATCTGGAATTGTATAGAAAATTATGAATTGAGTTTTGCCTCTATGTACTTGATAAGATTCTAGATATAGGTGTTGTTTTTTTGGAGTACTTTCTTTGCTTTTTGAATTTTAAGATGTATGTTTATGGCTTCTAAATATTCTTCGAAATGTTGCGTTGAAGTTGAATTTGAGTAAGCAACTATAAACATTGGTATGTTTTAAACTTTTTATTGAAGACTCATATTTATCCTCGTTTTTTCTTCTTTATCTTCTAGTGTGCTACATAAGATTACCTCAATTTAATGCACGAGAAAAATAATTTCAATCGCCAAGCATAGATCAAAAATAATTCCAATCGCCAAGCATAGATCAAAAATAATTTCAATGCGTTGACTAGCAGGATTTTGTCACTAAGTAATTTTCAAAAGGTACGGGATGAAGTACAAAAAAGTGTATAAATAGGCTTACAATTTTGTAAGGTTATTTCAACAACTGCTAGAAATACTAGTTTCCTAGTTAATAGATAATGTATACATTAAATATGATTTAAAGTGGAATAGAGTAGGGATGCAGTTGAGTTGATCTGTTTCTTGCCACATTTTGATCTGATTGTTCTCTGCAAATTTAAGACTTCCGTGGTGCAACACCTTTTTCACCCCCTCAGGAAGTTATCAGGCTTTATATCACGATGAAGAAGACCTCTTGAGTGCATATATTCAACCCTATTGATCAGCATGAAAACAAAATTCACTAAGCACACACATCCAAATAACCAAACATATTTCCATGACATAGAAACTTACTAACTGATCTGCAAGCATTAAAACTATTTTCAATGTGAACTTCCTATTGCAATAATTGAACAGGTCTTCCAAGCTTGGGCCAAGAAGGTCAATAACCAATAGACCATGCAGTTGTATTCGCCTTCAACTCCAAACCACTTCAGATGGGGAATTACAGCTACGCATAAACCATAAGCAGGCTTGATTTAGCCCAACTGCATAACCAAACTGGACGAAAGAAGAAAACAAAAACTTGATACTCACTTCCTCCAGGAAGAAGCATATACAATTTCGATTTATCGTGAAGCTGAGGATGCTTAGTCTTGACAGATTCCTGCACAATGGAAGGTCATATTTTTAGAAGGTAAATAAATTGTAGTACCAAGAGAAAAGGTTACAACATTCTTTTGTTGGAAAGAACCTAAAATGTGGAAAAGAAAAAAGAAAATCGAATGGTATTACAAAAGGCTTGCAAGGCTATCACCTATCACTCCATTCTGGCTTAGCCTACTTTTCAATCGTTCCACCTATGGCTTTGAAACCTTCTTGTAAATCCCAAGTGAATCAGAAACTTCGATCTCTTTTTGAGCAAAAACGTCAAGGCCCGTTAGCAAATCGATGCAAAGAGCCTTAGAGTTAGGGCTCAAAAAGCCCTTGGCGATTGCATCTTGAAAAATCGCTGAATAAAACTGCATTGCATTCCGGCAATCTTCAGTGGAAATTACCTTAACGTTAAGGTCAAGAAGAGGAAACGTTAACCTCAAGAAGAGAAAGAAAAAAGAGAAAAATAAATAAACAAAAGATGAGAGAGAAAGAAAATAAATAATGAGGGATAAAAATTAAAATTGCCAACTTAGCATGCCAAATAAGAGGTGATATAATGGTGTTAAAAAGTGGATGATATATAGCATTACTCGCCCAAAAAAAACATAAGAAACAGTACATAACAGATTACACAATATCTATCCTTGGGAGCATGATCTAGCAAAACAAGACCAAATGCAAAAACAAACTTGCTCAAAAGATCACGCTTTTTAAGTGATGCAACATGAACAACATGTGCACAGTTATAATAAAATGATTACCACTTTGGACATTCGACTGTCCCACGAACAGGTTGTAAACAATTCTCTGGCAAAGACCACTCTTCAATTGATGCAACATCAACTCTGAACGGAGCAGGATCAATTACGAATATACTTCCCAGGAAAATTCAATTCTGTACAAAGCCGATATCTGCCCGAATGAACCTTTTCCACAAAATTTGTTTCTTATAAAGTTAAAAAGATGAAGCATTTGCTTTAGTTGGGATGAAATGTATGCCTCTTTGGACGCCACTTAATTCAAGATTATTGGCAGTTGTCTTAAGAAGCATGACGACTAGCATCAGATTGATTTTGCTTTTTCTCATTGATCTTTAATCCCCTGGGAGATCGTCGAAGGTTGGATACATCCAAATTTGGACCAGTGCTCCCTTTGAAGTCGGCATACCTTTTTGGTGAGGTAACAGACATCACAGATTTACCTTTTCCAGAATCCAGGCTTCTACGATTATCTTTACGAGTGTAACAAATGTCATCCGGGTTAGTAGGAAGGGCAGCAGGATCGAGTTTGAAGATCCTACAGGGACACCTTCTTTCTCAGTGCCAGTCATCTTAAAAGAGCGAATTCTATGTGAGAACCTCAGTAGTTCATTGGGTGGTATCAGTAACAAGTCAACCTCACCCAGGCTTGTTCTGTGAAATAAGCTCACAAACCCTCTCACTTTGTCTAAGTAAGCCACTTTGACCCCAGCATCCTCAACAAAATCTGACACAACCTCCACAATCTCGTATTTGTATTTTTTTCCATCTTTTGGGTCAGAGCTCCACTTAATATCCCAGTCGTTAAAAAGGGCCCAGATCTCCCCTTTCCTAGGATAAATCACAAAAGAACATGGATACCAACCTTTCTCACATTCCATCAGTACTCCCACGTCTAAATCTCCCACAGCCAAAGGGTAATGCCTTTTCTACCCAATCAACCGCACCTTCATCTCGTGGATCAGGTTCTAGCCAATTTATGCGCAGCGTGAATCTAGGAATGAATTGTAATACCCCAAAAGGGTAGCCTATTTTTAGTCAACTAATTGAAGTGGTTAAGTAGTGAATTGTAACAAGTGATTAATGATAGAGGTTTGCATAATAGCGATTGAAATTTGGGGTCAAAGTTGAATAAAAGAGTTTTAGTCAATAAATGAGTCTAAAGTTTGTCTATCAGTTAGAGATTAAAGCAGGAATATTCAACCACTTTTCTTCTTATCTGGAAAGGGAAAAAAAAATAAGGAGAGACAAGAAAAGAAGAGAGAAAAAAAAAATAAGAACTCAATGTGTTTTCAACAAAGATCATTTGTCAGTATTTTTAAGGAGGATTCGAAGTCTGTACGAATGCTATTTGTGGGTTTTATTCATCTTAGAAGGAGATTAAATTCACAATTTAGGGTTAAAAGCATACCAATTGAGAGTTTTTTTCTTTGAGAAATAAACTGTAAGTGGAACTCTCCCTTTTCGTCGACTCCTATTATAATCATGAGATTTCTGTAGCAATATGATTCAATTGTGTTATGCATGTTGGTGCCAGAATCTGTGGTTTCTTCTTAAATGCCTTCGCTTTCCACCTTTGATCTCATGTATATCTCGTTCCTGCTTCAATGGTATTTGGCTTGAATTCCATATTGCATGGTGACATCTGATTGCTCTTGGTTGACTTTTGAAAGAAAAAGAACAAGAAATAATGTTATTCATTCTCTCATGGTTGGTGTGAAGGTTATTGATTTGTAGAGGTGTGATATTCAAACGAAAAAAAAAGGTTGTGTTGTTGAAAATTCTTCAGAAATATATATATATATATGAAGTGAGATTTAACAAAAAGGGGACATGACAAGTTTCCTTCGTTTCTCTCATTTTCTTTTAAACCTAAGTAATTATCCTTTTTGCATCCTTTTTATTTGCCTACTTGACAGATTGCATTTTATCAAAAATAAATAAATATTCAGCCAACTTCTTAAATGTGTATTTTAATCATGTTGGGTCTTCTTGTGATCTTTCTGTTTTATCATACTATATAAATTATTATTATGTTTTTGTACCGAATAATCCTACTTTTGAAATACTGTATGACTTCCAATGGTTACTTTTGGTTACCCATTTTTCCTTCATTCTTCCGATGTATTCTATCTTTATGTTTTATTATGACCTATATATATCTGTGAATTATTAATGGTATTGATACTGTTACAGTACTACTACACAGATATGTTACTGTGTACACTTGCGGATACTGTTACCGCCATTGAATGATTGGGCGCCCCACATTTATTACTGAACCGTTGTTGCACGGGTTAAATGCAGCTTTTCTGTCCTATGTTGTGCATTGAGATATTTTGATCGATATGTTATCGTTTACTCTTGCATAAGAGTTTCCAGTCACCTCTCTCATACGATATTCTAGATGTGTCTTTTTCACATGTGTTTCATCATGCAATGAATTATTGAAATTTCATTAGTAGTGTTATCCTTTGGATCTTGAACAGTATTCCTCTATTGCTTCAGTCATCTGTTGTCACTTTCTTTGCTGGATGAATTCCTTACTAAGCTTTTGTTCGTTCACTATTTTGCTTCCGCCTGCTTTCTTTGCAGTTAAAAAAGAGTAAGCGTTTAAGTATTGAGACATCTGGATAAGATGGTGTGGACCAGATGAGAGCTCCATTGTTTAGTTTTGTCTTTATTTATATAGTGTCTAATTGAATAAATGTTCACGTTACTGGGATTGGATGTAATTATTGAGGGATTGGACCTAACCGTTATGGTTTTATTTTATTAGAGATTATTGATTGAGTAATATTTTTGTTTAGAGATTTATTAATTTGGAATTTTAGTAGCTCTAAATTATTTATTCTTTTGGTTTTGCGCCTAGCGGGCTTGAAGATTAAACCCTTTAGGCACACGACATGTCACGCAGTTTGCTTTATTTTTTGGACGTGACAGAAGTGGTATCAGAGCGCTAGGTTATAATCTTTTGGGTTATGATAGTTTTCATATGAAGGATTTAGTGAGAAATTGCATGGACTTTACAGTTTAATTTCTATTTTTTATAGAAGCGTTTATGATTATGGTTTGATTACCTCGTGGCCTTATCGTATGATTTAGAGTTATTGGTTGATAGGTGGTTGGGGCTATTAGTAAAGCCTTAAGTTTTTTATCACCAAAATTAAATGGTAATAGGGAACCAAAGTTTGATGAGAATTGTATTTGCTTACTGAGGTTACTTTTAGGAAGTAGTTAAAATGGATGTTTAAGAGATTGGAATCTCGTGTTTTCCTTTAAATATTTAAAGGTTCGAAAGTATTGGATTTCGATACATGATTTAGTGTTTGGAGTTATGTGACATGTGGTCTAGTTTTGTTGACTCGTAGGACTATGAATGTTAGGGTCTCTTTCTCGCCTTCCCAAATCTTGAAATCAAATTTCAGCTTGCAAAGTTTCGGTCAATGCTTCTAAACTTGTTAAGAATGTTGGCTGCACTTGAAGGTCATATTTTGATAGTTTATTAATTTAAGTCATATTCTGACTGTTTATTAACATACACATTTTTTATGTAAAATTTGGTTGTTGATAGTAAAGTTTTTGGCTACCAAACACGTTGCTTTTGTTTGAAAAAAAAATATCCTCTTTTTTTTTTCGTCGTGCTAAATACTCTTTCCTTTTTGCAACTCAAACATGTTGGCTATTTCTTTCTTTGACTGCTTGATAAAGAATATTCTTGCTTTTATATTAATTTTCAATGTCTTCCTTCTTCAACTTGGAATTGTTCTAATCTTTCTTGATAAACTAATAATGTTACTTTTGTACCAGTGGTTATTGATTTTCTTCCTTAGTAGTGAATTGTCTGGCACGAGCCTAATGAAATAAAACAAATGATGCTACCATGAGGTTTTATGTCTATTTTCCTACCAAAGTATTCATATTATATGGATTATTGAATTTCGTCTTGGTTTTGTAAAAAGTAGATACCTCTGTATTAAACTTGGACCCTAATTCTCTTCACGATAGCATGAAGATGTATTCTAATATTGGGGGATTGAAAACTAAAACTTTTCGAAAGAAATACAATTATTTTTATCTGACCACTATTTTATCCTAGCCTTTCATATTTACTATTCTAAAATTTTGACTATTACAGTTATTGGACACTGATATACTTTAATTAATGATTATGGGCTAGTTTGAAGTTTAAAAAGAACTTGGATACTGAAATGGTGAGTTGTCCTATTTGCTATTCCTAAGCAAAAGTTGGGAAAGGACTTTACATAAAAATAAAAAAAATAAAAAATAAAAAATTGAACATAAAAAAAAAATTTGAGTCATCTAATTCGATCCCCCTCAAGTCTGACCCTATTTTATCTCCCATTCCTTGCAACTTGTAAACGAAAGTAGTTAGGGGGAATTGAGCTGGAGGTTAATGTATATGTTGCAGTAAGATTAAGTATGCACCTCGAGTGCTTGAGGTGAATCTCCAAAAAGAGTTAGTTATAATCTCCTATTGCGAATGTTAGAAATGCTTTGTAGGTCGCCAAGTGAAATAAAAATTAATGTTATCATTGCATAATGGATAAGAATAGTATTGAGATATTTATTCTTGTGGATACATCTTTGCATGTGAGGTTTGATTTGAAAGATTTGATGTGGATTAGAATTCGCTTGTAGATTTGTTCTAAATGTTTGTGCAGTGAAAGAGATAAGTGGACATAGCTCTCTTGCTTACTACATTGTGAAACAGATGAGGAGTCATTCTTTATTTTATTTTGAAATTGTGCAAGTGTTATCCTTCAATTGTAAGTTAGAACTATTCTATCCCTCCCTACAATCCTATTGTAAAATTTTGATACCATATGAATTATGCTTTTGCAAATCTTAATATCTTATCAGTGTTTCTGGAATCTATGATCAAATCAACTTTCGGTTGTGATTTTGAAATTTTGATGGCATTTGAGCTATGCCAAAAATTTACTTGTTTGTTCCCTCCTAAATTGCCTATGTATCATGAAATTTTCAAAGTTGATGCGATTGGACTGGCACGTGTCTCATGTTCTATTTAGTTACTGCTCATCTTATTTCAGTTACTAGCATCTTTGTCTCCCATTTGATTGTTGAAAGCTTAATCCACTACCGAAGAATTGGTGCTACATTAAATAGTTTAATATGTATTATCGCTTGGGTTATAATGATTTGCTATTGAAGAACTTGAGTATTGATCACCCTAATGATATTAGAGGCCAATGACCAACCAATTGATCTATAGATAAGATTGAAGTGATCCATGGATAAGATTGAAGTATTATTACATATCCTACTATTCAGCAAATAGGTTAAATTCTCTTTTAATGGACGATTGAACAGAAAAGGTATGTGGATTTCATTGGAATAATATTATGGATTATACTAGGTACTTGATTGACATGTTAAATACAAGAGGTAATATTATGTATTAGTAAGTTGAACTTAGAGGTTTTGACGTAATATAAATTGTCGATAAGTTTTTTTTAGTGATTGCATTTGGTAGATGATATACCTTTAAGAAAATGATAAACAACTCTGGTAAAGAGAAAGAGATGACAACAATATGAGGACTAACACATGTATATTTCTCTAGCTAAGTGGACTAGATTGTCTCTGGTATTATAGAAAGTGGTATATATTATTCTGAAGATAATTATCATTCTTACAAGTCTACAAAGGTTTGAATGAGTGTCGATGGATGGTTTTTGTATTTGTATACATATAGATATTTTGAACTTCTCTTTTAGTGTTTAAAGTAATCAATGTGATTAGGTCATTGGTATATTACTTTGAAGATGATCTTTAATTGCCCTGGGGTATAAACTGATGTTAATATAGGAATAAAAGTTTTTGTCATGGAAAAGAAATGAAAGTCCTTACCTTCATTTCAACGTAATAGCGACGCTAAAAGTTAAACTATGAATTTATTGTGGTTTCAACTTTCCTTACATATATGGAACTAATATTAATACATTGCATAACATGGTTGTGAGTAATTGTTCATTTGGTTGAGGAAATTTTGATTCTTGACAAGCGGATAAAATTTACAGGGTTATTTTGGATTTTGACATTTTTTTTAAGTTACATAGAATCTCATTTGCTCAATAGGCTGATTTTATGTGGCGAGTTTAGACGTGAATATATGACACTCAATAGAATAATTTTTATAGTCTATATCAACTTGAAATGGACAAATGAAAAAAGCTTTATTTTGCCTTTGTAAGATAAAATGAAAGGGACAATGTGTTTATATGATGTGAACAAACGATTAATTTTATGGGTCTGTATGTCTAGGCAAAGTTATATTTTTAAGATTGACACACTATTTTGGAGAGATAAGGATAAATTAAGGACTTTAATTAGTGTACCGTTTATTTGTGTAGGATCTAGGTTGTCCTAGTGTATTGGGAAATAGTATGTGCCCTTAACGCTATGAGCCTTAGGACATGCGAGTTAGGTATCTTATTTTCTAACATGAAATTTGTGGTGACCCTATTGAGGGTTAGTCGTCTATAAGTGTCAAAAAAAAATTTGTGGAGGGATAAGCTGTTTACATATACGATAATTGAGGTGGTATTTTTCAAATTTGATATTTTTGTTTGCGAATTTCGAACTTTGTCCTTGCAATGTGGATAAGAATAAGTTTCGAAGACGAAACTTTTTATAAGGGGAGAAGGATATAATACTCCAAAAGGGTAGCCTATTTTTAGTCAACTAATTGAAGTGGTTAAGTAGTGAATTGTAACAAGTGATTAATGATGGAGGTTTGCACAATAGCGATTGAAGTTTGGGATCAAAGTTGAATAAAAGAGTTTTAATCAATGAATGAGTCTAAAGTTGGCTTGTCAGTTTAAGATTAAAGCAGGAACATTTAACCACTTTTCTTCTTATCTGGAAAGGGAAAAAAAATAAGGAGGGACAAGAAAAGAAGAGAAAAAAAAAAAAAGAACTCAATGCGTTTTCAACAGTGATCATTTGTCAGTATTTTTAAGGAGGATTCGAACTCTCTACGAATGCTATTTGTGGGTTTTATCCATCTTAGAAGGAGATTAAATTCACAATTTAGGGTTAAAAGTGTACCAATTGAGAATTTTTTTTCTTTGGAAAATAAACTGTAAGTGAAACTCTCCCTTTTCGTCGACTCCTATTATAATCATGAGATATCCGTAGCAATATGATTCAATTGTGTTATGCGTGTTGGTGCCAAAATATGTGGTTTTCTTCTTAAATGCCTTCGCTTTCCACCTTGGATCTCATGTATATCTCGTTCCTGCTTCAATGGTATTTGGCTTGAATTCCATATTGCATGGTGACATCTGATTGCTCTTGGTTGACTTTTGAAAGAAAAAGAAAAAGAAATTATGTTATTCATTCTTTCATGGTTTGTGTGAAGGTTATTGGTTTGTAGAGGTGTGATATTCAAACCAAGAAAAAAGGTTGTGTGGCTGAAAATTCTTCAGAAATATATATATATATATGAAATGAGATTTAACAAAAAGGGGACATGACAAGTTTCCTTCGTTTCTCTCATTTTCTTTAAACCTAATTAATTATCCTTTTTGCATCCTTTCTATTTGCCTACTTGACAAATTGCATTTTATCAAAAATAAATAAATATTCAGCCAACTTCTTAAATGTGTATTTTAATCATGTTGGGTCTTCTTGTGATCTTTCTGTTTTATCATACTATATAAATTATTATTATGCTTTTGTACCGAATAATCTTGCTTTTGAAATACTTTATGACTTCCAATGGTTACTTTTGATTACCCATTTTTCTTTTATTCTTCCGATATATTCTATCTTTATGTTTTATTATGACCCATATATTGCTATGAATTATTAATGGTATTGATACTGTTACGGTACCACTACATAGATATTTTTATTGTGTACACTTGCAGATACTGTAACTGCCATTGAATGATTGGGGGCCCCACATTTATTACTGAACCGTTGCTTCACGGGTTAAATGCAGACACAATTTTTCTGTCCTATGTTGTGCATTTTTAATATTTTGATCGATATGTTATCGTTTACTCTTGCATAAGAGTTTCCAATCACCTCTCTCATACGATATTCTAGATGTGTCTTTTTCACATGTGTTTCATCATGCAATGAATTATTGAAATTTCATTAGTAGTGTTATCCTTTGGATCTTGAACAGTATTACTCTATTGCTTCAGTCATCTGCTGTCACTTTCTTTGTGGGATGAATTCCCTTACTGAGCTTTTGTTCGCTCACTATTTTGCTTCCGCCTGCTTTCTTTGCAGTTAAAAAAGAGTAAGCGTTTAAGCATTGAGACATCTGGATAAGATGGTGTGGACTAAATGAGAGCTCCATTGTTTAGTTTTGTCTTTATTTACTAGTGTCTAATTGAATAAATGTTCACGTTACTGGGATTGGATGTAATTATTGAGGGATTGGACCTCACCGTTATGGTTTTATTTTATTGAAGATTATTGATTGAGTAATATTTTTGTTTAGAGATTTATTAATTTGGAATTTTAGTAGCTCTAAATTGTTTATTTTTTTGGTTTTGCACCTAGCGGACTTAAGATTAAACTCTTTAGGCACGCGGCATGTCACGCAATTTGCTTTACTTTTTGGGCGTGACATGAATACCTTTTTAATCTGGACATAGAATCTTGGCATGCCCTCTACTGTATCATAAACAGCCCAGATTTAGTCAACAACAAAGCAACTTTCTTCTTTATCCTTGTCAAAATCACTTAACTCTGGATCAGGACAAATCTCTGGCTTGGAATCACTATCAGGATACTCATCTGATTCAGAATCATCAATTATTATTTCAACATTATTAGCACCAGTACCCACTGAACCAGATGCTTGTTCATTTTTACCCTTGTGAGAAATACCGCCAGGAAACGTTCCTACAGGATTGTTGCTTCCCTCGTTTTTCATGTTTGCCTTAATATCCTCTGCCGCAGTAGGAAAACCAGTACTGAAAGTTTTGGATTCATCTTTACTGATACCTTCTAATTTAACCTCATCACTATCACCAGATGCTGTGCCTTTGTGCAACCTCTTAACATCATCGATTATTTCAACATTATTAGCACCAGTATCCATTGATCCCTCTCTAATTCCACATTGTTCCTTCTGATGTCCATATTTACCACAATTAAAACATACCATAAGTATCCCTTCATATTCTACACGTTGGATAGCCTTTTGAAGCCGAAATTTAGAGAGAAGTAGTTTTTCAAGATTGACTTGGACTGCTACCCGCACAAAGTTGGCTCGCACAGTCTCAGCTGATATCTTATCAACCTTGATTGCTTTGCCCACTATATTTCCTAAATCCATCAAGGTTTCCTCATCATAGTATTCAAGCGGTATTCCCGAAAAATGGACCCAAACTGCTATTGTAGAGATAGAAGCATTTTCCGGGCGGAATTCAGGTTCCCATTTCCTAACTGTCAAATAATGGTCAGCAATCAGCCAAGGTCCACCAGATAGTGCAAACTCGTACTCCCTATGATCTGTGAAGCGAACCACATAATATTCTAATCCCACATCGATCATTTGGAACTGTCCCTGAATTGACCAGAGGCTTTTGACATGAGAGGACAAGTTGTTGTAGTTCAGCGTCTTACCCATTAGCTTCATGATAACGGCATTCCTCCAAGGGCTACGTATCTTCCGTTTTCTCTCTGCTATGAGGCAGTATTGAGGCAGCAGAGTCAGAATGTCTTCTTCCTCTTCATCATCTTCGGACCATTCACACTCCATTTCGCATGTGCCGGTGGATTATGAGTGCTCAACATTTTGACAATTCGTGTTATCAGCATTGTCCTGCACAACCTTAGCTTTCTTACCAAGACGGACATCTTCATCACCGCCCTCCATGAATGAAGGCTCAAGAGATGATCAAATGGAGACTGCGAGAACCCTATGAATTGGGAAAGTTTTCTACACTAGTTTACTATTTGAACATATGAAGAATGAACTTCCTATTGCGTTATTAAATATACATTAAGGTGGGGTATTTTTGACAAAAAATAAATAAATAAATAAACAAAAAAAAGGTGGTACTGATATTTTCTAATGATTTTGGACATGACTTAGGGATGAATTTATTTGAGAAATGATATATCATATTTGGTATATTCTAAAAATAAAAATAAAAAGGAATATATTAATTTCAAACCTATGTTAATGTAAGTAATTATATAAAACAACAAGAATGTCATTTTGGTTCTATAGATATTTTATTGTATTAAGAACAAAAATAAGTATCATATTAATAATAATGATTAGTTTGAAGTGTATAATTATTATTATATGTATTTATTATTTATTTATTTATTTATATTATTATTATTATTATTATTATTATTATTATTAAATATATATTATTTATTTTTATTATTATTATTTTGGTTCTATAGATATATTATTGTATTAAAAACAAAAATAGTATCATATCAATAATAATGATTAGTTTGAGGTATATTATTATTATTATATTTATTTATATTATTATTAAATATACATTATTTATTATTATTATTATTTAATATTTTATTTTAAATTGATAATATTATTTCATGTTACTACTATTATATTAATTTTATTATTATATATATATATATTACTCATAATTATTATTATTCATATTTATTATCATTATTTATTATATTCTTAATATTATTATTTATTCATTATTATTTTTATATTACCATTGTATCGTATTTATTTTATTATTTATATATTACTTATAGTTATTATTAATCATATTTATCATTATGTTTTGATTATATTGATAATATTATTATTATATATTTATTATTAATTGTTTATGTTACCATTATATTCATTATTATTATTTTTGTTTTATATTTTGAATATGTATTTTGATGGATATTTTTATTATTATCTGTTATTATATTATATTTATATTTATTATTATTCATCTTTTTTTATTAATATAATTACATTTTTATATTATTATATGTTTTTAATCTATTATTATTTTATATTATTATTACATTATCTCATTATTATTATTATTATTATTATTATTATTATTATATTTTATTGATATTTATCGTTATTTTTATTTATTTATTTTAGTATTTTATATTTTATATTAATAATAATGGTTATAATAATAATAAATAATACTAAAAAAATTGTAATAATAATAATTATAGTAATAATTAATATTGTCTGAGTACTGTGTATTCTGGTCTTAGTTTATTCCAAAACACATGGAAATGGATTGTTCACATGTGTTATGGGTATTCCGATATTCGTAGGAATGGGATTACCGATTGAATGAGATTCTCAACTTCATTCATTTATATCAAATGTGGGAATTAGAGTAAAATTAGGACCATTTCATTATCAACCCCTTTCCGCATACCAATCGTTGCCTAAATATCCCTCCTTCGAATTATAACTTTTACGTATTTGCTGGGATATAATGTTGTTTCATGCATACTTCTTTTTTTGTTGCAATTATCAAGAAAACTCTAAATTGGAAAAATTACGAGATCCTATTATAAAATCAATTAGTAACAGGAGAACTTTATCCCCTTAATCAACGAAAGACTCAATGTATTTAGCAAAATCTCTAGATTGGATATTAGCAAAGAAAAAAGTGAAATCTTTTTTGGAGTTGGGAGCATTGAATTACAAGATCATATCTCAAATATTACTGGATTCAAAGTGGGTTCTCTTCCAGTCAAGTACCTTGGGATACCATTTATCTCTGGAAAGCTTCATAAGCATGATTGTAGAGAGGTTGTGGATAAGATTACTGACCGTATTGAGAGACGGTCAATCAAGTGGCTTTCTTTTGCAGGCAGGAAACACCTTATTGATTCTATCCTTGCTAATATCTAAGCATACTAGGCTAGAATGTTTATCTTGCCTAGTGGAGTGCTCGATGTGATTGAAAGGAAGCTGGCCTCATTCTTGTAGACTGGTGAAGTAAACAAGGGGAGAAGTGCTCGTGTCTCTTGGAATGATGTTTGCAAAACCAAAGAAGAGGGAAGTCTTGGTTTTAAAATACTTAAGGAAACTAATCAAGCCTACATGATGCAATACATTTGGATCATTCTCACTTGCAAAGATTCTTTCTGGACTTCGTGGGTTCGTGCTTACCACCTCAAGAGGATGAGTATTTGGAATGTTGGCATCCCTCACTGATATGTATAAAATCCCTAAACTTTTACAAAATTACAAATCGACCCCTCGTTCAGAAAAGGGTATCTACATCGCGGCAACGTCCGAGGTCCGGGACCTCGGACGAAGGGTCCGAGGTCCATAGGACCTCGAATAATCTTGGACCTCGAACAAGTGGTGTCCGAGGTCCAAGACCTCGGACACATGATGTCCAAGGTCCAAGGACCTCGGACACACTGTTCCGAGGTCTACGGACCTCGGACGTTTATTTTCCGAGGTCCTGTAGACCTCGGACGGATTTTCAGAGGCAAGTTCGAGTTTTCGGACTCTAATCGTTGTGCGCGGAGAGACTCTTTTTGGGGCCAAGCGAGGTAGGACTGTCTGAGTTACCTTTTTTTGTACTGGTATGCTTTGTTCCATAAACTCAGAGAATCCACAGCTAACCTCCCACTAAACCATCTAAACAATTGCCCACTGGCCCTTTAATAATCCACACATGTTTATAATGATGATCCACTACTGCACCTTTAATCTTTTTGACTCAGCTGCAATGATAACATCTCCTTTGTGACTCAGCAACCATGTGACTTGTCTTTTAAATCATAAGTCAAAATGCCTATAAAAGGCAGGAGATTCAGCAAGGAAGGCAGGTAGATCTGATACTCATACTTAGACACATATATACATTTTCCTCATCTGTAGAAGTACGAAGCTAACTTAAGTATCGGAGTGCTAATACGGGCTAGACCCGTCAAGCTCTCTTTGTTTTGCAGACATAGAGGCGGAGCGTGAAGACCACTTGCGACACGACATTTTTCTACCTTAACAGGTTGGCGCCCACCGTGGGGCCGATTCTAAATCCCCCACTGAGATTTCACAAGATCACACCATGGTGACTACCCGTAGTCATAATGTTGCAAGTATACATGAAGAAGAGGTTGTAGAGTAGCCAAATGTGCAGTTCTGTCCTGGTGAGACCTCCAACCTCGGACAGACTGATCTACCGCCTCCAAGGGCGGAAATACCTACAGGAAACCATCCACCATACAACAATCCATACACAAATCTATACCCAAGCTACCTGCCTGCATACCCGCAAAACTATTCGCAAGGACCTACTTGGTACCCAGGGTGGCAGTATCCCACTGCCACAACACAAGCTCCACAGACTAACCAGCCAGTAGATCTTGGATATATCCTACAAACCCTGGAGGAGTTGAAAAAAGCTATTAATAACCCGACACCTCAGCCAGCACAGCACTTCTCAGAAAACCAACCACGTCAAGCATCGCAGCAAAGTCCCACGCACCAAAAAACCCAACTAACCAAAAACGCAGCCAACCCAAGAGAATCTGTGCAACAGATTCATACTGGGGGACAACACAAAGAGGCGATAAACTCCACCGAATCTTCACAGGGCTCAGATACAGCAGAACGAGGCCCATCTCGGAGTGGCCAAAGAGAAGGTACTACTTGTACTGTCTCGGTAGCAGGAGCTTTTAGGGGCCCAAACCCCTTCAATCGTACTATCAACGAAGTTTCAAAGCCCGCGCGATACAAATTGCCATATTTGCCCACCTATGATGGGCATGGGGACCCTAAAGATCACTTGGCAGTTTTCAGACACAAGATGGAGTTCACGGAGTTGCCAGAGGCCTGGGTGTGTAAGGCTTTTGCAGGAACATTGATGGAGACGGCTAGAGTGTGGTACGATGAATTGAAAGAAGGATCGATCGATTCTTACTCACAGCTGACAGAATTGTTTGTAGGAAGATTTTCTTCGGCTATCAAGCCGACACGTCATACCACCTCGTTGCTCGGTCTAAAGCAAAGAAAGGGAGAAACCCTCCGGCAGTATGCCACCCGTTTTAATGAGGCTACCCTGCAATGTACGCAATTTGATCAGAAATTTGCGATACAGGCGTTCACGAAAGGGGTAACAAATGAGTTGCTCCAATCTTCTCTATCTAAAAAGACTCCACAAAATATGACAGAATTAATGACCAGGGCAGAGAAGTATATCAAAGTAGAAGAGGTGGCAATGGCAGAAAAGGAGGAAGACCCTAGGAGAAAAGGGCAGAGCAGTCAAGCTCATATAACCCAGAAAGAAAGAAAGGTTGAGGAGGGCCTACAAGAGCAGAGGGGAAAGGAAAGAAGAGAGCCACCTAGATGGCGGGGGTTCAACAACTATACCCCTTTGATAAAACCCAGATCTCAGATATTGGCTGAGATCCGAACGCGGATGAACCTTCCAGATCCGCCAAAGATGAAAACGGAAAAGGAGCGCCGTAAGGGCAAAGGGCAATATTGCAGGTATCATAAAGATTTTGGGCACGATACTGAGGCCTGCAGGAATTTGAAAGATGAGATTGAAGCCCTAATCAAGCGTGGGCACCTGCAAGCCTACGTCAAGAGGGACAACCAGGAAGGGAGACAGAGGGAGAGAAGCCCGAGATACGCTCAAGCAACACGTGCTCAGGTGGAGATTGATATGATAACAGGAGGTATGGCCTCAGGGGAGGAAAACCTTCAGGCCAGAAAGGGTTACCGCAGAGCAGGTCGCGGAGATCCCCCGATGAAGAGACCAAGGGTGGAAGAAGATATCACCTTTGGAGATGAAGATTTGAATGGTCTAGTATTACCCCATGATGACCCACTGGTGATTGCAGCGGACATCGCTGGGATCGTGGTGCGCAAGATCATGATTGATACAGGAAGCTCGGCGGAGGTCCTTTTCCTAAGCACATATGAGAAGATGGGGTTGAAAAGAGAACACTTGAGGATGATGAAGGGGACCTTATCAGGTTTCAATGGCAGAGAGGTAAGGCCCGAGGGTATGATAACACTAAAGATGATCCTCGGGCGAAATGAACAGAGCCGTAGTGAGATGCTTGATTTCATTGTGATAGATTGTGAATCACCATACAATGGGATATTGGGGAGAATAGCATTGGGAAAATTCAGAGCAGTGGTGTCCACCTATCACCTGGCCATGAAGTTCCCGTCTGAGGCTGGAATAGTGACGGTTAGAGGTGACCAGAGAAGAGCCCAGGAGTGCTACGCAGCTTGTCTGAGGCTGCAAAAAGAGGAGGGGGAATTAATTGAAATCCCGGAGAAGAAGGTTAAAAATGGACACGAGCTGAAGAAAGCAGAACCCGCGGAAGAATTGCAGAAAGTGGAACTAACAACTGGAAATGATGTTCAGCTCGGAACAGAGCTTCCTCAAAACCTGGCGGAAGGTATAACTCATTTCCTATCTTGTAATAAAGATGTATTTGCCTGGTCTGTACATGATATGACAGGAATAGACCCACAAATAGCCGTGCATCGGCTAAACGTAGATCCAGCATTCAGGCCGGTAAAGTAGAAAAGGCGGGTCTTCCATGCATAAAAAAATCAAGCAGTCAGAGAAGAAGTAAGTAAATTGTTGAGGGCTGGGCATATACGAGAAGTGGAGTACCCTACCTGGTTGGCAAACGTGGTGATGGTTCCAAAGGCATCCGAGGCTTGGAGGATATGTATAGACTTTACAGATTTGAACAGGAGCTACCCGAAAGACTGCTACCCGTTGCCTAGGATAGATCAAATGGTGGATGCTACCTCAGGTTTCGAGATGCTGTCATTCATGGATGCCTTCAAAGGGTACAACCAGATTAAGATGGCACCGGGAGATGAGGAGAAGACTGCGTTCATAACAGACCGAGGGATGTTTTGCTACATGGTAATACCATTCGGTTTGAAGAACGCAGGAGCTTGTTACCAGCGCATGATGGACAAGGTTTTCAAGGAGCAGTTAGGGCGAAATATGGAGGTGTATGTTGATGACATGTTGGTGAAAAGTAAGAAGGCAGAGACTCACATCGAGGATCTGTCCGAGGCATTCTCGATAATGAGGAAAGTCGGCATCAAACTGAATCCTGAGAAATGTGCTTTTGGGGTTCAGGCAGGAAAATTTTTGGGATTCATGGTTACTCGAAGAGGCATCGAGGCTAATCCAGAAAAGGTGCAAGCCATTTTGGACCTCGAGCCACCCAGAAGTGTTAAGGATGTTCAAAAATTGACGGGAAAGATAGCAGCCTTAAGCAGATTCATGGCTAGGTCAGCAGACAGGTGTGCTCCTCTGTTCAAAATCCTGCGTAAACCAAAGAATTTTCAGTGGACGGTGGAATGTCAAGAAGCTTTTAAAAAGTTGAAGGAGTACCTAAGCTCGGCACCTTTGATGTCCAGACCAGAACTCGGTGAGACTTTATACGTATATCTGGCAGTATCCCCAGTAGCTGTGGCGGCAGCACTAGTACGACAGGATGGAAAACAACAGAGGCCAGTTTACTATATCAGCCAAATACTTAAAGGAGCTGAGCTAAGGTATCCTCCTGTAGAGCGAATGACATTAGCTCTACTGGTGGCCTCAAGAAAGCTTAGACATTACTTTGAGGCACATCCCATATATGTTATGACAGACATGCCGTTTAAACAGATGCTGCAAAAACCAGAGGCATCAGGAAGGCTCTTAAAGTGGTCTGTGGAGTTGAGCCAATTTGACATCACATTCAGACCAAGGACTGCGATAAAAGCTCAAGTTGTGGCAAATTTCATTGTGGAATTCATATGAGAACCATCTGCGGCTAATCCAAGGCCGTGGAAGATTTGGGTAGATGGAGCCTCAGGAAAAAGCGGCAGCGGAGCTGGAGTCATACTTCGGGATCCAGATGGCTGCGAGTTGCAGTTCGCTTTGAATTTCCGCTTCTCAGCCTCAAATAATGAGGCTGAATATGAAGCCCTCATTGCAGGTATTAAAACAGCTCAGGCGATGGGGGCTGATACAATAGAAGCTCACACGGACTCACAATTGGTGGCAAGCCAAATAGAAGGAGAGTACGAAGCCAAAGATGAAACCATGGCGGCCTACTTAGCCAAAGTAAAAAGTGTAGTGGCAGGGTTGAATCGATTCACAATCAGCCATATACCACGGACGGAGAACGAAAAAGCAAATGTTCTCTCGAAGCTTGCAGTAGGAGTAACGGGGCCAATAACGATAGAGGTGGAGGAGGTTTTCGAGCCAAGCATAGTCCGGGAGTGCAAGGAGGTAGCCCAGGTGGAGCACAGTGAGTCCTGGATGCTGCCTATGGTCGATTTTCTTGAAAAGGGGATCTTACCGGAAAATAGTAAAGAGGCAAGAAAGGTGAAGAACCGAGCTCCAAAATATGTAATGCTCGGAAAGCAACTGTATCGAAAAGCATTTACTTGGCCCATGCTGAAGTGTGTAGACAAAGGTGAGGGCGATTATATACTCAGGGAAATGCACGAGGGGATTTGCGGTAATCACATAGGCCACAGAGCTTTGGCTCGAAAGATATTGAGATATGGGTACTTCTGGCCAACCCTGAATGAGGACGCTCGGCGCTTGGTGCAAAAATGTGATACATGCCAGAGATTCTCAAGAATCCCACGACAACCCGCAGTGGAGTTGACTGTGGTGGTAAGCCCCTGCCCATTCGCTCAGTGGGGTCTGGATATATTAGGACCTTTCCCAATGAGCACAGGTCAGAGGGTCAAATGTTTTGTGATGGTGGATTATTTTACCAAGTGGGTGGAAGCCGAGACCGTCGCCAAGACTACAGATAGGAATGCTTGGAATTTTGTGTGGAAACATGTCGTATGCAGATTTGGAATTCCAAGAGTGGTAGTTACAAATCACGGGACCCAGTTCGATTGCCACTATTTTAGGAAACAGTGCTCGGAGTTAGGCATTTCCCTTAGATTTGCTTCTGTAGTACATCCGCAAACCAATGGCCAAGTAGAGAACACTAACAGATCTATTTTGCAGGGTCTGAAAAAGAAGCTGGCAGCAGCCAAAGGCCTCTGGGCCGAAGTTTTGCCAGAAGTGCTATAGGGACACAGAACAACGCCAAACGAGTCGACAGGCGAAACCCCTTTCAGCCTAAAATTCGGGGTAGATGCTGTCCTACCTGTAGAAATTGGCTCGACAAGCCAAAGAGTCGCTGAGTATGAAGAAGAAGTTAATAACCAGGCCCTGCGAGAAGACCTGGATTTGGTGGAAGAATTCAGAGAGAAAGCTAGAATAAAGATGCTCGAAGGCAAGAGGGCTATGGCCAGGAATTTCAAAAAGAAAGTAAGGAACAGAGAACTTAGAGAAGGGGATCTAGTCCTCAGAAGAGCAGTCTTCAAACCTGATTCAAATCAGGGAAAACTCGGACCAAACTGGGAAGGCCCGTACGCGATAATTAAAGAGGTCAAACCCGGAACTTACAGACTCAGAGACCTCAATGGCAAGGAGCTAAGAAATGCATGGCATGTAGAGCATCTAAGAAAATATTGCATGTAATCATTTTTCTTGAATATTTAAGTACTATTTATGATTATGTCTTTTTTCTTTTTCCACCCAAGGTTTCTGTTAGTGATGGTAGAAAAAGAAAGTCAAGTCCCAATAAAGGGAAGCCGAGGATTAAGGCAAGGGGACACGACTCCCAAGATCTAAACCAAGGGGCACGATCCCCGAGGTCCAAGGCTGGGGGCACGACCCCTACCCAAAAGCCATCAAATTATCCTTCAATCAGATAAAGAGTTTTGAAAATGCATGACCTAACAAAACCGAGTACGAAAAAAGGAAACGATAAATCAACAAAAAGAAAAACTCTTTTCATTAAAGACGAAAGTCTTCATTACAAAAGGCAAAAAAAATAATGCTTTAAATACAATGCCTATCACTCATCCTCAGAGCTCGAAGAGTCATCAAAAAGCACATTCTCCTTAAAAGTTAAACCATGCCTTTTGGCATAACGATCAAGCTTCTTCTGAAGCGCAGCAGTGACGTCATCCGTGGTATCAGTAACAGATTGAGCATAAAGAATCTTCAAATCATCCTTGTATCCCTGCCCATAACGGAAATCCTCTACTGCTTGTTCCTTTATATCCTCTAGAGAAGCTTGCAGATCTCTGAATTGAATTTCCACAGAACCACGAGCTGTCTGTGATACCTCTAACTCAGACTGAAGTCTCTCATACTCAGACTGAAGCCTCTTATACTCAGACTGAAGCCTCTCACACTCAGCCTTGGCCTCCTCTTGAGCCCTCAGGGAGGCCATCCAGTCAGTCTGAAGTTGGCGACACTCAGAAGTTGCTGAAGTAGCCTCTTCTCGAGCTATTCTAGTTGTCTCGCGAGTGGCAATAAGCTCGGCCTGGATTGCAGCCTCCGAGCTCCTGGAACGCTCCTCAAATTCCTTAAAAGCAGCCTCAGCCCCAGCAAGTCGCTGCTCATATTGTTCCACAAAGCGGTAGGTCACGCTGAGACCCACGGACATCTGTGACAATCAAAGCAAGGTCAGAAGAGCGCAACTCAGATAAAAATAAAAATAAAAAAAGGGGTACCTTGTGGCGGGCCTTTTCGAAAGCCTCTTGAGCAATGAAGTGTAACTAATCCCTCGGAAGATCATCTAGGGAACTCACCACAGTATCAGGATCCTCAGGAACAAGGGGAGACCTTTGACGAGGCTGGGTCGAGCCCTCAGAAGCAGGTCAAGATCTCGGACGAAGCGGGTCAGAAGATCTGGCAATAGAAAGAGGTACGTCCTTAACCAAACCACTACCCTCGGGCATAACACCAAGCACCTCTCCATAAGAGGGATTTTTACGAGCAGCGGCAACCTCTTTAAAGGTTTCAAATCTTCGAGCATTGCTTTCAGGAGTAGGCAAAGAGAAATCCTGCAAGACAAAGGGCTCAATCGGAGTGTACTCGGATGAACTATCTGACTGAATTACTTTTCTTCGTGGCCGACCAACCTTCTTTAGTTTTTTGCTGGGACCGCCTTTAACCTTCTTCTTTTCAGCTCGTTTAGCAGCACGGGCTCTTTGTGCCTCAGCTCGGGATTCCTGAGCAACCGCTTTAACCAGATCAAGTCTACCAGCCCTGGTGGTTCGAGCCTCGGAAGCACCAAGAGGCATTTGCTGCTGAGCCTCTGGGATAGCGGTACCTGCAACGGCAAAATAAAGAGTCAGCTATGCAAAAAGAGAAGCTTAAAAATACATGTACGAAAATTTTAATTACCTTCATAGATCCGAACATCAGCCTGGAACCCAGTAACTGGAGAAGATGAAACCACAGCAACAGGGCATCCATGTAATGAAGAGTGAGCAGCAGCCGAAGGTCCCACCTCGGCATTAACACACCTCAACTGACCATAAATGCCGGAGGCTAGAATAGCTTCACGTGTTAAATAGAGGACATCGTGCACAGGCCGAGCTCGACGAAGAATGTAAGAAGTCATAAGTCTCTCGGCTGGGGTCAGGAGAGGAGGCTCACGATAAGCATCAAGCTCAGTGCGTGGTAAATGCCTGAAAAGTCTTCTGACTGGGCATTTGAAAGGATGAGTGACGAATACAAACTTCTTGTGCCATCCTCGGTTGCTAGAACGCCAATTTAAAAATAAACGATGACTGGGCCTAGCAGAGAAGGAGTATACACCGAAATTCTTGGGGTCATGAATCAATTGATGAAATTGTCGGAAGAGATTAAGGCTCGGAGTAAGACCAAGCAACTTGACCCAAACATAATAACCTACTACCTCCCTCCAGCCGTTAAGAGCAAGTTGACAAAGAGCAATGTCAAAGAAATTAAAGATGCGAACGATAAAGGCAGGGAGAGGAAGATGGAGAAACTGAAGAGCGAGATAGGGTAAGGCCACTTCCCCTACCCCGGGTCAACATGCCACATCCTTATGGCGAGGAATTCTAATTTCGTAATCATGCGGAAAGACACCTTCGTTGCAAAGCTCGCGCAATTCGGCTTCGCCAAAGGTACAGTTGTAATACAAGGCAGAAAAATCCGTTTGGGCGTCTGGGTCAAGATCAAGTGTTACGGCCCTAGAAGGAGGAGGAGAAGGCTCGGGTATCTCAGGAATCATCTCTAGAGTAATGTGAGGAAGAAAAGGATTCAGATCACATTGAGGGATGGTTTGAGAAGTTTCGGACTCAGTAGGATTAGAAGGACTAGATTCCGAAGGCCCGACTTCATCAGTCCTAACAGACCTAAGTGGTTGAGTGGGAACAGGAACCCCAAGGGGTGGAGGTGAAAAAGATAGGGGAATATCTGAGACTAAAGGGTCAGTATGAGTAACCCCCTGAAGACCGAGGCCTTGAGTCGCAGCGGGGAAAGCAACTGTAACATCCATAATTTTCGAAGAAGAAATCGAAGAGGAAGACGCCATAAAATTATATATGTATGAATGATGAATGTAAAATGAGGTCAAATGGTAAAGGATAGGGTACCGGGGAGTCCGAGGTGGTTGGCATCGACGAGGTGGTGGTGCCAAGGTGTTGGTGGCGGTGCCGAGGTGGTTGGCGTCGACGAGGTGGTGGTGCCGAAGTGTTGGAGGCGGTGCCGAGGTGGTTGGCGTCGACGAGGTATTGGTAGCGGTGCCGAGGTGGTGGTGCCGAGGTGTTGGTGGTGGCGCCGAGGTGGTTGGCGCCGACGAGGTGGTGGTGCCAGGGTGTTGGTGGCGGTGCCGAGGTGGTTGGCGTTGACGAGGTGCTGGCGTCGAGGTGTTGTACCGAGAATAATAAAACTAGCTCGAGGTGTATGAGCCTTGGAGAGAGGGAGAGGAGAGAATGAGAAAGAGGAGTGTTTGAAAATAAGATGAAGTGCTTGAATGTTGGAAATGGGTATTTATAGGAGTGAATGGGAGGGAAACCAAGAGTTTCAAATTTGAAAATGGGAGGGAAAACCAAGAGTTTCAAATCCTTACCATTAATTTAAAAGTCATTGCACCAAATCTTGACAAGTGGCAAGACAACATTAATGGTAGTAGGTGGCAAATTGCACAGATGACAAGGTGATTTTAGAATGATTTGTCGACTAGGTTCGACGTTGCCATGGCATCATAATCAGTTCTCGAACCTATTTAATAGCTCCAAGAACTGAGGGGGCATCATGATATGTATAAAATCTCTAAACTTTTACAAAATTACAAATCGACCCCTCGTTCAAAAAAGGGTGTCAACATCGCGGCAACGTCCGAGGTCCGGGACCTCGGACGAAGGGTCCGAGATCCATAGGACCTCGAATAATCTTGTCCGAGGTCCAGGACCTCGGACACACTGTTCCGAGGTCTACGGACCTCGGACGTTTATTTTCCGAGGTCCTGTAGACCTCGGACGGATTTTCAGAGGCAAGTTCGAGTTTTCGGACTCTGATCGTCGTGCGCGGAGAGACTCTTTTTGGGGCCAAGCGAGGTAGGACTGTCTGAGTTACCTTTTTTTGTACTGGTATGCTTTGTTCCATAAACTCAGAGAATCCACAGCTAACCTCCCACTAAACCATCTAAACAATTGCCCACTGGCCCTTTAATAATCCACACATGTTTATAATGATGATCCACTACTGCACCTTTAATCTTTTTGACTCAGCTGCAATGATAACATCTCCTTTGTGACTCAGCAATCATGTAACTTGTCTTTTAAATCATAAGTCAAAATGCCTATAAAAGGCAGGAGATTCAGCAAGGAAGGCAGGTAGATTTGATACTCACACTTAGACACATATATACATTTTCCTCCTCTGCAGAAGTACGAAGCTAACTTAAGCATCGGAATGCTAATACGGGCTAGACCCGTCAAGCTCTCTTTGTTTTGCAGACATAGAGGCGGAGCGTGAAGACCACTTGCGACACGTCATTTTTCTACCTTAACACTCACGATGCAACCTGGTTTTGGAGGAAACTTCTCAAAGTTCGTTGCAATATGAAGCAGTTTATCTTCCATGTCATTGGCAGGGGAAATGAAACAATGTTTTGGATTGATAATTGGTTACCTTTTGGCAACCTTTGTGACATTATTGGTATGGATGTCATCTCCGGTGCTGGTATCAACATCTATAATATTGTTGATAATTTTCTCGTGGACGAAGTTTGGTGTTGGCCTGATCATCCTATCTTCACTACCATTGCTCATCTTCTTGTTGACTTCGACTTGAATACTTCCAGGCCTGACAGAATTTCATGGTTGGGGGAAGCAAATGGTAAGTTTTCAACTTACTCTGCTTGGGAGATTTATAAAGTTAAGTATTCTACAGCAAATTGGACTGACTTCATTTGGTTCAAACATCATATTCCGAAGCACACATTTTGTTCGTGGCTCACTTGGCGTGACAGGAACCCAACGAAGTACAGGCTTTTGAAATGGGGTCTTATTATTGATCCTTTGTACAGCTTTTGTCGACGATATATGTAAAACAGAGATCACTTGTATTTCTCCTGTAGTTTCACCCGAAGACTATGGATTCGTGGTATTAAAGCCTTAAAGGGCACTGCTCTCTTCAGCGCCTGGGACCGCATTATCATTTGGATCGAACGTAATTGCATCTCGCATTCTCCTTGGGCTATCGTTATCAAATTGTTCCTTCAGGCCGCAATCTTTCACATTTGGGGAGAAAGAAATCGAAGGATTCATGGTGGTTTTATTCTTAATGAAGACCAATTATTCTACATAATTATTTTTTATGTAAAGCACAAAATGTATAGTTCTAGATGGCTCAAAAATAGTAATGTTTATAGATTAGTTTTTTATTCTTGCTAACTAGAGCACCTTTTTGTACACTGGGTTTTTACCCGCATTCCTTGTAATTTTCTTCCTTGTTAATACAAGTTCTTGCTTACCTAGCAAAAAAAAGATTTTATGCTATGACAATCACCACAATTACGAACAAGGGAACAAGAGAGCTTAAGATAGTAGTGTCAGCCTAAAGGGCTTCTAAATCTTGGTTTTGATAATCACAAACCATAAATGTGTTTAATGAGTTTGTTAAGTATGCAATAAGCAGAGATGAATCAAAATTGACTCTGATTCCAAGTTCATCAAGCTGAAGAAGGAAGAAGAGCATCCATCAACTCAAAGAAAAGATTGGAAAAAAAAGATGGAGCTATAAGGATGGAGACGGAAGTCATAAGGGGTACCGGTTGAGACTTGACTGGGATTTTTGGGTATTGCAAATAATATATGCTCAATAATGATTCTCAAATATTGTTTTAAAAAATTTGAAAAATGTCTTACAAAAGATGCTCAAAAGAAACACTTTTAAAACCCAAACCTGGCAGTTTTGATCCCACCGGACGACCCCATGGCGACCGGTCGACCGGTGGCCAAAGGGTCGTCCACCCGAGACCTGTCTACCAGACGAGGGTCTCTCGACCGGTCGACCGGCGAAACAGGGGTCGACCGATCGGGCCAAAACGCTGATTCAAAATATAGTCGTTTTATGAACGTTGGGGTGCATTTATTACACTCATTTCAGCTTCTATTAATGCCTCTCAACTGCAAAATTTCAAGATATTGATTCAAAGCAATTACTCTTGAGTTCTTTCATTAAATCTCATCTTTGAATCATCTTTGAGCTATACTTAAGCAAGAATTTGTGAACAATATTGAGAGAGAAGCATTCATTGTATTCATCTACCCTAAAAGAAGGCTTTTATTGTGAATCTCAAACATTCATCAAGAGAGAGAGTTAAACACTTTGAAAGGAGAGATTTCCTTGTCAAAGGTGTTGAGGTTAAAGCTTTGTATTGAAAAGGATTTTTCTATTATAAAAACTTGAACTACCATTGTAGTTGGTTTGTGAACTCACCAACATTTAAAGAGTCACCATAGTGAATATTGTTGAAATCCTAAGCGTGGAGCTTAGGTCGTGGACTTAAGCGGGGGCCAAACCACGCTAAATCACGATTTGCAATCTATTTCTCTCAAATCTCTTTGTATTATTTTATGCACACTAAGTGTTTAATAAATTGCTCCACTCACATTTTATATTGCGAGAGTGCATATCTATTTAGAGTTGTCTTTGATTAATCATTGCTAGTATATTGCATAATCGAAAAAGTAGTATTATTGTCTATATAACCTAATTTACCCCCCCTCTTAGGTTTAACTAAGGGACAACAAGATACCAGTTTTCAGGATCAAGCGCTTGCCATTGCGCCAAAAGCTATAGTTGTTAGCCAAAGTGCAACTTTATTTCCTTATTATGGCAGCGTAGAACCCGGGCAAGCTGGGATGTCAAGCACCGATACCACTCCCCGCGATAGCGAATCCCTAAGGGTGATCGCTGGCCTTCCCGGCCCAACAATCTCCCCCCTCCCATCCCCTCCCCTCCCCCCGCGACACCTGGGGGATTTGAACCTGCGACCTCGCTCTGATACCAGTTTTCAGGATCCAGCGCTTGCCATTACACCAAAAGTTATAGCTGTTAGCCAAGGTGCAACTTTATTTCTTTATTATGGCAGCGCAGAACCCGAGCAGGCTGGGCTGTCAAGCACCGATACCGTTCCCCGTGATAGCGAATCCCTAAGGGTGATCGCTGGCCTCCCCGGCCCAACAAGTAGTAACAATCAAAGCAGCTTAAATACTAACTTTTTTTTAGTGTTTTCTAGTACGATAGAGGCCGAAACAGTAATTCGAACTTGAACCTTTGATTATAAAAGATCGGGCACTATCCAATATTTTACCCAATTTTTAGGTGTAAGGATCATTCTTTATAGACAGACGAAGGGGTTTGATACTCAATACACCCTTTTTCATAAATTATGTAAGAGTTAAATTCTTTTCAATCAGAATTATATCCAAACTTATTTCTCTCTGTTGAATTTGAGACCAACCTTTCTGCAACATTTGATGCTTGCATGGCTTTTAATCTCAGCTAAAGAAAGAAAATGAAGAAGTTTTTGCAGACCTTGGTAGAATTTACTATAGGATATACATACTATAATAAACTAATGTAGAATTGATTGAATTCCTTCAGTAGCTATTGATGTTTAGAATCCTTTAACGAAAACAGTTTTAAGTGGCTTGTTTGCACGCAAATGTTTTCTCAGTATCAGAAATAAATCCTATAGTACAGATACTCCAACAATCATCTAAATTCCTTGAAATTTCAAGAAAAAAAACACCAACAGATATGTGTGTGGAGAGAAAGAGAGAGAGAGACAGAGGGAGTGGCATCTGAAATGCAGAGAGAGAGTAGCATATTAAATTGATGATTTTACATGAAGCCAAGTTACTCCAGCCAGGAGACTGTAGACTCGAACGCCTAATCGTTCTCACAGTCATGGTCTCCTGCATACTCTAAGAAACTGAACTACCACAATGGTCGACACAATATCTATCCTTCGGAGAATGATCTAGCTAAACAAGACCAAATGCAAAAGCAAACTCGCTCAAAAGACCATGTTTTTTAAGTGATGCAACATGAACAACATGTGTGCAGTTATGATAAAATGATTACCACTTTGGACTTTTAACCGTCCCGCGAATAGGGGTTGTAAATGATTCTCTGGCAATGACCATGCTTCAAGTGATGCAACATGAACTCTGAACGGAGCAGGATCAATTACGAATACACTTCCGGCCAGGCAACGTCTTAGATTTACCTTTTACAGAATTGAGGCTTCCAATGTTATCTTTATGAGGGTAACAAATGCCTCTCGGATTAGTAGGAAGGGCAGCAGGATCAAGTTCGAAAGATCCTACAGGAACACCTTCTTTCTCAGTGACAGTCATCTTAAAAGATGGAATTCTATGTGAGAACCTTAGTAGTTGGGAGGTATCAGTAACGAGTCAACCTCACCTAGGCTTGTTCTGTGAAATAAGCTCACAAACCCTCTCACTTTGTCAAAGTAAGCCACTCTGACCCCAGCCTTAACAAAATCTGACACAACCTCCACAATCTCATATTTGTATTTTCTACCATCTTCTGGGTCCGAGCTCCACTTAATATCCCAGTCGTTAAAAAGGGCCCAGATCTCCCCTTTCCTAGGATGAATCACAAAAGAACCTTGATTCTTACCTTTTTCACATTTCATTTGATGGGAGAAAATAAAACGATCTGAAGTGTAATCATAACTCATAAATCTAAATCTCCCACAACCAAAAGGTAATGCCTTTTCTACCCAATCAACCACACCTTCATCTTGTGGATTAGGTTTTAGCCACATTATGCGCACCTTGAATCCAGGCTTGAGTACCTTCCTCTTAATCTGGGCATAGGTTCTTGGCATGCCATCTACTGTATCATAAACAGCCCAGATTTGATCAACAGCAAAGCAACTTTCTTGTATATCCTTGTCAAAATCACTAAACTCTGGATCAGGAGAAACCTCTGGCTCAGAATCGCCATCAGGATGCTCATCTGATTCAGAATCATCAATTATTTCAACATTATTAGCACCAGTACCCTGTGATCCCTCTTTGATTCCACATTGTTCCTTCCGATGTCCATATATACCACAATTAAAACATACCATATGTATCCCTTCACATTCTACACGTTGGATGGCCCTTTGAAGCCAAAATTTAGAGAGAAGTGGTTTTTCAAGATCGACTTGTACTGCTAGCCGCGCAAAGTTGGGTCGCACAGTCTCAGCAGTTATCTTATCAACCTTGATTGCTTTGCCCACTATATTTCCTAAATCCATCAAGGTTTCCTTATCATAGTATTCAAGCGGTATTCCCGGAAAACGGACCCAAACTATTATTGTAGAGATAGAAGCATTTTCCGAGCAGAATTCAAGTTCCCATTTCCTAAGTGTCAAATAATGGTTAGCAATTAGCCAAGGTCCGCCAGATAGTGCAAACTCGCAGTCCCGACGATCGGTGAAGCGAACCATATAATATGTTAATCCCACATCGATCATTTGGAACTGTCCCTGAACTGACCAGAGGCATTTGAGACGATAGGACAAGTCATTGTAGTCTAGCTTCTTACCAATTAGCTTAATGATGAGCGCATTCTTCCAAGCCCTACGTATCTTGCGTTTTCTCTTTGCTGTGAGGCGGTATTGAGGCATCAGAGTGTCTTCTTCCTCTTCATCATCGGACCATTCAGGGATTCCTCCACCAGCTTCTTCCCTTTCACACTCCATTTCGCGTGTGCCGGTGGATTGTGCGTGCTCGGCATTTTGACTATTCGTGTTGTCGGGATTGTCTTGCACAACCTTAGCTTTCTTACCAAGATGGGCGACATCTTCACCGCTGTCTCTTCCTCGGTTCCCTTTCAGCAGCAGTAGGTTTGCCACGGTAGCTCGCTTTTGTCCGCCCTCCATGAATGCAGGCTGAAGAGATGATCAAATGGAGACAACGAGGACCCTAAGAATTGGGAAAGTTTCTGCACTAGTTTACTGTTTGAACATAAGAAGAGTGAACTTCCAATTGCGTTATTAAGGCCAAGTTTTTTGCAGTAAAATATTTTCTTGAAAAATATAAATTAAGGTGGGTATTTCCGACAAAAAAAAAACAAAAAAAGGTGGTATTGATATTTTTGAATGATTTTGGACACGATTGAAATGACTTTAAGAAATAATATATCATGCTTAGTATATTTTAAAAATAAGAAAAAAGGATATATTAATTTGAAACCTATGTTAATGGAAGTAATTATATAAAATAACAAGAATGTCATTTTGGTTCTATAGCCATATTATTGTATTAAAAAAAAATAAGTATCATATTAATAATAATGATTAGTTTGAAGGATATTATTATTATATATATTTATTGTTTATTTATATTATTATTATTAAATATACATTATTTATTATTATTATTATTTAATACTTTATTTTAAATTTATGATATTATTTCATATTACTATTACTATTATATTAATTTTATTATTTTATATATTTACTTGTAATTATTATTATTTATATTTATTGTCATTATTTATTATATTATTAATATTACTTTTTATTCATTATTATTTATTATAATTAATAATATTATTATATATTTATTATTAACTGTTCATATTATTATTATTATACGTATTATTATTATTATATGTTTTTAAACTATTATTATTTTATATTATTATTACATTTATCTTATTATTATTATATTTTTATTGATATTTATCACTATTTTTATTTATTTATTTTATTATTTTATATTTTATATTAATAATAATGGTCATTATGTTACGTATCAAGGAAAATTAATTTTGACTTCAAAGGGGATGCCTCATAATAATAAATAATACTAAAAAATAATTATTATTATTATTATTATTATAGTAATAATTAATGTTATCTGCGTAGTGTGTAATATGTTCTTTTTAAAGATATTTTGGTCACTTGAGTAATAAGTTTATTTCAAAATACATGGAAATGAGATATTCACATGTGTTATGAGTATTCTCATATTCATAAGAATGGAATTGCCGATTGAATGGAATTCCTAACTTCATTCATTTATACCAAATATGGAAACTAGAGTAGAACTGGGACCATTTCATTTTTAACTCATTCTTACATATCAATCGTTACCTAAATATCCCTCCCTTGAATTACAAATTTTACATATCTGCTAGAATATAACGTTGTTTCATGCGTACTTCTTTTTTTGTTGCAATTATCAAGCAAACTCTAAATTGAAAAAATCACGAGATTCTATTATAAAATCAATTAGTAACAGGTGAAGTAATATAGAATCTTATTAAGTTGCCTTGGAGTTTATAATTTTTTAATTTTGATAGTCTTCCTCACATGTGACCTTTATTGAGATGAGTCACACTGAATGAATATGACTCTCACATAGATAGATACTCAAACGTGGTGAGTGGATATAGCTTACACGTTGTAGATGAATATAACTAATCGAATGTCCAATTCCGATACATATGTTAAGAATCATGAGACTCTATTTTATAAGAAATTGATACGAGATGGAGTAATTCAAAATTTTATAAGATAGTTTTAGAGTTTATAATTTTTTTATGTAATTCATATATGGTACAAGTGTATATTTATTTAAATATAAACTTTAAAATAGGTGTTATATTGTGCATACCACATCCAAAGTAATAATAATAATAATAATAATAATAATAATGTGACAAATTTAGGCTCAAATTGGATCTTATAGATTATGTTTTAAACATTACCTGTTAACCTCAACCTATGTTTTAAAATAATAAAATAACTCAGTTAGTAATAGTAAAGTTTCCAATTAAACACAGCTTAGGACCAGGACGATCGAAACAATGTTGTCACACCTGCTTTCCTTCCTAGGTTTAGCCACTTCCTTCGCAAAAATTTTATACTATAACAATCACCACAATTACGAACAAGAAGAAAACAAGGTGATAGAAATAGTCAAGGCAGCTTAAATACATTACATTTTTCTTTTTCTTTTTTTTGTCTTTTCTAGTACAATAGTGACCGAAACCGTAATTCGAACTTGAAACTTTTTTAT
The DNA here is from genome assembly GCA_037974665.1 of Ehretia macrophylla. Classification (NCBI taxonomy): domain Eukaryota; kingdom Viridiplantae; phylum Streptophyta; class Magnoliopsida; order Boraginales; family Ehretiaceae; genus Ehretia; species Ehretia macrophylla. Next base: position 38,116,325 of record CM075780.1, on the reverse strand, counting down.
TATAAAAGATCAAGCATCATCCAATATTCCACTCAATTTTTTAGTGCAAGGCCAACTTCAATACTATAATAAACACCCAACAATTTCCACCAACAGGCTACTCAACTTTCTGCAAAAGATAATGCTTGCAAGGCTTTTACTCTCAGCTAAATAAAGAAAATGAAGAAGTTTTTGCAGACCTTGGTAGTATTTACTATAGGATATAAATACTATAATAAACTAATGTAGAATTGATTGAATTCCCTCGGTAGCTATTGATGTGTATAATCCTTTAATAAATCCATTCTCCTAGCTGGATATTCCTTGAAATTTCAAGAAAAAACACCAACAGATATGTATGTGGAGAGAGAGAGAGAGAGAGAGATCTGAAATGCTGAGAGAGATTAGCATATTAATGATGATTGTCCATGAAGCTAAGTCAAAATGTGTACTACAGCCAAGAGACTGTAGTAGACTCAAACGCAGACTAATCATTCTTACAGTCAGGGTCTCCTGCATACTCTAAGAAACTGAACTAACACAACGGTCAACAAAAAACATAAGAAACACTACATAGCAGATTACACAATATCTATCCTTGGGAGCATGATCTAGCAAAACAAGACCAAATGCAAAAGCAAACGCGCTCCAAAGACCACAATTTCTAAGTGATGCAACATGAACAAATGGTTGTTGATACCTTCTTCTCGGTTCCTTCTTCCATAACATGAGCTCGGAACATGTGTGCAGTTCTGATAAAATGAATACCACTTTGGACTTCGACTACTAACAGGTTGTAAACAATTCTCTGGCAATGACCATGCTTAAAGTGATGCAACATGAACTCTGAACGGAGCAGGATCAATTGAATATACATCCCAGGCAACTTCAATTCTGTTCAAAGCCAATATCTGACCGAATGAAACCTTTCCACAAAATTTGTTTCTTACAAAGTTAAAAAGTCTTTCATCTGAAACTTCGTAAAATTAAATTCCTTATCTGCCCAGAAAGATGAAGCATTTGCTTTAGTTGGGCTGAAACGTATGCCTCTTTGGACACCACTTAATTCCAGATTATTGGCAGTTGTCTTAAGAAGCTAGACGACTCGCATCAGATTGATTTTGCTTTTTCTCATTAATCTTTAATCCCCTGGGAGATCGTCGAAGGTTGGATACATCCAAATTTGGACCAGTGCTCCCTTTGAAGTCGGCATACCTTTTTGGTGAGGTAACACCCTCAGACATCACAGATTTACCTTTTCCAGAATCCAGGCTTCCACTGTTATCTTTACGAGGGTAACAAAGGTCATTCGGATTAGTAGGAAGGGCAGCAGGATCAAGTTCAAAAGATCCTACAGGAACACCTTCTTTCTCAATGCCAGTCATCTTAAAAGAGGGAATTCTATGTGAGAACCTCAGTAGTTCATTGGGTGGTATCAGTAACGAGTCAACCTCACCCAGGCTTGTTCTGTGAAATAAGCTCACAAACCCTCTCACTTTGTCTAAGTAAGCCACTCTGACCCCAGCATCCTCAACAAAATCTGATACAACCTCCACAATCTCATATTTGTATTTTCTACCATCTTCTGGGTCCAAGCTCCACCTAATATCCCAGTCGTTAAAAAGGGCCCAGATCTCCCCTTTCCTAGGATAAATCACAAAAGAACCTCGAATCTTACCTTTTAAACATTGCATTTGATGAGAGAACGTAAGACGATCTGAAGTGTCCTCATTATTCCCACGTATAAATCTCCCACAGCCAAAGGGTAATTCCTTTTCTACCCAATCAACCAGCTCACCTTCATCATCTTGTGGATCAGCTTCTAGCCAATTTATGCGCAGCTTGAATCCAGGCTTGAATACCTTCTTAATCTGAGCATAGAATCTAGGCATGCCATCTACTGTATCATAAAGAGCCCAGATTTGATCGACAGCAAAGCAACTTTCTTCTTTATCCTTGTCAAAATCACTAAACTCTGGATCAGGACAATGATAGACCTCTGGCTCGGAATCGCCATCAGAATGCTCATCTGATTCAGAATCATCAATTATTTCAACATTATTAGCACCAGTACCCACTGAACCAGATGCTTGTTCATTTTTGCCCTTCTGAGAAATACCGCCAGGAAAGGTTCCTGCAGGATTGCTGCTTCCCTCGTTTTTCATGTTTGCCTTAATATCCTCTGCCACAGCAGGAAAACCAGTACTGAAAGGTTTGGATTCATCTTTACTGATACCTTCTACTTTAACCTCATCACTATCACCAGATGCTTTGCTTCTGTGCAACCTCTTAGGGGGGCTCTCAAAGTCATCATCACTTTTATTCTCATTGTAAGAGACATTATGTCTATGCCGAGAAGATCTTCTGGTATGGTGGACACCATTGACTCCAGACTCTGGCCCAGCAGCATAATTGCCACCATTTTCCTGAACTTCATCTGTGTCATTACTACTTAAAGTATCACAACTTTCGCTGGATTCCACTACCTGCTTACGTCCTCTTTTCCTGCCTCTATTACTGGGCTCTCCTGATTCTCTTGGCTTACCAGCATCAACCTTCAACATTCCTTTGTTTCTCCCACCTGCTGTGTTATTCTTCTCATCTTTCTCATTAGTCTTCACCTTTCCACCAACATCTGCAGTGCTTCCTCCTGTAGTACCTGATTCTGATCTCACAGTTCTACTACTAGCTCTCCCTTGGGATCCCAAATGCGAAGCCGCAAAACCTGCAGTGGTTGTTGCACCAGTTCTAGAGTTTCCTGGATGTGGAATGTTTTGTTGAGAACCTGCAGGTTGGTTCGAGTAGGAGGTGGGGGGCACACCTTGAGTACCAGGCTGACCGGATTTGAATCCGGAGGGGACACCTTGAGCACCTAGGTCATAAGCAATGAAAGGTTTTGAACATCTCTGACAGCGCAAAGGGCTGTTCACAAATCTCTTTTGGTACTGGTATTTAGTATTGCAAAAGGGGCAGTAGGTCCAGAATGCCTCCTGGCCAACTGATGAATTTGAAGTTGTTGTCTGATGATGGTTCAGACTGTGGAACTGAGGCCCAAGCCCATTTGGAATGTTATTCTGGGCCCTAAAATGTTTACTTGCTGGGGGATTTCGATTGACCTGATGCGGTGGTGGCTTCGCCTGAGCAGTTCTAACTGAAACTCTACATTTAGTATCATACAGTGACCTTTTCGCTGGGTCCAAAAGCACTGCATTTGCTTCACTGATGAGCTTAAAAGCAGCTTCAGCACCTGGCAATTTGTTTTTATCAGGATGGAGTACAAGTGCAAGTTTCCGATATTGCTTCCTAATAATTGCTTCATCGACAAATTTCTCAAGCTGAAGCATCCCATACAAGTCCTTTTCAGAACCATGTATCCTAGTTTCGGCTGCGCAATGAACATTACAGACCATTAGGAGTTGATTAATGTTCTCTAGTTCAGGAAATAGTGCTTGTGCCTTCAGCGCAATCTTTCGAGCACCATCAAAATCATTATTTTGCATCTTCTTCTCAGCGATTTCCTTGGCCCTGATGGCTTCATCCTTGTTGCACTCCATTAGATGATATAGAACATCAATTAGTCAGCAGTCAAATATCTCACTCCTTTACTTGCTAGACTCAAAACGTAACCCAACTAGGCAATCAGACAATTTTAGTCCCTAACGTATCCACAAATGCTTCTGCATCACATGATAGAGATATCAATAAATGCAAAGGATACTTTTGAGTCTCAAAATAACTAAATGAACAACAAAACTTGGGTGATAAATGGACACAAACTGACAACTTAAAGAATAAAGAGGGGAAGACAAAATCGCAAAACCCGCAAAACATTCCAGTTGTAATCACCTGAAGCCTGAAAATCTTCCTGAAAGCTCGTCAGCAAGGCCAACAAGATGTATTGACCTTCAAATTCAGCTCTTTTGGCAGCCTAGAAGATATAAATGGAAGGATCTCCTCCCAGGAAGATGAACAAGCTTTACCAAAGTTTCAAAACTTGCCACCAAAATTCAAACGGGGAAAAGAAGATGGATCATCTACCTGAAACAATACAAAGATGAAGGTCACAAAGATGCATCCACATTCCATCAAAGAACAATAAATTCGGAATTTATGGTAAAAAATCTAGCAATCAAATAAATGCAAAAAATACCCAACCATGAAATTATACATATATAACTAAATTGCTTCGTCAAAGCTCTAAAATAAAATTTTCTTTTTTCACTTCAACTGCATGTATTAATAACATGTATATTTAAAAACTACCAAGCTCGGGTGGTGTGAGAGGTTGTTAAAAATACAAGCAAGCAATTAAGAACCAGAAACTACTAATCTTTTTCTACCTCTTTTCTTTTTCCATTTTCCGGAGAAGGGGAATTACATTATACAACACATTATGGCATTCAAAATATGTTCAACTCCACGAGTGAACCACATCACATAAAATGGTAACCTATTCATGACCCCATTTAACAGCTTACAATGTATCAACATAAATTGCAATTATCACGTGCTTTTTTCCCTGTACTCACAAATTATGGTAAAAAAATCCCTTTAGTTCGGATTATATGATTATTTAAACCAAAAATCAGAGATAGCTTAGTGCTTCTCGCAAAACTTTGTAATAGATAAGCTTTAATCAATTTCAAAATTCTAAACAACCATTTTGACAATTCAAATGAAATCGAACCTAAAAGTAAAACACAGGGTTCACTAATCTCACATACCCTAAAAGCTACAAAATGAAAAGGTCAACTAACAGCACATGAAGACTATTTTCCCAAACAAAAAATAAATAAATAAATTCAACATCTTTTTATACACCAAGTTTAGCCTGCTATAGCTTACAAGTATTAAAACAGTAATCACAGGCCACATTGTTCTTTACAAATAGCTGAGTAATTTCATCTCATTTAGCATCCAAAACACTCCCATATATCATATTCAAACTAAACTAATACATTTTTCCGTTGATTTTCTCAGAATACCAAATGACACAGGGTTTCACCCTTGGCATGGACGGTCCCAATCCCTAGCATTAAGTACCCGACAGCAAGCGTTTACTTCATTGGACTATTCTTATGGTTTCACAGAAACCAAACAAATTTTCAAACCCACTTACAATCTGCTTAAACGAACACAAACCCAGTACATACAAACACCTTAATTCTTCAAAATAAGAGAGAACCCACAACACAACTGAAGTAAATATCACAACTCGTTTAGCAAATAAACACTCAGAAAACCTAAAACAGAAAAAAAGCTTTAACCTATTTCAAAACTAAAATCTAAAAGCATAACAATAAACTATTACAGTCAGATTTCAACACAACACACACACACATATACATATATATAAAAAGTACCCAGAAAGCATAAACCTAAAATTCAGAAAGCAATACCCGGAAAAACACATTCTGGAGTTAAATCTAGAAAAAAAAATGGCATTATACATGTAACAAAATGCATTGACCCACATGCATATACATATAAAATATGTATGTATATGTGGGTGTGAGTGTGTGTGTGTGTGTGTGAAAAAGAAAAGAGAAAAGGACAAAAGGGTCTTACTATTTAGATGCAGAGAGGGAAAAAATTTTGGGGGTTTAGGAGGGAAAAGAGCGGAGGGAGAGATTAAAGAGGGAGAGAGGGCGAAAAGTGAAATTTTTTCATTTTTGGGAGAGGGAAAGCAGAAGGGACAAGACCTTGAATTCTTCTGAAATTTTCATTTCCCCCAAAAGTTATGTGTATGTGTCTGTTTAAGAATAGGGACGGGTTTTTTGAGATTCCCAAAAGATGAAAATAAGGAACTGGGGGGAAGGATCTAGAATTAGGGTTATTAATGGGCCGGGCTGGAAATTAATTATAATATTTTTTGTTAATAGGCTGGCCCAATTCTAAGCCCAATTTGTGAAGAGGTTATATTTTGGCCCGGCCCATTTCAAACTCTTTTTGCTATGTTGCCTTCTTGTTCAAAAGTATTAGATTGCTTCCTTTATCTCAAATTGAATGTACATTTAAATTGATAATGATTGGAAGACAAGAGTTGGGTCTAATCATGAATGTAATAGATTTCTACCGCAATCTACATATAATGGGAAAGACTATCGATACCTACAATATTACAAGAGAGAATTGAACATTAGACTTCACAGTATCAAGGTCTCAACTTTGACCACTAAAACAAAACCTCTATCGCAGTTTATATTGTAGTTAGACTTAAATTCTTCTTGATGGTAGCCACCAGTCTTTCTTTGCCATTTCTAAACCAAATTGGGAAGATTGGTTACAATTTTTAAGATGACACAAAAATGATGTCTCAGGCTCTCATAGCCAACAATTGAGTTAGATCCACATAATCACATATTCATGTTCGTACCTACAAATGATGATCTCCAACTTATGAGTTTTTCATACTTTTTTAATGTCGTTAAGTTGATGGCACATATGACATTGTCAAAGTTGTGACACTGAATCAATAAGATCATTTTATGTGTCATATGGGCCCTTAGCGGCCTACAACTCTAAGATGGACACGATCACCCTTCCTGCCAACAAGGGTAAAGTCGTACACATCCTATTTGGAGATTGTTATGGTGTTGTGTGTTGTTGCAACTTCAAGATAATAAGTTTCGTCTTATTCCACTAATCCACATATACTTTATGCTTCCAGTCTTGTGAGTTGAAAGACATAACATGGTTAATTTGGGTTTACCTATACTAGGGTTAGAATCGAACCCCTACCAAAAGAGAATTTGTTATCCTTATAACTTGTATTCATTGGACTATACACTCTTAGGAGTTGATAGTGGCATGACCTGAAAAATAGAAAAAACACTTTACATGTGCTTTCATTATTGCGTGCCTCAATTGCGATTCTATAGGCGTATAGGGGGACAACCTACTATTTTGACAACACATAGAAGTTCTCAAAGAAATGTTTCGCAAGATATGCAAATATATGCTTGGCCCTTAATTGGTCAAGGATTGCCAACAGTTAAGCACCCTCATACTTAGGATGGCTAGATTGCCAAGTGTGTGAAGAGATCGATATAGCATAGCCTAGGTGCCTTAAGGACCCAAGTTGTTTCCTTAGTAAGTCTTATGAGGAACGCTAAGGTGGGGAGTGGTATTTCATTTCCTTTATTCCCTTTCTAGGCGTGTTTGGTGCATTTTGACACACATTTCACATTTTAAATTTTTTTGATGCTTAACTTCTCATTTGTCGTCGTATACAATGTCAACAGAGTATTATTTAAGTATATGGTCTAGACATCCGGTGGTCATTTTGATCTTAATTTTCTGATATGAGTTTTTCAATCCATGTAAAGTTCTAAAAATTAGAATTTGAGACACAAAATTGTAGGTGAGAGAAGTGGTAAGTTAGCGGTTTATAAATGAAGGTTGTGGGTTCAAATAATAACTTAGGTTGACCATTTTGAACTAGTGAATTTGAGGCATAAGTAGTTATTTCTTAAGCTTATGAGACTAGTCTCCTTGTTGGTCCAAAGTTTTGAGCCTGAGGCATGACAAAATGATATTCAAGTAGTCACCAACAAGCTATAGGAGCTAAGTGTTGTACTATGCAAATTGTTATATCATGTGAGACGATGGTAGCCATCTTTTGAGCTTTTACAAACCACATGTAAGAGTCTTGCACCACTTGGTTGATCCCAAGTAACTATGCTCCTGACGAGGATGTTGTTAAAATTGTTGGACTTAATAATTTTTTGTTAAACTCAGTTTTGATGATAACAAATAAGAAAATTAATATGATTTTAATTAGTGTTAAATTGAACAAAACGTTGAAAGAAATAAAATGAAATTTTTGTATAAATGTTGTTACTGTAGCAACGATAACTGCAGCATCTGGGAAATTTTGAAAATTGGAGATTATGTTTGACACTGTAGAGAATTTGAAAATTTGGAGGTTATTGTTTGTCACTATAAAAAAATTTGAAAATCTGACTCACTATACAGACATTGTAGAGAATTTGATTCTTTGAGTTATTGTTTCTTAATGTAGATAATTATTTGGAGTTACTGTACAGACATTGTAGAAGATTCGTTGAAGTTATTGTGTGGGCACTGTAACAACGTTTATTTTGCACAAAAAATTCCTATAAATACATCAAAAATTTAAAAAAAATTACATAACAAAAATTTGCAATGTTATACTCCCACTCAAATCAGAGAGCTCAATATTATTATTTGCACATTTTTTTCAAGTTTGATATTTCAAAAGCTATTATTCTTTTGTAATCATATAATATTGTAAGTTGTATTTTTGAAGTATAATTGTAATATTTTACCTATTTGAGAAGTGTTGGAATTTCGTAAGCAATAAATCCTTGCATATCGTTAACTCTTGGTGAGTTAACTTAGACGTTTAAATCTAAACTTGTTGTTGATGATGCTACTGTTGTGCTTGCTATCTTTTATTAATGAAAAGTTTTTGTAAAACTAAGGAAATTCCTTGGGACTGGACTAACTAACATCAAGGGTTTTGAGAACGAAGATAAATCGATCTGTATTAATTATTCTCTTTCCCTACTTTAATTATTTTACTTATTCAATTTTCATTTCATAAAATTCTATTAAATTTGTCAGTTCAATATATTCATCCCCTCTAGATTGAACGTCAGGACCTAACATATATCATGTCCTCAATAGGGGGTGACTGTGATGTCCTATATTATTGAGAGAAGTGATGAGTGAGTATATTACATGTAAGTCTTGTGGTTTATATAGCAACTTAGGTTAACTGTATTGGATCCGTAAATTTAAGACCTAAGTAGTTATAATAAACCTAAAAAATTTAACAACTTCAATCCTTCTAAGTGTACGAGGCTCCAACCACAAATTTGTTATTATAAACCTCAAAATTTTTACAACAAGAAGACCGAAACAACTACCACAATTAACATTTTGATAAAACCTAAAATCCTGAATGGATTCTCCAAATACAATACATGTCGAATTACTTAACTCTCTAAATGACAATGATTTAGTAATAAGGGCAACACTTTAATTTGAGAGTTGATCATCATCAAGTAACCAAAAGTTTCACAATCATGAAGGTCAACCAAATAATGGTTAATATTTGTGCACCACATGAATATTTAATACCATGAACATAATAATGGATGAATGACTTGGAAATCACTAGTTATAAATACTTGTAAAAGACTATATTGTAGAATATTACTCAAAGTTTGTTACAAAATCATATAACAAAATATTACTTATCAAAGCCTAAAGGTTGTTTGTGACAAAGGAAGAATGGGAAAAAATGATAAATTGTGCTCAATAGTTTTTTTGCTCAATAATTGTGCTAAATCATTACAAACAATAATATCGTCAATAATATACTACACCACACAAAACAATAACCAAAGATGGTTTAATAGCCCTAATAATGCAAAGTTCAAAACTCACCAAATTGGCCAACTGGAAACATTCACAACCTAAAAGTATTAAAGGTTTCCTTTCAAAATCTTTCAATGCATCAATGTATTCTTGGAAAAATGTTTAATGGCACATGCTTCTAATTTTGCTTCCAAGTTCTAGTTTTAATTCTTTAAGAAAATCATTTGAATACGTGTATGTTGGTTTAATCTTTGAAAGCATGACTTTTGATAATAACAAATCTTGAAATATTGGTTTATTCAGGTTAATTGTACGAAATTGTATTATATGTTCAAAGTCACGCTTGTTGCTCATTTAACTAAATGGTATATGTCTTTCAGACAACATATGGTTATTGAATGCTTGGTGTGGATGAGTATTTTAGAGCATGAAGAACTTAGCATGCACACCCAAAAACACCACAAGCTCAAAGATTGAAGTGTTAAAGACTGTGACGATGAAGACTTGAAGGTGATGTGGTGACATAAGATTGAGAAAGGGTGACATAAGGGGTCGCTACATATAACTTGTTCGCCTAAGATATCCATCTATTTAAGTTCAAGCTCTTGATGTTGTTTCCATAAAATGATTTTGATATTTTCTCAAAAGTTTTGAAATATGTTTTAAGATGTCTAAATGAGTTAAAATATCTCTTAAAATGGCAAAATATTTTACCTTCAAAAGATTGAATTTTAAAATAATCCAAGTCAATTTTCTTACAAAGACGTATTACCTCGACCAATTGTTCCACAAAGTTGGTCAAATAATTGGTCAACCAATTACATTGACCGGTTATGCACCGATTTGAAAAAAATGGTCGTTATATGAACATTGAAACACTTATTTTTTATACCCCAACACCCGTATCTTGCAAAAACACTTATTCTACACAAGTGCATTGAATTCTAAGCTTCTGTTATCATTGATTCTCATTTGTCACCCTAAACTTGAGCTTGTACTTATATATACTAAGCATTCAACAGCTCTAATTTGTATATATGCTCATTTGAGGAGTATTTATTCTATTATACTTTATATACTCAAATCTTTGCACATGGATACGCTTTTGGGATCTATGGAGGATGGTGAGAATTGTTTGTATAGAAAAGAGTGTGAAAAAATTGTCTAAGTATGGGATACACTAAGGGGTCCTTTGTCAATTCAAATAGTTGTATTAAGTTTGTGTTTTACATGTATTTGAAGAGGGATTGAAGTTTAGCAAAACTTTAGTGAATCCTAAAGGTAGAAGACCTTAGGTGGTCGCCTAGGCCATTGGGAGTTTATCTTTTATCATTCGTCTCCTTACCCTCTTTTCTTTTATATGCTTTGCACACTAACTATTGGATAAATTGCCTAACTCATCATTATTGTAGAATTGTGATTTTTTTTTAAGTGATAATTTGTTCCCTTAATTCTATTCATCTATGCCGTTCTCTTAAAACTATTTTCTACCAACAGTGTCATAGTTAAAGTTTTGGCAAAAACAACAGTTTTAATATAGTAAGAGGGTCATTTGACTCATTTTAATGTCATAATCTGTGCATTTTCAAGATCATAATAACTCATGCTAAAACATCATAGTTTCATGCAAAACATAATGCAGAAAAATAATTTAAAAGTGACAAATTTTTTAAAGAAATTTGTTTACTCACCTCGATGATACACCTATAAAGTTAAAATCCTCAAAGTTTAGTTCCTTGAACTTATTAAACCTCTAATAGCCAAGAAAATGTTTCAGAATATTCTGTCTTTACTAAACTTAAAACAATTCAGTGTAATAGAGAAAGGGACGCAAGTCTAAGCTCTATTTTTAAGCTAATCCTAGGAATTAACAAACCAACAATTAATTTCCTTATAGTACCATGGTCATTACGTATTTGTTATATATTTAATCTTTTTTTTTTGTTTTTTTGTCATGATTGGTCCATCCATTACATATTTAATTCTCTTAATTATCGCTACGGTTGTTAAATCTGCTACATAAATGTTGCATCCCTCACATATTTATTTTCATTTTTGCCTTGGGTGTTATCTCATCGTATCATATTTTATCATGTAAGATTTGAAAATCAACGTCAATATCTCGGTGTATGCATAAAACATATAATTTATTTGGTTGTTACAAATTTAATGATTATTACATTCTTTTTTTTTTTACTTCTCATATAGGCAAAAATATAGGTTGTCCCAGATGACATACTATTAATACGTATACACTAAGTTAAATGTAGAACCATAAAAAAGCGAAATATTTTTGACAAATATGAGTACCATGCTCGCTTCCAAAATAAATAGTACATTATATGGGCCTAAGTTTTTAGTTTTTTGAGTACAATAGGTTTAAAATAAAAGACTAATTTGGTGGTTTAATTGAGTTTTACAAAGTATAATTTGTAGCCATATTGTTCATATGACAAGAAGATAAAAAATTCAGAAAAAATCCATCGAGGTCCCTATCTTTATTGATTATTGCCAACTAGATCCCTTGATTTTTTATATTCTCTTGGGTGGTCCCTCGTTATAAATTTCGTTTCCTATTTCTATTGATTAATATATTGAACGAAGTAAATCCTCATAATGCCCTTACTATGATGCTAACTCAAAAAGGTCATATTTCAACGAATAGTTGGAAGTTTAGGGCTATTTAACTCCACTAAGCATGCTATTCTTTTTACACCATTTGCATTTGAAAATTCAAGCTCATTTTTTACATTTAGTCCAAAACGTGTCATCATCAACTTTATAGTCAATATTTTGTAGGTTGTGATTGATTGTCAAACTTATAAAATTCAAGAAATATGGTATTGTAGATGGAACACACATTTTAGAATTAAGAGACAATTTAAGAAAATTATACTTTTGTTAAATTCTCATGTTTATTATATTGCGATATATTAGGAGGTAAACAACTCGTTGCTAATTCAGTTTCTCACTCTCGGACGAAGTATTGTCAAATATTACACTTTGTGGGCGAACTTGTTTCTTGTAATTGTTTCAATGTTTTATCTGTTCTATTCCTACATCAACTTCTTGACTATATTCACGAAATCATCATTTTCAGCACAAGATTTTTGTAAAATCCTCCCCATCACTTATCCTACACCTATAAAGAAGTCTCACGATCTTCAAAACTAATAAATAATCACTTAATTAATTTGATATATCCAACACAACCCTTTTTGTACTAGTGAGATTTTTGAGTTATACACGTAATAAACGGATAATAGTGGCGAGATTACATCTCAAAAAATCCCCTGTTGGTATTTTTACGGTGCAAGTAGTGCGAATGTTTGACATTTAGCTACATTTATTGGCTTTATAAATATTGCCATACTTGTATTTCTTGAGTTGTAATGAAACATACCATTACATAGAAAACCAGTTACACCAAGACTTTTGTCATTTTGATCATCTTTGCTCAGCCATATCTTATTTGCTAAGGTGAAGGTACACAGCAGTTGAATAACTTATTATTCAGCTGGTCTGTGGTTTTAACTTTGTTGCTTAATCAAATTATCACAACAATCATACCTAACATATGTCGGGTCTAGGGCATCCCAATTGGATTGATTGTGATGACAGTTTCTCATTTCGAATTTGTAAAATGTTGCAACCAGCTAGAATTTTGCCAAAACAATCTCCCGCATGAACTCTTCAGGGGCTGCAAAAGAAAGGAAGAACAATTTAAATGAACAATCCGCGAATAGAAAACGAGCATTAGTAAAGTAATTTTGGAACATCTAGCATAACAATATTTCCTACTTGGTTTAATCTACATATATGCAACACTGATCACAATTTTGAAGATCTACTGAAGTACCAAAAACTAACTGGGCTCCCAGGCCGTACACTGGCAAAATGCTTGGCCTCCTGCGCTGTAAGCGACACACAAAGTCTAGCCTAACAATGTTTCCTACATGGTTCAATCTACATATATGCAACACTTCTCACAATTAGAGTTGAGCAAGGGTAGGTCAATGTTGCTGTCACAGTATTCAGCTTGAACCGGAATATGTGTGTCAATATAAGCTTAATTAGTGGTGTAAATGTGTCCAGCTCAACCAACCTGTTTTTCATTGTTTCATATGAGAATATTGTTGTTAATTAAGCATATTTTAGAATTATCGTTGAAATGCTCATTACCTGAAAGTGAGCAAGACTTTGTTGAGCTTCGCTTTCTTTTCGGCCTAATGTACAAAGTCTTACCTTTTAATTTCTAACCAGTATTTCCATATTGTAATGAATAACCTCCTATTTTTAGTGCACGCTCTAGATGTATATTTAAATACAGCTCATTACATGGAAAGACTCTGTCTATCAAGAAACCTGGCAACAAATTAAAGGCAATGTGAGAAATTTGATTTACCTTGGTTGCCTGTGAAAAGATTGAACTGGCCAACGGCCTGGCGAAGGAACATCTCAACTCCACTTACAGCAATGGCTCCGGCAGCCTCAGCTTCTTTTAGTAGAGTAGTCTTTCTAGGGGTGTATACAGCATCAAAGACAACCTTGTAATCCTTCAAGGTTTCCTGAAACAGGAATTGTCTACTTTTAACTTTTACCAATTATATATGAGCGGAGTGATGATCAAATAAGAAGAGTACAAACCGCAGCCACAGGAATCCGATCTTCATTTGGATACATTCCTATAGGTGTTGCGTTTGCAAGGATTGCACCCTTCTCAGGTTTAAAACTATTTAAGTGTTCAAACGGATAGGCTTCACCGTCCACAGCATCAGCAAGGGACTTTGCTCTATCTTCAGGGAGAGAAAGTTAAGAATCAGAAAATAGGATATGCACACTTTTTAAAGGATACTTCTGGTTCAAATAAGTAATCAACAGTAATGTGATGCAGATAAAGAAAAACGCACAGCATTTATGAAAAATATTGAGTAAAAGTACTCAATTTTCACACTGACATGTCAAAATGACCTAGAAGAAAACAATGTGCTTAATTCAGCAAAAAAAAAAAAAAGTGCTTAAACAGTGATTGCCAACGTGATCAAGTTTGAAAGTCTATTTGCCAAGTATTTTGATCTTTTACTATAAGAATCTCATCGATTGCAATAAAAAGTGATACAATTATCTAGTTGTTTCGTGGTGCTGGTTTGTAAAGACAATATTCATTTCTTTTATGAAATCTAGTTATTTGCTTGCCTTGCAAAAAAAAAAAGTGATACAATTATCTGAAACTGCAATATAGAATTTTGAAAATATGTACCAAAGTCAATGTCAAAAACAACCACCCTCGTTCCCCTGATTTTAGCACCAACTCCCAGTGCTCTTCCTGCACCTCCAGCACCTACTAATACAAACAACTTTCCAGATAGTGGAGAAGAGGGGAATGCTTCACCATTCGTGCATCCTACTGCAATTTATTGATGTTTTACTGGTTAGACATCTAAAATTAGATATGAATCACAAGGTCATGGTAGATGTAAAACAATTCTCATTAACCACAAATACAGATGTAAACAAATTTGATGACCGATGCATATAAAATTGAGTGGATACTATGGAAAACAGCAGAAGATTCAGTACCTCTTAGAGCATCCTCAATTGCAGTTATAGAAGCTTCACAATCTGTGTTATAACCGACCAGCTTCCCATCCACTGGTCTCCTTATAATAGTATTGACGGCACCAATGCGCTGATGCAGAAGAAGAGAAATCATAAATAATCAGCAGACAGCATTACGCATTAGCAGTTACAATTAGGACACTGACCATATACCATGTGACATTAGTCTTTCTCATCGATATCCAAATACTACATCCTACTGGTTTAATAATGAAAGGAACAGCATGAACTGGGTCAAATAATGTTTTGTATCCTTTAGAGAATGAACTTATTAATACAATACGATGTTTCTGCACGAATATGACCAAGGAGTCCTATACCCTTGGCCCATTATAGAGCTAATCATTAATAGAAGAAACAGCCTGCTCTTCACTGATTTAGAATGTCAATTAGCCATTTACGTCCAACAAAATTTGATAAACATGTGGTGTGTACCGGAAAATTGATTCAATTTACCATGCGTGGCACAATCCATCATGACTTACAACATGGTTACAGGATATAACGATCGTGATGGAACATTGCCAACCTGAGCAAGTGGATGGACCTCATCACAAAATTCAAGTGCAGCTTCCTTGTATGGAATCCCAACACTACAAATCAAGCATGAAAATGGCTTTGTAAAGAGCCTGTCTTCTACAAGTAAAGGAAATGAAAATAATGATGCATAAACTAAATGTTATAATCCGAAGAACACTATGGGAATTCCAGGTTCATTGCCCCAACTCAAGGAATATCACATCTGGGATAGTTGTTAGTCGATGAGTGCATTATTCCCAGAATGAGAGAATACTTTAGAATAATATGTGAGAATCACCTATGCATTGTATCCAGTGTTATTATTGAGAGAAGTAACTTCATTTAGCTTCGAGAGGAGCTTCCACGAAACTAGAAAATTTTCTAATCTTTCTGCACACATCCGAATTAGCAGGAATAGATTTCTCATAAATTCTTGTAGATCTCATTTGACAAAAGTACACTAGAGCGTCACTCCAGTTGTTAAACAATTATTTATTTTTATTTTTTAACAATCATTTGGAGTAGCAATTCCATTTTGAGAGAAGGCATATCTATCAATCGAAGTATCTATCTGTCGATTAATATATCTATAAAGTAATTCTTTTTTCTACACTATTTTCTCCTCGCATGTGGGGTATGAGGCCGGAATTAGAAGATAAATGAAAGTTAAATCCTGATTGACGAGAACAGGTAAGAACAACATACTGTGGAAAGAGAACTAGTATCATTTTGTTGGGAAACAAGAATGAATTGCATTTTTCATTTTTGGAACTGCAAACTCTGAATGACATACCTGAAACCAGCGAAGTCAGGATCTGAATAGACAGCAAAGAACTCCTTTAAATTGTCCACAAACATTGGTACATAGGTTCCATTATAGTCGGCATGTCTAAAGGTAGGATTATGCAAAATAGGGCCCTTGCTGTGGCTAACTGGCTTTGAGATCAATCCAAAAACTTTAGTCTCTGCATCTAAACGATCCACTTTATATACCTTTTTAAGGCTGTTTAGAGTGGGCAGACCTGGCATGGCATTTTCTTCAATCGCTCCATATACCATAAATCCACCAAATTTTGGGCCTAACAAATGGCTGATTAGACCCCTCTCCCCTATAGCATAAGCAATCAGCGGTACCTACATGTAATAAGAAAGACGGTTGATTACACCAATAAAACTATAAGCTTCTCTGTAATGACACTTTAGGTTGTCCTTGAGAGTAGTTTCAATGTCAGTTGACAACCAATGGGAAATTCATTACTTTTAGCATATGCACTAACAATAAGCACTGATCTTCACTTTGTATGGCAAGCACATAGATTATCATCTCATTATTTGAACGTATATGTTCCTGCCTCTGAGATTTTCTTTTATCCAATTTCATACTTTACCATCTCTTATGTGATGCAGAAAGCATGTCAAGCTTCTCTCTCTCACTCTTCTCTCTCAGACAAAATAACATCAGTTTAATTTGTATTTTACATTATCAACACGAGTTCCGTGGTAGTTGGTGAAAAGAAAAGGAATACGTTAACAGATTTGTACCTGGCAATGTGAAAGCAAATCAAAGAGTTTTTCTGTCTCAGTAATATCAGTTGCATTAACAACAATCTTGATGATATCTGCTCCTGTTGATTCCATTTGTGCAACAAGATCTGTTAGATCACCATTTGAAGTGGGCAAAATATCCACATAGCACGATACAATCATTTTGCTTTTCCTGTGCTCATTCATTTTAATCTCTGTCCGGAGAATGGATGCTACCTGTGTAAAAATACCACAAGTGAGACAAATGTTTTGATTGCGTTTTTGTAGAAATTGCTACTCAAAGTGTATGTCTTTAAAACCTTGCAGTCAAACTCGATGTAATCAGCACCTAACTCTTTAGCTAAAAGAAGTGCTTCCAACTCTTTGTGGTTGTTGCGTTCACATTGACCACCTTCAGATACTGGCCTGCAATTTACAAAATGGTTAACTTGGTAGAAAGATGAAACCACTTCGTCTACAATCCTAACTCATATAATTCAATACTTAGTTTTCACCAAGAATAGAAGAAACAAATCATTTTTGTTTGACAGAACTACAAGATGAAAGGTTGCGGCATACTCTTTTTCAAAATTTAAATAGATGCAAACAAAAAGAACAAAAAAGATTTCAAGTCTTCTATGGACCAGATGCATTTGTTTACTCAAAACATTTGCACTTAATATTTGCCATCTGTTGTTTTCTTGAACGTTTAAGCAATTGGATGACAGCCATAATCACCGCAAGGAGTTATGTCCATGTTTTCATCATGCCTAAGGTTCGTGAAAATGCATCTTTTAGCCGTGTTGTGCTCACAAAGAATTAGAGAAAAAGCGTATGGTAAGCTAAGTTTCATAGAGTAAGGGATAATTGTAATGGACACGATAATGCACTTAGACATTCTACAGCACTGCAGAATAGAGATAAGCATATGGTATAACTGATCAGGACCTCTATGTTCCAGGTTGATCTACTAACTGCACAGGAAATCTTTTGTTAATCCAATTGCATCTTTTTGCTGATAGAGCAAATTGTCACGGAAGTCACTAACTACATGAGACACACTTAGTACTAACATGTGATATTCATGATATAAGTAATGACTATTGCTAACCTTCTTAGATTGGTTATATTTGACTTATTTATGCTCGTGAATAAGAAGTTCATTATGTCATTTACTCTTCATTTTGCTAGGAATCAATATTGCTAACCACTTGTACAGTATCTTTCGAACGTGCAACTTTAAAGATTACACGTAGCGCTGTGGTACACTTTGTACATTATTGCTCCTACGATAAAAGAGAATACTAATCAAGTATCATACATATGGCATACTTAAGTACCACCAGTAGAAAGATGCTGGAAATTCATTATGCTCCATTCTCCTCAAGCACAAGTCCCACTCCCCCAAGAAAAGAAATAAAGATAACCAAAAACTAGAGAACAGGATAGGAATGAGCAAAACTCTCACCCTCACTTTTTGGGTGAGGTTATGCATTTTGGATTTGGACTTATAGTGTGAGTCGAAAGGCTTCCCAAGTGTATTTTCGGTCATTAGAAAATGAAAAATAATTCTTTTACCCTCAAATTGTTGGTTTAGATTTTATTGGTTAATCAAATAGTCCAATGATTTTATTTTTGGACCCTAAATTTTTATTTGCACTATTTTAGTCTTTAATTTCTCGATTTGTACCAAATTGGTTTTGTCGTATGGGAGAAAGTCAAAATTTCGTCCGATTTTAATAAACCTTTCATCTAAAAATTATACAAGTAAGAAAGTTTTGAGACTAAAATAGCACCTAAATTGGAGGATTATTTGGGCAATTTGGCCAAATACCACTTTTTTTTGGAGCTTTATAATATCTTGAAATTCCTATATTTTGTATTGAAATTATGGGAATTGGTTAAATTATCCTTTAATAAAAATCTTTATTTTCGTTAACCAAAATAAGATAACTTATGTAACTTTGCCAAAGATGACTTTTTAAAAAAAAAAAATTTTGTTTTTCCAGATGAAAGAAGACTTTTAGAAGTGGACACTGCCATAAATTCGTGTCATTTGGCCCAACAATAATTAAAAATTGTCTCACTTCATTAATTTGGAGTATGTGTCGTTATACAATAAATTTTATAATTTTAAAATAAATCTAACTTAATCAGAAATTTCCCGTTATAAAAATAGAATAATAATAATCGCTACTCTGCATCAGTGATCCTCAACAGTTTCAATTTTTTTGTTTCGATGAATAATTTATTATGTTGGAAACCAAATTAACTTTTGGATATATAGAACTATTATTCTTCTCAACCTTTTCTTTTGTCGTGCATGATTATCTTTTCCCACCCAAATAGTTGTTCTAGCATATAGATTCACATTAACAATAAGAACAATCGGTATTTTTTTTTTATAACGTGAGTGCTTAGTTGAGGAATTCGACCACCAAATTATTCGGTGGAATTTGATTATTTAATTATTCGACAGATATCGATCACCAACTGGTAAATACTCTGATGCAGCAGAATATCCTCACACATGCACCAGGTCTGTAAAAGGCAAAACTTCAGAGTAGTAGAGAGTGTCGAACTCGCGACTTCATTCGGCGGAGTTTGACTATTGAATTATTCGACAGATTCCGATTACCAACTGGACAACGGTGCGCCCTTACATATGAACCAAGTCAATTAAGAGTGGAACTCTAGAGTGGTGGAGAGTGTCAAACTCGGAATCCCATTCAACAGAGTCTAATTATCGGATTATTTGATATATTCTGATCACAAAATGGTAAATCCCCTAATATAACGGTGCGTTCCTATACATCTACTATATCAGTTAAAGACAAAACTCTAAAATAATAGAAAGTTTCAAACTAACGACTTCGTATAAAAAAGTTTATCCCTATTATTGGGGAATCATATTCTGGAACTTCTACATACGCATTTTAATTTTTAAATAAGAAGAGAAAAAGACAGACAGTCGGAACACGCTATAACCAACGCCGCAACCCAATAAAAAAATCAAAAGGGAAAGAATAGCTAATAATTACTAAAGCAAAAATGTGGACCTTAAAGTGACAAGCTATCTCTGACCTATTGACACGGCATATGCATCAAAAGTTGTATTTTTGCTCTCACAGGACAAAAGTCTGATCTGGCATTACGAATTTCCTTCTCTACCATTAACAGTGGGCTTCTATTAAGATATTACATATTAGATTCGCACTTATCTGTATAGCCCCTCACAGAAAAATGGGATTTTTTTTTCTTTTTTAAATAAAGAAGGCGAGGTATTTAAAAAGTTATTTAATAATCATTTTAAAATATATTTCACCGTGTTTATTTTTCTCTAACAGAAAGAGGAGTGCAAGTGAAGGCGAGAGACCGACGGGAACTACGGGAGGAAATTGACAGATGAGTAATTCATATGACGGCTATCTCGGTTTGTAGATTAATTGATTCGATACTCGAAAATTATTACTAAATTAAATCAAACTAAAATCTTATCTCATAAGAATCGGATAATTAAAAGAAAAACTTTTGACTAAATCAAACCAAATCATGAATTATCTGATTAGGTCGGGTCGACTAATTAAAAAGTTAAGAACATACCTGTTGTATACAGTCATAACTGGCAATGGCTTGTTCTTCAGGAGGACTTGAAGGTCCTGCTTAGGCTGGAAGTTCTTTATACGATCCAGCCTAATCTCAACTACATCTGCACCTTGTGACTTTGCCTTGTGCATATCACTTCTCATTTGCTCCACTGTTTCCGCCATTAATGGAGCACAAATCAATGTAGAATTCTTCAACAATCCAATACTACCCATTTCGACTTGCAAATTTTTCAAAACCAACCAAATAATATTCTCTGAGAACAACTAAATTAAAGTGACGAAGAAGAAGAATAACCAATCTGAGTTTATGAAGAAAGCAATGTTGTGAAGCAAAAGAATAGCAAGGTAGCGATGGTGGTTGTTGAGTCCTAGTGGGATAAAACTATATCCATATAACAAGAAATGAATATCAAATGATAGTCCTATGACTAAAATATGAAAAAATAAAAAATAAAAAAATTGGATGTTGTTGGAGGGGTTGGCTACTAGCTTATGATATACGTGTCTGCAACTTGTAGTGGTGGTGATGCATGCACAAATGAGAAGAATAATGTGTTGTTTGAAATTCCACAAAGAATACTCTTCAGTTGATTATGAAAGGAAAATCATCAGAATCCAACAACTCTTATACTAATGTGGGGAGAAAGCAAAGATTGGCCAGAAGTTGAAGCATTGACTATATATAGGCTAAGAATTGGTACAAATTCAAGTACGGAGTTGAAAGATTGAATAATGGGGTTACCGTATCCAATAATTTTATTTAAAATTATTAACATCTTCAAAAAAAGCATTTAATTCTTATAACTCTATTAATTTTAATTTTTAAAATCACTTAATCTCACTAACAAACTATTAATAAAGTATTTCATATCTACATCTGCGTCCGAAGGGAACAAATAGAGACAAGGATAGATTTAAAATTTTATTTAGCGGGGACTAAAAACATAGTTTATAAGACGTCAAGGGTCGCCTTGGTTGTAGTGGTCACACTCCTTTGCCAGTAGCCGCTGTACCCCTGAGATTTTGGTTAATATTCAGTCGTTAAACTAACGAGGGGATAACGACGTGTCTCATATGATATCAGTAAATGATGACTAATTTGGTTTATTTTTCGTAAACTCGTTGAGTATGAGTGATTCTCTAAATTAGCCAAAAAAAAAATAGTTTATAACTCATATATGTATTTTTTTGTGGATTTAATTAATTTTTTAATTTAAAAATAACTTTAAATAAAGATATTTAAAAAAAAAATAACCTTAACTTATTTTCTAATAATTTTACTTTTGGAGTTAATAGAGAATGTAAGCCTCGTATATCTATAAAGACATTCGCCCAATAAAGCTGTGAGAGGCACATGAATGATAGGAAAACAAATAAGTTAAAAAGGGTTGGTGCTTTTAGGTAATTTTTTTTTTTTTTTTAGGTAAACGGGTTGGTGCTCTCTCACACGATTGCTCACAGAATCTACACGAGTTAGATATTCATCCACAACTCAACCACCACATACTTATAGCACTAAAGGGAGGAAAAAAAAAAAAACATATTTATGCAAGTGTGGTTTTTTGCTTGGAATTACGAGAATTAAATCATAAAATCCTAATAGGACCCACCAAAGAAAAGCCAATTTCGAATTTATTAGTCCGTCCACTAACTTTCACTCATGTACATTTTTTCATAAGCTAGGAATCGAAGTTTAATTATTGAATTTTTTAATAAAATTTGATTATTAATTTTTAAATTTTTTAATACAACGAAACATTTTAATATTTGTATCAATTTAATTAAAAATTTAATTTTAATTAATTATAATATGAAAATTCGTGAATGTAATGTAATGAGTTTCGAATCCACGCATCACAAGTGCCTCGCCTTCACAGCTTCACCCATGTACATTGCAATACTGATGTACTGATTTTGTTGTATGCTTGTTTGGGAAATTGTTTTTATACGGAAATTCGCATTGTGCATATGTGAAATAGAAGTAGACTCCATGTGTCTAAGATTCATTTTTTGTATTATACATCCGCACAATTTAGATTCCGTACAGAAGTTTGTCCCACTTGTTTGTTGTACATTTTCGCCATGACAATAAGCCATGGACAGCCTAGCCTTAGCTAATAGTCACACCCATAGCACGGTCTGGTCATAGCCGTCACTGATAGTCGCCATCATATTCTAGTACAAACATTTACATTGTGTTTGGATTGAGGGGGAAAAATTTATTAAATGAGAGGAGATAAGAGAATTATAAAGAAGATGATAGGAGAAAATAGAATTAAATTATATTTAAATTAGATAATTTGAGAACATAAGAATATTATAAAAAAGTATGGGTATATTTTATTTGGATTAAGAAGAAAATAGAAGGGAGAGGTAAATTTTATATATAAAATAACTTTTATAAAAAAGACTTACTCTCTTTCCCCTTCATTTTACTCCAAATTGAGAAGAAAGAAAAAATGAGCTTGGGAGGGGTTGCTTTGACCTCTCCACTTCTTTCTCCCTTGAAAAACTTTCAAAACAAACAAGAGAAAAAACTTTATAATCTCTCTCCTTATCTCCCCTTTCCCCTATTCCCTTCAATCCAAACAGGCCCTTAGGACTTGCCAAGCAATGCAACATTATAGAAGTAATTCATATTTTTCCAAGGCGAGTCTTATTATTTTGTTGGTATTGCACTTTATCTCGATGTGATGTACTACTTTAGTAGAAGATAGTGTGTAAGCATGGTTTATAAGTCGGTATAAATAATAATTTGTATTAAGTATTTTGAGCTAGTGAAAAAAAATGTCTAAGTAATTATTTTTTATGCTTACAACACTAATCTTACATGAGAGCCTGAGGTTTTAGACTTGAAGAGTGACAACCGCAAAACATTTAGCTCCAACATCGCAGTCACTTAAGATCAACCCGACACTGTAAGTTTCTATGTCCCTTCCCACTTTCCCGATGTAGTACTTTTTTTCCGCATGTTACTTAGCTCCCTTATTCAACTCTGATGCCATTTTGTCATATTTTAGGTTCAGAACTTTAAGCTCACAAGCAAGACAAATATTCTAGGCTAAGAAATAACTAATTGGGCTTAAATTTACTAGATCTAAATAAGTAACCCAAACTACATATTACTTAAATCAACAACACTTATAAATCATTCATCATGTTCTCACCAATATGAGACGTTACATTTTCACTTACAAATAAATCTTCTTTGTCTTTTAGTACTTTGGTATTCAGAGATAGTGACTGAACCAGACACTCAAGCTCGAAGTATGAACTTGAGCAGTGAGAAAAGTTAGAATGTGCAATCATAAAATAAAAATGTATAATATAATAATTTAAAAAAAATTAAAAAAAAATATATATATTTTTTTTATCCCCTCCATTGCACAAAGATAGAGTTGGAGAATTTTATTGGGTAAATACTCAATTCGGTCCTTTATCTTTAGCGTTTGTGGTATTTTAGTCCTTATCTTTCAAAATGTACCCTTTTAGTCATGTATTTTTACCATTTATTTTAATTTAGTCCTTATATTTTTACTATTTGTCTCAACTTAGTCCTTATTTTTCAAATATAACCTTTTAGTCTTGCTTCTTTACCATTTGTTCCAACTTAGTATTTATCTTTGTCATTATGGTCTATGTTAGTCCTCAGCCATTTTGAAAGGTAAGGACAAAGTTAGAACAAATGGTAAAGATACAGAACTAAAAATGTACATTTTGAAAGATAAGGACTAAGTTAGCACAAATGATAAAAAATACATGACTAAAAAAGTACATTTTGAAATATATGAATTAAATTGGCACAAATCCTAAAAATAAAGGACTAAATTAGATATTTACCCCTTAATTGGAATATGTCTTGTACTTTATAGTTCAATAATTATATGAATTGGTCATTTCTTTCTATTTTTTATGTATATTAATCATTTTTTTTTGGTCGGAAATAGTAATCATTTTGAATATAAACACTTTTGCAGACTCTTGATTAACCCTGGATTAATAGATTTTACATTGTTATTAAATTACTACTTTATCTATATTTATTATTTTCAACACGTTTATTAAGCGTAGGCAGGATTGTTCCGAATCTTATATGTGAATATTTTTTTTTATATTTTTAAATACGTAATGACAATATTTGAACTAAAATCTTTAAATAATTTGAGTTCTAATTTTTTATTAAATTACTACCTTATTAAAAATTTAAGTTTGCGATGCCAATAGAGAATGCCAATGAAAAGAAAAGCGACTTACGAGGTTGTGGGGAAGACCATTCAATCCAATGCGGAGTAGGTGATACCCTGACAAAACTATTTGGTGAAGCTTGCGTACTTAGCTTCAATATCTCCCCATGTCACGCTCCAAGTATAAAATTTCGAGTTAGCAATTAATATAGTGTTATACATTTAAATATAATTATTTTAAGTCTCAAATTTATTTGTTTAAAATAGTTAACTTAAATTATTATTTAAATTCATAATACTCAGTTATAAACTTACTCTTATATTATGTTTATAATGTCTTACACTAGTTGAGAAAGTGTTAAACTTGTAATTTATAAGTGGATGTTACAAGTTTAAGTGATAACTTGATTAAGCCGATCACACTAATCTCACTTATTGACTGGGGTTTTGGACTTAAGCTTGATAAAATGGTATTAGAGCCTGTTGCCAACTAGATGTAAAACTAACTGATGTGTGGGGCAAAGTGCTATACTGTGAAGGTAGTAAAGCCACCTCTTGAACGAGTAGGAGCTATCGCTGTAATCTTGCACCGCCTGGTCTATGTCTTTGATAAGGACACCAGGTCCTGCAAGTACTTGTGAGAGAAGTACTAAGTATGTGGTTTATGGGTATGTGTTATATATAAATTAATTTGAGTTAATTAATTTGAGTTAATTATTTTGAATTAATCAATTTGAGGCTTAAATAGTTATTTTTTAAATTCATAATAGTAACCTCAATACACATAAATTTTAAATTTAGAACATAATACATATACAATGTGATAATATCTCATACTAACGTGGGACGCGAGACTCAACCCTCTCCTCCACCTCTAGTGAAAAGAAAGTGGACCATCTTTCAAGTTTGGATGGCTTGTATCCACTTGCTTAGAAACAACCTTGTGAGGTTGACCATGGGGTTGGTGGGTCGTGGGTGAGGTTAGGTAAGACAAAGAAACGCCAAATTCTGTGAAATTCATTGAATTGGCCAGTTGGGGACTAAGGAAGCTTCTATTTTGAAAGAAAGAAAATGAGTACGTGTACTACTTGAAGAGTTCGCAGCGTGAGGTTTTATGCTTAATGCAAATGGTGAGTAATTTTATAATCTTGAAGATTTAATAGTAGTTTAGTAATGAATTATTATTTTTAATAATTAAAAAAATAGAATTCGAAAGTGTGAGTTAAAGAAAAGAAAAAAAAAATAATATGTTCTCTCGACTAAAGATGCAGATTAAGACATCTAACAACCTAATGCTTAAAGTTCAAGACGGCCGGTCGTCTAGGTATACTATTCGTGTTGCAATGTTTTGAACCGTGCATTTACTAGCAGCCTCATTGACTGTTCTAAAATCATCGTTTCTCTTTGAAATTGGAGTTTCTATTTTTGACATTGGACTCCACAAATATGGGGGAACCATTTTTCATGTGTGTAGGAGTGTTTATGGATTAAGTGTAGTTGAAATAAAACTACAATAAATATATTTGAGTGAAAGAAATCAAATTGAAATTAATTTCAATTTTAATTCAATAGTTAATAACCGTTCAGATTAATAACTAAATTGTAACATATTAGACTGATGGAAGGCATGTTAAATGAGTGAATTATAAAAGAGTGTTGCGAATTTAAGTATAACTTAGCTTAACTAGTTTTTGCCAATAGATTTAAAACCCAAGTACTTATTTCTTAAGTTTACGAAACTAGTCTCATTTGTGAGTTTAGATTTCTACGTTTAGGGTGTAACTAAATAGTATTCAAAGCAAACCAAGTACTTTTTTTTTTTTTTTAATGTCTATAATACTAATCTCCCTTATGAGTTTAGGATTCTAGATTCAAGCAGTAACTAAATAGTATTCAAAGCCAATGTTTGACCTGAGTAATTTTGGTGGGGCTTGTAATTTTTTTGTAATAACTTAGATCAACTATTTTGAATTAGTAAATTTGAGATTCAAGTAATTACTTCTTAAGCTTAACTATAATACTGGTCTTAGTACGAACTTCGAATTTTAAATTTGAAACGTAACAAAAATAATAAAGATAATGAGCTTAGTAGTTGGGCGATGAACTAACTGACCAATATCATTATCCACTTATTGGAAGAACTAAATTTGAAGTAAATCACCTAAGACTCCAAGGGAGAAACCTTGTCATGATTGATCACCTAAGAAAATGAAATATTATAACATTATAAATCAAGTTGTCTGGAGATGGTTAGATGTTTCCTATTCTCTTAATTTCTCTTGTCATCTAATGTGTATTAGAATTATTCTTTGATACATAATAATATAAGCTCAATACTACTACGTACAATTTCGTTATTTTTTATTTTTTTATTTTTTATAATTGTAAAATATGCATGCTAAGTATTTTGGCTCTTTCTCCTTTTGGCATTGTTGATTTAAAGGAAAAAATGTTGAATTTATTCTTGCCAAGTATATATTATCCTCTTCCACTTTTGACTCATGGCCAACCATGTACATCTATATATGGATTTTTCTTTTGCATAGACTACATGGTGAGGATGAAAAAAAGAGAGTGTATATATATATATTTTTATCACAAATATTGTTCGACGTTTTATTGATTTGTAACATGCATTTGAATACGTTGTTACACAACAAAATTTATAACCTTAGGATGATTGAATTTTCCGTCATTGGGAAAAGAAAGGGTGTAACTGGAGATTTGAGCCTTTGGGTTATATGTGTTTCATATTTTAGTACTCCTTTGTTGATAGTCCTCTTTGCCACTGAATGAATAAGCTGCAAAAAAACAAACATTAAAAGCATGCCAAGGCATTTGTCAAGCGACTATATATTTATCTAAATGAAGACAATAACCCTACACTTAAATGTTCTTTTTTCTTCTTTTTTTTTCAAAATAACAATAATCACTTTATTAAAGTCACTTCTCGATAAACTTAAACTAAAGAAAGCTGGCCTTGATAAGCTATTCTACTACCCTATTTTCCTCGTCCCAAAAGGTTTGTCATTTGTCATTTACAAATGATAGAAGAAAGAATATGAAAGATACGCACAATATGTAAAGAATATAAAAAGATAGGATAAAAAGAGTAATAAAACTCACTAAAAGTAAATGATACCCTCTAAAATAAATACACATTATTATAATAATGCTCGAAGTTTTTGACCTAAGAATAATATTAAATTAGTCCACCCTTTCGTAAAGCAAAGGGCAAAATCAGTCCATGGATCATGCATATCATATATGTTTGTCAGATATACAATATTAAAATTTAACCAGAGGGAAGTTTGGAAGATTTACTAGATTTCATATGATTAAAAGCTTAATCACGTCCACTTTAGTAATAGCAGCAAAAATATTCACTGGGTCACAGCCACTGCTTCATGTGGGGTCAAGGCTTGTGAACTAGAGCTGCATTTGTGTTGATTTGACACGGGCCCAGCCCAACCCATATGAACCATGAGGTGAGAGAATTGAGCCCATTGAATTGGGTGGGCTTGGCCCATTTTTTGAAACACAACACCCAACTTTACCCATTAGTCCACCACCTTCAGGCACGGGCTAGGCGGCCCAAATTTTTAAAAGAAATTTGAGAAATTTAAAAAAATAAATGTTCGCATTTGGTTCACAGAATAATTTTTCATTCATGAGAATAACATTCCTGAGAATGACATTCCATGATTAAAAATGTTTGGTACGTTAAATTTTTTCTTACAAATATTTTTTCAAATTCCTAGAAATGTTATATTGTTATGTTTGGTTTAAATTCAATATTTTTAGGAATCTTTGAGTAATTTTTTAACAATATCCTTAACTTTAAAAAATAAAAATATCATAAAAAGTATACAAATCATGATACACTTTGTATACTTTTGTCAATACACAAGCAAGAAAATGTCTAACATGTTTATATAAGTAAAATAAATTTATTTTCATATTTATAAATTTTAACTTTAAATTTCAAAAATAAAAAAAGTTAAATTAATTTTTTAATTTTTTTTTGAAAAATTAAGACTTAAAGATTATTTTATTTACTCTTTTTGTTTTATTTTTAAATTTTAAATTTTAAAAATAAAAAATAAAAAATTATTTTTTAAAAATTTATAAGTTTAAAATTTAAAATTTAGCATTTAAATTTTTTTATTTTAAATATAAATTTAAATTATAAAAAATTGATTCAACTTAAGAATTTATTAAATTATATTCTATTTACTTTATTTTTATATTATTTTATTATTCTATTTTCTGATTTATTATATTTTTATTTTTTTGAATTTTTGTATTTTTTGTATTATATTTTTTAAAATGAGTATTTGTGTCTTATTTTTTTCAAAACATTCCCACAACTTGGGAATATAAGATTCTCACTCCCCTCACATGGGAATAAAAATTGATCAAATCATGAGAATATTGTATTCCTAAAAATGTGATATTCCCAGGAATATGTTTTTATGTCGTGAACAAAAAATGAGAATATCATATTCCAAACTCCACATTCTTATAAATCCTATAAGATTCTGTGAATCAAACACCCCTTGGAGTTTTGGAGGAATTTTTCCAAAAATTCTTTTAAGTTTTTATATATTTTTAATTGTTGGGCTAAGTCACGAGCTGCTATTGGGCTAGTTCCAGTTCTGAGTCGAAGTGGGCCCACCCCAATTAAGCTAGGTCAT
This sequence comes from Ehretia macrophylla, assembly GCA_037974665.1. NCBI lineage: Eukaryota > Viridiplantae > Streptophyta > Magnoliopsida > Boraginales > Ehretiaceae > Ehretia > Ehretia macrophylla. Next base: position 38,086,829 of record CM075780.1, on the reverse strand, counting down.
AAATTTCATGAACCAGCTCGCCACCTATACTTGGTGGGCTGAGCAGATTCCAGCCCCATTTCAACTGGGTTGAGCTGGGTCCGGGCTTTCCCGTGCTGGCTGTGCCAGTCCAGTCCAGTTGCTAGCTCTATTGTGACCAAATGATATTGTAATTTCTGTTATGTTAAACAAGCCACCTAGCTTTAATATTAACTGTGCTTGCTAATGGTAATATGGACAAGCAGTAGTTTATGACGTTCTCTAAACTGTCAAGTGTTTTTGGCAATAAATAAATTCCTATCTTTTCGGCCATATATAAGGAAAAAGCTTTCGCCATCGCAGTGTCATTTGGAGGGTGTAGCATATGGTTAAGCCTTATGATTTCTGCAGCCACAATGAAGAAATCTCAATAGATATGTAATCTGTGGACATGACAGAAGGAGGAGGGTTTCATTGCCTGGAAATCTGTCCCGGCTATACCTCCAGTTTCATAGAAAAAGCCAGCATTGGTTCCCAAATTGATGGGTTAGTGTGATCTTATCCATGCGGTTATGCATTTTTTAAATAAGAATCCATTTTCTGAAAGATCTTGGCTTTCGTATTCTTCCAAACTTAATAAAGATGGCAATTCCAAGGGCAACTTGGCCCTGGGCACGGGGTTGTGGGTGGGTTTGGTTTGAGAATTCTGAGGTATCATTGCCTTTTTGAGAAAGCTATGGGGAAAAAGCAATTAAGTTTGTTAATAGGGAGCTTATTGAAGGAAAGACTACTTTCCTATAATTTCTAACTTATGATAGGAAGCTAATACTTGATCAAACAGGAGACAGAAAACTTTATGTCCAACTATGTCAAGATACTATAATCTGCACGCGTAAATCGACATTCTTCAAGATTAAAATTACCATCACAATCTGGATATGATACAAAATCATCACTAACTTCAACATTCTGTGCCGGCTGGTTTGCCATGCGCCTTACTTTTGGCCGTCTCAAGCGATCTCATTCTGGCAAGCTTCCTTCAGGAGGAGCAGTTCCTTCTTGTTTCACCATATGTGTTAAACAGAATCTGGTGCAGCAGGAAAACAAGTGATGAAACCAAATATTGGATCATCATTATATAAAACAACCTTGTATTTCTCATCACTTTCTCTAGGTGATTTATCGCCTGAAGCTTCTTGAACGGCCCAAGAAATACTCAATGTCTGAAAGATTTGAAGTGTTGCTATATCCAATAGATTCCTCAACGTGTTTCCTTTCTCTTTTCCTGCTTTTGCATCTCAAATCCCCGGAGTATCTTTGCTTTTCTGCTTCACACAAGGACATTTGAAACCGTTCTCTTGTATCACCTGACGCATTTTCATCTCCATCATATTTCTCTTCAGCGTGCATGACCTTAGTCTCCTGTCCAGTCCTGTCAGCATTTCTTACCTCAATTCTACCATCACCACTCCCCTGAGATCCTCAATTGTGAGTAAGGAGCTGAGAAGAGTTACGTGTACCCAATTCAATGGTTCCTTCAATTGAATTATCCATTTGTAGAGAAGTTGCAGTTTGACTTGCCTTGGATTTTTGGGATACACCTTGAGCATCTATATCACAAGCAGTAAAAGGTCTCGAGCATCTTTTGCAGCACAAAGTTTGGCGGACAAGATTCCTCGAGTACTCGTACTTTATATTACAAAATGGGCAGAAAGTCCAGAATAGTTGCTGATCAACTGAAGGATATGACTGGTCCTTTTGATGAAGTTTCAGATCACAGAGCTGAGTAGTAAATCCACTCTGTGTAGCATTCTGAACCACACAGGTTCCCCTCCATGATTCTGCTCTAGGCTGAGTTTGTAACAACGGGTTGCCGCAAAAGAGTCTCATATTCTGGTTCCATTATATGGCCCCCGAGGGCATTCATCAATGAAATATTCGTGTCTTGACCAACATCACCTCTCCTCTCCGGCAGTTCTTCATCTTGCACGCCAATAGATTGTTGAAAGCATGCTTGGCCACGCGCATAATCAGTTTGTAATCCTGTGTTGCTTTTCCGATATACAGGACATCTTCCTTTGCTAATATGACGAAGTCTACCAGATGTTCCACTTCTAGTTTTACAAGCAAATAGCTTACCGCAGTAATTACATTTGCATTGATCACTTGTTCCATCCTCCTTTACAAGCTTCGTAAAATGTTGCCAAACTTTTGATGTTAACCTCTTATTTCTGCTACATTTGTCTCCTGCACTTGTTTCAGAAACGTTGTTGATATGCACAACATTTTCATTACTAGCCATCTGACCACATTTCAATGTTACAAAAACATTCAGGCAATTATATGTGCATAGCATTGAACATCTTCTTGATAACAACCTTGTACATGTTAGAGAAACATCGATAATAATTAGTTACATCTCACAGTTGACTGCAGAAAACAAATTGTAGCATGAATGTTCCACACTCAAATGCTAGCAGGAAGATCAGCTAGCAGAAGAACTTCAACATTCCAAATCGTCTTATTGAATTAAGATAAGGGTCAAGGGCAAATTATTACTCTATTTTTGTTGAAGTTAGAAGTTAGCCCTGTGTAACCATAATAATCTAATAAGACATATGGTTTAAAAGAATGTAATAAAAGCATCCCCATTATCCCACCGTCATTGGAGACCGAAAGGCTATGAGAAGGCCAGGATTTGCCATGCGTCCGCTGCGTTTTAACTTATATTGGTAAAAGAACCGTCTGATTGGAATTTAGTAGTTGGATAGGTTTGTAGCATGCTCTCGAAACTAGATTCACTCGTTCTTCACATGAAGCCACTTTCTTATTAAATTGTTGTGGTACATAGACTTTACCGTGCACAAAATTTGAGTCCATCCAATCTGGAGTCCAAAAGGGAAAGGTTTACATTTTATATAATGCCTAATTATGCCCAAATCTTTTATAATTACAGGAATACTGTACATAGTGTTTGGATTACACTTTTTAAGGAAATGAAGAATCCTTCCCCTTGTTTGGATTGACTTTTGAAAAGAGAGAAAGGTTATGGAGGGATTGAAGAATTCGTTTTAATGAGAGGATTGAATGTTACAGGGGGATGAAATCCTTTAACTAGAGAATTTTGCAATCACACCCAATTTGAGATTTTACAGTGGGAAAGGAAATGTTAATGAATAAAAAACTTTAATTATCTCGGACACTTTTACGTAATTTCAATTGTATCCTTGACATAACAATGAATATGAAAAATATATTTAAATATCTTTCTATTTGAAATTATCGGTTGTTTTTTCTTTACTTCTCCAATCCAAACAAACAATTATAAAATATACTATTTCCTTTCCCTTATTATTCTTTTCCAATTCAAACGAGGGAACCTTTTCCTTCATTATTTTTTCTCTACCTTACTTTCCTTTCTCTTATGCAATTTAAACACAGTGCAAGGGTAAAGATATCAATTTTATTGTATCCGTCTCTTTCATTTCCTTTCTAATTAAAATAAAGAAAACACATAAGTACGTTGCGATCATTTCCTTTACAATTTTATTTTAATTCAAACAAGATTAATCCCCTCAATTTCCTTTCCTTCAAAATTCTATCTTCTCATTTCCTTTATTATTTAATCCCCTTTTAATCCAAACGAACCCCAAATAATCCCTCCCTAACCAATCTCTTCCACCCATTTCCCCCCTCTGAACATAGTGAAAGACGATTTTTTTTTTTGTTACGTGGAAGGCCTAAGTCGTGGTTTGAACTCAGAATAATTACAATGGGTCAAGACAATAATTACAATGGGTCAAGATTCTAACCAACTCTTGGGTGTCATGAAAGAGTATTTTGAGTAAGATAAATAACCCATGACAACGAAAGCAGGAAAACAAAGTTACATGGAATCACACCTGAAAGGATGTTGGCTTTGATTTAGGCATGGAACTGAGATCTTTCTCTCTCAATTCAATCTCCTTCTTCATTGCCTCCATCTTCTTCTCCTTCAACTCAACTTCCTTTACTCGTTCCGCAAATTCTCCCCCCTTACTACACTCATGATCCCTAACACAATCCTCAACGCACTTCTGTTTTACACTCATCTCCATAAGCCCTTCATCCACCATTTTTCTCACACCTTCAAATCGCTCTCTCTCCATTTTTATCTCCACAAAAAGCCTCTCCATCAACTTCTCTTGCTCATTCATCCTCTCCTCTCTCAGCTTCACCTCTTTCCGAATCATACCCAACTTTTCTTCCTGCAGTGCCAGCTCTCTGATGCCATTTTCTCGGAAAAGATTGAACTCATTCTCCTTTTGTTGAACTTCTTGGAAACGTTTTTCGATTGATTTCCGGGTTGATTCCGGGTCGTTTGAGCTTTGTGTGACTGATTCTTGGATTGCATGCAAGTGATTCTGTCTAGAGTTGAGCTCTGTGTAGCTTTCTTGGAAACATTTTTGTGTTAACTCCAAGTGATTCTCTAAATCTTTCCATTCAAGTAGTAAAGTGAGGATTGCTTTACGTAGGGTGTTCTTCTTCACTTCACTCAAGTTTACGATATCAGATATCGTCTCCATGATTCCCATTTTGCTCTGTTCTCTATGTGTGACTGTGTGTGTTTTTGGTTTCTTTCTTTCTTTTGTGTGTGTGTGTGTGTTTTTGGTTTCTTTCTTTCTTTTGTGTGTGTGTGTGTGTGTGTGTGTGGGGGGGTGGGGGGGGGGGGGGGGGGGGGGGGGAGCGGGGGGTCATTTTTTTTTTTTTTTAAGTGAAATATGCATTATTCAAAAATTATTTACATCGAATAACGTAAAATATTTACATATTCTGGTATATTAGTTACATTCATATTACAAGAGTCATTAGTTAAAAAATTGTCATAAATACAATAGTTTTTTAAAGAAGAGATAATCAAATTATTCTTTTTAAAAACTCTTTGATTTCGTCCCTTTCTAATTATCATTTTTTTTTATTAATTCAATATATATGATTTTCAACGTCTTCATCCACTTTATTTTAATTTTGTTTTTGCTCTTCTTGCAATATACTTACATTTATATCCCTCTACTTTTTAATAACCTAACATCACCTTGAATTTGAAAAGACAATTCATTTTGGTAAATAACCACACAGACAACTTTTCGGATTTGGCGAGATCATCAATTGACAACCACTCAAATATAACTTTGCAAAATTGTGTGGGACATATAATATGAATACAATTTACAATTAGTAGTATGAAATTAAGTCATAATTTAAGTTAATTATTTTTTATTAGTTAATATTCGATTTGAAATTCGAGACTTTCGGAAGTAAAAAATTTTTATCTGAGAAAAATTCCATATATTGTGCAAGTAACATATCACAGTGCTTGTTGCACCTAACACTCTGTGAAATGTACAAAAATAAAATAAAAAGAATAAAACATCCTTAAAATGATTGTCAACGCCATGTGTGACTATTTTGACTGTTAGTCTTCGGAGATGGATTACACCTTCTTATCAAATAAAAAGGAAAATGAAAAGATATAATTCTCTTCTTTGCATAATGATACTGCAATTTACACCTAGTTTTTCTCTTTCTATTAGCAGTCTATTTAAGACTTGATTCCCCAACACGGAGAAAACTAGCAAGGTGTACGACCAAAACATAACAGTCGGGTCAGGCTTGCAAACGTGCCAGGAGCCCCACATTTATTTGTAGTGCGTGCCCTCCGTTTTTTAGCAAAATCCCATAACAGTCAATATGCTGAATATGCCTTTTTCAAAGAATTACAGAACTCACAAACGAACACTTGCAAAAAGAAAAGATGGTACTTTAGCATAAAACAGGTCCATCTTATTTCATCTTATTCTCTAAACAGAGAATCCCTGTATAGGCGGTCATAAAAGCTGATAAAACGTGACGCGATTACTCAACGATAGAGACTTTCAGATCGGAGATTCTCGGCTATCTCGGTTTCCCATCGATCGCCATTCTCGAGCAGCTTCTCCTTGTCATAAAGGAGTTCCTGTTACACGAAGAATTAAGTTAGCGCCTACAACTTCACGGTAGCTATTCAGTTCCTTAATCAGTATAAAGTTAAGACTGACCTCATGAGTCTCAGTTGCAAATTCAAAATTGGGACCTTCAACAATGGCATCAACTGGACAGGCTTCTTGGCAAAATCCACAGTAGATGCACTTGGTCATGTCAATGTCATACCTGTACATTCAGCGCATATCAGAACAGGAGACTCGGTGAAGAAGCAAAAAGGAGAAAAAGGGGGGAAGAAAGAGAGAACAAATACAGGAATGATAGTTTACCTCGTTGTTCGACGACTTCCATCTTCTCTTTCCTCAGCCTCAATAGTAATTGCTTGAGCTGGGCATATCTGTGAGGAAAATATTTCAGATGAAATGCTATTAATTAGTAAAGAGATAAAACCAACATGAATAAGGAGTAAGGACCATGCTTCATTGAAATGCCACTAAGTTTTAGCTGAACAAAAATAAAAATAGCAACATAAGCATTTCGTGCAAAGTTGAAATGAAGTAGAGAACAGGAGCACATGCAAACAAACACAAAAATAATACCATTTACTGCTAAAAGTTCCGTATCACGTGGGATAGTCCCCACCCCCCGCGCGGCAGGGAGACGGACTTCAAGTGGGAATAGTTAAACATCACATGTGAAGCACGAATCATACACTATGCTATTATTGCACAGGCTCAACCAGAAGCACACAAACTATGTAATTAATAAGATGAATCAAAACAATATAGCCGGCCTCACTTAGTGGATAAGGCTTTATTCAATCGGGTTTGGTTTAACAAGGCAGTGAAAACCATCATGCAATCCTAGGCTAGGTGTAAAGATATTTTCAACTATTGCAGTTAGTGCAATCCTAGGTTAGGTGTAAAGATGTTTTCAACTATTGCAGTTAGTCTCGCTGACAACTTCATATTAGTAACAAGCAACAACATGCTAGAAAAGTTGTAGACAGCAAAAAGCAATAGAAGTACCCCACAAATAATCCTGAAATCTAAATTTAGCATGATGAACACTTACAGCCTCGCAGAGTTTACAGGCAATGCAACGTTCCTCTCCAGTTGGATAACGTCGAAGGGCATGTTCTCCTCTGAAACGAGGGCTTAGAGGACCTTTCTCAAATGGATAGTTAATCTGCACATTGGAATAAATATTTCATATTCAACAATGCAATCAAGCCTAAGAAAGATAATAGATTGACCAAGTAACTCTGCTAAGCCTGAAGCAGTGGACCATATTTTCCCAATCTCTCTCCCTAGAGTGGGAGGGGGAGAACGTAAGAAAATTGATGCATGCAATTAAATGGCTGATGAATAAAGAAAGACTTCGGAGACTAGAATGAGATGGGGGATATCTGTTTCTTACAAGAAGCATTGTAAGTCCAAAGGGAAATGTGTCTCTGGTCAAGTCTTCATATCATAAGTTTGATGTTTTTAATACCTACAGATGCTATCCGGTCATGGTCAGGGTTTCTATTCCTCCCTTAACTCTCTTCTTTTAGATTACAGCAACTTATCTCTAATTAAGGACTGCATAACTCTTTTGCTAATTGCTCACAACCTATCTCTATTCACTAATCCATCCAATGTCCCTGTTACCCCCTACCCCCCAACAGGTAACCCAAAGCTTCCTAAAGAATAAAACGAAAATCTGTACTTGGGTTCTATTTTCATCAGCAATCAAAACAAGGCATAACATTCCCCTGTTCTGATCTTTCAAGCCCTACTAGCCCAAAAACTATTATAGAAAACCATTATTCTGCTACTTATTATAGGAGAAAGAGGAGAATGTCTTCAACTTTCTCCTACACCCAAAAAAAAAAAAAGGGTGCAGAAGGTCACTTACAGTAACTTTCTTCTCAAAAAAGTATTTCAGTGTCAGATTCAGACCCCGAACCATTTCTGTGAGAAACAATGTGTTTATGCTCCGCTCAAAAACTGCAATTAGCTAGCAAGTATCAGAAACTGCGAACTGAGCTCAGAAGGAGATGTAAGACAATCAGAAACAACACTATGATTTAACACATGAAAGGCCTCCACCTGAACTCCAATCTTTTGATATCTCCCTTGCAAGTTTCTCTCTTTCTTCATCATCTACAAATTTAACGTCGAGTAAAAGGTAAGTAAATACCGCTACATGCATATATATGTTTGAGTGAGTACACATGAAATAGCATAACCCATAACTGCCTCCAAGGATGAACTGTCAACACTGACATCATGTGCAACTAAATATGTTCATTGTTAAATAACCAACTAGTCTGCAGTGCCTGAAAATCAAACTTGTTTGACAAGAGAACAGCCTGGAGGTGGACAGGAATTTTGGGGGCAAAAGACTAAGGTAGTCAACTGTTGCCTTTTTTTTTTGAGAAGTCAGTTAACTGTTGCCTTTTTGCTTCACTGAAGCTGCTTTCTAATTCTTAGTAGAAATTTGCAGCATCTCGATGACAAGACAAATTGTTTACGGTAACAGCCTTATATTGTGTGTGTTTCATCCTGGAAAATTATTTATTTCATATAATCAGGTGACCAGAATTTTGAGGACTCTGCTATTCTCAATTTTGTGGCTCAAGGTGGACTATGGTTCAATCAGGACGCTTTGAACCAGTGTTTGCAGAAGAAGGAAACATTGTTGCATATTGCTTATTCCTGCAAATTTTGGATATATGGACTATGGAGAGAGTAAACCTAAGTAAGAAAACACACAATTTCATGCACTCACACTTTTGAGCACAATGTTTTTAAGGACATATGGCTACAATAATTTTTTTTCTTTTCGTAGAGTATTGGATACAGAAAACACAATCTTTTTCCCCACAACAGATGCCTCTCTCAAGCATTCTTGGAAACTCCTATATCTATTACATCAAATTGATAGAAGCAAACCAATTGTCTAGCAGTAACTACATGTCAAAAGTCAATAACAGCAACTGGTGCAATTCTTTTAAATGCTAATCAAGAGCAAAGTCGTGATAATTCCATACACTAAGACAAAGTGTTCCAAAAAGAAGATATACCCTAATTTCATCCGTCATAAAATCAAATAGCAAATTTTTTCAACTGGAATTCTTCCACAGGCAACTTCTATTAAGTCAATGGTTAAGCTCAATTACATTGATCCCAAAGAAGAAAACAACAAACCCTCATATTTTGTAAATGGTAATAACGTGAGATGATACTTATCACTCTTGAAAATAGCAATCATATCTTAGAAGTTTACGTCCTAAGCTCAACTAATTGAAGAATCTCCATTATCAGCAGAAACAATATGTTAAGGAGTTGTATTGGTCGTCTAAAGATGTAGGCGGTGTAACCTTGAGGCTACAGAATAGGTCCCCTTGACATTCTTCCTGAGAAGGAAGAAGTCCGTAATAAGAATTTCAGATGAAAAAAAAGTACTACATGATTTTGTTGTTAATTTTCTTTTATTAAAATCTTTCAAAGTTTTCATAAAGTTGACCTTGCACATCTTTTTAGTTCTCTTTGACAATGATTTTCTATAGAGATTCATTTTCTTGTCTTTCATGAAATTGAGAACACAACCAACTAGATTTTGCTCAGTCCATGAAATTCCCAAACTAAGATGAGAAATCTCTCCAGGGCTGGGGGAACAAATAGGCGTGGGGAAGAGGGAGAGGGGGGCTACGAGCTGTAGAGAGAGACCGGCTATTGGGATTTCGGGGGAGCTTCATAGCTTCTTATTGAGATTCTGAGGAATTGGGGACTACTTTGATAGAACATCACAAAACATTACATGAAATATTATTTGACACTCAACAATGAAGAATCCTTGGAAGTGAACGCAACCCCTAATTTCACCTCTACAACTAAGAAGTTTGTAAACAGTGTCTGATGTGGAAGAATGCAAGAGTACTTCTACTACAAACTTGTACTCCATTTTGGAACATATAAACTCAAAGCCTGTACCAATTACAAAAATCAAGCCTCGGACATTAAATAACAGTTGACACTCCATTACTGCAGCCTGAAAAAAGATTACCACTATCCCTTCTATATGTAGAAACATATGAATAAGACTCACTAGGCCAGAAGCCTTATATCTAAAAGATCTATATGTGCTACATATGAAATTAAGCAATCTTCCCAACTTTCCAGTGTTTCCTCCATCGACTTTCCCATGGTATGCATCATTGAATATTGAATTTGTGAAATTTGTAATAGCTAATGAATGATAAATGAATAAAATCATTTCACATGAAGTTTACTGTCTTCTACCTAATGTTCGATGCAAGCTCACTTTAGAAGTTACTAAAGTAATAGAGTTGCTTTGGTCAATAATTGTCTTCAATTCACTATCCTCGATCACTACCAAATCGGACAAGGAGTTTACAGTCCCTTTTCCCTTATGTATGACTGCAAATTTATTTGATCCAACTCAGTCCACTCCTCCAAAACACCTACACATGCTCCATCAGCTCCAAATTAAGTTAATTTAATTAAGCCAAATTACATTGGCACTTCCAATCGAACCCTTTGTTAGCAGGGTATAATCAAGACCAATACATTTTTGGGGGTTTTTCCCCTTCCGGGGGAGGGTGTTCAATTTTCCGGTGCCGACCACCGCTTTCTGTAACTCAATAATTTAGCAAATCCCAAATCTAAACGCTACCAGGCACTTCTCATTGTTTTTGCAATTTTGGAAACTAGAAAGTAGTACATATAGACAACAAATTGTTTCTCCCGTGCAAATAATTTCAGATAAAGTGACAATGTTTAATCAGAATTCTACACTAGAAAAGAAATGAGCTGTCGACCTTAACAGCAGCATATTCAGGATTCCACTCATTGAGAATTTAAAGTGTAGCTAAATCCGAAAAATAAAGACGCAGAACATTATAGCTAAAGATATAAATGCTTACAAAAACGATACGACTACTTAATCACTACTCGTTAATCACCCAAAATCTTATACGCGAAGCAGTTATAATCGAAGTAAATGGAAGGAGTCTAGAGCAAAAGCACAAACCTTTGTCTGTGGAAAACGAGTGTTTGGTGGCAAACGTCCGCCCTCCATATCCCATTCCATATTGATTCAACCCTTGCCCTGTCACAGCCTATATGTTTTACACAAAAGTAATAATAATAAGATAATCGCAAAAATTAAAAAAATAATAAAATCAATCTGTATAGGTCTTGGGAAAGATTATATATGAGCTTAATTGGAATAATTCATTAAAAAAAATTAATTGAAATAAAAGACTAAAATTTCTCGTTTTAATATCGCAAATTAGGGTTTTGATGAAGCTCGGCAATCGACAGATTCTGTAAAAGAAGAAAAATAGGTAAATGAGAAAGAGAGGTTACGAGGTGGCGAGAGCGAAGAGCGTTGAGAGATTTGCGAGCTAAAAGAGATGCCATTTTCGCTTGCAATTCACGAAGTTGATCTGAGCTCGACTTCGATTACAGAGAGAGTGAAAATGAGGGAGAGAAAGCTGTTCTAATTTCTATGAATTGGCAATTTATTTAAGTAGAAAAAAATGGACGGTATGTAACTCGTTGAGAGGTTTCGAGTTCAGATCTCATTCGTTACGTTGTACTACGGGGATAGGACAATAATATAAAAATAAAAAATAAAAAGGGAGAGAGAAAGGGATCCTCTAACAAAATGAATGCTCAATGACGACCATAATTCGATTTTCTTGCCAAAAAAAAAAAAACAAGAGTTGTGAATCAATGCCACGTTGAAAAAGAAAGGCAAATGCGAATGTTCGTTGATCAAATCTCATTTTATCTTTTGAACAACTAGTTAATCGAACGAGAATAAAGATAAAGTTATGTTCTATGTGTTAATTTCAGCAATAACAAAATTTATTGAGTTTAACATAGTGTTTGGATTGCACAAAGGAATGGAAAGGAAAGGAAATTAGAAGAAGAAAAATTAAAGGAAATGAATGGAAAAAGATTATTTTGTTTGGATTGTAATAAAATAATAATGGAAAGAAAGATAATTTTTTTTTTTATAATCCTTTGTTTGGATTGGAGAATGAAAAGAGAGGAAATGACAATTTTAAATGAAAATTTACTTGAGTGTCATTTGAGACGATGTAGGAAAAATAAAAATAAAAAAGGTTTAGGGACAATATAGATTTTTTGTCTTTAATCTTTCATTTTCTTCCAAAAAAATTTAAATTAGAAAGATTGTAAAATTTTTCCAATTAAAGAAAATAGAAGGATTTTAAAACCCTTTCATAACATTTATTTTCTTTTAAATAAGGGGAGGGATTCCTTATTCCCTCCCCGTCTCATTCCTTTCCTTTAAAAAAAATGAATCCAAATAAGTTGTAAAGTTTTGAAGTTCTAAATTCCTTTATCCTAAAAAGCTTATTTGATTCTCCAACTGTTAATTGTATCCCTCTTTTTGTTGGCACTTTCACATTCCTTAAACTTTCTTATTCACTCTATTATATTATGTTACAAACTATTTCAAAATATGAAAAATAAAAATGGCAATTTTCATTTGCCACCTGAATTTTTAAACTACTCAAATTATCACTTCATTTAAATGGAATGGTTTTCAAGGGTTAGATTTTCCTATTTCAATAAAATATTTATTTTGTCCTCAATTGCTATGTATAGCCTTATTCTAATTGATCAATTTGGACACTTTCCCTATTTAATATTCAAAAATAAATAAAGTTGAAATACATAAAGCAAAAAGAGTACAAACTCAAATTTCTTATAAAAAAACAAAACATTAATGATTAAATTTTAAATAATAATATAAAAAATAAAATTTAAGTAATTTTACAAAATGAGAAGTACTAACTAGACTGCATTTTTCGATAATAAAAAAAAAAAAAAAAAAAAAAACTAGACTGCATTTAACTATGAAGATAGTAAATTAAGCATTATTAACCTATATCCAATTAAACTAAATTAGATATTTGTTCGCTATTGTGTATTAGATAACAATAACCCTTGTTGGTTTTATCCAATTAAACTGAATTTTTTAAGGTTGAAATTACAGTTCAATCATGCATGTTAGTTATGTTTGTAGCTCCCCATGAACTTACAATCAGGGCTCGGGTTAGACACTTTGGGGAGTCAACCCCTACTCGAACCCTTTTTCGTGTTTTCAAACAATTGGAACCCAGGCGGGCTATTGCCCTGTTACTCAAGCTCCTCTCTTCGTGTGCTTACTTGGTTGAGGCACCGATGGCTCGTGTTGTTATGTGCCGCTGCTATGTGTCTCGTGTGTATGTGTGTGTGCTCTCTTTATATGCAATCCTCCCCGTGTGTCTTGTCCCCTGGGTCATTTAAGATGATTGTTATAAATAACCGTCATGTGAGCCTTGCATTTGTTATTGTTGGAGATTCTTCTTACTCTTGATTGGTTGAGGAATTATTGAGCAGCTGTTGTAAGGCAACTGGTTGTCCCTACGAGCTTTTGATTGATTGAGGGTGATGGCGTTGACATTTTAATCAACAAGTGGCCAATGTCCCAAGTTGTTCATTGGTTGATTGAGGCATCCATGGTCTTCCCCATGCTTATCCTGACGCGTAGCTTGATTGTTAGACTAATTGAATGTGGCCATCCTCGTGCTTTGTTTCTTCATGGCTTTTGCATCCCTTCGATCTCCTAGGTTGTATTCGTGTGCCGTTAGATTAATACTTAGCCACGAAGATTGGCAGTCGGTTGGTGGGTCTGACACAATGATTTGTTTTGGACACTATGCCCAAAACGTTTGAAGCACACACTATTGTTTCTCATCCATTGGTCCTTCTGATGAATTTTAGGCTCTTTAGGATTATGCCTCGTGTCTCCATCATATGAGTCTAAGACTTTGGGGGTCTGTTCTTGTTTGGACCTTGCCTTCTTTCCTGAACCGTTCATTTAGGTTGCTACCTTCTAGTCTTGATTGGGATGTAACTATTTTTTAGATCTATATTGTTTACAAAGTTACTTCTTATTTCCCATCAATACTTCTTTTGTATAATTATACACTTCAATTTTAATTATTTTGGTTCGAATTGCTATTTCCTCATTTTGTTTTTGTACATTTTTTTGTTTTCTTCTACACGTGATCTTTCGCTCATTTTATATACGTTATTTTATTTATGTTTGGCATACAACAGATCTGGGAATATGGCATTTAGCTAAAGTTGAGACTAATGATAAATTAGAAATGTCCTATAGCAAATAAGTATTTCACTCAACAATAAGATTTAATCATGCATGAAATAATCACTGATAAAAAAAAAATCATGAAATAATCCCATCCAAATTTAGTTGAGAATTTAAGAAGTTTCAAATGTTTAGGTGGTATTATGACATTTCATGCATATGGGAAAATTAAGATTTTCTGATGTTATAAATATCATGCCCTTAGTTAAAAACAAAACGTATCAACCCATATCATTTCAAGTGGTTAAACTGCATTGCGTTAATTCTCATTCATTTTTCTTTATGAAATTTTAGGGTTAATTTTTTCATCAAGTTCAAAATCAAATGGATAGTAAAAGAATACACAAGTGGAATTTACTAGCACGAAATGTTCCACTTAAAAAAAATCAAACATAAACTAAGGAAAAATGTGTGTGTTATTTCAAATCAGCTCAAATTAAGTAACATAAACATTCAATTCGGAATTGATTGTGGAAAGGAAAACGAAAGAATAAATTAGTTTAGTCCTCAATACGCTGGTATAGAAGCAGATTATATTATATTTTTATTTAAGGGAGACCTAAGTCATTTTGCATCATTTAGAATGTTACACATGAGAATAGATCTCAAGACCTCTTGCATCGAAAGCGAGAATTATAACTCTTTTTCTGTAGATGAAATTTATTTCTAAACCCATCCATTTGACTGCTAAAGGAATTTAGCTCTAATTCCTTTTGAAAGCATGAATTCCAACTAGCTCGATATGCCTTTTTTTTTCTTCCCAAATACAATAGAAGTTGAAGTCGTAGTTCAAACTTATAACCATAATTACAACGTATTACTATCTGACTATCCCACCTGATTCTTATGTGTAACTAGTTTGATATGCTACCACAACACATATTGATTTTCTATTAGCAAGTTGAGCATTTTGTTAATTACTTTTGATCAGCCACATGAGAAGAACCTGATCATGAAATGTTCAGGTAAATTACCTACTATATATATGTAATATCATGTAACAACGCTTCAATTACATTCTTAAAACAATAATGAAGTCTTTGAAAACTCTATGTTTCGGTGACGATACTTGTTACGTCCCGAGCTTAGAATTTCAAGTCTACAAGTGATACTGATGTTGTGCGTATTAAAAATAGTTATTTGGGCCTATTTTTTACTGGCTCAAAATAATTAATTTAAATTATCTCTTATACCCATAATATTTACTTATAAACTACACATATACACTATCTCCCAACTCTCACCGATATGAGATGTTACAATACTTGTTTAATTGGATGCGAAAAAATGTACAACATGGTGCCTGAAACTTGCCATGTCTAGGAATTGACATAATTTAAAAGAGTAATGTTAGGTTAATATTTAAATTTTCTCTTAATGTTATTCAATAATTAAGAATTGTCAATACCATTCTTTCATAATTGTATTATTAGTATGTTATCTTCTTTTATACTTAATAATGTTACGAGCAGGTTAAGATGAGATGACCGGCGCCAAATCATTTTTTTTTTTTTAAGTACAACATAATATATATATTTTAAAATAGACAACATGATGTATGAAACTTTTGTCGTTTCTATATTTTTCATTGATTAATTGCGCCGAACACAAGTGAACGTCTCTCTCCCTCTCTCTCTCTCTCTCTCTCTCTCGCTCTCGTCTGATTGTAGAAATTCGAAAACATCGTTCTCTTTCCTGTAGGAAGGGTGTATGGATGGTGGTGAAGCGAAGGCCCAAGCAGCTCATGAGGCCGTCCAGGCCCCTGTTCAACGAGGTGAAGCCGCCGCTGGGGCCGGAACCGCCATGGACGCCGCTGGTGATCGGAGAAGCCTGCTTCAAGCTGATACTCGACAACGGATCATCAACAGGATGTAATCCATTTTCTCTTTTCATCATTTTCTATTTTTATATATATTTAGTTTTGCTCGTCTTTTCTTTTTCTTTTGAGACTTTGTCTTATAGTACGTGACCAAACAAAAGAGACTTGGTAATATACAATAATATATATGTATATATACATGTATATAACTCCAAATATTTCGAGCATGTATATATATTTTAAAGGTGTTTTTATGTTAAAAAATCAATTTAGTTAGTAGTTTGTTAGATAAATATAATTGAAAAGTCGTGCATTTTTGTGGCACTGAAAAAGATTAATTATTTATAAACGATAAATAATATCTTTTAACTTTTTTCGAGTAATTAAATATCCTAAATTCGACCGTGGTATATATATATTACTTGTCTATATTTGTTAGCCAACCAAACAGCATTTCGGACATCCAACAGCAGCAGCCACAGCAACAATTGAATTTCCAAACTCAATCACAACCTGCGCAATTTAAGCAACAGAAGAAGCAGTTATTTCAGTCTCAAAGACCAATTCCAGAGGCGCCAGCCCCATCGAGTATGTCATTTAATTTCGAGTGATATTTTATGTCACGTCATTTATTGATACTTGTGAAAAATCCTTATTTTTTCATATTCCCTCTTAATATAAATGAAATAGCATGCATGTTTCTTTATAGGAAACATAATTATAGTTTTGCTTTTGTTAATGTTGTCCCATAGAGGAGACATGTTATATGAATGTTGTGGATTCAAATAATACTTGTATTAATTATTTTGGACCCCTAAATATTTAAAGTCAAAATAGTTATTTTTAAATGTATAATACTAATATCTCGTTTGTGAACTTGAGATTTTAGACATGAGACATGACGGTTGATTCTGTGAATTGTAAAACAAGGAAATTAACAGTTATTAAAACTAGCAATTGGCAATTTTTCTCTGTTCATATTTTATACCACCCATGGAAAATGCTATACTACTGGTCTTTTACGTAAATACTTTCTGTACTCCATCTTCTTCAGCTAGCTAATGCATGCACACATTTATATCTGAAAATTGTGGTCTAGCATCTTTCGATTTAACGGCCCAGACGGGAAGTGTTCATGGAGGTGATTGGCAGGAGAAGGCTTATCAAAAGGTAATCATCAGTTTTTTGTCATCGGGAAAAATTTTTATATCAGTTTAGACTGAACTAAATTTTTTTTCGGCCCACTAGAAAACTAGTCGGGGAATGGAATCTCATGGTTTTATCAACTATTTATGAACTTACTTTTCAGCTACAAACTTGTATTATAATCAAAAACTTTTGTTGTTATTTTCTATAGATTCTTGAACCTGAATGCATATCATGAGAAATTAACTGCAGATTAGATCTATGAAGGAGATGTACTTTGTAGAGCTAAATGAAGTGTACCAGAAAATTGTTGCTAAACTGCAGAAGGCAAGTCATCATTAATTTCTTTGTGAATTTTATTCCATCAGTTTTCAATCGTCTATTTCAGAGAAACCAAATTTTCTGACCCTCGTTTTCCATTAAAAAAAAAAAAAATGATTAGTGTAAACTGACCCAATGATCATCGAATTAATGAAAAGTTTTCCTTTTCCATCATTTAAGTTGTTTAGAGGTGAGAGTTTATTTATAGGGCTCAAGAGTAGGGGACTAAGAGCAGAGAATAAGGAACCTCATCCAACAATCATAGATAAAAATGACATGTTGTGTGTATAAAGAGAAAAGTCATTCTTAAACTCGTAAGGCATTAAACGAGTTAACTAAAATCATAGATAAAAATGAAAAGGCTCAGAACATTTAAATTTAAAAGACAAACGACAAATGACCCAAAGTTCCAAGACGAATAATAAATACTCCAAAGTTTAAATCATTCAATAATAATTCCAATCGGGATACTAAATGGAACTCCAAATTATATTAAGTCTTATAAAACCAAATAAAATCCAAAGTATTAAAGAACTTGACCAAGAAAATTCCAAAATTAAATAAAGTTGGTCATCTAGTCCCAAAGCCCTAGCCAAAAGACTCTAATTCACATTGTGTTTAAGAAAACATAATTCAACAAAATGAAAACAAAAATCTAAATATATCGAGTATGACCCCCAAAAATTTTATGGCACCATAATTTATGAAGAATAAATATTACTAAAATGATATCCGGTGTCAATGTCATAATACCAAACGCATGCGGAAGAAGTATCAAAATTCCATATCGTCTTTTGTGAAACATATGATGAAATGCAATAAATCATATATCAAATATACAAAATATCAAAGTAAACCCAAACTCGAACACGCTAAATATGAATCCAATGATATGAGTGGCTGAGGCTACATTCCTAGTTGTATAGTTCAAAGAATGGTTTAGTTGCCGTACAAACCAACAATTTTTAATTTTTTTTAAATGGAGGTTAAAACCGTGCATGTTTCTTTACATTTGCAGCATGATTCTCTTTCTCAACAGCATAAGAATATTGAGTGGATTGAAAGGCTCAAAATTTTCAAGGTCATGTTCGAGAAACTTCTAAAATTCTTACGCCTTAACAAGAATGAGATTCAACTTGCTCACAGGGAGAAAATTGGTTCATGGGAGAAGCAGATTGTAAACCTTCTGAGTGGCTATAGGGCTCGCAAGCCTGTTTGTTCTTTTAAGGTGAAACCGCAACTTTTCTAGTAATATGTTATTACCTCATTTAAAAGTTTAAACTGGTTAAACAAAATTTTATTATTTTATTCATTATTTTTAATACGTCTCTTTACGTGCATGCAAAATTCTTTTTTTAGTCTTGCACGTAGACAATTTTAATGTTTTTAAATGGATGATAACGAAACTTGAACTGATTTGATATTATATTAAATTATTACCTAATCTAAAAATTTAAACTGTTAAAGAGGAGTTATTATTCTAATTTTATTTATTATCCTCAATACGGAGCCATGCATGCAATAATGTAGCAGAGTCAGCAGCCACACTCTCAAATTCTTCAAATGCAGCCTCATCAAAATCAAATGAATGCTCAGATGCAATCGGTGAATGTACAAGATTTGTCTAATTCAAGTTTGGATCCAGCAGAAGGTAATGCTCAAAATTCTTAGCTGCTAAGTTCAATTTAGGTGTTATGTTATCACCTCATCTAAAAGTTTATAATATTTATTTATTATTTTCAATACGCCTTCATACGTGCAGACAATATATTTTTGAGCTGCACGTGGACAGTTTTAATATTTTTAAAAGAATGTTAGTGAGGCTTAAACTAAGTCTATTTGGTTACCTATATGTAAATTACCATATTATCTAAAAGTTTAAACTAGAGGAGTTTATTATATCTATTATTGTCTTCAACATTAGGTATTTCACTAAGTCAATCACAATCAATTTTAATTACAACGTAATGCCATCCAAATTGAGTTGAGAATTTAGATAATTTCAAATTTTTAGGTGGTAAATTGAGTTGAGAATTTAGGTAATTTTAAATATTTAGGTGGTAAATTGAGTTGAGAATTTAGGTAATTTTAAATATTTAGGTGGTAATAACTAAGACATTTAACCAAACATTAACATAGGTATAGTGGCAAAAATTGGGTTTCGACCCATGATCCTACCGCGACAAGCTATTTGATCTTACCCAACTATTCAATCCACCATGAATGGATGACGATGATGAACTTAGGTAGGCTTTAGCTTTATCAGATCTTAAGGGATAGAGACAAGAATCCTCAAGGGACGCGAGTCCTTAAGACTTATGAATTCTAGCCTACCGGCAGTTATAAACAGGCCGCGCTTACCTAAGAGAAAGTTTTCGAATATCAGACACCTTCAACCATATTCACCTTTTTCCCTTTCCACCAAACGACCTCCGTACATCCCGCCACTTCTACTACAGTATTCTCCCATAATTACCTTATATTTTTCATCTTGTTCATACACTCTCCTACAAATACTGACTTGAGCGTCTGAGTATTTTCGGCCGGCACCACACCAGTGTCCCAAAGCTCACGTCGTTCTTTTGCCTTTTGATCTTGCAGTTTGTTAGTGCCCACCGAGTTTGTAATTATAGATTTTGGGGTCTACAATAGGAAAATGAAGATTAAGCATTGCTATACTAAAAGTGCCTTAAAAACAAAAATATGTAAATTAATCCCTATCATTTCAAGTGGTAAAACTGAATTATGTTTGGTCAATCGATGACTTGCTAAATTAAATGTATAAAAGAGGGTAAATTTTAACATTTAGTCCCTATTGTTTACATATTTTTCCAATGTCGTCCCTAGTATTTTAAAAGATTTATAGTAATCTCTAATATTTGTAAAAATGATTCAAAATGGTCTTTATTGTTCAATACTAGCCAATTTGGTCCTTATTATTTAAAAAAAAAATTAATTTAGTCCCTATTATTTCCAAAAAAAAATCAATTTAGTCCCTGCATGTGACTCATATTTAGTGATAATTTGAAATTTTTGAAAAATAGTAGAGACTAAATTGGCTAGTTTTGAACAATAGTGATCATTCTGAATCATTTTTGTAAACATTAGGGACTAGTATAATTTTTTTTGAAATATTAAGGATCAACTTTAAAAAATATATAAATAATAAGGACTATATGCATAATTTCCCGTATAAAATATACAACATGAAGCATTAAAATTGTCGTGTGTAGAAAGTAACGTAATTTTTTTCCTTTTCTTTTTTCTTTTTGGTCGAGAAAAGTAATGTAATTGAAAAGAGAATGGTGCTACCCAAGTATTGGGTTATAGGTGGATTTAGTAAAGGGTTAATGGGAGCTCTAAGTGTAGCTATTAAAAAGTAAGTTTAAGTTATATTTTTTTTAAAATATGTGTCTTTTAAAGTATTTTTAGGCTAAAAGTGCAATTTAACCCCTGCTAGAAAAAAAATGTTTGTATATGAGTAAAAATTGTGTGTTTTTAGCTTTCGCTAAACAAAAATTATAAATTCGTCCTTGAATTGGGTAAAATAGGCGAGTAACAACCTATTATAATTAAAAGTTATATGTTTGAGTCACGACTTTAAACTTAATTATAATTAAAAAAAAAAAACAAAGTAGTGTCGGGTCAAAATGGACAATAATTAATAAATCATTTTTGTTTTGAGTACAACAATAATAAACTTCGTATATAGTAATTCTACATTTTCTCATTAGGGTAAATTTCACACTTAGTCCTTAATATTTATATATTTTTTAATGTAGTCTTTAATATTTCAAAAAATTCATAGTGATCTTTAATATCTACAAAAATTATTCAAAATGATTCCTATTATTCAAACTTAGACAATTTGGTCCTTATTATTTTTAAAATTTTCAATTTAGTCTTTATTTTTTATTTTTAAATCCAATTCAGTCCTTACACGTGTCCCTTATTTTGGGACTAAATTAATTTTTATGAAAAATAATATGGACTAAATTGATTAATTTTAAATAATAAAAATTATTTTAAATCACTTTGTAAATATTAAAGAGTAATATAATTTTTATAGAATATTAAAGACCAACTTGAAAAAATATGTAAAAAATAGGGACTAGGCATAAAATTTACCCACTCTCGTTACTCCCGTTGAACTTAAGCAACCGGCCCCCTCCCTCCTTTCTCTCTCTCTCTCTCACTACTAGAAAAACAAGGAAGGACGACAAACATTTTTTGTCTCTATTTCGTCGTCAAATTTAATTAGTGTCCTAAGCCTGTCACAAAATGACTGTCACAAATAAGGTCGTCGCTAAATTAGGCTTTCGTCACTAAATTCATCGCTATTTCGTGACAATATGGTTCATCGCCTTAGCGACGGCTTACAACGGGAATAGTACAGTCGATAAATCGATCACTAAATAACGACGACAATGGTTTGTCGCCAAATATGTCACTATTTAGTGACGGACTGCAACAAACGTAATACGACCGCTAAAGCCGACACCAAATACCGACATACTACTACGGTCGTTATAGCCGTCACTAAATAGCGATATACGATTACAGTCATTAGATCTATCACTAAATAACGACAGACAGTTACAGTCACTAAACCCGTCACTTAATAGCGACAGAAGTTTACGATTACTAAACCCGTCACTAAATAACGACGGGCTATTACAATCACTAGAGTCGTCACTAAATAGCGACAAACTGTTACGATCACTAAATCTGTCACTAAATAGCGATAGTAGTATTTCAGTCACTAATTTGTCACTTTTTATCGACTACAAAAGTTTTTCGTTGAATAAAAATTTTAATTCAATTTATTAATATTTATTAAGATTGATTTTTTTTAAAATAAAAAATAATAGTAAATAACAATAAATAGAAAAATATATTTTATTATACAAATTCGTAAATAATATTTACATTACACAAACTACAATAATTTTACAATTGTAATACAAAATAGGGTAAATAGCATATTACTCCTCTGTGTTTTGTTAAAAATGCATAATACCCTCCTATGTTTTAAAAATTAGCTAATTACCTCCATACGTTTTGCTAAAAGTACACAATACCCCTGTATTTTAAAAATTAGCTGATTACCCCCTGTGTTTTATAAAAATAGCTAATTACCCCCTATATTTTTTAAAAATTAGCGCTTTTGTTAAATAAATAAGAGGACAATCAGCTATTTTTGTAAAATATAAGGAGGTAATCAACTACTTTTAACAAAACAAAAGGGGGTAATCAGCTAATTTTTAAAATACAGGGGGTATTGTGCATTTTTAGTAAAACACAGAGGGATAATCAGCTAATTTTTAAAATACAGGAGGGCATTATGTATTTTTAACAAAACACAAAAAGGTAATACACTATTTACCCTACAAAATATTAATATTACAAAAATAAAAATTGTTTCACAAATAACTAAAACTAATCCTTCTAATGTTCACACTACAATTAACGTCGACTACAATACTAATTGTTAATAACAAAAACTAATTGTATAAAATAACTAATCTTTAATTAGACAAAATAAAGTCGTAACATCGATTTGTCTGGATCTCGGCCTCGTGTTCACAAAAACTTGATAATACATCTTCAGCTAACAGATCTGTTGCCTGATTGTGAAAGAATATTCGAAAACATCGTTCACTTTTGTTTTTTGATCGTGGGCGATTATAAAGGAAACGAGTGTATGGATAGTGATCATGATGAAGCCACGACGGAAGCTCAGGTCCAGGTCCCTGATCAAGGCGCTGAAGCGGCTTCTGCAACTAGAGCCGCCATGGATGCCGGTGATTGGAGAAGCCAACTTCAAGACGATGGCCGTCAAAGGATCGTCGACAGAATGTAATCCATTTTCCCTTTTCACCATTTTTCATTTTCATTCTGTGTTTTCTCCACTTCTTCTTTGGGCAGGGCTTTCAAGACTTAGTCATGATGTGTATAATATTGTTTTTGCTTTTCATTTTGGTTTTGTATTGCATCAAGCCGACTCTAAGGACTTCTTCAAACTACATCTTTGTGTGGAATATTCAAGTAATGACCGCGAAATAATTAAATAATAACTTGTTGTATTTAGAGATTCTGAGTTTGAGTTTGAATTACCACTTCAGTTTTCACTATAGCAAAAGAAAAAAAAAAAAAAAGCGTTCAAACTCATCTAATCCCTAGAGAAATATTTCCAGGAGAGAAATTGCTCCTATATATATTTGGCATTATACGGTATGACTTATGAAGTCCTTTTAGATAGTGGCGGAGCCACTTGAGAATGAATGTGAAAAAATATATATATATTTTTAAAAATATTATATTAGAAACTCTCTAGCTTGACTTTTTTCACGAGTACATATTTTGACCTTAGGTTTTTGACTCCGTCACTATTTTTAGGAGATGTCCATCTGCATGCCATGTGTTCAGTGCTGCAATATTATAGAATTGAACAAGAATATGCATGCCTTTTGTTTGTCAAACTCTATCTCCATGGCTTTCTCAGTTTATATGGAATTCATACTAATGTTTCACGTGTAGAATGGAGACCTTGAGAAAGCATCTTGATATCTCTGACGAAGAGGAACTTAAGAAAATTGCTGTAAGGTTTGAAGAAAAGATCTATAATGCTGCTGCTAGTCAGGTATATATATTGAGACTACCCGTTTTCATTTCTAACTATTTGTTTAATTTATTCTAACACATTAAATCTCATCCCTTCCTTTCATTTTTTTTTTTCTAAATTAGAGATAATGATCCTGATTAATTACGGCGTAAGCTTAAGGATAAAGATCCTTACTAACTAATGTGTTACTCTAAATTCTAACTTGTACCTCGGCCATTTATTTCACCCAACAAAAATACTTTTTTTCCTATTTTTATAATTTAAAATTAAACGAGTACTTGGAATGTAATATTGTTAGAATGTTATAATAATATAATATTAGTAAGAAAATTATCCTACTCTGTACTTATAAAATCCAATTCCTTAAGTAATCCATTTTTTTTTCTTTCAATTTGGGTTTAACCTATTCCCATCTTCTTGGAAATGAACTTATCATTTGCGAAAATGATCCAAATACTCTTTTAAAACATAACATATTACAAAACTAGCAATTTATTCATTTATTATATTAATAATTATAACGATAATACATACATTTATTATCTTTAATAATAACAACAATAAATATAAATAAATTTATTAAATAGTAAATAATAAATAATAATAAATTATTAATTAGTAAAAACATTATATACATGTTATGAAATGCATTTGTCGAATGACCAAAACACTCATTCAAAACTAACATAATACTATATACATTACAAAACTCATTTGTCAAATGACAAAAAATGCACTTTCAAAAATAGTATATCACAATACTCGCCATTTATATACATGTTATATTTTTCTTAAGATGAAACTGAATGTAATGAAAATGGTAATAACAACAATTGTAATAATACTAATGATAGTGACAATCACAATAATAATAATCACAATGCTATAAAATGCATTTGTCGAATGGCCAAAATACTCATCGAAAACCAACCTAATACTATATACACGTTACAATACTCATTTGTCAAATGGCAAAAAATGCCCTTCCAATAGCATATCACAAAATTAGTCACTTATATACATATGTTATATATTCTCTTAGAATGTAATGAAAATGATAATAATAACAATTGTAATAATACTAATGACAATAACAACTACTATATTTATAACCATTGATAATTTATATATGATAATAATAAAATGATTATAACATTCCTCGCCATAAATAATGTTATTAATAATAGTAATTTGAATAAATAATATACATATTATGTTCACCTTACAAAACTGATTTATCAAATAATCAAAATGCCCTTTCAAGACATAGCATATTACAAACCTAGCATTTTATATAAATGTTACTGTCTTAAGAATAAAAATAAACATAATAATAATTGTAATGATAGTAACAATAAAAATAATCATAGATAATAATAAATGTACTAATAGTTTTAAATAATAACATTATTAAATAATCTCAATAAAAATAGGCATATTATCTCAATAATAACAAAAAGGCAATAAAACTATGAGCTTGGAATAATTACATATACTCCTAGAATATACCAAATATGACATATTCTTTTTTCATTCTATTTCAAGTTTCATTTCATTCCGGTCTAAATTCATTTTTGGATAACGGTCGCCATCTTACTTGCTCAAGTCTACTTATGTTTTGCCTTTTCAATTGCTCATTACATAGTCATGTGACTCAAAATTTAAGAGTGATTTATAACTTCTCCATTGATTGATGTCTAATTGCAGTCGGAGTATTTAAGAAAAATATCTTTGAAGATGCTTACAATGGAGACAAAATCCCAAACTACCATTAGCAACAAGAATCCCACAGATTCAGGTAATGATGTTTAATTTATCTTTAATTTGTATTTAAATTTCTTTGAAGGGGCAGGGGGGCTATATGGTTTCTGAAGAGAATTTTAACCGCTTTGATATTCTGGACCACCAATTTGAATGAATATTGACCTTTGATTAATGCTATTTAAGGGCTATATTTTTCTTCTTTTTTTCTTCCCATATTTTTCCTCCAATCAACATATAGGTCTTGAGTATTAATTTTGCCAAACTGTTCAGTTTATCGTGATTGAGTGTTCTTGACAACATGTCTACCTATTCCGTTAGTCGGTAATTAATTCTGAGTTCTCAATAATCTAGTAGAATGCTAGGACCTGATGGTTGACTAAGCTAGATCTTCTAAGGAAAGGCATTTTGCCAAGTGACGATGAGAAGAAATACATAATAGATAGTGATTTTATCTCGAGCATCGCTAGATGTCATTTATTTTCATCACTCATTTATCATGTCCTATGTGTATAACGTCCAATGCCTGATGACTGCAAGTTTGATTGTTACAGTTCTAAGTCCAGCTCCAAGATCGGTGCCTAGTTCCAGTTTAGAGGGAAGAGTAATCCCTTCTCCTTCTTTACCATCTCCACCTCAAAAGAAACGATTGGCAGATGACAAACAGCGCTTACCTTTCGGGGCGAGATCGCCAAAAAGGTTTTTGATGGCTGAAACGTTTGATGTTGGTGCAGGGATTCCAAGCGATGGCCTATGCAAAAATTTGCTAGAGCATTTGACAAAGGTAATTCCCTTTACTTCATTGCTTCCACTACTTAATAAAGCTTTCATTATGTTGAAGGCCCGAATAAAGGGGAAAACAGGGCTATAAGTGGTTAGGCCGTTTGTTATTGTTATAAGGGTTGCTTGCCTTTCTACGGCTTCTTATGTGATTTTTACTTTCAGGGGGTGGCAATTGCTTCCTTGGTGTCCGAGAGGTTTGCCATGGTGGATGAGCAGAAGGAACAGATCAAAACACTCCAAGAAGAGCTTGATCGTTACAAAGACGATTACGCAAAGATGATTGAGGCATACGATTGGATAGGAGACCTCGTGAGGGCTCGTGAAGAGCAGATTCGGGAGAAAGATAAGCTACTTGCAGAGCGGGATATCAAGATTGCCGAGCTGGAGATGAAATTGCAGGAGGCAACAAATGGAGCAAGAGATGAGCAAATCATTCGAGCATTTTGTGTTGCAGCTGTCTCTCAGGATTCAAGTCATATTACTCGCAAGTAGGCCATTTTCATCTCGAAGTGGACAGTTTTGACCTTAACCTAAGAAGGGATGATTGTTTGTAACTCGACTTTGCCTCCTTAGAAGAAAAAATAATGGCTCGAAAAGACGTTGCTACTCTGACTCATCCTGCTCCTCAAGATTCTTCAGCTCAAGAAGAATGAATTTCAACTTCAAATGAATCTTCATGGTTACATGATCGTGATGAAAATCATGTCCTTTTTTTGGTTCTATAAAGAACATAATTGCACTCAAATATCAAATTGTTGATGGTGGATGGTAACCAAGATTCCTTAGTTGATTTTTCAGTATTGAAAAGAAATTTAGCTTTTAGTCCGTTCCGTGGACGATTTGGTTGTTACTAGAGAGTGATTTATTATATTAGAGTAAACTAAGATATCTCCTAGCGATCAACTTGAACAAAGAGTCCCATTGGAGCATTAGTATATTTTCTAGAACTGGGAACCTTAGTCCTAACAACAAACATAATCTCCTCAAGAATTTGTTCTTTAGTGAATGCTGACCCCTTATAAATACAATCATTCCTCTCCTTCCAGATACAATATACAAAAGAGGTAAGAGATAGGCTCAATAGATCAATTTTTAAGCTCTTGTTCCTGCTACTCCCACTGAGCCACATCATGATGTGATCCAAAATGTAATATTTACTCTTGATGTTGGATAATTTAAGACGAGTAATTCTTTGGTCAGTTTGAATTGATTATCAACCCACTCACATACAAATTGTAGGGCCCATCCCATGTCTCTAGGGTTGTTTTTCTAATCACTTTTCATATTGAACACTTTTTAAACTTTTCATTCCTACCAGCCTTCCAGAGGATCAAGTGCTCTTCACCATGTCTTAAGTATAAGGTTTCTAGATAAAATTGTTGATGAATGTAAGCTCTATAGGCCATCTCTATCTCCCATTGTGAATGAATTTGTCCACAGTCAGAATGCAAATGAAACCCACTAGCATTATGCATCTGAGTAAAGAGGTTACCATTAGGAAGCCAATTATCCCACCATAAGAATGTATTATCACCTTTGCCAATAGTGTGAGTAATGAATTTTGAAGCTATGGATATGGTTTTGAGCAATTTTCTCTAAGCTCCGGCAACAATCTTAGGGTCCTTAAGCGAGGGTGGATCTATACGGGACCAACGGGGACTGCAATCCTCACTAATCTTAAAAGTGGAGCTATTAATAATGAATAGACTTGTATTTTTAAAAATGTGTGTATTTTTAGACAAAAAAAATTTATTTTAGCCCCTATTAAAAAAAATTGTCCATATATGTTCAATTAAATATGTGTATAATATTCAATTCAATGTTTCTTCCAATTAATAAAAATCTTGAATCTGTTACTGTTTGTAAGGTTCAAATACTTTTTCCTCTTAAGTAGATCTTGTGGACCCAAATACTCCATAACGACCTTAATAACGATCCAAATATTTTCTTCATTATCAGTGTACCAGTAAATATAATATTTTATATGAGTTAGAATTCCATATCACATAGTTGCAACTCAATGATGAATGCTCACGACAAAATATAGTCTAACCAATGCAAAAACTTAATGTCAAGGGCAAAGTGGGGTTTAAAATTTTTTCCTTTTACTTTATTTTATAAAAATAAATTACTACTAAAAATCAAGTTTCATATAAACGCAAAAACCTACGACGAAAAAAAATATAAATGCAAAAGCCAGTGTAATTAAAAAGAAAATAAAAGAATGGTGTTGGGTCCAAATAGGCGTTGAAAGTTAAAACCTTATTTAAAGACAACGGACACTATCAAATCATTTCCATTTTAGTAAAAATTACAACAACAAATAATACACTGAATTACTTTAGGTTTTTTTCCTTTTTCCCGGTCGAATAGTCATTTGTTATGGTTAAAATTTTAAATTTGAATTTATATTATCGCACCAAGCATATTGTTTGGCCTCGATTGTGTTCAGGTAACAATTTTTTATTACTAAAATTTCAAATTAAACTTATATACTTCTATTCACACATATTATTTAATATTTATCTAACTTAATTATATATTAACACGTACTGCTATACCTCAAATTTTATGATATGCACTGAATCTAGCAGTCCCACTTTTTATTATTGCCACCGAACATAAGCAGACACCTCCCTCTCTCTCTCTCTCTCATTCTCGTCCTTGTATGCTTGTAAAGATTTTGAAAACATCGTTTTGTTCTCATGGATGGTAACAATTGGAGGGCGGCCCAGGCCCAAGCTCAGGCCCAGGTCCAGGTGCCCGTTCAAGGAGGTGAAGCCGCCGCCGCCGCCGCAACCGGAGCCGCCATGGACGGCGGTGATTGGAGAAGCCAGCTTCAACCCGATTCCCGTCAAAGGATCGTCAACAAGATGTATTCCAGTTTCCCTTTTCATCATTTTCATTTATTTATTCATTAATTTTAGATATCTATATATGATATATGTGCGTGTCTATTTATATATATATGTGTAGACACACACTCACACACACATAAACACACGTGTTTGTTTTTTTTTTTTTTCTTTGGATTTATTAAGCGGAGTCTAAAAATTTGATGTTTTTCATGTTACTTAGGAAAAAGAATATGATACTTCAATCTAAAGTTTGAACCTTTGATTATTTATATAGTCAAAGTTTGAATCTTTATTTTCGCCTGAATTGAAATTACAGCTCTGAAGAAAGGAGATATCGAGCACGAAAATAGAGTTTAATTTATATGTAATTTTCTTAAAAGGAAAAGCAGTTTACTGATTGCTAGGATGTTCAAATGGTTCTTACAATTGCTCGGTTTGCTTCCAAATTGGATATGATTGATGCTCAGGAATTCTCGAGCCGAGTAGATATTTGCAGCTATGAGGCTATTCTATATTTGGTATTATTGTAGTCGAAAGAACATGCTTTGAAAGAAATGCATGGAATTTGAAATCTTTAGTGTCACGTAAAAGAAAAGTAAAAGGAAGAAAATGTCAATGTGATGCTGGTATATAAAGCAGCTTTACTTATAAAGATTCTGGAGAACTGCAATGGAGAGCTTTAAGAGACTTTCAATTAGCAAATGCTTTAAGAGACTTTCAATTAGACGAGACTTTGCGTGTATGGAGCTTATAGAAGAGACGACTCTCGACAGGAACGAATGACGTTGCATGATCCATATAACTGACCCCACCTAGTGAGACAAGGTTTAATTTGGTTTGGTTTGGTTTATTGTTTTGCTTCCTTGTGTCCAAGTTGACTACAATTGTATCGGTTGCGTGCTTTGGTCACTCCATAGTGAAGGCATAATGCTTTCATGTAAACAATACCATGCGGAATGTTGGTGACCCTCGAGAGAGTGCATCACAACCTAGAAGAGTTTCCTGTTTCATAATGGTATGTCTACACGATAGTTTTGAGTGCCGAAAGTCAAGCTTATTGATATCTAGTAATTACTTCACTAGGGACATGTAAATGTGGCTTTTTGACAAAATCTTGCTAAGGCTGCCTTGCTGTACTCTATTCATTTGGAGATGCCAAATTGAAATTTGTATATGGCATAAAATGATATAAATTTGAATCTGACACTCCACAGAAACTATAAATTAGAGTGTATCACCATGATATCAGAGCATCTTAAAGCATCCCTAGTTTGGAGCTTTTCGAGCTTCCAATGCTTGAGCCTAGGAGTTTTTCAAACACAAGAATTATGTATTCTAAAGCTAGTGCTATCCATTTCATCTAATCCCTAGGAAAATTTCTTGAGGAGATGTCTGTTTGCATGCAAGTGTTTACTGTGGCAACATTGAATGCCTTTTCTTTTCCTCATCTTTTTCTTCTACTGCTATTATGGGGGGTCGGATGCAGAATGTAGATCAATCTGCATGACAGGCTAATCCTGAAAAATGTGATACTTATATAGAAAGTAGTAGTGTGGGATTGGGAACTCTATGTTGATTCTCCTGTACAAGGAGAGAATTCAACTTCTATCGGACTTATGGTGGAGTCATGCAATATCTTTTGCATAGTTGTTTATGAAACTGCTTCTTGGCCATTTCCACTTTGTCTTGTGTAAGCTGTTTCTTTACATTGTTGGTTCTCATGAATCTATTGTTTGTCAAACTCTATGCCCTTCGTCAGTTTACTAGTAACTTATACCAATGCTTCATATGTATAGAATGGATACCTTGAAGAGGCATCTTCCTTTCTCTGGGCAAGATGGACTTCAGGAACTTAAGAAAATTGCTGTAAGGTTTGAAGAAAAGATCTATACTGCTGCTACTAGTCAGGTATATTCAGGTTACCAGTTTTTCTTTGCTGCAAGTATTGTGCATGTCACAGTGTATATCCTTAGTTAACCAAGTCTAAAATATGTTTGCCTTTTGGGTTAGGGTTACTAGCAAAATAGTTGTGTCTACAATATGTTTTGTCTGCCTCATAACTTCTTGTAGATCGTGTCTAAATGCAGTCGGATTATTTGAGGAAAATATCTTTGAAGATGCTAACCATGGAGACAAAATCCCAAGCTCCCATTGCTAACTCTATGCAGACCAACGCTACCAGTATCAACAAGAATGCCACAGATTCAGGTGATGGATTGCTCAGATTAGATGTATTAGTTGTTATGAGATTGTTTAGCTTCTCTTCTACTATTTTGTAAAACTGTAAATATTGAAAAGAGAGAAATTCAAGTTGTTGCTTTTGCAGATGTAACTCTCACAGTCATTATGTCCAACATATCTTGTTCCCTGATTTGCAACCTTCACTGAGCTCCCCCCTTCCCTTTCTTCTCCTTCTCTTCTCTTTCTTGCTCAATATATGTTTTTCCAAAATTTTCTTGCCTTCCAAGGAAAAGCACGTTAAGCCGGGAAATCAGTCTGATTTTAGGCCTGGTCTGGTCATGTCCTTTTCAGCTAGAGTGATGGTCCTTAAGTACTTCCTCTCTCGTTCATTCTTTGCTTTCCCAAAAATATCCCGCTGCCTTTGTGACACAGCTAACAAAAAAAGGCTAGGGAAAGCACATTCAGTTGGTGTTGGTCGGATCTTATGCATGACCCAGTTATCTCCTTTTGGTCTTTAAGTGCTCCATTCCAAATTGAATTGTGTAGCTTCTTTCGAATGTTCTGTTAGCAATACTTCTTGGATTTAATAAAGCTTTTTAAACTGCAACTTTCCATATTGTAGCATTTTCAATGGAAATCAATACATTCATAGTAAATCAATTGAAAATTGAACGAATTAACAGTAAAACTGTGCTTCGAACAAACAACAGTTTGACCCAAAACTTCAATCATGTCATTCAAATTAGGACAGAAAAAACATTAACTATGTTGCATTTTGAGTCTCTTACTACTTTACCCACTCTATTGGGTTTTTATGTGTTTTTTTAAAAATTTAGGGCCCTGGTGGCTTTGCAAGAAAACTCTAGTACAGAATTGTGGAGATGTGCTTTTAATCTTTGCGATTGTGCAGATTAGATAGGGACTCTGGATATCGAGTTAGCAGGTCCAATTTGGTGGTGTTGGGAAAATCTGACCTCTTTGGCCCCAAGTTAAATGCGAATGAAGCAATTTGGTCTCCAAGCTTTATCTGCTCCATATTATATATTTAAATGATCTTTTTTTGTGGAGAGCAGATGGAAGAACTTTTTTCAGCTTTCTTCCTAATCTCTATCAGTTGCGTAACACAATTTTTCCACGGGTTTGATTCCTTTGGAAATCTCAGTTCAATGTCAAGATTTTTCCTCCTCTTTCGCAATGCCTTAGAACTATTTTTCCTCTTTCCGAGTTTCCTCTTTCATATTTGCTGTCACTCTGTTTCACCTTTCAGTGCCAACCCCTAATAACTTCTGCCATAAACCCCAGTATTAACTAATAACTTTTGCTTGATATAAGACTCCCACTCTTGTTCTGCATCAGTTTCATGTCGACCAAATGCCTCATTAAGAGAACAAGAAGTTTAATATATATGCATCAATGGCATTGCTGCCCCTAAAACAATATGGTTTTCCTGTCCTCCCTTTCCCTCCTGTCACTCCCTCTTTCTCTCTCTCGTCTCATGTATACACTACAAGTAATACACTTATTAAATCCATCGTTTGGTGACACTGGCAAATCAATTTATTTTTTATTTTCCAAACAATAGAAAACTCATACAATGATCAGTCTTGTTTTAAAAATGGGGACCAGTGTGGTCCACAAAGTACAGATATGCACAGTCTCAAAGCCCACATCAATACTCTATCTTAAGTTTTGAAGCGCCTGCCAAGTAAATTTGTTTTGTGAGATTCTTCCCATTAAGCCCAAAGTGTGAAGAATCTTCCCACACAGCCTGCATTGATAGCGCAGAATACCCCTGAAAATTTCATACATAATTTTGCATGCAGATCAACTCGGTTAATCTTTCTTGTGTTCAGTTGAACCTTTACTGTAGCCTCTATGTTTTCCGTTATTTTCCCTTTATGTCTGTTATACACGTATGGCTTATATTATTTGTCTACGTGTGTATAGCTTCTGGGAGTATGCAATCCCAGGTTCAGAACCTGGGGCAGCCAGCTTCCATTCCAATGATGGCTAATCAATCCCAAGTGCGGCAACAGATGTTATCTCAGAACATTCAGAATAACATGACATCTACTGGACTGCCAAATTCTGCTAGTTTAACTTCTGCAATGACGAGTGTTGGTGGTTTGACTCAGACTACCGTGCCAAATGTTGTTGGCCAAAATTCCAACTTGCAGAACATGCAAAGCATCTCTAATTCTTCTCAGAACTCGATGGCAAATTCAATGGGGCAAGGGATGCCATCCAATATTTTAGCCAATACGCAGAGACAGATGCAAGGAATGCAACAACAGGTTGTTCCTCAACAGCAACAGCAGCAGTCTCAGAATCCACAACATTATCTTTACCAGCAGCAGTTACAACGTCAGCTTATGAAGCAGAAGCTCCAGCAGGGAAACATACCGCAATCACTGGTGCAATCTCACATTCAACAGCAGCAGCAACAGCAAAACCTATTACAGCAGTCTCAGCATGCCATGATGCAATCAGCTCCTCTCTCCAACCTTCAGCAGAATCAGCAGTCTTCTGCACAACCGTCAACTCAATCTATGCTTCAGCAACACTCTCAACCTGTCAGGCACCAGCAACAGGCCCAACAGACTCCCATAATTCATCAGCAGCAAACATCAATGGCCCAGCAGCCAATACTGGCAACACAGCAGCAGCAGCAGCAACAACAACAACAACAACAACAACAACAGCAGATGATTGGACAGCAACCGAGGGGCACAAATATGCAACAGAACCAGCTCGTCAGCCAGCCAAACAGCATTTCCAACATGCAACAGCAGCAGCCTCAACAACAAAGGATAATGGGGCAACAGGGCAATATTTCCAACCTACAGCAGCAGCTGATTGGTCAGCAGAGCAACCTATCAAATATGCATCAGCAGAAATTGGGCCCTCAAAGCAATGTTGCTGGGCTTCAGCAGCACCAAGTTATGGGTGCTCAATCCAGCAACTCAGGCATGCTGGGTAATCAGCAAAATATCCACATGCTACAGCAGTCTAAAATTCCTGGACAGCAGCAAATGCAGCAGACTGCAACAAATTTGTTAACAACCCAAGGTCAACAGTTGCAGCCGCAGGTACAACTGCCACAGCAACCATTGATTTCACAGATGCAATCACAACCTGGGCAATTGCAGCAACAAATGGGTGGCTTGCAACAGCAGGCAAACACATTACAAAGAGACATGCAGCAGAGGCTGCAAACATCGAGTCCATCACTTCATCATCAGAATGTGATTGATCAACAGAAGCAGCTATTGCAGACTCAAAGACCAATTCCTGAGGCGCCATCGAGTGTGTCATTTTTCTTTGCCGTATAACTCTAATCATTTTGGGGATAACTGACATGCAATTCTGTTGTTGTCAATGTTACTTCTCACATGCACCATTTAGCTATTTAATGTTGGATAATAGCTTAGTTTGGTTTTATACACATAAGACTATTAGAAAATGCATACTTCTATATTTCTCATATTTCCTTTTGATATTATTGAATTTACATGTTTGACAGTATTGTTCTCCATCTATGACCCGAATGGCACCGTCAAATCCATATAACTGAACCTACCTACTGGGTTAACACTTGGTTTACGTTGGTTCATCTATGGCCTACTAGTGAGATGTTATTCCATCTACTTTTTCTACATTTAGTATTTCACTGTATTGTTCTCCATGTTTGAACAAGTAAAACACATCTTCTAAGTAATATAAGTGTAAATGTTTTGCTTTTTCTCTTAATGTAAGCCATCTATTTGGACTTCTCATACTGTGCGCATCCGATCGCTTGACCCCAATTGACATGAAGGACACTTACCTTTAAACTATAATGTACATGGAAAATGCTTTATTCTTTTACCTAAATACTTTCCGTACTTCATCTTCTTCAGCTAGCTAATGCCTGCATTTATAACTGAACATTGTGGTCTAGCATCTTTAGATTCGACGGCCCAGACGGGAAGTGTGCATGGAGGTGATTGGCAGGAGGATGCTTATCAAAAGGTAATTATCAGACTTTGTCATCTGGAAAACCTGCCAGGGGAATGGAATCTTATGATTCTATCAATTAATTATGAATTTTCTTATCAGCTATGAACTTGTATTATCAAGCACCTATTATTTTCCATAAATTTTGGAACCTTAATATCAGTAAACATTAACTGCAGATTAAATCCATGAAGGAGATGTACTTTGTAGAGCTAAATGAACTGTACCAGAAAATTGCTGCTAAACTGCAGCAGGTAAGTTATAAATTTCTTTGGTGAATTTTATTCCACCACTTTCTGGTCATCCATCTGAGAAATGACATTTTCTGACCCGCCCTTTCTATCACTCTAGTTGTTTTGAAGTGACGCGTTAGGGCATATAGGGGAAGGATTTGGTGTTCTTTTAAGATCCATTGCGATGACACACATATCAAGCAAAACCATAGCATTTTCAACTCCAATCTTTTGATGCAATCTAGCAATAATTGGCTAACTGCTCCTGGTGGGCGCTAGAAGCAGCCACTCATTTAATTTTCCCTTCCACTAGTCCCCTGCATACGGAAGGATAAAAAGAACAGGATATACCTGGAAATAACATTTCTACTAAAGATGTAATGCTCTTCTCTAATTTGTATTCTTGTTTAGCCTAACATTTTTCTTCATATATGCAGCATGATTCTCTTCCTCAACAGCCTAAGAATGAGCAGATTGAAAAGCTCAAAATTTTCAAGGTCATGTTGGAGAAGCTTCTACAATTCTTACGCCTTAACAAGAATGAGATTCAACTTGCTCATAGGGAGAAAATCGGTCCCTGGGAGAAGCAGATTGTAAATTTTCTGAATACCAATAGGCCTCGCAAACCTGTTTCTTCCTTCCAGCAAGGACAGCTTCCCCAGTCTCACATGCATGGGATGCAACAGAGTCAGCAGCCACAGTCTCAAATTCCTCAAATGCAGCCTCATGAAAATCAAATAAATTCTCAGATGCAATCGATGAATGTACAGGGTCCGGTAACAGCCATGCAGCAGAATAATATGGCCAACTTGCAGCATAATTCATTGTCTTCTGCATCAAACATTTCAAACTCACAGCAAAACATGATAAATACTCTTCAGTCTGGTTCAAGTATGGATGCAGCACAAGGTAATAGTCAAAGTTCATTGCAGCAGGTGGTCCTAGGCTCACTACAACACAATCCTGTGAGTGGCGCCATGAACATAAACCAATTAGCATCACGAAGTGGGATGAATACACTACAATTGAACCTTAATCCGCTACAGGCGAACTCAAATATGATTCAGCACCAGCATCTGAAACAGCAGGAACAGCAAATCTTACAGAACCAGCAATTTAAACAACAATTTCAGCAACGGCAGATGCAGCAACAGTTGTTACATAGGCAACAGTTACTACAACAGCAGCAGCAACAGCTGCCTGGCCAGGTGGCTGCACAGATTCCTCAGATGGCTGATGCGAGTGACGTGAAGATGAGGCAACAGATGGATGTTAAATCTGGAACCTTGCAGCAACATCATTCAGCTGGGCAGTGTACGGCATATCATCAGCAACAACTAAAGTCTGGTGCTACATTTCAAACTTCCTCACCACAGGTCCTTCAGGCCGCATCCCCTCAGGTTCCTCAGCATCTGTCTCCACAAATTGATCAACAGAATTTGCTTGCTTCTCGTACAAAAGCTGGAACTCCTTTGCAATCTTCAAACTCACCTTTCATAGTCCCATCCCCTTCAACACCCTTGGCGCCATCTCCCATGCCAGTGGAGTCTGAAAAAGTCAACCCTGGTGTTTCATCAATTTCCAGTGCCGGAAACATTGGGCATCAGCAAGCAACTGTTGCATCTGCACCAGCCCAGTCCCTTGCGATTGGCACTCCTGGAATATCAGCCTCACCTTTGCTTGCGGAGTGTATAAGTCCAGATGGCACTCATGGTGCTGCATCAACCATTGTTGCCGGCAAGCCAATTGTTGTTGAACAGCCTCATGAACGATTAATGAAAGCGGTTAGTAAAGTTCTGCTTTTATGCTTTGTAATGCACAGTTTTAAGACACATTTCTCCTTTCTTTTCCACTTTTCTTTTTTGGGATTCATGCTTTTTGCTCCCTCTAACGATAACTTTGACCTGTATCTATGTTTATAGGTGAAGTCCATCTCACCTAAAGCATTGAGTGCCTCAGTTAGTGACATCAGCTCGGTTGTCAGTATGATTGATAGAATAGCAGGATCAGCACCTGGAAATGGGTCAAGAGCTGCCGTTGGTGAAGATTTGGTCGCTATGACAAAGTGTCGTCTGCAGGCCAGAAATTTTTTCACACAAGATGGTTCTCCTGGAACAAAGAAAATGAGACGCCATACAAGTGCGATGCCTTCAGATGTTGTTTCATCTGCTGGCAGTGTAAATGATAGTTTTAGACAGCTGAACGGTTTTGAAGCATCTGACTTAGAGTCCACAGCATCATCTCGCGTCCAACGGCCCAGAATTGAGGTATATCCTTGCTGTTATTGCATTCCTCTAAAAATTTAAGTCATGGTTACAGGGGGAGGTAGCAATAGTGATTAATATTTTATTTATTTATTTATATTTTTTATTTTTCTAATAACCTTGTGACCACTAAACTTTATTTCTCTCTCAAACTTGGTACCAAGATGTGGAGTCACTAATACAAACACTAATTCTATTTGGATGGAGTGAGTATTCAAATTGGATAAAAACAAAATGTATCATATATGCCTTGGTTTTAGTCTGAGTTGATACAGGAGCAGTACTTGAGAATAGAAAGTCAAATAGAAGTTATTGGTGATCTTATACCATATGTTGAGGCAGTGTTTTGGTTGTGGGTCTATTCTTTTCTGAAGTTAGTATTGGTTTGATATTATTCTCTTAAGTTTATTGCTGGACAGTATCCTAAGCTGGGAGATGCCAGATTGTTTTACATGTTTTCTATTCTTAGGAGCCTATCTGGACTACAATCCAGCCACTATACGATCTAGGGAAGTTTATTCTCCTAAATTTCGTACATTTGAACTTGCAAACTCTCATGCACCTTTGGTTATTTGCAATTTTGTTTAAACTAGAGCTTGTGATTCTTTCCCTGTAGTTTAGCATCAATAGTAGATGAGCAAAGCTTCCTCTTCAAGATTCTTACCCCTTAGGGTGTCAATTGCCTTCTATGGATCACTTTTTCTTGTATATGACAGATGTCTAGTTATTCTTATTTGACATTGTTTGAATTTTTGTACAAAACGTGTTTTCTTTCCATTGTACAAAAAATAATTTTTAACCTGTTCCAGGCAAATCATGCACTTGTAGAAGAAATACGAGAGATAAATCAACGACTTATAGACACTGTAGTAGATATCAGCGATGAAGATGTTGATCCAGTGGCTGTGGCTGGTGCCGCTGAAGGTGGTGAAGGAACCATTGTTAAATGCTCTTTCAGTGCTGTGGCTCTTAGTCCAAACTTGAAATCGCAGTATGCTTCTGCACAAATGGTGAGATTTAATACTCTTTATTCGGGTATAATCTTTATTTGTAATATGTTTGGGTGGATCATTTACAGAAATATTATGTTTCTTTTCTATGGTCAATTGATTTAAGTTCTCCACTAATATGCAGTCACCAATCCAGCCACTACGGTTGCTTGTTCCAAACAATTACCCTGGTTGCTCTCCAATACTTTTGGACAAGTTTCCAGTTGAAGTCAGGTAGGCTAATCATGCAGTTCTTTCTATTCTGATATCTGTTTTGCATGGTCTTATTATTCCCCTTATATCTGGGTCTGGCCCATGACTGCCATTAAAATACATTTTTATCAAAATTCTTTTCATATCTATTAGATAAGCAGAGATACAGGATAGAACTTAATACCGGGTAAAATCACGGTACCTTTACATGGAAAAAAGTACCCGTGTATGCAGAAGCTAGTCCTCTTTCTCCTTTGAAGAATCAAATCTCACAAAGTTCGTGATGGATCAGAGACGCTTCAAACCCATCCGAACATGCAAGGTTTTGTTCTTGCAAAAAGAAATACAGCAGTCACTCATATCCCCAAAACCAAGTCCTAAGTCTGCTTGATACCATAGAGGCTCTATCAAGATTAGTGATTTCCCTGTCCGCTTGATCATATCATCTTTACCTTGGAACGTGCGCACTTGAACTTGGACTTGGGGATCCTAGATGTAATTGGCATGTTCTAGACGTGCATGGAAACATGATTGAAAGGGTAGGATGGCATAGTGGCACCAGGCTCCTTAGAACATCCATTTGCCCAAATAGGTGTTATTTGCAGTTCCTTCTGAGTGCCATCCCAAAGGATGGAAACTTCTGTCTGTTTTTTGCGGCCATCTACCGCAGTTGTATCAACCGACCATGAAATGTTCTTTTGGTAAATCCAAATATCCCAGCAAACACAAAAAGAAAAAAGTTTTGGAAGAAAACAGGGGAACAGAGGAATGCGGCATCTATTTCGTAATATATAAGTTGGAAATTACTCGCTTTCTTGAATGATATGCTGTATTTCTGTATATATGTTGGAGAATCATGATGTAGGTTTTCACTATTATTCATTTGATGTTACAGCAAAGAATATGAAGATCTTTCTATAAAGGCCAAGTCAAGGTTTAGCATCTCCCTTCGAAGTCTTTCACAACCGATGTCACTCGCGGAGATTGCAAGGACATGGGACATATGTGCTCGCACGGTTATTTCCGAGTATGCGCAGCAGAGTGGCGGAGGGAGCTTCAGCTCAAAGTATGGAAATTGGAAGAACTGTTTGAGTGCAGCTTGAAATAAAATTTACTACATGTCTGCAAAAAATATAGAAGTATCTAATAGAGGTTTTGGCTCTTGAATTCAGTATGACCATTGTGATTATGAGGCATCTCCGGGTCACTGAATATCTGGAATTGGTTTGCTGATTGGTCAGACCAGCTTTATAGTTGTACTCACATGAGACCTCTATATCAAGGTTTTGATGTTATAAAGAGATGTTTTGATGTCTTATATATCAGAGTGGCATCGAGAATGTCATGTCACAGACTCAGAATCTTAAGTACGCAAGCGAATGTAGTGTTATAGGCTTAAGTTTAGTTACTTGGGTCTCAAATCTATTAGTTTAAAATGATAAATAAAATGGTAAATTCGAGCTATAAATAAATACAACAATACTCAATTAAATAAACTTGTCTTACTTTATGTTTCACATCATATGGTATGTTACAATCACTCTCAGTTGAGGACTTACATCTTCCAACACCGACTTTAGTACCATTTTGTCATGTTTGAAGTTTAGAACTCTAGATCTGCAAGCAAGATATGTTCATAAGATTAGAAATTTTTATTTGGAGCCTAAATCAATTGATCTAAATCTTTATTTTATTTTAATTTAAGTTATACTTAAGTTCACACTTCACACCATTCATTGATAAATCATTTTTGAACTATATGTCTCGTACTAATGTGGGACTTTAAGTAACTAGTGGAAAATCTTAAATCTAAAATGGTTAATTTAAGTTATATTTAAGTTCACATGACATTGATAAATCATTTGCACTATATATATCTCATACTAATGTGGGATTTACAAGTAGTGGAAAATCCTAGATCAAACGGATGTTTTCAACTATAAGTTCTAATTTTTAATAACATGGAAGTTTCCTCCATTCTTTCTTCATCTTGACTTGAAGCTTCCGATTTTAATTTGTATATAATTAAGCCCCGTTAATTGATCTAACGCAAGCATGAAACCTTTCATTTAAATCGGATTTTAAATATTTATTTCCTCTGAAGATAAAATAGTTATGTTTGTCATTTGGTTAAACAAAATGAATGTGCATACTGACTTAATTTTAAGTAGGTCTTACACTTTTAAGAGAAAAAGACGGGATACATACGCATTCATCTTTTCAAATAAATGATCATAACAAATTCAACTGTCTAAAACAAATAAGGAGTGGATGAAAAAATTGAATTTAACTTGGGAAAAATAAGGTGCTGACTTTTAATTTTTTAATTTTTAACTAACATGTCTATTCTCGAGTGGAATAGCTGGACACAAATTAAGGTTGACTTTTCACAAACAAGCATTAAACTCTATAAATACCCACATATTTTTGGCATCGTTATGTTACGTTTTCTCCGAACTCATATTTATACTGAGCGTATGCGTTATCAAAGAGAGACTCTACATTATTTGATTTGCTGTTTCTTGTGATTTATAGTGTTGCTATAATGCGAGAAGAAGATTATTGTAACTTGTGAAACTTGCTCTAGTGACCATGATCACTATCGCAAGCAATAATGACTTAAGCAGATTGAATCCAATTTAAGTCTCAATCCTACTAATTTCTTTTTCTTTCTTTTTTGTTCATATCTTGCTATCTAATCGAATTTTCTTATGAGAATATGGAAATAAAAAATTATTATATTCGCGATTCTTCATCCACCAAAACAAAAAATGCTTCGATTTTTCATTCTCATATGAGGCCATGTGTTCATTCCAGGTTTATTAATTATTTGTTGTAGTATAGCATGTTTAGTTTATTGGAATATATTACATTCTGTGCAGTGCAATATAATTGTTCAACACACAAGTTTATGTACATAATTCTGCCAACAATTTATTGATCAACCAATAAGTCTAACGAACCTTGCAAAATAAAGAAAGAAAGAAAAAAAAGAAGAGATTCGAGAGTAGTCTACTGATAGTTACTCTCCTTAATAGTTGAAAGACTAAGATTCGAGACTCCTGGAGGTGGGGGTTAAAAAAAAAAAACTTGCACGATAAAGAAGATTGTTACAATTGGCCATAATTTTTCAATCATGAGGAAAGGAGCGGAATGCTTTGCTCATTTCTGAAAAAGTTGGCAGGATCAACCTTTGTCTTCACTCGAGCCAACCTACGAAAATTATTCTTGAAATACTTAATGCCCCAAACACTTGCTTGTGCGTAGCTTGTATTGCCTTTATTGTTGACTCCCAAATCAAGGTCTTTATAGTTGATGTATGCACCTCTTGGGGACTTGGAAACGTAAGGAGCCATATAATCGTAGAGCTTTCTAGTCCAAGTTATATACCTTTGAGATGTTGCTGGCCCTTTTTCGTTCCAGTGCACATAGTATTGGATGCTGTATAAGTTTCCAGCTCTATGAGGAAATGGTATGGCGGTTTTTGAAATCTCATTCATTTTTCCACCATATGGAGTAAGGATTGGCACAGTTGTATCAGCTTCGTCCTTGAAAAGCTGTCCCCATATGCCTTCAAATGCTTTGAGGGGAATTGGCTTCTCCACATAGTCTGATTTTGCTTTGAAATTTACTCTTGAGTTTGAACTCCTGTTTAGCAAAGTTTCAAGTGGTTCTCCTCTTGGAAAACCATAAAAGTATAGAACAGATTCAATCCAGCTCATTTCGATGCAATCTTCTTCCACCAATCCCAACTCTGGAAAGCTTTTTTGCATCAAGGGAAGTAGTCTATCAATTCCACCAAGGAACAACGAGTTGAATAAAGCTTGTATTGTTATGTTACCACTGCTGGAAATCCCTCTGGTTATGATGACTCTGATGAATAAATCTTCATGAAACTTGTTAGCAATATATTGCC
This sequence comes from Ehretia macrophylla, assembly GCA_037974665.1. NCBI lineage: Eukaryota > Viridiplantae > Streptophyta > Magnoliopsida > Boraginales > Ehretiaceae > Ehretia > Ehretia macrophylla. The sequence goes on along the minus strand of CM075780.1, from coordinate 38,043,606 downwards.
AACGATGGACAAGTTGTGTTGCGTTTTGCTCTAAGGTCTTTGGGATTGTGAACACAGTCACATTCTCTGGAACAGAGACTAGTCGTACTTTCCAGGCAAGGACGACTCCGAAACTAGCACCTCCTCCTCCTCTGATAGCCCAGAAGAGATCTTCACCCATGGAGTCTCTATCAAGAATTCTGCCATGCACGTCAATCAAGCGCGCATCCATAACATTATCAGCAGCGAGGCCGTATTTTCTCAGCAGCGTGCCATATCCTCCCCCACTGAGATGTCCACCAACACCAATGGTAGGGCATAAACCTGCTGGGAAGCCAAGTGTTGAGCTTTTCTCGGCAATTCTATAATAGAGTTCACCAAGAGTTGCTCCAGATTGAACCCAGGCAGTGCCACTTGCAACATTGACATCAACTGATCTAAGATTTATCGTGTCAATGATGACAAATGGCTCTTCAGATGTATAAGAAAGTCCTTCATAGTCATGGCCACCACTTCGAACTCGAATCTGCAGATTATGTTCTTTGGAACAATATATCACTGGCTGAATTTGGTACTCATATAATGGTGTAACAATGGCCAGAGGTTTCGGGGTGGAAGGTGATGTGAATCTTAGATTTTGTATGCTAAATTGCAGAATCGATGAATACGAACCATTGTTTTGCGTATAAGTGACCTTGGAGATTGAGGTGAGGTTATGAGATTGAAGAGATAGGCATTGAAGAAAACCTCGAGTATTATCAACAGTTGAAGCTGCCCATGAAAAATGGTTAATAATTAAAAAAACGCAATACGAAAGAAACGAAATGCTCGAAATCTTCATTTCTTGAGGCTGATTTGTGTATGAGAGGAGAAAACTGTGGTCTACTTATAATGTCTTTGAAGCTGCCTTCTTTGAACGTCGCGAAACGTTCATACTAAGAAAGCTGACCTAGCTACCATGTGGAAATGGCGTTTTAAAAATGGATAAATAGAATAGTACAGTCTTGTTCTTGTCTTAACTGATTCTTGAAATGGATTATAAAATGGGAAACTAGTAATACGTCCAAATAATCAATCTTGTTTTGTTTAGTTTATGGTTAAGACTTTCAAATCACAGAAGATATGCAGCTTGGGATAGCATCTATTAATAAAGTTACTATATAATTTAACATTTACATATAGGAACTGCCATTCTAACTCTTCTCGAGGGATTCCATCCACAAACACAAAGTTTATGGTTGTCCTTTCTGTGTAAGCTAATCCATGCGATATCTTTCATAAAGGTACATGGATTTGATGATCGATAGAGCTGGTGAATCTTTTCTTCCCTTGTCGAAACTCAGTCGTTCTTTTTAGCAAGAATTATTGTAGTCGGATAATGGCTAGGAGGATTTGAAAGATATTATGACATTAAGATTTCCAAGGTTTAGCCAAGACTTAGCTCAAGATTGGACTCAAGTGGGCAAGGCAGGATCTAAATTTTTTTAATGGGACATAGGCTCTATTTGGCATAACTTTTAGACATTCAAAAGTGTTTCATGTGAGTTTAAAAGTTGAATTAACTTGTTTGACCAATTTTTAAAAGTGCTTTTAATAAAAGCTAAAACTGAAAAAAGCTAAAAAATGAGAAGTTCCAAATTGGAGTTTTTCAAAAAAGGTTTTTGCGAAACTATTTTACATAATGCAGGAAGCTGTTTTTCTTCTCAAATATACCCTTCCATATTTTTAAAGTCCGATAATACCATCAAAATTTGTAAAAGCTCAACGTTACCTAACACATACCAAACAGTCAACAGTTTTTTTTTTTTTCCAACAACACTTCTAACAAAAACTCTATTCTAAAAACTCTACAACTCAAAAGCTGAAATTTCACAGGTAGACCAAACAGAGTCATAAATAGATTTTTTTAGTTTAAATATACCTTTAAAATACATACATTTTTAAAATTTTTTGGAGGTGCAACCCCCACTAAATTAAAAGTAGCTCATCCCATTCTTACAATTTATAAGAAAATTCTTAATATAGTATCAGAGTTAAGCCATTGATCTAATTCTGTCCATCATTCATCCTTTCATGTGTTACTCATCTTTTATCTTGGTTATGGTTCTTAGTCACTCGTAATTTATCATATCATTCAAAAAACTACATCTTTAAACTGGGTTATACTTATCTCACATGAAAAAATCATAATATATTAGACAATGTTATAAGATCTTGAGCTACTTATTCTAGCACCAATTGGTTTCGGATGAAGCCCATTTGATGAGGGAAAAAATATCCCAATACCCGACCTTATAGAAAAATACCGACCTAATCATTAACCAATAGTGTGATAATAGGACATGTCGGGAACAACCGAACTAATAAGAGAATGTCCGAACACTATCTTTTTTAGGACTTAGGATTTATCTTCCCCAAGTTACCAATGAAGGAATATACTCAATCTTCTGAGAATTGCGAGATGAATTCTTGAGTCTATTGCATGGTTCACGGGAATCCTGTATGTGGATATTCCTTTGGCATTAAGGGGCTTAGGACCCTGGGAGGGCAGGTCAGCACCTGTAAAATTTGAAAATTATTCCCTAAAATAGTATAAATATCTTATTCATCTACAGTCAAAGATAACTAATCTTTCCTTATTTACTTCTGACTTAAATATTTTAACTCGAGTCATTTCAATTCATTGGCTTGCGCGTCGGAGTTGTCCTAAGAGGATAGCCCGCCATTTATTCATTTATGTGAAGGTTAGCTTGGATTTGACCCGAGGTGGACAAGTTAGAATGAATCTCGTCTGAGAAAGACAAAATAAAAATTTGACCTTAACACCGTCAATTCTTAAAATCAACCATTTTCTACGGTAGCGATTTGTATACTGGAATGAATTTGGATAAGAATGAAATAAGTTAAGGAATGAAATAGAACTGGAAAGGAAAGATATGCTTGGTATGCTCTTGCAATGAAGATAAGAATGGATATATTGATTCCAAATCCATGTTTGGTATTTAGTATACAAGAGTAGTAATATGAATGATTTATATTATTATAGTATTAAAATAAAAATAAACATGAACATAACCGTGAATATTAGTCTATAATAAAAATAAACTGCAAACCTAGGCTCCGTTTGTTTGCAATAAAATATTTTCTTGAAAAATATTTTTTGATGTTTGGTAACACGAAAAATTTAGTCAATTGGAAAAAAATTTTCGGTCCAGGAAAAATTTTAGTTCAAAAGAGTGATTTATTCAACCACTTCACCCCCAACCTACCTACCCCTTCCCTTGGCCTAGCCACTACCCTCCCTTCCACCCCCCACCTACCTTCTCTTCATTCTCATGGTTAACATATATATATATATATGTGTGTGTGTGTGTGTGTATATTTTATTTTTTATAAAATCTCATGTCGGAAAATATTTTTCACTAAACATCCAAACACCAGAAAATATTTTTCAGTATTCTATTTTCGAGAAAAATATTTTCCCATAACAAGTTATTTTATGTATTTCGATAACATATCTTGACCTTTCTAGAGATGACAAAATAACGGAGGCTAAATAATTTTACAAACAAATAATAATTTAAAAATACTAAGAGATTTTGAACAATTTTAATTGACCAAAAAGGGTTGCAGTCCCCACAACTTATTCTATAAATTTGCCACGTCAAATTGTAATTTTTTTTTTTGGTGAACAGATGTTCAGTCTATATGGAGAGACAAAGACATGAACAGATTTCCTCATCACCATTGTGGCAACCTGAATCTTGTAATAGTATTTTGAGTAATTCTAGACGTCACCCTCTTATCATTACGCAATTATCACCTCCTAATTGACATACTTAGTTGGCATGCCAACTTGGTAAATTAATTTTATTTCTCTCTCCCTTTATTAATTTTATTTTATTTCTCTCTCTTCATTTATTATTTTCTCTCTCTTTATTTTTTTCCTTTTTTTCTCTCCTTTAATTAAGATTTCATCTTTCTCTTTTGTTTAATCTTACCAGATGTTTACTTTTTACTTACTGTCATTAATTGCATATTTTTCTCTTGCATATTGTAGCATACATGAGGTGTTCATATTGGCAATGGCGAAGGGAGAGAAGCTCCTTTGGGATGGAAAGTTCATGATTATAAGCGACAATATATGAACACATAATGAATGGGTTGATTGAATTTTTTATTGCTTTGTACAAGATGTTGGTTCTCATCTTTCTCCATGACTATGATGAATTCTTGATTTTACTAACAAAAACTACCAAAGAAAAAAAAAGTTCTTGAAACTTGGTTGTGGATAAAGTTTCTATAAAGCCCTGATGGAAAAGCAAGCAAGAATGACTTCGAATGTGACATGTGCATCGCCAATTATTATTATATGCGACAACACTTTGAACAAATTTTTTAAGCTTGATTTAACTCAACAAAAGAATTAAAGAGTTAGACTTCAAATGTAATGCTATCAATTTGTCAAGAAGAGAGAAAGATCTGAAAAAAATATATAGTGAATGGTGAAAAGAGAAAAGTGAATATTTGGTAAGACTAAACAAAAGAGAAAGAAAGAGAAAGAGAAAACCTTAATTAAAGGAGATAAAAAAGGAAACATGTAGAAAGACAAAATAATAAAAGAGAAGAGAGAAATAAAATTAATTTATCTAGTTAGCATGCCAACCAGGAGGTAATAATTGAGTAATAAAAAAAAGATAACGTCTAATATTAGACTGCGACTAGATTACTAGTTGCCTTGGGCCTCCAATTTTTGAAATATCATTTTTTTTCCCCCTTAACTGGTACGCTGCATATGCTAAAGCACATGGCCACTGTGGACCTTATGAATTAAACTCCATTATAAAACATTTTACACATGGACATCGTAGACATTATGAATTAAACTCCATTATAATTAAACATCTTACTTCTTGGTCTGGTATTAATACGCAAGGCATACAATAAATATAAAGACGAATCAAACGGACCAGACGTGCTATATTAAAAAAAAAACATGTTTTCACATAATTAATATTGATGCTCTTATGAGTTGAGGTGTTTCGTTTCACTTACGAGATTTATATCTTTGATGTGAATTCAATATGATTTGCACTATTGTGATTCTTTATCATCCAAAAAAAGAAAGTATTGATACTCTTAGGAAAATTAGGAAAAATTAATATGCAAACGATAGGTATCAATAGTCAATCAAATGTAACACCAATAAACAAATATACCATTAATATTTTCTAGAACTTATACATGACATACTATAAAAATTGAAGGAAAACGCCTAAAATCAAAGTTTGAAAGTTGTTTCTTCAAATCGAGCTAACAACTAAAATTAAGGGAGGATTTCAGTTATTCCTAAGACTAATTAGTTTTAGAATGGAACTTTATAATTCGTAATATGATTCACTTATGTCCATTCATGTGTGACTTATCTCTTACCTTACTGACTCATTCATCTTAATGTCACCTCACATATATATTAAAAAAATTATTTCTTCAAATTGAGTAACATGCATATGAACGGATGTTAAGACCATCTTATAAAATCTTTAATTACTCTTTCTATTACCAATTAATTTTTCAATGAAAACGTACTATATTAACATTTTCTATACATAAAAAGTCAAAGTCTTTATTTTCTATCAAAAGCCAGCTGCCCCTTGCTTCAAAAAGAAAAAACTTACGAACCTATTATTTTTTTTATTCTTATGTACTTGGGCCATATAAGGCGGGTCAATAGACTCAATACAGATTTATAGCTTCATGTGATATTTTAAAATCTTTATTCAATTTGTCTGCTTATGCTTGCGTTCACGGTATGAAAATTCTTTGATTAAGTAGACTGATTATCAACTTTTGAGATAACGAATGGACTCTATATGTTATGAAGTCTATTTGTATGTAAGTGAATAGCTGATCAAAAAAGTTCTCTTTACTTCAATAATAACACCAACTTGATACTGATCACTTTTGTTTATAGTGATTATTATACGAAAGTTTATGCCGCTCATATATTTTAATCCAACTTATGTCCTGGCCCAGGATCTCTTTTACCTAAAAATCTAAATAGGTGAAAAATATGTGACATAAAATTTGATTTAGAAATTAGAAAACATATAATATGTGATTTTTTTTAGGTGAACTATACCAGATTTTCTTGTACTTTTACGAAATTATATGGTACTCCCTGTAATGTAAAAATTGTACCACACCCTTTGTTTATTACAAAACTCATCACACGTGCCTTCTCGTCACCTTTCAATCAACATAGATAACAAATTTGCTCAAAAAGACGTTAGTGCCTTAATTTTTTTTTTTTTTTTCATTTCTCACTTTTTTCCTTTTCTTTTTTGTTTATATATATACACACACATATAACCGGACCAAAAAAAAAAAAGAAATATAAAACTATATATATATATATATATATATATATATATATATATATATATATATATATATATATATATATATATATATATATATAATATAATACATACATACACACATAACCGGACAAAAAAAAAGAAATATAAAGTTATATACATATATATATATATACACACACACGCATAATGTCGAGGTTGAGATAGAGACTGATAATCCACTCAGAGATAAGCTGCTGACCCAGTTTTCTTTAAAAAAATTGCTGCCATGTTCTATCTTCAAATGAATGTACAGTTTTGTCGGCCAATAGACGATAAGAATAACAACGAATTTACAGCTATCTGAGGCTTGTAAAAACTGCAAAAGTGTGGGTAGAGAGAGAAGAAGAAAAGAAAAGGAAAAAAAAAAGATAACAAGGGTATTTTTTTTAAAATTTAAAAGAAGGAAAAGTCGGTGAGTATTAACTGATCATCTTGAGGGTACTTTATTCATTTTTGTCTTTATACAAGAGAAGTTGTAACTGATCAGGTATATGGTTAAAGGTTGAAATACCAATAGAAAAGCAAAATGATATGAATAATTGCATATAGTGCGTGTAGTACACTTTTCGTCAAAATAGATAGATTTTTTGACAGAAGAGGAGTATTGTGCTCATCTTTCCAAATTGCAAGAGGTATGGTGCAGTTTTTGGACTACAAGGGGTATGATGCAGTTTTTTAAAAATACAGGGGAATCCGGTGCAGTTTATCCTTTTTTTTAACAAAATTTTTCTATTTCAATAAATATCCGTGAAAACGAGTATTCTATATTGATTGCTATTTTTGTTACATTCCTTTAGTTATAAGTGTGTTCAATCGAATAATAGTCCATTCCACATAGTGTAAGGAAACTTAGTGGATTTTTAGACGATAGGCCTGCATATTGTGCCATCATCCAACCATTATAGTATGACCATCTCTGCTATGGTCAACAAGCTCTTGTTTTAAGGCATATGAAATAAGATCTGATTTTTTATGCTAACCTACACACAACTTCTCCAATCTAAAAAAAAAGCTGAAGAGAAAAACTGGTGATACAATTTAAATTCATTCAAATTTCTAAAAGCGAAACAGGCATAGCACTCGAAGATATTAAGCAGGTGTCAAAAGCTCATTACAATCTCTCTTACCGTAAGTGCACGATAGTCGCATAAACAGCTCATTACAATCTCTCTTCATCCATTAATATTATCAAAATTTTAGTTTTTTTTTTGGCTTTGCAACAAGTTTGAAGTCGATTACATAACTATACTTCTAAGGGATTTCTCACATCTTTTATCTCTCTTAATAAGAGTTTTCAGCTAACCTTGAGACCTCTTACTTCGCTCGCTCAAGAGGACCTAAAAGTGGATATATAGGCCTATCAGTCAAGCGTTCAAATTACATAAGAAAATCAAATCAAGCTAAGAATTTTTTGTTTTTTAAGACAAAAGACAACGTGGGTGAAAATTTGCTTTCTTTTTTGGGTACGATGAAATTTAAAGTTATGATTCAAACTTAGAAGAACATTTGATTAATATAATAGATCACTACCAGATCATTTCACTCCTTTCACCGTCACTTTCATTTGTATACGTGAGCTGTCCAAAGTTTGAAGTTTCAAATTCTGTAAACGATATGGAGAGATGCTCTTGATTCCCAAAAAATTCGTACATGACAATTATCATCTTGCAAGAATTTTGACAAAATATTTATTGATCAACCAACAAGCATAACGAGTAATAAAACAACGTGATATACCCCAATTTCGTAACCTCCTTGAGCCTTCCATTTGCAAACTCATTAACGTTTTGAAAGTAATGGGATACTCTGCTCATTTCTAAAAAAATTGGTGGGATCAACGATGGTCTTCACTTGAGCCAACCTGCGGAAGTTATTTTTGAAATATTTTTTGCCCCAAGTACTTGCTCGTGCGTAGCTTGTATTTCCTTTTTTCTTGTTGACTCCCAAATCGAGGTCTTTATAGTTGATGTATGAAGCTCTTGGGGACTTGGAAACATAAGGAGCCATGAATTTGTAGACCTTTCTGACCCAATTTATATGCCTTTTTGATGCTTCGTTCCCTTCTTCGACCCAGTACATCATGTGATCGATGTTGTATATGTTTCCAGCTCTATGCGGAAATGGTATCTCCCATTCCGAAATCTCGCTCATTTTTCCACCGTATGGAGTGAAGGCCCATCCAGCTGTTCGACCTTCCTGTTCAAAGAGAAATTTCCATAGGCCTTCTATTGCTTCCATTGGAATTGGCTCCGTCACAAAGTCTGATTTTCCTTTGAAATATCGCTTCAAGATTGAAGTCCGGTTTCGCAACCCTTCAAGTGGTCCTCCTCTTGGTAACCCCGAAAAGTAAAAAATGGAATCAATCCAGCTCATTTCGGTGCAATCTTTTTCCACCAATCCCAGCTCAGGAAAGCTTTCTTGCACCATGGGAAGTAGTCGATCAACCCCACCAAGGAATAAAGAGTTAAAATAACAAACCCCTCTATTTATGATGATTCTGATGAATAAATCTCCATGAAGCTTGTCCGTAACATATTGCCAACGATGGATAAGTTGTGTTGCATTTTGGTCTATGGTCTTTGTGATTGTGAACACAGTCACAGTCTCTGGAACAGGCACTAGCTTTACTTTCCATGCAAGAATGACTCCGAAACTAGCACCTCCACTTCCTCTGATAGCCCAGAAGAGATCTTCACCCATGGAGTTTCTATCAAGAATTCTGCCATTCACATCAATCAAGCGTGCATCGATAATATTATCAGCAGAAAGGCCGTATTTTCTCACCAGCGTGCCATGCCCTCCCCCACTGAAATGTCCACCAACACCAATAGTATGATATGTACCTGCTGGAAAGCCAAGTGTTCGGCTTTTTTCAGCAATTCTATAATAGAGCTCGCCAATTGTTGCTCCAGATTGGACCCAAGCAGTGGCGCTTGCAACATCGATATCGACCAATTTAAGGTTGATCAAGTCAATGAGGACAAATGGAACTTCAGATGTAAAAGATTGCCCTTCATAGTCATGGCCACCACTCCGAACTCGAATCTGCAAACCATGTTTTTTGGAACAATATATGACTGGCTGAACTTGGTACTCATATGATGGTGTAATAATGGCCAGAGGTTTAGGGGTGGAAGGTAATGCGAATCTTGTATTTCGTATGGTGAACTGCAGAATAGTTGAATATGAACCATTGTTTGGCGTATAAGTGATATTGGAGATTGAGGTGTGGTTTTGAGAGTGAAGGGATAGGCATTGAAGAAAAGCTTCAGTAGAATCATGTCTGACAGCTGAAGCTTCCCATGAAAAACAGTAAATAATTGCAAAAAATAGGTAACATGAAAGCAATGAAATGCTCGAAGTCTTCATGTTTTAGGTTGATCTGTGTATATGAGCAGAAAGGCAGTCTATTTATAATGTCTTTGAAGCTGGTTTGTTTGAAAGTAAAGTCATTTTGGTTGGACAAGTGTTAAGTGTGTAGTTTATAGATGGGTATTCTGGATTTTGATTGATAATTTGGATTAACTATTTTAGACTAATTAATTTGGTTTACGTTATTATTGGTTATGTTTATAATACTAGTCTCGATTACTGATTTAAAGTTTTGAACTCAGAATGTGACACTTTGCGCATAAAAAAGTTCTATGGAAGCAACTTACCATGTGAACTTATTCATTTAAAAACTGCATATAAAGTAGAATTTTACAACTTGTTTTGTTTTAATGGTTATAGAAATGGGATATAAAATTCGAAACAGGTAACACTTACTAAAACCAATAATGCAGGTCTGGATCACATGGTCTAAGAACATGGCATTGTTAATTGACCTTGACTTTTTTTCATATTCATCAATAGAGATGTCAAGTTGTTATTATTATTTGTCAATCAGAGATGCCAAGTTGTTCGATTAATCAACTACTGGTATTTTCTTGGCATTTTTTAGAGCATCTGTAATGGGTTGGGCCATTTGCCCATTAAATGGCTAAAAATTTGGCTAAAAATAAGGGATTCGGGTTTGAATCTTTAGGATAAACTAAAAAAAAAAAAAAAACTGGCCTAAAAATAGTTAGCACTTTTCCACCACCTTGGCACCTTTTCTAAATACCTTACGACTCTGTAGTTAGCAAGCAGACGATTGCTCAGCATACGAAGTTTGAGCTTAGATATGTATATCGAGAGGCAAATTGTTGTGCGGATTGGTTAGCGAATTTTGAATTAGTAGACCGTTTAGTTTCCATTCTGTTGATGATCCTGGAGCAGTTGTGTCAAATCATTGACAATGACAAAAGGGGTGTCACATCCCCTAGGAGTGTTTTGATGTAATCGGCTTTAGGCCTTCTCATAAGCAAAAATAAAATAAAATTGAAACTATAACACGTACATATTGGGGGGGGTTTACCTATCTCTTGCTTCCATACAGGAAGGTGCCAACAACCTGTTAATCTCAGAAGGCATAGAGTGTAATACCCGAGAGATGGGAAAAGGCTTGGTGCATTAGGTCCTCACTTGCATGCTCAATATTATCACTTCCCATAAGGGCTTTGCTTTTCATCCCAATTGCGCTAAGCTCAAGATCAATCACCTCTGCTTTGCTGATGACCTTCTCATTTTCTGCAAGTCCAATCTTCCTTCTATCAGAGGCATCATGGGTATCTTGAACAATTTTCATAGGCTCTCTGGGTTGAGTTTTAATGCTGAAAAGAGTGAGATCTTCTTTGGTGGTGGAAAACCCGATCTTTGTAAAGCCATTTGTAAGGAAACAGGGTTTAGTGAAGGGAAGCTTCTAGTGCGGTATTTGGGAGTCCCTATGATTTCGGGGCGTCTGAGAAAGCAAGATTGTCAAAGTTTATTGGACAATATTACCAAGACGATCGGCCACTAGACCCATAACTGGCTCTCTTTTGCAGGTAGACTTTAGTTGATTAAATCTGTTCTGAACCATTTGCACGTCTTTTGGGCTAGTGCTTTATTGATCCCTAAAGGCATTCTTGCAGAAATGGAAAGAAAATTTGCTGCTTTCCTTTCGCGTGATATGGGTCCGAAAGTCTCTTGGATGAAAGTTTGCAAACCTTCTAATGAAGGGGGTCTTGGTATTAGGACTCTTGGGGACATCAACAAAGCTACATTCTTGAAACTTTTTTGGAGGATGTACTCCTTGCATGATTCTATCTAGAGTGAATGGATTTGGGTTAATCACATCAAAGATAAATGCATCTGGACCATGCAAGCCCCAGCTGACACTAGTTGGACTTGGAGGAAGCTCCTCAAGCTCCGACCTTTGGTTCGTGATCTCATCCATCACCGTATTGGCGACGGTCGTAGCACCTTTTTTTGGCATGACAATTGAAATCCCGAGGGACAGTTATCTCACCTTTACAACCACCGCACCCTTTTTTGGCATAGTAGAGTTTCAGATGTCATTGCTAATTATTCTTGGGATTGGCCGGCTCACCCTCAAGATTTTGCTCTTCTTGATCCCTCCGAGCAGTTTATGCTCCCCCATTCGCCAGCTAATGACTCATTTGTTTGGTCTCTCGCCTCTAATGGAAGATTCTCTTTTAAAAAAACTTGGGAATATATCCATAAAAAAGGCCTCCATGTCAATTGGCACTCTATTGTCTACAGTTTCATCAACCATGCCCACTGCATCTTCTGCCACCAAGCTTTAGAGACAAGAGATCATCTTTTCTTCGAATGTTGCTTCACCAAGCGTATTTGGAAGGGAAGTTTGATGTTTATCCTTATGGACGCTCCTATTTTCACTTTTGATGATATCATTAAACTCAGCTCTTCTCTTGCCATAAGAAATAATGTTAAGGAGTACCTCTTCCGGCTAATCCTGGGCCATCTATCTATCACATCTGGACTGAGAGGAACAGAAGGCTCTTTAGAAACGAGGCATCGACTGAGGAGGAGATTTTTATGTGCATCTGTGAAGAAGTGGCTCTGAAAGCCCAAGTTAGAAGCCCCATTAAGACGACTTCCCTTAACCGTCATTTTTTACATAGAGCTTGTATTGTCTCCCAATAGTTTTGATCCTTTGGGACTTGAGTGATTTTGTGTTTTAGTTGTTGTTCTCTTGCCGTTTTCATGAGTTGTGATGGTTCTGCACCTCGTAGACTTGGCTTTTGATGTATTTTCTCTACACTTTTTTCTTTTCTTTCTTTTCTTAATAAAATTTTCTCGTTGATTTAGCAAAAAAAAAAAAAAAGTTAATTAGGTAAGCTTTATCAACACGTGTTTCCATTGACGATACATTGTTATTTAAAGTATGCTGCTGCAAATTTTATGGTGTTTATGTAGTTTTCTTACTGGTTATACATAAGTTTAGTTTATATAGGTAATTAATAGGTGAAATAATCTTACCATGTGTTGCATCACTGAGGCCATGAGAATGTTAGTAAAGAGTGGTTTAGAGGCATCCTATTACTTAAATATGTTGAAGATAATAATTAATATAATAAATTCTCTCTCTAACAGCTTAAACTTTTAGATGAGATGTTCACTTAACATGCATTTATCAGAGCCTAGGTATTAAAAGGTCCTAAGTTCAAAACTCACCGCCACCCATTTATAAAACCGTCTAAGTGCAAGGCTCAAAACTAACTCCTCATTCACTTGCGGAGGCGTGTAGATAGTATCAGAGCCTAGGTATCAAAAGGTTTTATGTTCAAAACTCACCGCCACCCATTTGAAGAATATTAAAACTGTCCAAATGCAAGGCTTAATAAAGACTAACTGTACCTGCACTTGCGGGAGCTTGTTGAAGATAATAATTAATATAATAAACCCTTCTCTAACAATTTAAGCTTTTGCTAAATGGAAAAATTAAGAGAATGAAAAAATTCATTTGAAGAGAATGTGTAGCTCTTGCATTTGATTGTTGGTATTTGAAAGTCATATTTCGGAAAACATTCGCTTTTCGAGATAGTGATGTTATGGTTTTTTGTTTTTGTCTTTTTGGACAAGATGTTATGGTTAAGAAATAGATAATTTAGCGTATAACGACACACTTTTTATATCTCCTTCATCTACAAGGTGAACAGTTAAAAATGTGTTAGGCCACGTGTGGTTATAGTAGCATTCATCGAATATTTGCTAGGAGATGTAACGATGAATGAAAAGTGCAAAACAAGAAAATCAGAAGTGTCATAGAAAACTTTTGGGGTAATTTCACATTTAGTCCCTATTGTTTGCAAAGTGTCTCAGTTTAATCCCTATTGTTTAAAATATCTCAATTTAGTTCCTATTGTTTCACCAAAAGTTTTAATTTCATCCCTATTATTTAATATGTCTCAATTTAGTTCATATTATTTTTAAAAAAGTTTCAACTTTCGTCCCTATTATTTTTAAAAAGTTTCAATTTCATTCCTATTGTTTTCTTAAAGTTTTAAATTCGTCCCTATTATTCAAGGACTAAATTAATTTTTTTTGAGAAATAATAGGGATGAATTTGAAACTTTATAAAAATAATAGGGACGAAATTAAAACTTTTTGAGAAAAAATAAAGACGAAATTGAAAACTTTAAACAATAGGGATAAAATTAAAACTTTTAAGAAAATAATAGAGACTAAATTCAGAAATTTTAAATAATAATAATTAAATTAAGATATTTTGTAAACAATAGAGACTAAATGTGAGATTTTTTCAAAACTTTTGAATGTTGTACAGTAAGCTTGACGTTACTTGGATGTTGACTAGATGGTGCTTAATTATCGCATTTTTAGTTTCGGAGCGTGACATAAATGATCGAAAAGGCGGGAAAAGGCCACTCATTGTGGAGCTATGCTAGAAGTACTCAAGATGACAGTATTAGAGGCCAGAAAAAGAGTTTTCTATCTTTTTTCCACCCTCTAGCAAGATGAATGAAAGGCTATTTAATTATAGTTTGTTAATTAAGAAGTCCAATGAAAGCTCTCCAAAATTTGAAGTTTATAATTTTAATCAAAACATTCTGGTGAAATCCCCTCGATCCCCAAAGACTCATACATGATAATTGTTAACTTGCAAGAATCTTAATATATAAAAAAAAAAAAAAAAAAAAACATGTAAGACAGATGAAATAAACCATAAAACACAACTGATTAAACATTTTCAAATAAAACTTGTAATGACAAAACACATTAAACACACAATTACAAGAAGTGTCCTAGACACGCAAAATGTTCCTAACTCCATCACCCATCTTTTGCATTGTTAAAGTGGCATATTACATATCCTTCGCCAAATATGTGATGTCTTCCGTAACAAATAATTGACCATCTCATTTCGATGATGAGGGAAGTAGTGGGATGCTTTGCTCGTGTCTGAAAAAGTTGGTAGGATCAACCATGGTTTTAACTTGAGCCAATCTGTAAAAGTTATTCTTGAAATATTTTCTTCCCCAGATACATGCTTGTGCATAGCTTGTATTGTCTTTATTGTTCTCTCCCAAATCAAGATCTCTATAGTTGACGTATGCCTCTCTTGGGAACTTGGAAACATATGGAGTCATGTACTTGTAGAGCTTTCTCATCCAAGTTATATGCTTTTTAGATTCTTTTGTCCCTTCTTCGTCCCAGTAAACCCCATAGTGGATATGGAATAAGTTTCCAGCCCTATGAGGAAACGGAAGGGCGGATTCAGAAATTTTGTTCATTTTGCCACCATATGGTATGAAGAATAGCCGAACTACTGCTTCCTCATTCGAAATCAGTCTCCACATGCCTTCAATTGCTTTGACGGGAATTGGGTCCTTCACGTAGTCTGATTTTCCTTTGAAGTATGCCCTTGTAGGTGTATTTTCACCAAAGAATGCAACAGATTCAATCCAGCTCATCTCAGTGCAATCTTCTTCCGCCAATCCCAACTCGGGAAAGCTTTGTTCCATCAAGGGCACTAGTCTATCCACTCCTCCAAGGAATAATGCGAAGAAAAAAGCTTGTACCTCTGTGTCACCACTTTCGTTAGAAGCCATTTTGTTTATGGTGAGTGCAATGAATAAATCTTCATGAAGATTGTGCGCAACAGATTGCCAACGATGGATAATCTGTGTTGCGTTTTGCTCCAACGTTTTTTGGATTGCGAACACAGTCACATTCTTTGGAACAGATACTAGCTTTATTTTCCACGCAGGGACGACTCCGAAACTGCCACCTCCACCTCCTCTAATGGCCCAGAAGAGATCTTCACCCATGGAGTCTCTATCAAGCATTCTGCCATTCACGTCAATCAAGCGCGCATCGATTATATTATCACCAGCAAGGCCGTATTTTCTTAGCAGTGCGCCATACCCTCCCCCACTGAAAAGTCCACCAACACCAACCGTAGGGGCTATAGCTGCTGGAAAGCCAAGGGTTCGACTTTTCTCTGCAATTGCATTATAGAGTTCGATAACTGTTGCTCCAGATTGAACCCATGCAGTGCCACTTTCAACATCGACATCGATCGATCTAAGATTGATCAAATCAATCATTACAAACGGCACTTTAGATGTGTAAGAAAGTCCTTCATAGTCATGTCCACCACTTCGAACTCGAATCTGTAAACCTTGCTCTTTGGAACAATATATGACTGGTTGGATTTGGTATTCATATAATGGTGTAATAATGGCGAGAGGTTTACGAGTTGAAGGTGATGTGAATCTTAGATTTTTTATTGTAAAATCCAGAATAGATAAATATGAGCTATTGTTTTTCGTGTAAGTGAGATTGGAGATTGAAGTGTAGTTGTGAGAGTATTGGAATAGGCATTGTAGAAAACCTTCTTTAGAATCATGTTTGAAAGCTGAAGTTGCCCATGAAAAACTGCAAATGATTAGAAAAAGGTAATATGAAATCAAACAAATGCTTGAAATCTTCATTTCTTGAGGTTGATTTGTGTGTATAAGATCAGCAGAAAATGTCGTCTACTTATAATGTCTCTGAAGGTCATGGATTATAACATTAATTCGATTTTATTGGATGTTCCAGGAAGCTGACTTACTATGTGACGTAGTATTTGTAAAACGTCATTGTAATAAAGAATCTAGTACTGTTGATTATCAATCCCCGAAGAATATTTATACCCAGTCTATGATGAGTACTTTTTCTATAAAAATAACATGATTAATTAATTTGAAGTTTCTACTCATTCAAGCCATAGGAATGTCAGTTATTTAATTGGTCAACTAGTGAGGGGCGGGTCTAGGAATTTTCTTCTGTAGAAGCTAAAACACATTACTTTTTAATTATGTGAGTATATATATATTTTTCTTCAGTGAGAGCTAATTAATTTTTTTAACTAAAAATATGTAAATATATAATTTTTTTTTAAAAAAAAATAGATATAATTTGTAAATGTTTTCTTGATCAGTGGAGGCTCCAGCCCCCACTAGCCCTAAAAACACTGCAAGTAGTTGAATTTTTGTTTGGGATTTCTTTCATTATTGGAATTAAGAATACCCATTCTCCCTATGTAACGGATAAAATCTGAATTTCTCATGTTCTCCGAAATGAAAATGAATTCAACCATTTTCTCGGTTGTATGGAGCTAAATGACGAGACTGCTAATTTTTACATGTTGAGATAAAGCAAGCAACATCGTGTATAGCTTGGTGGACTAGTGTAGCTAGTTAGATCTATATAACTGATTTCATCTAGTGGATAAGAGACTTTTTTTTTTTTTTTTGGCGAAAGGAGGGTACTTCCCTCCGAGAATTTATTAAGGGAGACATTCAAGCCTAAACCTCCACAGAAGGATGAGGGACTTACCTGTCTCATCATCCAACTAAACTAGAAGAGATACAAACTATCTCTTCTTACAATGATCCTAAAAGGAGCCTTAGAAAAGTTATTTGATGGATAAGAGACTTGTTTGATTTAATTTATTGAAAGAATACCCATTCTATTTGATTAACGTAACAGACAAACTCTGAATTTCTCTACTTCATTGAAATGAACATGAATTCAACCAAGTTAATTATTGGCTAATTTAGAAGTAGTCAATCTCGTATCCCATTAAGAAACTCTTCCATTATAAATCTCATTAGGGTTGTATACTAAACTAATATTTGGAATTAGTCTCCCTACAAGACCAAGAAACTCTTCCATTATAAATCTCATTAGGGTTGTATACTAAACTAATATTTGGAATTAGTCTCCCTACAAGACCAACAAGCAAAGTACTCAAAACATCATAAAATTTTAAGGGCATCTTTATTTTAAAAATTCAGAGAATAATTCTGCTCAAACAATTTTTCTTGTTATTTTATTTTTAAAAATTAACCAAAAAGAAAATAAGGACACTCCCAAACTGGCCCTTTAGGTGTGTGTATGTCTGTTTGTGTGTTATATACATGTGTGTGTGTGTGTTTTTTTTTTATAAAAACTTTTTATTGAAAAATATTTTTTTATTGTGACATTCAAACACCAGAAAATATTATATTTTTCAAAAAAAATAATTTTTTAAAAAAATATTTTTTCCAACAAGTTATTTTACAACAAACAAACGGAGCCTAAGAGGCATACACAATGACTATTATTTGGTAATAATAAGAAGAAGAAACAATGAAAATGAATATATTAAGAAAGGAGACTAACTTTTTACATCATTGAATAAAAATAATATGCTTAAAATATACATTAATCGCGTTGGAGTTTGTATGACTATTACCATTTGTCAACCAACGTCCGTAAAGAACTTCCATTGACTATATCATATAAGACTGACTTTTTAACATCCTTGAACCAAAAAAAAAATGCTTAAAATATACAATAATCGCGTTGGAGTTTGTATGATTATTAATCATTTGTCAACGTCCGTAATGAACTCCAATTGATTGTATTATATGATAAAAAGAGAAGTTAGTTTAGCGGTCTATTTTTAATTTCAAAGTGTCCATGAAGTTAAAATATAATTAGTTGAAAGTTTCTTGATCATGCCAAAATCTAATATTCCTTTCTTTGGACATTATTTTCATTTAGTTTTCTGTGGACTGTATTGAATAGTTCTAGGTGTGTTAGCGTTACCAATAGAAATTTCTCAAGTATATAAGCGCTCTCAGACTATTTTTATAATTGCTTTACATTGTGAAGTTAGAAATTTTTAACAACAATCAACTTCGCATATAGGTATATATGAGGCAGTTTTTGTCATTGTAATTGAAATTTTATTCTGTAATCAGTTTCTATCTTCAGTCTAACATTATAAACTTCTCAATTGTTCATTCTGTGTTTTACTGCTTTACTTTCCAACATCTCATTCCTTACGTAATGTGATTCCCACGAATTCAAGATTAGTCATTCTAGACAAACTACATTAGATTAATTTTTTTTTTTGGCTAAGCCAACAAGTGAGTATTCAAATGAAAGAAAAGTTTACAAGTAAAACATCCTAGGTACAAACCACACAGGAAAAGAAGCAAAGTTTGTACAACTTGACGGCCATCTTTCCCATATAGTTCTTTTTAACCCCGTGTTCAAATCAATTTTCTCTAGAAGGAGAGAAGGATTTTCGCACAAGCATCCTCATCGATACTAGTTCATTTTTATATTTTTGAAAATGAATTCGTTTGTCAAATAATCAAAATGTCATTTTGAAAAAGTAAAACATTTAAATAATTGTTAAAATAATTGAGATTCCGTCCTAAAATCAATTGGTGTTAAGTTGAGTAGCCCAAAATCTTATAAGGTAGTCTTAGAGTTTATAATTTTTCTATGTGGAATAAGTGTATATTCTAATATTCTCTCTCACGTGTGACTTGATTTAAGAAAAGTCACATGTGAAAGATTGAATTACACACATGGAGAGGGCTGCATATGGAAGAGATTGAACACATGTGAAAATGGCAGTACGTGGAAGATCGAACATGCGTGAAACACACGTTGATGATGATCAATTATTATAATATACACTTATCTCACATAAAAAAAAAATCATAAATTCTAAGATCACTTTATAAGATTTTGGTTACTCCACTTAGCACAACAGTTATCTTAACATGGTATCAAAATCTAGGTACCTAATGGTTCTGGGTTTAAAACTCACTGCCACCCATTTAAAAATATTAAAATTGTCCAAGTACAAGGCTTAAAAAAACTAACTCCGCCTACAATTACCTAGATGAGGTGGTCACTTAATAATAATAACAAAAGTTATTTATTTATTTATTATTATTATTATTATTATTATTATCATTATTATTATTAAATTACCAAAATGCCTTTTCAAAACATAAAGGTATATAATAATAAAATGACAATAACAATAACAATAATAATAATAATAATAATAATAATAATTAATTATAATATTATTATTACTATTAGCATTATTATTATTATATTTAGTTTTTATTCTTAAGACAATAGCATGTATATAATAACAAAAAGGCAATCTTGTCATTTGACTCAATTTTATAAAAGTAACTCCAAATATTACTCTAATATATATACTAACTACCAAACATAAATCTAGAATCAATACCAATTTCTATGTTCATTTAATTTCTATAACATACCAAGCATGTCATACTTTTTACTAACAGACTGTTTGGAACAAATGAATTCCACAAAATTTTGTGGAATTCATTTGTAAATCTAATTTTTTTTTGTTTAGTTGCACTTTTTTAAAAAGTTACAAATCCAGAATTTGCAATTTTTGGATTTGCACAAGCCTTACTCAAATCCGAGTTCAAGAGGTGGAATTTACAAATCCACGTTTTCTAATTCTGCTGCTAATTCTTTGAGGACAAAACTATCCTCAAGTTTAAGTTATTGATTTTGCTATGAATAGTAAAAAAAAAAAGAAAAAAAAAGAAAAAAAACAAATGTCTTCCCCACTCTTCTCTCTTTCAAGGCAAAAAAAAAAAAAAAAACTCAATATCTTTCATTCACTCCTCTTTATTCGTTTAATCTTCTTTGTAAATTTATTCATGATTTTTCTTTTGGGCAATATGTATTCTTGTAAAAGAATTTCTAGTTATCACATGATAATCTTAATATAATCAATATATGTCAATCATAATAAATACTAGATAATGCTTTTATATATGACAACCACGATAAAAAGATTAGTATCGTGTTTGTCGTGACTTTATCGTGGCCGTGTATATGTGTATAGTTGAACTTGAAGTTATTTATTCATGTTAAATTTATGGGTGAACATAAAAATATTATGATTATTTTGTAATGTTTATATTTTTTGAAAATATTTCTTTGCTGTTTTTTTTTTTTTTGGATTTTTATAATAGTACCAGGAATCAATAATTGCTTAAAAAGATAACAGTTATATGATAGTCTAATTACAATTGAATAAAAGAAGGATATTTAAGTAAAAAACATCTATTAATTCCAATTTCATATGTGTTCCAAACACAATTTGAATTTACAAATAACAGAATTGACTTTATTTTATTTTACATTTCCAAACAAGAGAATTCATTTGTAAATGAATTCTTCATGGAATTTATTTATAAATGAAATGAATTTTACACACAAATTACTTCCAAACACTATGTAAGTTCATTTCATTCATGTCCAAATACATTTTAGGATACCAATTGTTAGTGTTAAAATTTAAACTACACAAAAGACGATGAGAAAAAGATTCTCTGGCGTAACAAAATAACAAAGCTAATGCTGCGAAGGGTCAAGTTAGCATAACATACAGGAATTATACATTGAAAATAATTTTCATCTCTATCTTGGAAAATTTTCTTGCCTGCCATGACTTACAGCTAGATATAATTTTCTCCTAACCAATATTATTCTAGACATACTGCGTCGAGAATGAAACTATGGTCCAGTCATCGGATACAATCATGTTGGAAAATTGAAATTTTGAAAATTTTCATTGATATAAAGATGGGCCAACTATCGACTATGATCTTCATTGCAATCGTTAGTTCAAACTAAGACACAAGGTATGAATTTGGGTCAGGGTTTGGAATTGGAAATGAGTTTGGGTTTGGAATTAAGAATGTCGAGGTCGAAAATCTCACAGTTGAATTAGGGAGCTGCTTTCGCCGAGCTGGACTTCTCAGGTCGGCCTCCGAGCTGTACTTTCTTGGTCGGCTATTGGACCTGCACAAGGAAAGGAAGGAAAAGGCGGGGTGACGACCCGGATTTTCCCCTCAAGCGTGCGAATGATTAGTAAGTCCGAGCTGACAAATTTGCAGAGAGTATTTAATAGCGAGCCCCCCTAAATGAAGAGGGTGGAGCTCTATTTATACTAAGTTCGAGTCTGACAGCATTTAATGCGATGCAGCTTTATGTCCCATCAGCGCTTTATGTCCCATCGAAACAGCTGGAACTGAGGTCGGGGTTAACGGGGTCGGGTCAGTCATCTAGGTTGGACATTGAGCTGAACGCGCTGTCAACGGAGCGCGGATTAGCCCGTCTCAGCTCGGAATGGTCGGCTCATTTGGATCAGCTCGGGAACCCCTCGTCAATTCCGCCCCCCCCCCAAGTCGAGATCGAGATGGTGAGATCTAGACAGAAGTTCATCCCGAGCTGTAGGTGCCCGACCCCGATAGAGTAGGGATGGCCACATCAGCGGTGCATGCCCAACGGATGGCTGCCACATTACCTGGCGGTTCTGGCGAGACGCGACGTTTGGGCTTCCCGAGGCGACTTTCAGGGGTGCCTATAAATAGGGCCATATTCTCCGAGATTCACTTCATACTTCGCTTTCAATTTCCTAAGGAATTCAGGTCGGACACTAGAGTGGTCGGACGCAACTAGCTCGGAAAGAATCTTCTCGGGATAATTCAGCTTGGATCCAGCTTAGTCGGCCATACTCCGCAGTTAAGAGCATTAGGTACATCCCGACTCCCTTAGTTATTCCTGTACATTTATATTTGCTGTAGACAGGACGGGGAGGTCGGAATCAGAAGATTCTCAGGCTATGGAAGTAAGGTCCTATGGTGGAGATGAAAGTCCGCCGAGCTCGGCATCTACCTCGAACAGGATCCACGGCGGAGAGAGCACTAGCTTGTCCTCAGGGCCGGCTCGGAAACCTAATCGTGAGGAGAGCGACGACGACTGCCAAGTTATTGGGGTCAGATTGGTGCGAGAGGAAGCAGAGGAGGATCCTTTGGCCGACCTGGGAGAATTCGATGACGGGGAGGATGGAGAGCCGCTGAATCGACTGGAGGGCATCGAGATACCACAAGAGTTCTTGGCCGGGGTCTCTGCCACCGAGCCGATCGAGGCTGTCCCAGTTAGTGCTGTTCGACCTCGGAGCTCGGCTTCAGCCAGCGCTTCTTCAATTCGAGGGAAGAGGATCGAGCAGCTGTTTGCCTGTTGCAAGCGTGAGTGCCATTCTACAGTGCATATGGTGAACGCAAGGCTGAGGAACTGGTCGGTTTACTGGCATCACAAGCTGAAGATTCCAGGTCGGCAAGAATCGGCGTGTTATCCCCCAGCCAACCACTACACCATATATGATCTGGCCTTCGACGTCATCCAACTCCCCCTCCCTGGCTTCATCATTGGAATTCTGAACTATTTCGAGCTCAGCCCGGGTCAGATGTCACCGAATGGTTGGGCCATAATGGTGGCCTTCTACGTGTTCTGCTTGAAGAAGGGAGTGGAGCCGGCCTTGCGCCGGTTCAGGCATTTCTTCGTGTGTAAACCCAACCCGAAGCAGCCAGGGTGGTTCCACTTCGCAGCTCGGGTCGGCCACTCCATATTCACCAAGTGGCACTCCTCTAACAAGGGCTGGCATAATGACTATTATTGGGTGGAGTCGTCTGTGAATCCTGGATGCAGGCTGGACTGGCTCCCGAGCCTGAGGAAAACCGCCAACGATGACCCTAAACTCTCGAAGGAGGAGCTTAAAGAAGTTGCAGTGCTCAAGCCTGCGCCCGGGATGCTGATAGATATTGACAGCGTGCTGAAATGGGAGGGAATCTGGGATTCCAAGTTGTTTGGTCGGGAGCCCGACCTCTCGAGGGATCATCCCCACCTGATTCCCGACCCGGAAGGAGATGACGGGTCTAGCTCAGAAGAGGGTCAGTTTGCAGGATTGGCGTCCGACCTCCCGTCCCGTTTATTAGCTTAGCTTTTTTAGGTGGGTCTTCGACTCATTTTTACCCCTTTGCTCTGCTTTTTACAGATATGGCGGACATGAGGAAGCTTGCATATGCAGATAGTTCACGCTCGATCTTTGCTCTCTTAGTTTCATCGGAGAGCTCCACCTCCTGAAGGTCCTCAGCCGGGCTTCCTCTCTTAGCATCTCTCTTTTCTTCGGGCAGATTTGGTCCCCAACCGATTTGATATTTGGGCCGGAGTGAGTTTTCATAACATTCCCGCGCCGAGAGCTGGGCTCCGCGGATGGTGGCCATTCCGGCTGGGGTCGGGAACTTCAGGGCCTGGTGATATGTTGAAGGGATGGCCTTGAAGTGATTAAGTGCCACCCGACCCAAGATCCCGTTGTAAGTGGAATTACAATCCATTACAATGAAGTTGGCCTCCATCGACGCCCACTTATCACCATCCTCCAGCTTCAGGGAGAGGTTAATGACTCCTTCAGCTCGGTGGGACTGCCCTGTAAAACCTGCCAAAGTACCCCTTAACAGCCTGAGTCGGCTCCTGTCCAATCCC
This sequence comes from Ehretia macrophylla, assembly GCA_037974665.1. Classification (NCBI taxonomy): domain Eukaryota; kingdom Viridiplantae; phylum Streptophyta; class Magnoliopsida; order Boraginales; family Ehretiaceae; genus Ehretia; species Ehretia macrophylla. Next base: position 38,019,640 of record CM075780.1, on the reverse strand, counting down.
ATCTGCTCAAAAGCACTTAGGAATAAGACTTCTACCGAGCTCCCGGTGTCCACCATCAGCCTTTTGACGGTGAAGTTGGCTATTTCAGCGCTGATCACCAGGGGGTCGTTGTGGGGCAATATCACCCCCTCCAAGTCTTCTGAAGAGAAGGTGAGCTCTTGCATCTCCAGGGCCGGTCCCCTCATTGGTCCATATTCCCTCCCAGCACGAACATAACCCTTTCTGCCTGCTGAGGTCTCGCCTCCTGACACCAATCCTCCCGCGATGGTTTCAATCACGGCCAAGCGCCCGCCCCCGGCCTGGCGCTTGGGCGGACTCCTCTCCCTATCCCTTTGGTCTGGATTCCGGGTTGCTGCGGATCTATATACCTCCGTAGTTGGCCTCGGGCTATTAGTGCCTCGATCTCCTGTTTCAAGTCTTTACATTCCTCGGTGGTATGGCCGTAGTCCATGTGGTAGCGGCAATATTTGGTCCTATTGTGCTTCTCGGGTCGGCCTTTCATTCTCGGAGCGGGAGGCAAGTGGTTCTGGTGCTGGATCTCCATTAGGATATGCTCCCTTGAGGTGTTAAGGGAAGTGAACATAGTGAACCGGGGGTTCGGCTTCGGCTGCTGAGGCTGCTTGCCTCCGTCGTTCTGGGCTTTGGCCCCGGGTTGGGCTCGGGAGACCTCTCATTTCTTCCCAGCCTCCTTCTCCTTGTCATCGTCCCTTTTTGCCTGATGGATTTCCTCCGAGTGTATGTACCCTTCTGCTCGCACCATCAACTCGAATATAGTATCCACGGGCTCGATTGCCAAGGAAGATGTGAGGGGGCCCGACCTGAGCCCACTCTGATAAGCCATCAGAGCCATGGAGTCCTCCAGGTTGGGAATTCGGAGGGACTCTTCATTGAATCTGGCTGTGTAAGCCCTCAAAGTTTCCCCTCTATGCTGCTTCACCAACAGCAATGTAGAAGTATGGCGGGTGGCGCGGCGGCTCCCCGCGAACCGGGATAGGAAAGCCTCAGCCAGCTGGTGAAAACTTGCAATTGATCCGGGATGAAGTTTTTGAAACCAATCCAAGGCATTGCCAACCAGGGTGGTCAGGAATGTCTTCGCCTTCATGAGATCCGGCATGTCATGCAGAGTCATGTGGTGATCAAAATTGAGCAGGTGGCTGGCTGGGTCTCCATCTCCGTTGTAGACGGCCAGGTTGGGCATTCGGTTGTCGGTGGGCAAGGGCGTAGCCAGTACCTTGGGAGAGAGTGGGCTTACGCCAAGTTGGTTGATGACCTTGGCTATGGCAGCCGCGGTCTCTACCTGCTTAGGGTCGGCTTGAGCCGCCCTTTTACCTCTCGCCGTGTCTGGTCTGGGTATCGGCTCTAAAAAGCCCTCCTCTTCCTGCGTCCGCTTTCGCCTGCACTCCGGGATGTGAAACTGGGGGTGCGATAGCCGAGGCGCAGCCTCTTGCGGAGCCAGGGGGCCCTCAGCTAGCCGGGCTACCTGCTCCTTAAGTTCTTCGAACATCCTCAACATCATCCTTATCTCCGGTGACAGGCTGGAGTGGGGGTCTCCTTCCGCTGCGGGGTTGGTTTGAGTAGCTAAGTGTATACGTTGGCTCGTTCCAACATCGGCTTGGGTTAGGTTTTGGCTGGGCGCCTGCCCGGTTTCGAGGTCCCCTTCCAGGTTGGGCGAACCCTCTACCGGCATGTTGTGACTTCTAGTTTGTACCATGGTGGTTTCTCAATGAGTGGCGAAGAGAGTTATAAAAAAACTCGTCAGTTCCCACAGACGGCGCCAAACTGTAGAGGTCGAAAATCTCACAGTTGAATTTGGGAGCTGCTTTCGTCGAGCTGGACTTCTCAAGTCGGCCTCCGAGCTGTACTTTCTTGGTCGGCTATTGGACCTGCACAAGGAAAGGAAGGAAAAGGCGGGGTGATGACCCGGATTTTCCCCTCAAGCGTGCGAATGATTAGTAAGTCCGAGCTTGCAAATTTGCAGAGAGTATTTAATAGCGAGACCCCTTAAATGAAGAGGTGGAGCTTTATTTATACTAAGTTCGGGTCTGACAGCATTTAATGCAATGCAACTTTATGTCCCATCAGTGCTTTATGTCCCATCGGAACAGCTGGAACTGAGGTCGGGGTTAACGGGGTCGGGTCAGTCATCTAGGTTGGACATTGAGCTGAACGCGCTGTCAACGGAGTGCGGATTAGCCCGTCTTAGCTCGGAATGGTCGGCTCACTTGGATCAGCTTGGGAACCCCTCGTCAGGGAATAAGATTGAGAATGGAGTGAAATGAAAATGGGATGAGAATGAGAAAGAAAAGGAGATCGGTTGTAGTATTATATACACAAACGCATGCTTGCAATTTACAAAACTTTTTCAAGGTAATTTTGACGTTTAACACGCTTTCTGTTTAAATTAACTAAGGTTTTAAGGGCGGGGATTAACTTGTCTAACTTTTGTAAACAATGAACTAATATTACCTGTCGAGGTTAAAAATCTCACAGTTGAATTTGGGAGCTGCTTTCGCTGAGCTGGACTTCTCAGGTCGGCCTCCGAGCTGTACTTTCCTGGTCGGCTATTGGACCTGCACAAGGAAAGGAAGGAAAAGGTGGGGTGACGACCCGGATTTTCCCCTCAAGCGTGCGAATGATTAGTAAGTCCGAGCTGACAAATTTGCAGAGAGTATTTAATAGCGAGACCCCTTAAATGAAGAGGGTGGAGCTCTATTTATACTAAGTTTGGGTCTGACAGCATTTAATGCGATGCATCTTTATGTCCCATCAGTGCTTTGTGTCCCATCGGAACAGTTGGAACTGAGGTCGGGGTTAACGAGGTCGGGTCAGTCATCTAGGTTGGACATTGAGCTGAACGCGCTGTCAACGGAGTATCAGCTCGGTCAGGACTGGGCGGTACTGGCCAAGGACAAAGGCAGCGCCCCAGCGGCCAAGGACGAGAGGTCGGTCCCGAGGTCTCTTCAAAAGGGCTTCGGGGTCCCCTTTGCCGCAGAAATCGGGCTCAGGCCTAGCGATCCTGGAGCGCTCTTCCTCTCGACCGGAGAGCAGAAAGCGGCCTCGGCCCGAACACTCTGGGAAGGGCAAGGCCACGGAGGTGAGCCATCCCGACAAAAACTTCATGGAGGCGTCCAAGGTGGATCGCGATCCCAAGCTGGCGACGGTCCCCGCGGAGCAACTCTCGCTTGACTTGAGGACGGCCATAGTCACTGTAAGTCCTTAACCATCTTCTGTTAAGGTTGTATTTTTAGCTCGGCTAATTGCTTTATTTTCTGCTGAACAAGCCGAGTCCCACATCCTCTCTGCCCCCAGCTTCCTTATCAAGGCCCAGACTCACTACGTCGAGCTCGAGCAACGATATGTGGATGCCCGAGCTGAGCTTGAAACCGTGAGGGAAGAGGTCGCTCAGAGGCAGAAGGCTGATACTGCGGAGGTCGACCGCCTGAAGAAGGAGCTGGATCTGGAGAAGGACTGATGCAAAGCCGCGGCCAAGGACGTCGACCGCTACAAGCGAGAGAAGAGGGAGGCAGAGGCTAAGCTAAAGGATCTGGTGGAGCGGGTCGGCGTCCAGGGGGAGAAGGCAGTGGAGGCCTTCAAGTCCAGCGACGCGGCGGTGGATTGGTTGGCCACGGAAGGCGGGGCCATGGCGAAGTACGGGAAAATGGAATTCTACTTTCGAGGTCAAGTTGCAGCTCGGGAGAGAGCGAAGACCTTCTTCCCAGCCTCCAAGAACGACTATATCGAGATCTTGGAGGTTCCGCCGCCAGAATTCTGGGAGATCCCCGAGCTTCCATCCGACCTGATATCCCAGGCCAAGGAGGTTACCGAGTTTGTCCAGAAGGGCCTGGACCAGGTTGGGGATGAAGCTGAGGCCACCACCTCCGCCGCTGCGCAAAAATAGATTTTGCATTGTTTCCCGAGTAGGGTTATTGTAATCTCGCCCGAGCTGGGCTTTTGTAATTATCTTTCTACTTTAATGAAATGCTTGTTTTGCCTTCATTTGCGTTTTAATTGAGTTCGTACATGTACTTTTCTTGTCGCAAATTTTTACTCAAGTAAGTGGGGTCGGACCAATTCAAATGGACCATTCAAACTTAAGTTTAATGAACCGAGCTGGACGTGGTTAAACGTTTTACCATCCTAATCCGAGCCGGAACAATAATAGGGGCAACTTTATAATCGTTACCAAATCGAACTCGTCAGTTCGTTACAATATTGGTCAAACTAATGTTGACAAATATACCGACCTGAAGCCGGGATACTCCGAGTTGGAACATAATCCGAACTGGCAAATTTAATCAAGTTGTTATTGATTATACCCGAGCTGGAACTTAGTCCGAGCTGGTTTACTTCGTGATTACGCGTGGCCACTACATTAACCCGAGTTGGAGTAGTTTTTGTTGTAGCACTTGGGCCCGAGTCGGGTATTGCGCTGGTCAGTTCACAAGTTGGGCATTCGTACTAGTTCACAAAATTGAATTGCATTGACTTTGTACAAGTAATGTTTCGGCCCGGGGCCTTTACAAAATAGTTCGGCTCGGGGCCGCTTACAAAATAGTTCGGCTCGGGGCCGTTTACAAAATAGTTCAGCTCGAGGCCGTTTTAGACAAAATACCGCTTCAGATGTTCTGAATGCCATGCATTTTTCAACAGTTTTCCGCTCTTGTCGCGAAGGTAGAAGGTCCCGGGTCGGACTTCTTTGATGACTTCGTAGGGTCCCTCCCAGGTCGGAGAGAACTTGTTAACGGAGCGCGGAAAAAAGATGGCCTTTCTGAGTACGAGGTCGCTGACCTTAATAGGCTTAGGCTTGACCTGTTTGGAGAAAGCTCTTTTCATTGCAACTTTGTTGGCCAGCATTCTAATTTGAGTTTTAGCTCGGAGCTCTTCAGCGAGGTCGAGCTCTTCACGGATTCGTGCTCCGTTTATTTCCGGGTCATGGTGGAGGGTTCTACTGGTCGGAGACCCAATCTCCATTGGCAGCACTGCTTGAGTGCCGAAGGTCAGTTCGAAGGGCGATTCTCCCGTCGCCGAGCTGGTGTTGGTCCGCTGAGGCCACATCACTTCTGGAAGAATTGATGCCCATTGGCCCTCTGCTTCCTCCAACTTGGTTTTCAGGCCCTGCAAAATGATTTGGTTAGTCCTTTCAACTTGGCCATTACTTTGAGGGTGAGCAACGGACGAGAATCTGAGGTCGATCCCAATCTCAGCACATTTGCCTCGAAAGTATGCACTGTCGAATTGTTTGCCGTGGTCAGTGACGATGACCTTTGGCACCCCAAATATGCAAATGATTTTTTTTCATACGAAATCCCAAGCTGCCTTTTCTGTTATTCTAGCAACACCTTCAGCCTCGGGCCATTTAGTGAAGTAGTCTACAGCTACGAATGCGTGCTTCTTTTGGCCGACACTGGTCGGCAAGGGGCCGATGATGTCTAGACCCCACTGATAGAATGGCCAAGGGCTTATCATAACTGTGAGGTCCACGGCAGGCTTCCGTTGCACGTTAGCGAACCTCTGGCAGGTGTCGCACTTTTTTACATACTCTTTGGCATCTTGTTCTAAGGTTGGCTAGAATTAGCCTTGCCTTAATGCCTTCCGAGCCAGAGTTTTACCCCCCAAGTGGTTTCCATATATCCCTTCATGAATCTCCTGGAGTACATAGTTTCCCTCCTCGGGTCCTACACATTTCAAAAGGGGCCAGGTGTAGGCTCTCTTATAGAGTTGCCCAGCGATTATGACAAACCTTGAGGCCTGTTTCATGAGTTTCCGAGCTGCTTTTTCATCTTTTGGGGTCATACCGCCTTCCAAGTAGTCCATGATTGGTTTGGTCCAATCTGTACTTAAATTGAGCTCGGCTACTGCCTGTACTCCCAACTGGATACTAGGTTCGGATACTTCCTCCACGTAGACCAGGGCAGGCCGGCTTTCGCCCAAGGCCAACCTGGACAAGGCATCAGCTTTCATGTTCTCTTCCTTGGGAATCTGCTGTATCGTGAACCTTCTGAGTGCTGAGGTCAAATCCTTGACTCTGTTGAGGTAGGCTAGCATAACATTGTCCTTGGCTTCGAACTCTCCTGATATCTGACTAGAGACCAACTGAGAGTCGGTGCTTAGTTCGATTGTCTGTGCTCCGAGCTGAGCTGCAATTTTTAGCCCTGCAATCACCGCTTCGTACTCTGCTTCATTAGTGGACGTCGAGAAGGTGAACTTGAGGGAGTACTGGTGCTCATGCCGGTTTGGGTCGAGGATGACCACCCCAGCTCCGCTTCCGGACTTCCCTGAGGCCCCATCCACACGTCCTCCGGGTCATGCTCTGCTCGGCCAGTGCATTCTACAACAAAGTCCGCAATGGCTTGGGCTTTGATGGCTGTCCTGGGCTGGTAGGTGATGTCGAATTGACTCAGCTCAACTGCCCATTTCAGTAGCCTGCCCGACGCCTCTGGCTTGTGCATGATGGACTTGAGCAGAGCATCAGTCATGACCTTAACTGGATGAGCATCAAAGTATGGCTTCAACTTTCTAGCCGCTGTGACAAGCGCGAGGGCGAGTTTCTCCAAGGAGGAGTATCTCGCCTCGGCTCCCTGCAAGGTTTTATTAACATAATAGACTAGCTTCTGTTCCTTTCCTTCTTCTCAGACTAGTGCCGCCGCCACCGCTGTTCCCTAGCATGCTAAGTATATTACTAGCTCCTCCCCCACCTCAGGTCGGGATAACAGGGGTGGCGAGGCTAGATACCTTTTCAACTCTTGAAAGGCGTTTTGGCATTTCTCAGTCTATTCAAAGTTCTTAGGATTCCTCAATATTTTGAATAGGGGAGCACACTTGTCAGCCGACTTGGACATAAATCTGCTCAGCGCTGTGACTTTGCCTGCTAATACCTGGACGTCCTTCACGCAGGTCGGGGGCGCCAGGTCTAGTATCGCCTGGACCTTCTCCGGGTTGGCTTCCATTCCGTGGGCTGTGACCATGAAGCCCAAGAACTTGCCTGCCTTGACGCTGAATGCGCACTTTTTCGGGTTCAGTTTTATCCTAAAGTGCTCCATTACGACGAAGGCTTCAGCCAGGTCGGCTACATGGTCTTCCGCCCTCCTGCTCTTGACCAACATGTCATCTACGTATATTTCCATTAGCCGGCCAATCTGATTTTTGAAGACCTTGTTCACCATCCGAGTGTACGTGGCTCCAGCATTCTTAAGGCCAAAGGGCATGACCTCATAGTAGTAGAGTCCTTTATCGGTGGTGAATGCGGTCTTCTCTTTGTCCCCGGGAGCCATCTTGATTTGATTATAACCTTTGAAGGCATCCATGAAGGAGAGCAGTTCGAATCCGGAGGTGGCGTCCACCATTTGGTCAATCCGTGGTAGGGGGAAGCAGTCCTTGGGGCAAGCTTTGTTGAGGTCGGTGAAATCAATACACAGTCTCCATCCACCCGAGGACTTAGTCACCAGCACTACATTAGATAGCCAGGTTGGGTACTGTATTTCCTTTATATGGCCGGTGTCCACCAACTTGTCCACCTCTTCGGCTATGATTTGTTTCTTATCATAATGAAAGTGCCGGCGCTTTTGTTTTACCGGATAGTGATTCGGGTCGGCATTCAGGTGATGCTCAATCACATTCGGGTCAATTCCTGTCATGTCAGAGGCAGACCAGGCAAATACATGCTCATTCTTTAAAAGAAATTGGCTTATACCTTTCTTGAGGTTGGCAGATAGTTCACTCCTGATCTTTGCTCTCTTAGTTTCATCGGAGAGCTCCACCTTCTGAAGGTCCTCAGCCGGGATTCCTCTCTTAGCATCTCTTTTTTCTTCGGGCAGATCTGGTCCCCAGCCAATTTTATATTTGGGCCGGAGTGAGTTTTCATAACATTCCCGCGCAGAGAGCTGGGCTCCGCGGATGGTGGCCACTCCGGCCGGGGTCGGGAACTTCAGGGCCTGGTGATATGTTGAGGGGACGGCCCTGAAGTGATTAAGTGCCACTCGACCCAAGATCCCATTGTAAGTAGAATTACAATCCATTACAATGAAGTTGGCCTGCATCGACGCCCACTTATCACCATCCTCCAGCTTCAGGGGGAGGTTGATGACTCATTCGGCTCGGTGGGACTGTCCTGTAAAACCTGCTAAAGTACCCCTTAATGGCCTGAGTCGGCTCCTGTCCAACCCCATTTGCTCAAAAGCGCTTAGGAATAAGACTTCTGCCGAGCTCCCGGTGTCCACCATCAGCCTTTTGACGGTGAAGTTGGCTATTTTAGCGCTGATCACCAGGGGGTCGTCGTGGGGCAATATCACCCCCTCCAAGTCTTCTGAAGAGAAGGTGAGCTCTTGCATCTCCAGGGCTGGTCCCCTCATTGGTCCGTATTCCCTCCCAGCACGAACATAACCATTTCTGCCTGCTGAGGTCTCGCCTCCTGATGCCAATCCTCCCGCGATGGTTTCAATCACGGCCAAGCGTCCGCCCCCGGCCTGGCGCCTGGGCGGACTCCTCTCTTTATCCCTTTGGTCTGGATTCCGGGTTAGCTGCGGATCTATATATCTCCGTAGGTGGCCTCGGGCTATTAGTGCCTCGATCTCCTGTTTCAAGTCTTTACATTCCTCAGTGGTATGGCCGTAGTCCATGTGGTAGCGGCAATATTTGGTCCTATTGCGCTTCTTGGGTCGGCCTTTCATTCTCGGAGCGGGAGGCAAGTGGTTCTGGTGCTGGATCTCCATTAGAATCTGCTCCCTTGAGGTGTTAAGGGGAGTGAACATAGTGAACTGGGGGTTCGGCTTCGGCTGTTGAAGCTGCTTGCCTCGGTCGTTCTGGGCTTTGGTCCCAGGTTGGGGTCGGGAGGCCTCTCCTTTCTTCCCAGCCTCCTTCTCCTTGTCATCGTCTCTCTTCGCCTGATGGATTTCCTCCGAGTGTATGTACCCTTCTGCTCACACCATCAGCTCGGACACAGTATCCACGGGATCGATTGCCAAAAAAGATGTGAGGGGGCCCAACCTGAGCCCGCTCTGGTAAGCCATCAGAGCCATGGAGTCTTCCAGGTTGGGAATTCGGAGGGACTCTTCATTGAATCTAGCCGTGTAAGCCCTCAAAGTTTTCCCTCTATGCTGCTTCACCAGCAGCATTATAGAAGTATGGCGGGTGGCGCGGCGGCTTCCCGCGAACCGGGATAGGAAAGCCTCAGCCAGCTGGTGAAAACTTGCAATTGATCCAGGACGAAGTTTTTGAAACCAATCCAAGGCATTGCCAACCAGGGTGGTCGGGAATGTCTTCGCCTTCATGAGATCTGGCATGTCATGCAAAGTCATGTGGTGATCAAAATTGAGCAGGTGGCTGGCTGGGTCTCCATCTCCATTGTAGACGGCCAGGTTGGGCATTCGGTTGCCGGTGGGCAAGGGCGTGGCCAGTACCTCGGGAGAGAGTGGGCTTACGCCGAGTTGGTTGATGACCTTGGCTATGGCAGCCGCGGTCTTTGCTTGCTCGGGGTCGGTTTGAGCCGCCCTTTTACCTCTCGCCGTGTCTGGTCTGGGTATCGGCTCTAAAAAGCCCTCCTCTTCCTGCGTCCGCTTTCGCCTGCACTCCGGGATGTGGAACTGGGGGAGCGATGGCCGCGGCGCAGCCTCTTGCGGAGCCAGGAGGCCCTCAGCTAGCCGGGCTACCTGCTCCTTAAGTTCTTGGAACATCCTCAACATCACTCTTATCTCCGGTGACAGGTCGGGGTCTCCTTCCACTCCGGGGTTGGTTTGAGTGGCTAAGTGTATACGTTGGCTCGTTCCAACGTCGGCTTGGGTTAGGTTTTGGCTGGGCGCCTGCGCGGTTTCAAGGTCCCCTTCCAGGTTGGGCGAATCCTCTACCGGTGTGTTGTGACTTCTAGTTTGTACCATGATGGTTCCTCAATGAGTGGCGAAGAAAGTTATAAAAGAACTTGTCATTTCCCACAGACGGCGCCAAACTGTCGAGGTTGAAAATCTCACAGTTGAATTTGGGAGCTGCTTTCGCCGAGTTGGACTTTTCAGGTCGGCCTCCGAGCTGTACTTTCCTGGTCGGCTATTGGACCTGCACAAGGAAAGGAAGGAAAAGGCGGGGTGACGACCCGGATTTTCCCCTCAAGCGTGCGAATGATTAGTAAGTCCGAGCTGGCAAATTTGCAGAGAGTATTTAATAGCGAGACCCCTTAAATGAAGAGGGTGGAGATCTATTTATACTAAGTTCGGGTCTGACAGCATTTAATGCGATGCAGCTTTATGTCCCATCAGTACTTTATGTCCCATCGAAACAGCTGGAACTGAGGTCGGGGTTAACGGGGTCGGGTCAGTCATTTATATTGGACATTGAGCTGAACGCGCTGTCAACGGAGTGCGGATTAGCCCGTCTCAGCTCGGAATGGTCGGCTCACTTGGATCAGCTCGAAAACCCCTCGTCATTACCCATTTTTTAATAATGAGGTCTAAGTTAAAAAACTGTGACAATATTTGGAACTAACTACATAATTAAACAATGGTTGATTGATAGAATAGCAGGATCAGCACCTGGAAATGGATCAAGAGCTGCCGTTGGTGAAGATTGGTCGCTAAGACAAAGTGTCGTCTGCAGGCCAGAAGTTTTTTCACACAAGATGGTTCTCCTGGAACAAAGAAAATGAGACGCCATACAAGTGCGATGCCTTCAGATGTTGTTTCATCTGCTGGCAGTGTAAATGATAGTTTTAGACAGCTGAACGGTTTTGAAGCATCTGACTTAGAGTCCACAGCATCATCTCGCGTCCAACGGCCCAGAATTGAGGTATATCCTTGCAGTTATTGCATTCCTCTAAAAATTTAAGTCATGGTTACAGGGGGAGGTAGCGATAGTGATTAATATTTTATTTATTTATTTATATTATTTATTTTCCTAATAACCTTGCGACCACTAAACTTTATTTCTCTCTCAAACTTGGTACCAAGATGTGGAGTCACTAATACAAACACTAATTCTATTTGGATGGAGTGAGTATTCAAATTGGATAAAAACAAAATGTATCATATATGCCTTGGTTTTAGTCTGAGTTGATACAGGAGCAGTACTTGAGAATAGAAAGTCAAATAGAAGTTATTGGTGATCTTATACCATATGTTGAGGCAGTGTTTTTTTTGTGGGTCTATTCTTTTCTGAAGTTAGTATTGGTTTGATATTATTCTCTTAAGTTTATTGCTGGACAGTATCCTAAGCTGGGAGATGCCAGATTTTTTTACATGTTTTCTATTCTTAGGAGCCTATCTGGACTACAATCCAGCCACTATGCGATCTAGGGAAGTTTATTCTCCTAAATTTCGTACATTTGAACTTGCAAACTCTCTCATGCACCTTTGGTTATTTGCAATTTTGTTTAAACTAGAGCTTGTGATTCTTTCCCTGTAGTTTAGCATCAATAGTAGATGAGCAAAGCTTCCTCTTCAAGATTCTTACCCCTTAGGGTGTCAATTGATTTCTATGGATCACTTTTTCTTGTATATGACATATGTCTAGTTATTCTTATTTGACATTGTTTGAATTTTTGTACAAAACGAGTTTTCTTTCCTTTGTAACTGTTCCAGGCAAATCATGCACTTGTAGAAGAAATACGAGAGATAAATCAACGACTTATAGACACTGTAGTAGATATCAGCGATGAAGATGTTGATCCAGTGGCTGTGGCTGGTGCCGCTGAAGGTGGTGAAGGAACCGTTGTTAAATGCTCTTTCAGTGCTGTGGCTCTTAGTCCAAACTTGAAATCGCAGTATGCTTCTGCACAAATGGTGAGATTTAATACTCTTTATTAGGGTATAATCTTTATTTGTAATATGTTTGGGTGGATCATTTACAGAAATATTATGTTTCTTTTCTATGGTCAATTGATTTAAGTTCTCCACTAATATGCAGTCACCAATCCAGCCACTACGGTTGCTTGTTCCAAACAATTACCCTGGTTGCTCTCCAATACTTTTGGACAAGTTTCCAGTTGAAGTCAGGTAGGCTAAGCATGCAGTTCTTTCTATTCTGATATCTGTTTTGCATGGTCTTATTATTCCCCTTATATATCTGGGTCTGGCCCATGACTGCCATTAAAATACATTTTTATCAAAATTCTTTTCATATCTATTAGATAAGCAGAGATACAGGATAAAACTTAATACCGGGTAAAATCACGGTACCTTTACATGGAAAAAAGTACCCGTGTATGCAGAAGCTAGTCCTCTTTCTCCTTTGAAGAAACAAATCTCACAAAGTTCGTGATGGATCAGAGACGCTTCAAACCCATCCGAACATGCAAGGTTTTGTTCTTGCAAAAAGAAATACAGCAGTCACTCATATCCCCAAAACCAAGTCCTAAGTCTGCTTGATACCATAGAGGCTCTATCAAGATTAGTGATTTCCCTGTCCGCTTGATCATATCATCTTTACCTTGGAACGTGTGCACTTGAACTTGGACTTGGGGATCCTAGATGTAATTGGCATGTTCTAGACGTGCATGGAAACATGATTGAAAGGGTAGGATGGCATAGTGGCATCAGGCTCCTTAGAACATCCATTTGCCCAAATAGGTGTTATTTGCAGTTCCTTCTGAGTGCCATCCCTAAGGATGGAAACTTGTGTCTGTTTTTTGCGGCCATCTACCGCAGTTGTATCAACCGGCCATGAAATGTTCTTTTGGTAAATCCAAATATCCCAGCAAACACGAAAAGAAAAAAGTTTTGGAAGAAAACTGGGGAACAGAGGAATGCGGCATCTATTTCGTAATATATAAGTTGGAAATTACTCGCTTTCTTGAATGATATGCTGTATTTCTGTATATATGTTGGAGAATCATGATGTAGGTTTTCACTATTATTCATTTGATGTTACAGCAAAGAATATGAAGATCTTTCTATAAAGGCCAAGTCAAGGCTTAGCATCTCCCTTCGAAGTCTTTCACAACCGATGTCACTCGCGGAGATTGCAAGGACATGGGACATATGTGCTCGCACGGTTATTTCCGAGTATGCGCAGCAGAGTGGCGGAGGGAGCTTCAGCTCAAAGTATGGAAATTGGAAGAACTGTTTGAGTGCAGCTTGGAATAAAATTTACTACATGTCGGCAAAGAATATAGAAGTATCTAATAGAGGTTTTGGCTCTTGAATTCAGTATGACCATTGTGATTATGAGGCATCTCCGGGTCACTGAATATCTGGAATTGGTTTGCTGACTGGTCAGACCAGCTTTATAGTTGTACTCATATGAGACCTCTATATCAAGGTTTTGATGTTATAAAAGAGATGTTTTGATGTTACAAAGAGATGCATGACGATGCTGGTTAACAAATGGGTTAAATGTAAGAGAGGTCTTATATATCATAGTGGCATCGAGAATGTCATTTCATAGACTCAGAATCCTAAGTTCGCAAGCGAATGTAGTGTTATAGGCTTAAATTTAGTTACTTGGGTCTCAAATCTATTAGTTTAAAATAGTAAATAAAATGGTAAATTCGAGCTATAAATAAATACAACAATACTCAATTAAATAAACTTGTCTTATTTTATGTTTCACATCATATGGTATGTTACAATCCCTCTCAGTTGAGGACTTGACGTCCTCCAACACCGACTTTAGTACCATTTTGTCATGTTTTATGTTTAGTACTCTAGATCTGCAAGCAAGATGTGTTCGTAAGATTAGAAATATTTATTTGGAGCCTAAATCAATTGATCTAAATCTTTATTTTATTTTAATTTAAGTTATACTTAAGTACACACTTCACACCATTCATTGATAAATCATTTTTGAACTATATGTCTCGTATTAATGTGGGACTTTAAGTAAATAGTAGAAAATCTTAGATCTAAAATGATTAATTGAAGTTATATTTAAGTTCACATGACATTGATAAATCATTTGCACTATATATATCTCATACTAATGTGGGATTTACAAGTAGTGGAAAATCCTAGATCAAACGGATGTTTTCAACTATAAGTTCTAACTTTTAATAACATGGAAGTTTCCTCCATTCTTTCTTCATCTTGACTTGAAGCTTCCGATTTTAATCTGTATATAACTAAGTCCCGTTAATTGATCTAACGCAAGCATGAAACCTTTCATTTAAATCGGATTTTAAATATTTACTTCCTCTGAAGATAAAATAGTTATGTTTGTCATTTGGTTAAACAAAATGAATGTGCATACTTAGACTTAATTTTAACTAGATCTTACACTTGTAAGAGAAAAAGACGAGATATATACGCATTCATCTTTTCGAATAAATGATCATAACAAATTCAAGTGTCTAAAACAAATAAGGAGTGGATGAAAAAATTGAATTTAACTTGGGAAAAATAAGGTGCTGACTTTTTATTTTTTAATTTTTTTTAATTTTTTATTTGGTTGAAAGGAGATCTAGAGTGGAATAGCTGGACACAAATTAAGGTTGACTTTTCACAAACAAGCATTAAACTCTATAAATACCCACATGTTTTTGGCATCGTTGTGTTATGTTTTCTTGAACTCATATTTATACTGAGTGTATGCGTTATCAAAGAGAGACTCTACATTATTTGATTTGCTGTTTTTTGTGATTTATAGTGTTGCTATAATGCGAGAAAAAGATCATTGTAACTTGTGAAACTTGCTCTAGTGACCATTCACTATCGGAAGCAATAATGACTTAAGCAGATTGAATCCAATTTAAGTCTCAATCCTACTAATTTCTTTTTCTTTCTTTTTTGTTCATATCTTGCTATTTAATCGAATTTTCTTATGAGAACATGGAAATAAAAAATTATTATATTCGCGATTCTTCATCCACCAAAGCAAAAAATGCTCCGATTTTCCATTCTCATATGAGGCCATGTGTTCATTCCAGGTTTATTAATTATTTGTTGTAGTATAGCATGCTTAGTTTATTGGAATATATTACATTCTGTTTAGTGCACTATAATTGTTCAACACACAAGTTTATGTACATAATTCTGCCAAACAATTTATTGATCAACCAATAAGTCTAACGAACCTTGCAAAATAAAGAAAGAAAGAGAGAAAAAGGGTAAATAGCACCAAAATCTCCTATGGTTAAGCAAAAGTATACAGGACCCTCTTGTGATTTCAAAAGTGCACCGAAACCCCCTGTAGTTTTAAAAAATGTGTACACGCACCCCTTCCTTAACTTTCCGTCAACAACTTTAACTGAATTATATAAAAAGACTTAAATGCCCCTCAATTCTTTTTTTCTCTCATTTCCTTTTCTTTTTTGTTTATATATATTTAGTCCAATATATATATATATATACACATATACATATATATACATAAACAAAGTGAAAGCAACCCTCACCGTGCCATGATTGAGCTTATGAGCAACAGTGCTGCCCCTATTGTTTCCGATGTCGATGCCGCAGCTGCCGGCTGCTTTCTAAATACTTCTTGATCATGAGGATTATTGAAGTTATTTTTCCGTGGAGTTATTGTAACGGAAATGAGAACAAAAACTAATTAAGATATTAGTTAGAGGCAATAGAAATTTGGATATATACACACGTGTGTACATATATATACACACATATACACACATAGACAATACAACTACAATAAATAAATTAAATAAAAAACAAAACTAGAACAAATTAAGGCAACAAAATGTATTTGAATTTGGAGAAGTAAAAGAGAGGAGAGTTCATACAGAGGAGTCTAACTTGTTGGCAACATGGCAGAGTGAAGAATAATTATTTGTTGCAGCAAAATGAAAATGAAGACAAAAATTTGATGGTTTTAATTTCAATTCAATTCATTTGAAGTCAATTTGAGTTCATAAATTATTGCTGGGTTTTGTTTTTTTGTTTTTTTGAAGGGGAGAAGGGGGTTGCTGTGGTGGACGGGGTGGGGTTGACCGGGGAGGGGGGGTTAGGGGTGGGGTGGGGTGGGATGGAGGAAAATGATGAGTTTTTTGCTTCTTTTTTTGTGAAAATTGCAGAAAAAGAAAAGAAAAGAAAAGAATATATATATAAAATAAGGGCATTTTTGTCTAACTAAATAATAATTTAAGTCAAAATATAAAAAATCGCACTAAACGCGCGTGCAATACACTTTCCGTTAAAAATAACAATTTTTTTGACGGAGAGGGTTGTTGTGCTACATTTTTAAAACCACATGGGGTTTTGGTGCACTTTTGAAAGCACAAAGGGGTTCTGTGCACTTTTGCTTAACTATAGGGGGTTGTGGTGCTATTTACCCAAGAAAAAAAGAAGAAGAGATTCAAGAGTAGCCGAGTGGTAGTTACTCCCCTTGATAGTTGAAAGACTAGGATTCGAGACTCCTGGAGGTGGGGGTTAAAAAAAAAAAAACTTGCACAATAAAGAAGATTGTTACAATTGGCCATCATTTTTCAATCATGAGGAAATGAGTGGAATGCTTTGCTCATTTCTGAAAAAGTTGGCAGGATCAACCTTTGTCTTCACTCGAGCCAACCTACGAAAATTATTCTTGAAATACTTAATGCCCTAAACACTTGCTTGTGCGTAGCTTGTATTGCCTTTATTGTTGACTCCCAAATCAAGGTCTTTATAGTTGATGTATGCACCTCTTGGGGACTTGGAAACGTAAGGAGCCATATAATCGTAGAGCTTTCTAGTCCAAGTTATATACCTTTAAGATGTTGCTGGCCCTTTTTCGTTCCAGTACACATAGTATTGGATGCTGTATAAGTTTCCCGCTCTATGAGGAAATGGTATGGCGATTTTTGAAATCTCATTCATTTTTGCACCATATGGAGTAAGGATTGGCACAGTTGTATCAGCTTCGTCCTTGAAAAGCTGTCCCCATATGCCTTCAAATGCTTTGAGGGGAATTAGCTTCTCCACATAGTCTGATTTTGCATTGAAATTTACTCTTGAGTTTGAACTCCTGTTTAGCAAAGTTTCAAGTGGTTCTCCTCTTGGAAAACCATAAAAGTATAGAACAGATTCAATCTAGCTCATTTCGATGCAATTGTTATGATCCCACATCGAAATCTCACTCTCACAAGGGGTGCTTATTAAGTACAAGGAGTTCTCCCACCTAACAGACTAGTCTTTTGGGATGGACTCTTCCTTTGGGCTTAAGTTGTTACATTCTTGGGCTTATTTTGTTACATTGGTGCTTTCATTGAGAATGACCTCCATGGCGGGTAGACTGTAGGCTAGATTAAGGTGTGATAAGTGCCACACTGAATACTGATAGGTGGGTGCAGCCGTCAAAAAAAAAAGAAGAAGGAAAGGGCTACCGTCGGGTCAGTGTCGATAGGTTAGCTCGACGTGGACGTCGGCCCTTAATTTAAGGGGGGTGGAATGTTATGATCCCACATCAGAATCTCACTCTCACAAGGGGTGCTTCTTAAGTACAAGGGGTTCTCCCACCTAACAGACTAGTCTTTTGGGATGGACTCTTCCTTTGGGCTTAAGTTGTTACATTCTTGGACTTATTTTGTTACAGCAATCTTCTTCCACCAATTCCAACGCTGGAAAGCTTTTTTGCATCAATGGAAGTAGTCTATCAATTCCACCAAGGAACAACGAGTTGAATAAAGCTTGTATTGTTATGTTACCACTGCTGGAAATCCCTCTGGTTATGATGACTTTGATGAATAAATCTTCATGAAACTTGTTAGCAATATATTGCCAATGATGGACAAGTTGTGTTGCGTTTTGCTCTAAGGTCTTTGGGATTGTTAACACAGTCACATTCTCTGGAACAGAGACTAGTCGTACTTTCCAGGCAAGGACGACTCCGAAACTAGCACCTCCACCTCCTCTGATAGCCCAGAAGAGATCTTCACCCATGGAGTCTCTATCAAGAATTCTGCCATTCACGTCAATCAAGCGCGCATCGATAACATTATCAGCAGCAAGGCCGTATTTTCTCAGCAGCGTGCCATATCCTCCCCTACTGAGGTGTCCACCAACACCAATAGTAGGGCATAAACCTGCTGGAAAGCCAAGTGTTGGGTTTTTCTCGGCAATTCTATAATAGAGTTCGCCAAGAGTTGCTCTCGTTGAACCCAGGCAGTGCCACTTGCAACATCGACATCAACTGATCTAAGATTTATCATGTCAATGATGACAAATGGCTCTTCAGATGTATAAGAAAGTCCTTCATAGTCATGGCCACCATTTCGAACTCGAATCTGCAGATTATGTTTCTCGAGGTCGAAAATCTCATAGTTGAATTTGGGAGCTACTTTCGCCGAGCTGGACTTCTCAGGTCGGCCTCCGAGCTGTACTTTCCTGGTCGGCTATTGGACCTGCACAAGGAAATGAAGGAAAAGGCGGGGTGACGACCCGGATTTTTCCCTCAAGCGTGCGAATGATTAGTAAGTCTGAGCTGGCAAATTTGCAGAAAGTATTTAATAGCGAGACCCCTTAAATGAAGAGGGTGGAGCTCTATTTATACTAAGTTCGGGTCTGACAGCATTTAATGCGATGCAGCTTTATGTCCCATCGGAACAGCTGGAACTGAGGTCGGGGTTAACGGGGTCGGGTCAGTCATCTAGGTTGGACATTGAGCTGAACGCGCTGTCAACGGAGCGCGGATTAGCCCGTCTCAGCTCGGAATGGTCGGCTCACTTGGATCAGCTCGGGAACCCCTCGTCAATGTTCTTTGGAACAATATATCACTGGCTGAATTTGGTACTCATATAATGGTGTAACAATGGCCAGAGGTTTCGGGGTGGAAGGTGATGTGAATCTTAGATTTTGTATGCTAAATTGCAGAATCGATGAATACGAACCATTGTTTTGCGTATAAGTGACCTTGGAGATTGAGGTGAGGTTATGAGATTGAAGAGATAGGCATTGAAGAAAACCTCGAGTATTATCAACAGTTGAAGCTGCCCATGAAAAATGGTTAATAATTAAAAAAACACAATACGAAAGAAACGAAATGCTCGAAATCTTCATTTCTTGAGGCCGATTTGTGTATGAGAGGAGAAAAATGTGGTCTACTTATAATGTCTTTGAAGCTGTCTTCTTTGAACGTCGCGAAACGTTCATACTAAGAAAGCTGACCTAGCTACCATGTGGAAATGGCGTTTTAAAAATGGATAAATAGAATAGTACAGTCTTGTTCTTGTCTTAACTGATTCTTGAAATGGATTATAAAATGGGAAACTAGTAATACGTCCAAATAATCAATCTTGTTTTGTTTAGTTTATGGTTAAGACTTTCAAATCACAGAAGATATTCAGCTTGGGATAGCATCTATTAATAAAGTTATATAATTTAACATTTACATAGGAATTGTCATTTTAACTTTTCTCGAGAGATTCTATCCACAAACGTAAAGTTTATAATTGTCCTTTCTGTGTAAGCTAATCCATGCAATATCTTTCATAAAGGTACATGGATTTGATGATCGATAGAGCTGGTGAATCTTTTCTTCTTTCGTCGAAACTCAGTTGTTCTTTTTAGCAAGAATTATTGTAGTAGGATAATGACTAGGAGGATTTGAAAGACATTATGACATTTAGATTTCCAAGGTTTAGTCAAGGCTTAGCTCAAGATTGGACTCAAGTGGGCAAGGCAGGATCCAAATTTTTTTAATGGGACATAGGCTCTGTTTGACCTAACTTTTAGACACTCAAAAGCGCTTTATGTGAGTTTAAAAGCTAAACTAACTTATTTGATCCATTTGTAAAAGTGCTTTTAGATAAAAACTAAAACTGAAAAAAGCTAAAAAATAAGAAGTTCCAAATTGGAGTTTTTCAAAAAAGACTTTTGTGAAATTATTTTACATAATGCAGGAAGTTATTTTTTTCTCAAATATACCCCTCCATATTTTTAAAGTCCGATAATACCCTCAAAATTTGTAAAAGTTCAACGTTACCTAACACAGACCAAACAGTCAACAGTTTTTTTTTTCCAACAACACTTCTAACAAAAGCTCTATTCTAAAAACTGTACAACTCAAAAGCTAAAATTTCACAGGTAGGCCCAACATAGCCATAAATAGATTTTTTAGTTTAAATATACCTTTAAAATACATACATTTTAAATTTTTTTTGGAGGTGCAACCCCTACTAAATTAAAAGTAGCTCATCCCGTTCTTACAATTTATAAGAAAATTCTTAATATAGTATCAGAATTGAGCCCTTGATCTACTTCTGTCCACCATTCATCCTTTCATGTGTTACTCATCTTTTATCCTGGTTATGGTTCTTAGTCACTCGTAATTTATCATATCACATCTTTAAACTGGGTTACATGTGAGTGTTATATATATACTTATCTCACATGAAAAAATCATAATATATTAGACAATGTTATAAGATCTTGAGCTACTTATTCTAGCACCAATTGGTTTAGGATGAAACACGTTTGATAAGGGAAAAAATATCCAAATACCCGACCTTATAGAAAAATACTGACCTAATCATTAACCAGTAGTGTGATAATAGGACATGTTAGGAACAACCGAACTAGTAAGAGAATGTCCGAACACTATCTCTTTTAGGACTTAGGATTTATCTTCCCCAAGTTACCAGTGAAGGAATATACTCAATCTTCTAAGAATTACGAGAGGAATTCTTGAGTCTATTCCACGGTTCACGGGAATCCTATATGTGGATATACCTTTGGCGTTAAGTAGATTAGGACCTTGGGAGGGCAGGTCAGCACCTGTAAAATTTGAAAATTATTCCCTAAAATAGTATAAATATCTTATTCATCTACAATCAAAGATAACTAATCTTTCATTATTTAATTCTGGCTTAAATATTTTAACTCGAGAACCCCTCGTCAATCCCCCCCTCCAAGTCGAGATCGAGAGGGTAAGATCTAGAATTGGGA
The DNA here is from genome assembly GCA_037974665.1 of Ehretia macrophylla. Classification (NCBI taxonomy): domain Eukaryota; kingdom Viridiplantae; phylum Streptophyta; class Magnoliopsida; order Boraginales; family Ehretiaceae; genus Ehretia; species Ehretia macrophylla. The sequence continues at coordinate 37,998,851 of CM075780.1, read as the reverse complement.
GTTCCTCCCGAGCTGTAGGTGTCCGACCCCGAGAGAGTAGGGATGGCCATGTCAGCAGTGCATGCCCAACGGATGGCTGCCACGTCACTTGGCGGTTTTGACGAGACGTGACGTTTGAGCTACCCGAGGTGACTTTCACGGGCGCCTATAAATAAGGCCTTAGCGTCCGAGATTCATTTCACATTTTGCTTTCAATTTCTCAAGAGATTTAGGTCGGACACCAGAGTGGTCGGACGCAATTAGCTCGGAAAGAATCTTCTCGGGATTTGTCAGCTCGGAGCCAGCTTAGTCGGTTGCACTCCGCAGTCAAGAGCAGTAGGTACGTCCCGACTCCCTTTAGTCATTCCTGTACATTTATATTTAGTCTGTAGACAGGATGGGGAGGTCGGAGTCGGAAGATTCCCAGGCGATGGAGGTAAGGTCCTATGGTGGAGATGAGAGTCCGCCGAGCTCGGCATCTACCTCAAATAGGGTCCGTGGTGGAGAGAGCACCAGTTTGTCTTCAGGGTCGGCTCGGAAATCGGGTCCCGGGGAGAGCGATGATGAGTGCCAAGTCAATGGGGTCAGATTGGCGCAAGAGGAAGCAAAGGTGGATCCTTTGGCCGACTTGGGAGACTTGGAAGACAGGGATGATGAGGAGTTGCTAAATCAACTGGAGGGCATCGAGATACCTCAAGAGTTCTTAGCTGGGGTATCTGCCACCGAGCTAATCGAAGCTGTTCCAGTCAGTGCTGTTCGACCTCGGAGCTCGGCTTCAGCCAATGCCTCTTCAATTCGAGGGAAGAGGATCGAGCAGCTGTTCGCCTGTTGCAAGCGTGAGTTCTATTCCACGATACAGATGGCTAACGCAAGGCTGAGGAACTGGTCGGTTGATCAACATCACAAGCTGAAGGTTCCAGGTCGGCAGAAATCGGTGTGCTATCCTCCGGCCGACCACTTCACCATATATGATCTAGCATTCGACATCATCTAACTCCCTCTCCCTGGCTTCATTGTTGGAATCCTGAACTATTTCGAGCTTAGCCCGGGTCAGATGTCGCCGAATGGTTGGGCTGTGATGGTGGCCTTCTACGTGTTCTGCCTGGAGAAGAAAGTAGAGCCGACCTTGCGCAGGTTCAGGCATTTCTTTGTGTGTAAACCCAACCCAAAGCAGCCAGGGTGGTTCCACTTCGCGGCTCGGGTTGGCAATTCTATCTTCACCAAGTGGCATTCCTCCAACAAGGGCTGACACAATGACTATTATTGGGTGGAGTCGACTGTGAACTCTGGGTGTAGGCTGGAATGGATCCCAAGTTTGAGGAAGACCGCTAACGACGACCCCAAGCTCTCGAAGGAGGAACTCAGGGAAGTCGCAGTGCTCAAGCCCGTGCCCGGGACGCTGATAGACATCGATAGTATGCTCAAATGGGAGCGAATCTGGGATTCCAAGTTGTTTAGTAGGGAGCCCGACCTCTCGAAGGATCATCCCAACCTTCTTCCCGAGCCAAAAGGGGGAGCGGGGTCTAGCTCAGAAGAGGGTCAATTTGCAGGATCGGCTCCCGACCTCCCCATCGTTATGTTTTCTAGCCTTTTTAGGTAGGCTTTCGGCTCATTTTTCACTTTCTTTCCTCTACCTTTTGCAGATATGGCAGACATGAGGAAACTTGCATATGCCCAGGTGCGGAGGAAGAGCGAGGTTAGCGGCGATGCGTTGGCTCGGTCTGGATTGGGGGTGCTGCTCAAGGGCAGAGGCAGCGCCCCAGCGGCCAAGGACGAGAGGTCGGCTCCGAGGTCTCCTCTAAAGGGGCTTTGGGGTCCCTTTTGCCAAAGAAATTGGGCTCGGGTGTAGCGATCCCGGAGCGTTCTTCCTCCCAACCTGAAAGTAGAAAGCGGCCTCAGCCCGAACACTCTGGGAATGGTAAGGCCACGGAGGTGAGCCCTCCCGACAAAAACTTCATGGAGGCGTCCAAGGTGGATCGCGACCCCAAGCTGGCGACGGTCCCGGTGGAGCAACTCTTGCTCGACTTGAGGACGGCCATAGTCACGGTGAGTCTTTAACCATCTTCTGATAGGGTTGTCTTTTTGGCTCGGCTGATTGCTTCATTTTCTGCTAAACAGGCCGAGTCCCATTTCTTCTCGGCTCCTAGCTTCCTAATCAAGGCCCAGACTCACTGTGTTGAGCTCAAGCAACGATACGTGGATGCCTGAGCCGAGCTTGATACCGTGAGGGAAGAGGCTGCTCAGAGGCAGAAGGCGGATACGACGGAGATCGACCGCCTTAAGAAAGAGTTGGACCTGGAAAAGGCCCGATGTGAAGCCGCGACTAAGGACGTTGATCGCCACAAGTGAGAGAAGCGCGAGGTAGAGGCTAAGTTCCGGGAACTGGTGGACCGGGTCGACATCGAGGAAGAGAAGGCAATGGAGGCCTTCAAGTCCAGGGACGCAGCGGTAGATTGGCTGGCCACGGAAGGCGGGGCCATGGCGAAGTACGCTGAAATGGAATTTTACTTCCGAGGTCAAGTCGCAGCTCGGGAGAGAGCGAAGACCTTCTTCCAAGCCGCCAAGAATGACTACATCGAGATCTTGGAGGTTCCACCGCCGGAGTTCTGGGAGATTCCCGAGCTTCTATCCGACCTCATATCCCAAGCCAAGGAGGTGACTGAGTTTGTCCAGAAGGGCCTGGACCAGGTTGGAGATGAAGCCGAGGCCACCACCTCTGCCGCTGCGCCAAAGTAGATTTTGTAATTTTTCCCGAGTCGGGCTCTTGTAATCTCGCCCAAGTTGGGCTTTGTAATCATTCTCCAATTTTAATGAAATGTCTATTTTATTTTTATTTGCGTTTTGGTTGAGTTTATACACGTGTACTTTTCTCTTCGCGAATTTTTCTCAAGTTAGTAGGGTCGGACCAATTTAATGGACCATTCAAACTTAAGCGCAATGAACCGAGCTGGACGTGATTAATGTTTTATGATCCTAATCCAAGCTGGTATAATCAGGGCAACTTTATAATTGTTACCAACTCAAACTCGTCAGTCCGTTATAAAATTGGTCAAACTAATGTTGACAAATATTGAGTTCGAGTTTAGTCCCAAACTAATATACCGACCTGAAGTCAAAATGCACTGAGTTGGATCTTAATCCGAACTGGCAAAACTAATCAAATTGTTATTGATTATACCCGAGCTGGTACTTAGTCCAAGCTGGTTTACTTTAACGTTCGCTCATGATTAAGTGTGGCCACCGCGTTAATCCGAGTTGGAAGTAGTTTTGTAGTTGTGGCAATTGGGCCCGGGTTGGGCGTTGCGCTGGTTTGGGTGCTTATTCCCAGGTCGGGCATTTGCACTAGTTTACAAAAATGCATTGTATTGAACTTGTACAAGCAATGTCTGGGCCCAAGGCCTTTACAAGATACTTCGGCTCGGGGCCATTTACAAAATGTTTTGGCTCGGGACCGTATACAAAATATTTCGGCTCAGGGCCGCTTTAGACAAAATAACGCTTCAGGTGTTCTGAGTGCCACACATTTTTCAATAGTTTTCCGTTCTTGTCGCCGAGGTAGAAGGTCCCGGGTCGGACTTCTTTCACGACTTCGTAGGGTCCTTCCCAGGTCGGGGAGAGCTTGTTACCGGAGCGCGGCAAAAAGATGGCCTTTCTGAGTATGAGGTCACCAACCTTAATAGGCTTAGGCTTGACCTGTTTGGCAAAGCTCTTTGCATGGCGGCTTTGCTGGCCAGCATTCTGATTTGAGCTTTAGCTTGAAGCTCTTCAACAAGGTCGAGCTCTTCACGGATCCGTGCTCCGTTTATTTCTGGATCATGGTGGAGGGTTCTATTGGTCGGAGACCCGATCTCCACTGGCAGCACCGCTTGAGTGCCGAAGGTCAGTTCGAAGGGCGATTCTCCCGTCGTCGAGCTAGTGTTGGTCCGCTGAGCCGACAACACCTCGGGAAGAATTGTTGCCCATTGGCCCTCCACTTCCTCCAGCTTGGTTTTCAGGCCTTGCAAAATGATTTGGTTAGTCCTTTCAACTTGGCCATTACTTTAAAGGTGAGCAATAGATGAGAATCTGAGGTTGATCCCAATCTCAGCACATTTGCCTCGAAAGTATGCACTGTTGAATTGTTTGCCGTGGTCAGTGATGATGACCTTCGGCACCCCAAATCGGCAAATGATGTTTTTTCATACGAAATCCCAAGCTGCCTTTTCTGTTATTCTAGCAACACCTTCAGCCTCGGGCCATTTAGTGAAGTAGTCTACAGCTACGAGGCATGCTTCTTTTGGCCGACACCTGTCGGCAATGGGCCGATTATGTCTAGACCCCACCAATAAAATGGTCACGGGCTTACCATCACTGTGAGGTCCACAGCAGGCTTCCTCTGTACATTGGCGAACCTCTGGCAGGTGTCGTACTTTTTTACATACTTTTTGGCGTCTTGCTCTAAGGTTGGCCATAAATAGCCTTGCCTCAATGCCTTCTGAGCCAGAGCTTTGCCTCCCAAGTGGTTTCCACATACCCCTTTATGAATCTCCCAGAGTACATAGTTTCTTTCTTCGGGTCCAACACATTTCAAGAGAGGCCAGGTGTAGGCTCTCTTATAGAGCTGTCCGGCGATTATGACAAACCTTGAGGCCTGTTTTATGAGTTTTCGAGCTGCTTTTTCATCTTCTGGGGTCATACCCCCTCCAAGTAGTCCATGATTGGTTTGGTCCAATCTGGACTTAAATTGAGCTCGGCTACTTCTTGCACCCCCAACTGAATACTATGTTCGGATACTTCCTCTACATGGACCAGAGCAGGTCGGCTCTCGGCCAAGGCCAACCTAGACAGGGCATCAGCCTTCATATTCTCTTCCCTAGGAATCTGCTGTATCGTGAACCTTCTGAGCACTGAGGTCAAATCCTTGACTCTGTTGAGGTAGGCTAGCATAGCACTGTCCTTGGCTTCGAACTCTCCCGATATCTGACTAGAAACCAATTGAGAGTCGGTGCTCAGATCGACTGTCTGTGCCCCGAGCTGAGCTGCAATTTTCAGTCCTGCAATCACCGCTTCGTATTCTACTTCATTGTTGGACGCCGGGAAGGTGAACTTGAGGGAATATTGGTGCTTATGTTGGTTTGGGTTGAGGATGACCACCCCAACTCCACTTCCGGACTTCCCTGAGGCCCCATCCATATGGACCTTCCACACGTCCTCCGGGTCATGCTCCGCTCGGCCAGTGCATTCTACCACAAAGTCTGCGATGGCTTGGGCTTTAATGGCTGTTCTGGGCTGGTAGGTGATGTCAAATTGGCTCAGCTCAACTGCCCATTTCAGTAGCCTGCCCGACGCCTCTGGCTTGTGCATGATAGACTTGAGCGGGGCATTAATCATGACCTTAACTGGATGAGCATCAAAGTATGGCTTCAACTTTTTTGCCGCTGTGATGAGCGCGATGGCGAGTTTTTCCAATGAGGAGTATCTCGCCTTGGCCCCTTGCAAGGTTTTGCTAACATAATAGACCGGCTTCTGTTCCTTTCCTTCTTCTCGGACTAGTGCCGTCGCAACTGCTGTCCCCGAGCATGCTAAGTATAGTATCAGCTCCTCCTCTACCTCCGGTCAGGATAACAGGGGTGGCGAAGCTAGATACCTTTTCACCTTTTGGAAGGCGTTCTGGCATTCCTCAGTCCATTCAAAGTTCTTAGGATTCCTTAATATTTTGAACAGAGGACCACACTTGTTAGCCGACCTGGACATGAATTTGCTTAGCGCTGCAATCTTGCCTACTAACACCTGAACGTCCTTAACGCAGGTCGGCGGCACCAGGTCAAGTATCACCTGTACCTTCTCCGAATTGGCTTCTATTCCGTGGGCTGTGACCATGAAACCCAGGAATTTGCCTGCCTTGACGCCGAATGCGCACTTTTCTGGGTTTAGTTTTATCCCAAAGTGTTCCATTACGGCGAAGGCTTCAGCCAGGTCGGCTACATGGTCTTCCGCCCTTCTGCTCTTGACCAACATGTCATCTACATAGATTTCCATGTTTCGGCCAATCTGATTTTTTAAGACCTTGTTCACCATCTGAGTGTAGGTAGCTCCAGCATTCTTGAGGCCAAAAGGCATGACCTCATAGTAGTAGAGTCCTTTATCGGTGGTGAAGGCGGTCTTCTCTTTGTCTCCGGGAGCCATCTTGATTTGATTATAGCCTTTGAAGGCATCCATGAAGGAGAGTAGCTCGAACTCGGAGGTGGCATCCACCATCTGATCAATCCGAGGTAGAGGGAAACAGTCCTTAGGGCAGGCTTTGTTGAGGTCAGTGAAATCAATGCACAGTCTCCATCCTCCTGAGGACTTAGTCACCAGTACCACATTGGATAACCAGGTTGGGTACTGTATTTCCTTTATGTGGTCGGCGTCCACTAACTTATCCACCTCTTCGGCTATGATTTGTTGTTTATCATAATAGAAGTGCCTGCGTTTTTGCTTTACTGGATAGTGATTCGGGTCGGCATTCAAGTGATGCTCAATTATATCCGGGTCAATTCCTGTCATGTCGGAGGTAGACCAGGCAAATATATGTTCATTCTTTAAGATGAATTGGCTTATACCTTTCTTGTGGTCGGTAGGAAGTTCACTCCCAATCCTTGCTCTCTTGGTTTCATCAGAAAGCTCCACCTCCTGAAGGTCTTCAGCAGGGCTTCCTCTTTTAGCATCTCTTTTTTCTTCGGGCAGATCTGGTCCCCAGCCGATTTGATACTTAGGCCGGAGTGAGTTTTCATAACACTCCCGAGCTGAGAGCTGGGCTCCGCGAATGGTGGCCACGCCGGCCGGGGTCAGGAATTTCAGGGCCTGGTGGTAAGTTGAGGGGACGACCCTAAAGTGATTGATTGCCACCCGACCCAAGATCCCATTGTAAGTGGAGTTACAATCCATCACAATGAAGTTAGCTTGCATCGACGCCCACTTATCTCCATCTTCCAGCTTAAGCAGGAGGTTGATAACCCCTTCGGCTCGGTGGGACTGCCCGGTGAAATCAGCTAAAGTACCCCTCAACGGCCTGAGTCGGCTTCTGTCTAACCCCATTTGTTCAAAAATGCTGAGGAATAAGACTTCTGCCGAGCTCTTGGTGTCCACCATCAACCTCTTGACGGTGAAGTTGGCTATTTCAGCGTTGATCACCAGTGGGTCATCATGAGGCAATATCACCCCCTCCAAGTCTTCTGAGGAGAAGGTGATCTCCTGCGCCCCCGGGGCTGGTCCCCGCACTGGTCTATATTCTCTCCCAGCACGAACATAACCCTTCCTGCCCCGAGGTTTCCCCTCCGGATGCCAATCCTCCCGAAATGGTCTCAATCACTGCCAAGCGTCCGCCCCCAGCCTGGCTCCTGGGTGGACTCCTTTCCCTATCTCTTTGGTCGGGATTTTGGGTCGGTTGCGAATCTACATATCTTCGGAGGTGGCCCCGAGCTATCAGTGCCTCGATCTCCTGTTTCAAGTCTTTGCACTCTTCGGTGGTATGGCCGTAGTCCATGTGGTAGCTGTAATACTTGGTTCTGTTGCGCTTCTCGGGTCGGCCTTTCATCTTTGGAGTTGGAGGCAGGTGGTTCTGGTGCTGGATCTCCATCAGGATCTGCTCCCTCGAGGTGTTGAGGGGAGTGAACATAGTGAATCGGGGGTTCTGCTTTGGCTGTTGGGGCTACTTGCCTCGGTCGTTTTGTAATTTACCCCCAGGTTGGGCTCGGGAGGTCTCTCCCTTCTTGCTGGCCTCATTCTCTTTATCATCATCCCTTTTCGCTTGATGGATTTCCTCCGAGTGTATCTACCCTTCTGCTCGTACCATCAGCTCAGATACAGTGTCCATGGGGTTGATTGCCAGGGAGGATGTAAGTGGGCCCGACCTCAGCCCACTCTGGTAAGCCATTAACGCCATGGAGTCCTCCAAGTTAGGAATTCGGAGTGACTCTTCATTGAACCTGGTCGTGTAGGCCCTCAAACTTTTCCCTTTATGTTGCTTCACCAGCAGCAATGTAGAAGTATGGTGGGTGGCGCGCCAGCTTCCCGCGAAGCGGGACAAGAAGGCCTCAGCCAGCTGGTGAAAACTTGCAATTGAACCAGGACGAAGTTTTTGGAACCAATCCAAGGCGTTGCCGACCAGGGTGGTCGAGAATGTCTTCGCCTTCATGAGATCTGGCATGTCATGCAGAGTCATGTGGTGATCAAAATTGAGCAGGTGGCCGGCTGGGTCTCCATCTCTGTTGTAGACGGCCAGGTTGGGCATACAATTGCCGGTGGGCAGTGGCGTGGCCAGTACCTCGGGGGAGAGTGGGCTTACGCCGAGCTGGTTGATGACCTTGGCTATGGCAGCCGCGGTCTTGGCCTGCTCAGGGTCGGCTTGAGCCGTCCTTTTACCTCTCGCCGCATTGGATCTCGCCATCGGCTCTAGGAAGCCCTCCTCGTCCTGCGCCTGTTTTCGCCTTGACTCTAGGATGTGGAATTACGGATGCGATGGCCGCGGAATAGCCTCTTGTGGAGCCAGGGGGCCCTCAGCTAGCCGGGCTACTTGCTCCTTAAGTTCCTCGAACATCCTCAGCATCATCCTTATCTCCGGTGACAGGCTGGAGTTGGGGTCTCCTTCCGTTGTGGGGTTGGTTTGAGTGGCTAAGTGTATACGTTGGCTCGTTCCAACGTCGACTTGGGTTAGGTTTTGGCTAGGCATTTGCGTGGTTTTGAGGCCCCCTTCCGGGTTGGGCGAATCCTCTACCGATATGTTGTGGCTTCTAGTTTGCACCATAATGGTTTCTCAATGAGTGGTGAAGAGAGTTATAAAAGAACTCGTCGTTTTTCACAGACGGCGCCAAACTGTCGAGGTTGAAAACCTCACAGTTGAAGTTAGGAGCTACCTGCGCCGAGCTGGACTTTTCAGGTCGGCCTCCGAGCTGTATTTTCTGGGTCGGTTACTAGACCTGCACAAGGAAAAGAAGGAAAAGGCGGGGTGATGACCCGGATTTTCTCTTCGAGCGTGCGAATGATTAGTATGTCCGACCTGGCAAGGTAGTTGAGAGCATTTAATAACGAGTTACCTCCTAAATGAAGAGGGTGGAGCTCTATTTATACTAAGTTCAGATCTGACAGCATTTAATGCGATGCAGCTTTATGTCCCATCGGAATAGCTGGAATTGAGGTCGGGGTCTCCAGGGTCGGGCCAGTCATCCTGGTTGGACATTCAGTTGATAGTGCTGGTATTGGCGCTGATTAGCCCGCCTCAGCTCGGAATGGACGTCTCTCCTCAGCTCGGGAACCTCTCATCATGAACCATTGTTTGGCGTATAAGTGATATTGGAGATTGAGGTGTGGTTTTGAGAGTGAAGGGATCGGCATTGAAGAAAAGCTTTAGTAGAATCATGTCTGACAGCCGAAGCTTCCCATGAAAAATAGTAAATAATTGCAAAAAATAGGTAACATGAAAGCAATGAAATGCTCGAAGTCTTCATGTTTTAGGTTGATCTGTGTATATGAGTAGAAAAGGCAGTCTATTTATAATGTCTTTGAAGCTGATTTGTTTGAAAGTAAAGTCATTTTGGTCAGACAAGTGTTAAGTGTGTAGTTTATAGATGGGTATTGTAAGTTTTGATTGATAATTTAATTAAACTATTTTAGGCCAATTAATTTGGTCTACGTTATTATTGGTTATGTTTATAATACTAGCCTCGATTATTGATTTAAAGTTTTGAACTCAGAACATGACACTTTGCGTATCAGAAAGTTCTATGGAATCAACTTACCATGTGAACTTATTCATTTAAAAACTACATATAAAGTAGAATTTTACAACTTGTTTTGTTTTAATGGTTATAGAAATGGGATATAAAATTCAAAACAGGTAACACTTACTAAAACCAATAATACAGGTCTGGATCACATGGTCTAAGAACATGGCATTGTTAATTGACCTTGACTTTTTTTCATATTCATCAATAGAGATGTCAAGTTGTTATTATTATTTTTCAATCAGAGATGCCAAGTTGTTCGATTAATCAACTACTGGTATTTTCTTGGCATTTTTTTAGAGTATCTGTAATGGGTTGGGCCATTTGCCCATTAAATGGCTAAAAATTTGGCTAAAAATAAGGGATTCGGGTTTGAATCTTTAGGATAAATTAAAAAAAAAAACCGGCCTAAAAATAGTTAGCACTTTTCCACTACCTTGGCACTTTTTCTAAATACCTTACGACTCTGTAGTTTGCAAGCAGACGATTGCTGAGCTTAGACATGTATATCGAGAGGCAAATTATTGTGCGGATTGGTTGGTGAATTTTGGATTAGTAAACCGTTTAGTTTTCATTCTGTTGATGATCCTGGAGCAGTTGTGTCAAATCATTAACAATGACAAAAGGGGTGTCACATCCCCTAGGAGTGTTTTGATGTAATCGGCTTTAGGCCTTTTCATAAGCAAAAAAAAAAATTGAAACTATAACACGTACATATTGGGGGGGTTTACCTATCTCTTGCTTCCATACAAAAAGGTGCCAACAACCTGTTAATCTTAGAAGGCATAGAGTGTAATACCCGAGAGATGGGAAAAGGCTTGGTGCATTAGGTCCTCACTTGCATGCTCAATATTGTCACTTCCCATAAGGGCTTTGCTTTTCATCCCAAGTGCACTAAGCTCAAGATCAATCACTTCTGCTTTGCTGATAACCTTCTCATTTTCTGCAAGTCTGATCTCCCTTCTATCAGAGGCATCATGGGTATCTTGAACAATTTTCATAGGCTTTCTGGGTTGAGTTTTAATGCTGAAAAGAGTGAGATCTTCTTTGGTGGTGGAAAACCCAATCTTTGTAAAGCCATTTGCAAGGAAACAGGGTTTAGTGAAGGGAAGCTTCTAGTGCGGTATTTGGGAGTCCCTATGATTTCGGGGCGTCTGAGAAAGCAAGATTGTCAAAGTTTATTGGACAATATTACCAAGACGATCGGCCACTGGACCCATAATTGACTCTCTTTTGCAGGTAGACTTCAATTGATTAAATCTGTTCTGAACCATTTGCACGTCTTTTGGGCTAGTGCTTTATTGATCCCTAAAGGCATTCTTGCAGAAATGGAAAGAAAATTTGATGCTTTCCTTTGGCGTGATACGGGTCCGAATGTCTCTTGGATGAAAGTTTGCAAACCTTATAATGAAAGGGGTCTTGGTATTAGGACTTTTGGGGACATCAACAAAGCTGCATTCTTGAAACTTTTTTGGAGGATGTACTCCTTGCATGATTCTATCTAGAGTGAATGGATTTTGGTTAATCACATCAAAGATAAATGCATCTGGACCATGCAACCCCAGCTGACACCAGTTGGACTTGGAGGAAGCTCCTCAAGCTCCGACCTTTGGTGTGTGATCTTATCCATCACCGTATTGGCGATGGTCGTAGCAGCTTCTTTTGGCATGACAATTGGCATCTCGAGTGACAGTTATCTCACCTTTACAACCACTGTACCCTTTTTTGGCATAGTAGAATTTCAGATGTCATTGTTAATTATTCTTGGGATTGGCCGGCTTACCCTCAAGATTTTGCTCTTCTTGATCCCTCCGAGCGGTTTGTGCTCCCCCATTTGCCAGCTAATGACTCTTTTGTTTGGTCTCTCGCCTCTAGTAGAAGATTCTCTTTTAAAAAAGCTTGGAAATATATCCGTAAAAAAGGCCTCCATGTCAATTGGCACTCTATTGTCTAGTTCTCCTACAACATCCCCAGGCACAGTTTCATCACCTTGCTTGCATGCCTCGATCGTCTTGCTACTAGATATCGTCTTCTCTGTTAGGGTAGCATCAACCATGCCCACTGCATCTTCTGCCACCAGGCTTTAGAGACAAGAGATCATATCTTCTTCGAATGCTGCTTCACCAAGCGTATTTGGAAAGGAAGTTTGATGTTTATCCTTATGGACGCTCCTATTTTCACTTTTGATAATATCATTAAACTCGGCTCTTCTCTTGCATATAGAAATAATGTTAAGGAATACCTCTTCCGGCTGATCCTGGGCCATCTATCTATCACATCTGGACTGAGAGGAACAAAAGGCTCTTTAGAAATGAGGCATCGACTGAGGAGAAGATTTTTATGTGCATCTGTGAAGAAGTGGCTCTGAAAGCCCAAGTTAAAAGCCCCATTAAGATGACTTCCCTTAACTGTCATTTTTTTACATAAAGCTTGTATTGTCTCCCAGTAGTTTGATCCTTTGTGAACTTGAGTGATTTTGTGTCTTAGTTGTTGTTCTCTTGCCGTTTCCATGAGTTGTGATGCTTCTACACCTCGTGGACTTCGCTTTTGATGTATTTCTTTACACTTTTTTCTTTTCTTTCTTTTCTTAATAAAATTTTCTCGTTGATTTAGTAAAAAAAAAAAAGTTAATTAGGTTAGCTTTATCAAAACATGTTTCCATTGATGATACATTGTTATTGAAAGTATGCTGCTGCAAAATTTATGGTGTTAATGTAGTTTTCTTACTGGTTATACATAAGTTTAGTTTATATAGGTAATTAATAGGTGAAATGATCTTACCATGTGTTGCATCACTGAAGCCATGAGAATGTTAGTAAAGAGTGGTTTAGAGGCATCCTATTACTTAAATATGTTGAAGATAATAATTAATATAACAAATTTCCTCTCTAACAACTTAAACTTTTAGATGAGATGTTCACTTAACATGCATTTATCAGAGCCTAGGTATTAAAAAGTCCTAAGTTCAAAACTCATCGCCACCCATTTATAAAACCGTCTAAGTGCAAGGCTCAAAACTAACTCCCCATTCACTTGTTGAGGCATGTAGATGGTATCAGAGCCTAGTTATCAAAAGGTCTTAGGTTCAAAACTCACCGCCACTCATTTGAAAAACATTAAAACTGTCCAAATGCAAGGCTTAAAAACTAATTATACCTGCATTTGCTGGAGCTTGTTGAAGATAATAATTAATATAATAAATTCCTCCCTAACAATTTAAGCTTTTGTTAAATGGAAAAATTAAGAGAATGAAAAAATTCCTATGAAGAGAATGTATAGCTCTTGCATTTGATTGTTGGTATTTGCAAGTCATATTTCGGAAAACATTCGCTTTTCGAGATAGTGATGTTATGGTTTTTTGTTTTTGTTTGCTTTTTTGGACAAAATGTTATGGTTAAGAAATAGATAATTTGGCGTATAACAGCACACTTTTTATATCTCCTTTGTCTACAAGGTGAACAGTTAAAAATGTGTTAGGCCACGTGTGGTTATAGTAGCATTCATCGAATATTTGCTAGGAGATGTAACGATGAATAAAAAGTGCAAAACAAGAAAATCAGAAGTGTCATAAAAAACTTTTGGGGTAATTTCATATTTAGTCCCTATTGTTTGCAAAGTGTCTCAGTTTAATTTTTATTGTTTAAAATATCTCAATTTAGTTCCTATTATTTCACCAAAAGTTTTAATTTCATCCCTATTGTTTAATATGTCTCAATTTAGTTCATATTATTTTTAAAAAAATTTCAACTTCGTCGCTATTGTTTTTAAAAAGTTTCAATTTCATTTATATTATTTTCTTAAAGTTTCAAATTCGTCCCTATTATTCAAGGACTAAATTAAATTTTTTTGAGAAATAATAGGGATGGATTTGAAACTTTATAAAAATAATAGGGACGAAATTAAAATTTTTTGAGAAAAAATAAGAACGAAATTGAAAACTTTAAACAATAGGGATAAAATTGAAACTTTTAAGAAAATAATAGAGACTAAATTAAGACATTTTAAATAATAATAACTAAATTGAGACATTTTATAAATAATAGAGATTAAATATGAGATTTTTCCAAAACTTTTGAATGTTGTACAGTAAGCTTGACGTTACTTGGATGTTGACTAGATGGTGCTTAATTATCGCATTTTTAGTTTCGGAGCGTGACATAAATGATCGAAAAGGCGGGAAAAGGCCACTCATTGTGGAGCTATGCTAGAAGTACTCAAGATGACAGTATTAGAGGCCAGAAAAAGAGTTTTCTATCTTTTTTCCACCCTCTAGCAAGATGAATGAAAGGCTATTTAATTATAGTTTGTTAATTAAGAAGTCCAATGAAAGCTCTCCAAAATTTGAAGTTTATAATTTTAATCAAAACATTCTGGTGAAATCCCCTCGATCCCCAAAGACTCATACATGATAATTGTTAACTTGCAAGAATCTTAATATATAAAAAAAAAAAAAAAAACATGTAAGACAGATGAAATAAACCATAAAACACAACTGATTAAACATTTTCAAATAAAACTTGTAATGACAAAACACATTAAACACACAATTACAAGAAGTGTCCTAGACACGCAAAATGTTCCTAACTCCATCACCCATCTTTTGCATTGTTAAAGTGGCATATTACATATCCTTCGCCAAATATGTGATGTCTTCCGTAACAAATAATTGACCATCTCATTTCGATGATGAGGGAAGTAGTGGGATGCTTTGCTCGTGTCTGAAAAAGTTGGTAGGATCAACCATGGTTTTAACTTGAGCCAATCTGTAAAAGTTATTCTTGAAATATTTTCTTCCCCAGATACATGCTTGTGCATAGCTTGTATTGTCTTTATTGTTCTCTCCCAAATCAAGATCTCTATAGTTGACGTATGCCTCTCTTGGGAACTTGGAAACATATGGAGTCATGTACTTGTAGAGCTTTCTCATCCAAGTTATATGCTTTTTAGATTCTTTTGTCCCTTCTTCGCCCCAATAAACCCCATAGTGGATATGGAATAAGTTTCCAGCCCTGTGAGGAAACGGAAGGGCGGATTCAGAAATTTTGTTCATTTTGCCACCATAAGGTATGAAGAATAGCCGAACTACCGCTTCCTCATTCGAAATCAGTCTCCACATGCCTTCAATTGCTTTGACGGGAATTGGGTCCTTCACGTAGTCTGATTTTCCTTTGAAGTATGCCCTTGTAGGTGTATTTTCACCAAAGAATGCAACAGATTCAATCCAGCTCATCTCAGTGCAATCTTCTTCCGCCAATCCCAACTCGGGAAAGCTTTGTTCCATCAAGGGCACTAGTCTATCCACTCCTCCAAGGAATAATGCGAAGAAAAAAGCTTGTACCTCTGTGTCACCACTTTCGTTAGAAGCCATTTTGTTTATGGTGAGTGCAATGAATAAATCTTCATGAAGATTGTGCGCAACAGATTGCCAACGATGGATAATCTGTGTTGCGTTTTGCTCCAACGTTTTTTGGATTGCGAACACAGTCACATTCTTTGGAACAGATACTAGCTTTATTTTCCACGCAGGGACGACTCCGAAACTGCCACCTCCACCTCCTCTAATGGCCCAGAAGAGATCTTCACCCATGGAGTCTCTATCAAGCATTCTGCCATTCACGTCAATCAAGCGCGCATCGATTATATTATCACCAGCAAGGCCGTATTTTCTTAGCAGTGCGCCATACCCTCCCCCACTGAAAAGTCCACCAACACCAACCGTAGGGGCTATAGCTGCTGGAAAGCCAAGGGTTCGACTTTTCTCTGCAATTGCATTATAGAGTTCGATAACTGTTGCTCCAGATTGAACCCATGCAGTGCCACTTTCAACATCGACATCGATCGATCTAAGATTGATCAAATCAATCATTACAAACGGCACTTTAGATGTGTAAGAAAGTCCTTCATAGTCATGTCCACCACTTCGAACTCGAATCTGTAAACCTTGCTCTTTGGAACAATATATGACTGGTTGGATTTGGTATTCATATAATGGTGTAATAATGGCGAGAGGTTTACGAGTTGAAGGTGATGTGAATCTTAGATTTTTTATTGTAAAATCCAGAATAGATAAATATGAGCTATTGTTTTTCGTGTAAGTGAGATTGGAGATTGAAGTGTAGTTGTGAGAGTATTGGAATAGGCATTGTAGAAAACCTTCTTTAGAATCATGTTTGAAAGCTGAAGTTGCCCATGAAAAACTGCAAATGATTAGAAAAAGGTAATATGAAATCAAACAAATGCTTGAAATCTTCATTTCTTGAGGTTGATTTGTGTGTATAAGATCAGCAGAAAATGTCGTCTACTTATAATGTCTCTGAAGGTCATGGATTATAACATTAATTCGATTTTATTGGATGTTCCAGGAAGCTGACTTACTATGTGACGTAGTATTTGTAAAACGTCATTGTAATAAAGAATCTAGTACTGTTGATTATCAATCCCCGAAGAATATTTATACCCAGTCTATGATGAGTACTTTTTCTATAAAAATAACATGATTAATTAATTTGAAGTTTCTACTCATTCAAGCCATAGGAATGTCAGTTATTTAATTGGTCAACTAGTGAGGGGCGGGTCTAGGAATTTTCTTCTGTAGAAGCTAAAACACATTACTTTTTAATTATGTGAGTATATATATATTTTTCTTCAGTGAGAGCTAATTAATTTTTTTAACTAAAAATATGTAAATATATAATTTTTTTTAAAAAAAAATAGATATAATTTGTAAATGTTTTCTTGATCAGTGGAGGCTCCAGCCCCCACTAGCCCTAAAAACACTGCAAGTAGTTGAATTTTTGTTTGGGATTTCTTTCATTATTGGAATTAAGAATACCCATTCTCCCTATGTAACGGATAAAATCTGAATTTCTCATGTTCTCCGAAATGAAAATGAATTCAACCATTTTCTCGGTTGTATGGAGCTAAATGACGAGACTGCTAATTTTTACATGTTGAGATAAAGCAAGCAACATCGTGTATAGCTTGGTGGACTAGTGTAGCTAGTTAGATCTATATAACTGATTTCATCTAGTGGATAAGAGACTTTTTTTTTTTTTTTGGCGAAAGGAGGGTACTTCCCTCCGAGAATTTATTAAGGGGGACATTCAAGCCTAAACCTCCACAGAAGGATGAGGGACTTACCTGTCTCATCATCCAACTAAACTAGAAGAGATACAAACTATCTCTTCTTACAATGATCCTAAAAGGAGCCTTAGAAAAGTTATTAGGTGGATAAGAGGCTTGTTTGATTTAATTTATTGAAAGAATACCCATTCTATTTGATTAACGTAACAGACAAACTCTGAATTTCTCTATTTCATTGAAATGAACATGAATTCAACCAAGTTAATTATTGGCTAATTTAGAAGTAGTCAATCTCGTATCCCATTAAGAAACTCTTCCATTATAAATCTCATTAGGGTTGTATACTAAACTAATATTTGGAATTAGTCTCCCTACAAGACCAACAAGCAAAGTACTCAAAACATCATAAAATTTTAAGGGCATCTTTATTTTAAAAATTCAGAGAATAATTCTACTCAAACAATTTTTCTTGTTATTTTATTTTTAAAAATTAACCAAAAAGAAAATAAGGACACTTCCAAACTGGCCCTTTAGTTGTGTGTATGCCTGTTTGTGTGTGTTATATACATGTGTGTGCGTGTGTGTGTGTGTGTGTGTTTTTTTTAATAAAAACTTTCCATTGAAAAATATTTTTTTATTATGACATCCAAACACCAGAAAATATTCTGTTTTCCAAAAAAAATAATTTTTTTAAAACTATTTTCACCAATAAGTTATTTTACAACAAACAAACGGAGCCTAAGACGCATAAACAATGACTATTATTTGCTAATAATAAGAAGAAGAAACAATGAACATGAATAGATTAAGAAAGGAGACTAACTTTTTACATCGTTGAATAAAAAAAATATGCTTAAAATATACATTAACCGCGTTGGAGTTTGTATGACTATTATCATTTGTCAACGTCCGTAAAGAACTTCCATTGACTATATCATATAAGACTGACTTTTTAACATCCTTGAACCAAAAAAAAAAAAAAAATGCTTAAAATATACAATAATCGCGTTGGAGTTTGTATGATTATTAATCATTTGTCAACGTCCGTAATGAACTCCAATTGATTGTATTATATGATAAAAAGAGAAGTTAGTTTAGCGGTCTATTTTTAATTTCAAAGTGTCCATGAAGTTAAAATATAATTAGTTGAAAGATTCTTGATCATGCCAAAATCTAATATTCCTTTCTTTGGACATTATTTTCATTCAGTTTTCTGTGGACTGTATTGAATAGTTCTAGGTGTGTTAGTGTAAAGTTTTACCAATAGAAATTTCTCAAGTATATAAGCGCTCTCAGACTATTTTTATAATTGCTTTACATTGTGAAGTTAGAAATTTTTAACAACAATCAACTTCGCATATAGGTTTATATGAGGCAGTTTTTGTCATTGTAATTGAAATTTTATTCTGTAATCAGTTTCTATCTTCAGTCTAACATTATAAACTTCTCAATTGTTGATTGTGTGTTTTACTGCTTTACTTTCCAACATCTCATTCCTTACGTAATGTGATTCCCACGAATTCAAGATTAGTCATTCTAGACAAACTACATTAGATTAATTTTTTTTTTTGGCTAAGCCAACAAGTGAGTATTCAAATGAAAGAAAAGTTTACAAGTAAAACATCCTAGGTACAAACCACACAGGAAAAGAAGCAAGGTTTGTACAACTTGACGGCCATCTTTCCCATATAGTTCTTTTTAACCCCGTGTTCAAATCAATTTTCTCTAGAAGGATTTTCGCACAAACATCCTCATCGATACTAGTTTATTTTTATATTCTTGAAAATGAACTCATTTGTCAAATAATCAAAATGTCATTTTAAAAAAGCAAAACATTTAAATAATTGTTAAAATAATTGAGATTCCATCCTAAAATCATTTGGTGTTAAATGGAGTAACCCAGAATATTATAAGTTAGTCTTAGAGTATATAATTTTTCTATGTGAGATAAGTGTATATTCTAATATTCTCCCTCACGTGTGACTTGATTTAAGAAAAGTCACACGTGAAAGATTGAATTACACACGTGGAGAGGGCTGCATATGGATGAGATTGAACACACGTGAAAATGGCAATACGTGGAAGATTGAAAATGCTTGAAACACACGTGGATGATGATCAATTATTATAATATACACTTATCCCACATAAAAAAAAATCATAAATTCTAAGATCACTTTATAAGATCTTGGGTTACTCCACTTAGCATAACAGTTATCTTAACATGGTATCAAAATCTAGGTACCTAATGGTTCTGGGTTTAAAACTCACTGCCACCTATTTAAAAATATTAAAACTGTCCAAGTACAAGGCTTAAAAAAACTAACTCCGCCTACAATTGCCTAGATGAGGTGGTCACTTAATAATAATAACAAAAGTTATTTATTATTATTATTATTATTATTATTATTATTATTATTATTATTATTATCATTATTATTATTAAATTACCAAAATGCCTTTTCAAAACATAAAGGCATATAATAATAAAATGACAATAACAATAACAATAATAATAATTATTATTATTAATTATAATATTATTATTACTATTAGCATTATTATTATTATATTTAGTTTTTATTCTTAAGACAATAGCATGTATATAATAACAAAAAGGCAATCTTGTCATTTGACTCAATTTTATAAAAGTAACTTCAAATATTACTCTAATATATATACTAACTACCAAACATAAATCTAGAATCAATACCAATTTCTATGTTTATTTAATTTCTATAACATACCAAGCATGTCATACTTTTTACTAACAGACTGTTTGAAACAAATGAATTCCACAAAATTTTGTAGAATTCATTTGTAAGTCTAATTTTTTTTTGTTTAGTTGCACCTTTTTAAAAAGTTACAAATTCAGGATTTGTAATTTTTGGATTTGCACAAGCCTTACTCAAATCTGAGCTCAAGAGGTGAAATTTGCAAATCCACGTTTTCTAATTCTGCTGCTAATTTTTTGAGGACAAAACTACTCTCAAGTTTAAGTTATTGATTTTGCTAGGAATAGTAAAAAACTCAAGAAAAAAAAAGAAAAAAAACAAATGTCTTCCTCACTCTTCTCTCTTTCACGGTAAAAAAAGAAAAAAACTCAATATCTTTCATTCACTCCTCTTTATTCGTTTAATCTTCTTTGTAAATTTATTAATGAATTTTCTTTTGGGCAATATGTATTCTTGTAAAAGAATTTCTAGTTATCACATGATAATCTTAATATAATCAATATATGTCAATCATAATAAATACTAGATAATGCTTTTATATATGACAACCACGCTAAAAAGATTAGTATCGTGTTTGTCGTGACTTTGCCGTGGCCGTGTATATGTGTATAGTTGAACTTGAAGTTATTTATTCATGTTAAATTTATGGGTGAACTTAAAATTATTATGATTATTTTGTAATGTTTATATTTTTTGAAAAAATTTCTTTGCTTTTTTTTTTTGGATTTTTATAATAGTACCAGGAATCAATAATTGGTTAAAAAGATAACAGTTATATGATAGTCTAATTACAATTGAATAAAAGAAGGATATTTAAGTAAAATATATCTATTAATTCTAATTTCACATGTGTTCTAAACACAATTTGGATTTACAAATAACAGAATTGACTTAATTTTATTTTATATTTCCAAACAAGAGAATTCATTTGTAAATGAATTATTCATGGAAGTTATTTATAAATGAAATGAATTCCACACACAAATTGCTTCCAAACACTATGTAAGTTCATTTCATTCATGTCCAAATACATTTTAGGATACTAATTGTTAGTGTTAAAATTTAAACTACACAAAAGACGATGAGAAAATGATTCTCCGGCGTAACAAAATAACAAAGCTAATGCTGCGAAGGGTCAAGTTAGCATAACATACAGGAATTATACATTGAAAATAATTTTCATCTCTATCTTGGAAAATTTTCTTGCCTGCCATGACTTACAGCTAGATATAATTTTCTCCTAACCAATATTATTCTAGACATACTGCGTCGAGAATGAAACTATGGTCCAGTCATCGGATACAATCATGTTGGAAAATTGAAATTTTGAAAATTTTCATTGATATAAAGATGGGCCAACTATCGACTATGATCTTCATTGCAATCGTTAGTTCAAACTAAGACACAAGGTATGAATTTGGGTCAGGGTTTGGAATTGGAAATGAGTTTGGGATTGGAATTGGTAATAAGATTGAGAATGAAGTGAAATGAAATTAGGGATGAGAATGAGAATGAGAAAGAAAAAGAGATCGGTTGTAGTATTATATACACAAACGCATGCTTGCAATTTACAAAACTTTTTCAAAGTAATTTTGACGTTTAACACGCTTTCTGTTTAAATTATCTAAGGTTTTAAGGGGGGGGATTAACTTGTCTAACTTTTGTAAACAATGAACTAATATTACCCATTTTTGAATAATGAGGTCTAAATTAAAAAACTGTGACAATATTTGGAACTAACTACATAATTAAACAATGGGGGTTTTTTGGGATTTCGTGCTTTTTGACTTACATTAATCAATCCTTCAAAAAAAAATTTACATTGATCAACGGTGATGATTAATATGTCTTACTTTTATAAACGCTACAGATTATTAGTACTACTTTTGAACAATGGAGAGTAAACTGAAAAAACTAAAAACATTGGTGACAAACTGCTTAATTAACCCTTCTATATTCAGGAAGATGAATCGACAAAATCGCTTTAATCTCATCATTTGGGATAATTAATTGAAAATTATTTTGTATTTGGCTTTTGCTCTGACAAATTCTTGTATGGTGTTAGATCAAGGGCCCTACTTGTGGTCTAAAACTTTTAACAATTATAGAAAAATTATCTTTAAGTTAATAAATTATACTTTCCACCCTCATCACGCCCAACAAACCCACCACCCTTCTTCACCATTCCACAGCTTCAATTTCCCCCCACCACCTTCTCCACTATTTCTGTCCTCCATATCACCAACAAACTGATCCACACTTCATCCACCATTTTCGTTACCTTCTTACTCTTCATCCCAACAAACCGACCACCCTTCTCCACCATTCCAAAATATCAAGCCTACTAATCCATTTTCCAACAATTGTTAATCCTTCTAATATTTCGAAGTGGAAACAAGATGGCTTAGCGGGAGAGTCAAATAGATCCTAACTAAAATGAGAAAACAATTACCTGTTAACTTGCATAACAAAATGGTTAATTTTGCTAAGAATTCTTTAAACCAAAAAAAAAATGCAAGAATTCATTTTCAAGTCCTAAAAAAGGGTTTTAGGATAAATCATCAAGTTGACAACAGAAGGGACAATATAAGTAAGGGCTTTAGAAACTGATTGGTTATAGGAATTGGTCAATCTCGGCGGGTTAAATGGCCATGACGAGGAAGACCTTGACCATGGCATGGTGGTGTTGCCTTGAGCTTAGTGGGTCATTACTGATAGTGTCAGATTTTAGTTTTTTGGGTGGTTGAGTGGTGGTGGCAGTGGCTGCTAGTTTGGTATTGGTTGGTGCTGGTGATTATTTTTGGGTTTTGAGAAAGGTGAGGTTGGAAGGATGTTTTTATAAATTGTTAAACTTAAGATATAGTTTTATTATTATCAATTATTAGTATTAACGACACGACAATCAATGATGTGTCCAAAAACTATTCACTTAGATAACAAGTAGAGCCGTGGACTAAGACAATGTAAGAATTTGTCTTTTGGTCTTGCTTGTTTTTCCTGTGCCACTTACGCATTTTCTTGCTTCTTTTGTCTCTTATCTTGGCCTATGCCATTAATGTATTTGTTTAATTTATTTAATAAAATCACTCTTGCTAATTTAGCGGAAAAAAAGCCTTGTATAATTAACCCTTCTAGGTCACATGAAGGTTTGCTACTTTTTTTTTTTGTCACTGTATGAAACGGCTGATGAAACCCTTGGCCTTTGGACCCCATGATTTTAGCTTGTAATTTTTGTCCTCCCGTTTGTGGCCGGTAATGTTGACACGAAAAAGAACCTAATATTGGCTAAAGTTTTAGTTTATCTAATAAAAAAAATGGGATAGCTAATATCATATAACATATATAAAAAATATAATAAGCTAGATTTGAGTTTACAACCTCTTACATACACACATAATAATATACTAAGATCAAATTAAAACCGGCAAAAAAAAATCACTAATTTTATTTACTTGGAACTAACTTTCCTAAAACTAATAAAAGACATCTTACCCACAACGTGTGGAAATGGGTAAATGCGAGAGAGAAGATCAGGACGAAGAAAGTGTTGACAGTTGGGAAATCTTGACCGACGATATTTGAAGCGGCCAGTAATATTCACAGTAGTAAAAAATCCAATGAGATCTCTCCAAAGTATGTAAGTCTAAAATTTCTATCAAAACTTTCAGGTGAGATGCCCTTGACCTTTAGCACTCATAAAGCACATGTTTGGTAAGAAATCCAATGATATCTATACAAAAATATGAAGTTTAAAATTTTTATCAAAACTTTCTTGTGAGATGCCCTCGATTCCCAAGGACTTATGCATTACGATTGTTATTGATGTGGGATAAATTCTGACTCGATGTGAAGTTATTATTTTATTCTTGAGAAGATGTGTCATGCTCGGCACCCGACCTGAGGTCTCCAAAAACCCGAGGTCAATGAGCGCGGCTCTCCATTCTAATGTATAAACCCGAGGTCTAGGTCTCGAAGTACCTCAAGGGCTTTGGGGTAAACGGTTATAACAGAATTTGACACAATCGTAACAAATTAGAGAAAAATTCTCTCAATAAGATATAAATACTCCATACACTATTACAGGAAAGGACTAGCTCTGGTTGCGCTCCAGTTTCATACCTTAACAAATTATCTTGCAAGAATCTTAATGAAAAATATATAGGATGAAATAATCGAAGAAACACGACTCAGCAAACATTTACAAAATACAACTTGGAATGATAAAACAACATCAAACACAGTACAACAACTATAGGCACGGAAAATGTTCGAAACTCCATAATTAAGCCATCTAATTTTGCATATTTAAAGTGGATTATTATATATCCTTCACCAAATATGTATTGTCTTCCGTAACCAATAATTGGCCATCTCTTTTCAATGATGACGACGAAAGTAGTGGAATGCTTTGCTCGTTTCTGAAAAAATTGGTAGGATCAACCATGGTCTTAACTCGAGCCAACCTTTTGAAGTTATTCTTGAAATATTTTTTGCCCCAAATACTTGCTTTTGCATAACTTGTATTGCCTTTATTGTTCACTCCCAAATCAAGATCTCTATAGTTGACGTATGCCTCTCTTGGGGACTTGGAAACATATGGAGCCATATACTTGTAGAGCTTTCTAATCCAAGTTATATGCCTTTCAGATGCTGTTGTACCTTCTTCGTCCCAGTAAACCGCATAGTGGATCTTGAATAAGTTTCCAGCCCTATGAGGAAATGGTAAGGCCGATTCTGAAATCTCACTCATTTTGCCACCGTATGGTATGAAGAGCAGCCGAGCTATAGCGTCCTCTTTTAAAATTTGTCTCGAAATGCCTTCAATTGCTTTGATTGGAATTGGCTCCTTCACGTAGTCTGATTTTCCTTTGAAGTATAACAATGGAGGTGCATTTCCCCCAAGAAATGAAGTAGATTCAAACCAACTCATCTCAGCGCAATCTTCCTCCACCAATCCCAACTCGGGAAAGCTTTCTTGCATCAAGGGCACTAGTCTATCCACTCCCCCAAGGAATAATGAGAAAAATGTAGCTTGTATTGTTACGTTACCACTTTCGCTAGATGTCAATTTGTCCATGCTGACTCCGACGAATAAATCTTCATGAAACTCATGCGCAACATATTGCCAACGATCGATAAGTTGTGTTACGTTTTGCTCTAAGGTCCTTTGGACTCTGAAAACAGTCACGTTCTCTGGAACAGATACTAGTTGTATTTTCCATGCAAGGACGACTCCGAAACTGCCACCACCACCACCTCCTCTGATAGCCCAGAAGAGATCTTCACCCATGGAGTCTCTATCAAGAATTCTGCCCTTCACGTCAATCAAGCGCGCATCAATAACATTATCAGCAGCAAGGCCGTATTTTCTAAGCATCGTGCCATAACCTCCCCCACTCAAATATCCACCAACACCAACACCAAGGCATACAGCTGCAGGAAAGCCAAGGGTTCGGCTTTTCTCGGCAGTTCTATTATAGAGTTCGCCAATTGTTGCTCCAGATTGAACCCATGCAGTGCCACTTGCAACATCGACATCGATTAAATTGAGATTTATCATGTCAATGATGACAAATGGCACTTCAGATGTATAAGAAAGTCCTTCATAGTCATGTCCACCACTCCGAATACGAATCTGCAATCCATGTTTTTTGGAACAATATATGACTGACTGAATTTGATTCTCATATAATGGTGTAATAATGGCCAGAGGTTTAGGGGTGGAAGGTGATGCAAATCTCAGATTTTGTATGGTAAGCTGCAAAATAGATGAGTAGGAACCATTGTCTGGCGTATATATGACATTGGAGATTGAGCTGAAGTTTTGAGAGTGAAGGGACAGGCATTGAAGAAAACCTTCTCTAGATTCTTGTCTGAGAGCTAAACGTGGCGCCCATGAAAAATGGTAAATTATTACCATAAGAAAACATGAAAGCAATGAAATGATCGAGGTCTTCATTTTCCAGGTTGACGACTTAATGTCTGTAAACGATCGGACAATGTGGTGTATTTATAGTATCTTTGGCGCAGGGTTGTTAAAGGTTTTTTTGCTAAGTGGGGTTGTTAAAGGTTATGAATTTTAATTGTATACGTAAAATAATATTGGAGGAGACGACTTTTGGAGGCGTGTTCGAGGAAGCGACCATTGGAAAATGGATAAGTACGTAGAATAATACAGTCTTGTTTTGCTTTTAATGGTTCTAGCAATGGAATATAAAATGGGAAAGGGAAACGTGTACAAGATGCTAATAATATAAACTATCTTCTTGTAATTTAATTGTTGCCATTGTCCGATAACTGAAGAATCTTAGTGATGAAAATATAAAATTGCCACTAGGTCAACTTTATTATATGGTTAAAAGTGATGAACAAAAGTTTAAAAAATTCAATGATAGAGATGAAAATAATGAGATGAATTTGTGGTAAAACGAAGAAGAACAAGGTGATACAAAGAAAAAAGTGAGGGTGGCTCTCATTCAAAATAAAATATGAGAAATTCATCTAAGATGACATAGATATATTAGAGACTATCCTTAGAAGCACTTGTTAAAAATGTGAAGGAATAATGATGGTATCTCGTAAGATGTGTAGATGAAAGCCTAAAATAAATTAGACTGAGATATTTATGTCTTTTATATGAAACTAATAGATGAGACAACTCTTTATAAAAATAAATAATATCGAGAGATTCACATAACCGACCATGGTTAATTGGAAAAGAACTTAGTTTGACTAAAATTATCAAATTTCGTTAAAAAAAAAATAAAGAAGAAAGAAAAAGACTTTAATTTATCAAATCACTATAAAGTAATAAGTCTTATCTTGTCCAGATCAGGACAAGTAGCAACATCAGGGGCATGAGAAAAAGAAAAAAAAAGTATAGTTTATCAAATGTTCAATGAACATGGCTTGGCTAGTTGTTTTGGATTTTCTTTTTTATATTCAAGGCATAATGATCTAAAGTTGTTCAATTACTCAACTAGTTGTATTTTATTGCAGGCAAAAAAGAAAAAAGAAAACAAGTTGTATTTTGTTGACATCTTTTTACATCGTTGGAAGAATAAGAATACCCCTCTCTTTTTTATGGTTGGACAAAAACTTTCACTAAATAATTAAAAGGTATAACAATTTTTTTTTTTAATTTAAAAGAAGTTTAAAATTGTACAACATATAACTAATTAGAATTGATCTCGCAACCTCTCGTATACAAAGTGAATAATAATTTCTTCCGTACCTCCTTTTTGTGGTCGGACAAAAACTTTCATTAAACATAAACGATAAGCCCATCCATAAACAAATAGAACAAATTAAACAGAATCCTTAACCATTTATCGACATCAAATACCCAAAACCATGGGTAATCCTTAACCATTTATCGACATCAAATACCCAAAACCATGGGTGTTAAATCATCAACCAAAAACCATCCATCGTGACCACCAAGACTTATAGAGAAGCATCAACTTCTTCAGAAACATATATATGATCCCACGAGTCAAAAGGGCTTGAACGCGCCGGTAACCACATATCCAAAACTCTTCCACATGGAAAGCGAGAAGCTCACAATAGTTAAATCACGATCTTCAAGCGAACTCATATTGGCATGCATGAGGCTACCTCATTTTGATGTTGAGGCACTACCACATTTTCTATATATTGCAACGTCTAAGAATATTTAAAATTATTGTAAAAGACTAAAAACTGTTACAAATAATTTTAATCGTTGCATATGGTGCCATTGTATATATTAACAAAAAGTGATAAAAATAATTTAACCATAGCAATTGAATAAAACAGTTGCAATACATTATAGTTTACACAACGTTAAAAACCCATAATCGGAAACATACACGTATTCCAACAATTTTATTTTATTTTTCAACGATTTATTAATTTTTCAATTGAAGTATTTCAAAAAAGTTAAAATATTATAGTGGGAGTATTTGTTTCGTCTTCTTTTAATGATATATTGTGTTCTAAGGTAAGACAAGTCAAGGAATGTATTTTTGTGAGATTCGATACTTTTTCTGGAACGGGTTTTATTTAATTCTTTTTAGAATGATAACAGACGTGCTTAACTTTGTAGTCAGAATATTGCTTTCATATGACAGGAGTCATGCCTCCACCACCAACCACCACAGAAACGCCCGCAAGCCCTCGGCAATGGACAAATTAAATCATGATCAAAAGCTCGTAACACATGAGGCACAACAAGACACAAGTACCTAAATGGATATGCCAATCTAAAGAAGGTGAAAGGTGAGGAAGATGATCAAACTCCAATAAGTCCAATCTTACTAGAAGATTGAGGGATTGACAACGGATCCCTTTGCTTAGAAAGGTGATCCTAGATCCCACACGACAACCTTTAACGAAAGCCACCACGGAATGGAGAAAAAAGCAAGGGGCGGAAAGCCACAACACATCAAATCCCATTTCACACTAAGGATAAATATGTTAGGTTTGACTATAAAATTTTAGTCGTTGAGTTATAGAGTTTTTATCAGTAAAATTTTAATTATAAGTGTTGTTAAAGAAAGGTCGTTGACTATTTAGCCTTGTTAATGTTAAAAGTACTATCCACTAGCACAATAAAATTAAATAGAAAAAAGAAAAATGGAAAAAATTATAAAAAATGTTGTGAATTATTTAAAAAATTTAGAATAGTGTTTTTGAGAAAGAGAGAGAAAATTTACTTTATGCATAATGTAAAAACAGAAAAGTATTTTTCTAAAAGCTCCAACTTGGAGTTTCATATTTTTTAATTTTTTTTAAATTCAATTTTTATCTAAAAGTTCTTTAAAAACATGCCAAAATATTTTAAGTATCTAGAAATTGGGCCAAGCAAATTCTTTCATCATGACTAATTAATGGTTTTTCACCAATTAATAACTATTTCTAAACTAATGTAATAATAGCGGATCTGCAACAATCATCCTTCATAAATCTTTCTTGCTAAACTCTCATTCAGAGTCGTTTTTCTTACAAGAAGTACAAAGAAGGCACTCGAAACCTCATAATCATGAGGATTTAATCTTAATTGCTAGTCCGCTAGATTAAGACGGCATAAAGAACAAGTATTAAGTATTAAGTATTAGAAAAGAAGCAGACCTAACTGTTTTATTTTTTATAATGGAGATCGAAGTCGTAGTTCAAACTCAGAATTTCTGATTACAACATGTCATTGTCTGACTATTTTACCCAACTTTTGAGTGTGCATGCCTAACTTCTTAAAAATCAACAAACAAAATAATGATTACTTAAACTAATTAAATAGATTAATGATTTCTTTGATTTAATGAGATCTAAGTCGTACAATATATATTAAAGATGTCACTCACGAGAATTTTTTGAGATCTTTCGCACTTACAACGAGAAGCATACAATTAGACCAAAGGCCCGATGACAAATTGTTAAGAGTTTCACATAGTGAACTAGAGAGTAAAGAGAATGATTTCTCCCACATTAAAAGATTAGGAGAATAATGAGCTCTTAATAAACATGTATAGACGCAAGACCTAATAGCTTAAACTTTTGAGTCAATAATTGAGTTTTATACATGGGTGTTAAGGCCCATTTCTCATATTCTTTGGGCTCGTCACAACAAACTGGTGTCAGAGCTGATGGTTTATCTAAGCGAGCTCGTACGAGAATAAGATTGCGGAGCTTCATGGTTGATCTCGGGTGCATGAGGAATAGCTACTGGAGCTGGTATGGTAGTAGCTAATGTGCATGATTAATCCGGGGTGCACAGGGAGGTGCATGGTGCATGATTGATCTGGGGTACACAAGAAGGTACATGGTTGATCTAGGATGCATGGGAAATAGCTACTGGAGCCGACATGGTAGTAGCTAAGATGCAAAAGAAGATTTAAATAGCTTGTGAAAGTGGTGATGATGGATCCATCGGCAATGAATATGGATCAAGGGAGAGTTAAGGCCCAATTGGAGTTCACATGTGAAAAATGAGAGATTTGTTGGGAGTTTCACATGATGAACTAGAGAGTAAAGAGAATGATTTCTCCCACATGAAAAAATTAGGAGAATAATAAGCTAGTAATAAACATGTATAGGCTTAAGATCCAATAACTTAAACTTTTAGATCAATAGTTGAGTTCTACACATAGGTGTTAAGACCCATTTATTCTCAAATTCTTTGGACTTGCCACAACATAAATAGATTATGGTTAATACCTCATTTGGTCCTTTAACTTTTTCACCAATGACAATTTTGTCCCCCAACTTCTAAAATGAGCCTTTCAATCCTCGGAGTTATTAGTGTTTGCCACTGGTAGTCCACGTAGGAATTTCAATGTTAAATCACGTGTTCTGCATGTGCAAAGATTAAAAATAGCTTTTGAGTGGCATAAGAGGAAATTCAAAGGTTGCAATAAAAAAAATGAAAAAAATGAAAAACAAAAGTGGCAAAGCAATCTAATGGGGCTCAAAATTCGTGGATTTCACATTTTTTCGGAATTGGGGTTAGGGATTTGGTCCTTTCTTCAATTTTTCACTACAATCTATGAAATTAAGCTCCAATTAAACCAAAGGGGAATCTGAATCTAAAATGGTACTGTTGATTCCATAATTATCAAGTCCTTCCAAAGATCGTTAGGTTCACAGCTTTTTCTACTGTTTATTTTAGTATTAACCCAATATATTAATTCTTTAGAAAGAACAAAATAATACGCTAAGAGCGGTGCTAAGGAGGACAAAGAGGGCAATTTTGGTATACAATATCGATAGGGTTTTCCTATTTCGCCAATCCAATTTAGACTTTACTACAAAATGGGTCATGTCTACGTGGATTTAACGTAAAAAAATTGGACGAAAATTGCTATATGTACTAACGGTGGCAAACAAAAATAACTAGGAGGACTGAAAGACTTATTTTAAAATATGAGGATGAAGTTGTTATCACAGGTAAAGTTAAGGGTCAAAGGTAGTATTAACCCAATATATTAATTCTTTAGAAAGAATAAAATAATACGCTAAGACGGCATAAACAACAGTCATTATGATTTACAGGTTACTCTATTGAGACTTCTGTTTTGTGGGATTGTGTATGCAGTATTAAAAGAAAGAAATCACAGAATTTTTCGTAATAAATTTGCGTCCGAAGAGAGTATTTGTTGTTGGTATTTTCCAATCTATTAGATTAAAAATTTATTCATGGAAAAAGTTTAAGAATAATAATACAAATAGAATTTTGAGTAGGAACTGGAACATAGATAACATTCTCATCTAGGTCATTTAACATAATTGTATGATGTATCTTTTTTGTTGGGCTTAATATACTTTGCTTTCTTAGTAAAAAAAAAAAGAAGGTCATTATGATTTGGCAAAGCCTGTAATGGGGTTTGCGAACTACCGATGATTGTATAACATGTAAGAAAAGGGAAGTAAATTTGGACGTTACTTTCACCATATAAAGAAAATCATCCAATTCATTTGTAAATTGATTATTCAACTATTTTCAAGAGGACTAGTAGACATTCAAAATAGTATCAATTTGTCCTTTTAGTTGCCACTTAGGAAAACCTAGCAAAAAGATTTAAAATATAGTTAGTTTAAAATAAGAAAACAGGAAAATACCAGTTTCTTCCGTGAGGTATGACCAATATCCTAAATTTTTTCATGAGCTTTTATTATTATTCAGATTCCCCATACATACTAACATTGTTAAAAAAATTTAACGGTCAACTAATTGACTTTTTGCAATTACTCTTTTATTCTTTTTTCGTATTACCTTTATCCCAACTAGCTGCTAAACAATCGACAAAAAAAAAAAAAAATCTATCTGCTAAACAATTGGCAAGACAACTTCATCATCCCAAAAGAAATTAAACATAACAATAAAAATTCAAAAAATCCACTGATCAACATCCACTCATTACAAATTATATATCACCTTAAAAATAATAGTTGAGCTTCATCATCCAAGAAACAATAAAAAATTCATAAAAGTCTACCAATTACCAATATCCACTATCATCTTACCCCCTTACAAAACATAATTCATAACAAAAGTTACATGTCACCTTAACCAATTCATCATAAATATTTGATATTATCTTATAAAGAAAGAGATTGGAGGAGTTACACGTGCCTGCAAAAAAAAAAAAAATGTTTTTAAGTAATCATTAAAGAAAGCTTTTTAAAAAAATGTTTTTTTTTTTTTTCGAAGGAAGCAGCGGCTTTACATATGAGAGAAGGTAAAGTTTTGTAAAGTTTGGTAAATGCTAAAAGAAGAGTGACGTGAAAGAGTTAGCTTTTACTTTTCTTTTTTTTTTTTCAAAGTTATTGTATAAAAAGACGTAAAAACCCTTTTACTCTAACATTTAACTAACGGAGTTAAAAATAATGGGAGAATCTGGTAAATAATAAAAGTTTATGGGAAAATTTAGAATATTTATCATACCTCATGGGAGAAAACGCATTTTCCCATAAGAAAACTCATATGTTATACAATTATCTAAATGTATATTCATTTCATGTGGTTCATGATTACTCAAACTCTCAAAAAGATAGTCTTAAATTATGCAGTGGCAGCAACTGCCAAACAAAACCACAGATAAGCATTTCGCATCACATTTCAGAGAAAGAAAAATAACAAAGCGTTTTACCTGCTAACACTTGTATGATCCAGAACTTGTAATATGCTGGTGGAGTTAGATTATCGAAGAAAGTCAACTTGTATCGACAATGGAGCTTGTAACTCTTATTTGGGATTTGAGAAAATTGGAGCAAAGACAAGAGAAATGCTTTCTAATGTCATGAGTAATAGACGAAGATCGGCGGCTGTCTCTTTAAACACTGCCTTTGTAAAACCTCGCATATATTTGCGAAATTTTTTCAAACCGGCCTTGGTAACTAACATTTGGTCTACTGGTATTATTAGATGCAAGAGCTCGAGATTGATCATTACCGTATATAACATCTTAAATTATGTAAATTGGCTTAGGTCTCCATTGAATCAAAAAAGATTAGCCTATTAGCGGCCAAACTAAATAAATAACATATCTACAGCGGTTGTTTGTGAAAACCACCACCTATGTTGTAATGCAAATTTTATATATGCAGCTATTGGAGTAGAAAACCGCCACCTACGTGACTTTTTTTTTTTTTTTTTTTAATGAGTACGGATGAAATAAACCAAGAAATACATTCAAGTAAAACTTGTACTGATAAATTAAACAACATCAAACACAGTACAAGACGTGTCCTAGACACGCAAAATATTCCAAACTCCATGAGCCACCTATGCATAGCTAAAGTGGCATATTATTTGACCAAAAAAAACAAAAAAAAGTGGAATATTAACCTTCACTAATTATGTGATATTTTCCACAGAAAATAATTGGCCATCTTTTTCCGATCATGATGAAAGTAGTGGGATGCTTTGCTCATTTCTGAAAAAGTTGGTAGGATCAACCATGGTCTTCACTTGAGCCAACCTGTAGAAGTTATTCTTGAAATATTTTTTCCCCCAAATACTTGCTTGTGCGTAGCTTGTATTGCCTTTATTGTTGACTCCCAAATCAAGGTCTCTATAGTTGATGTATGCCTCTCGTGGAAACTTGGAAACATATGGAGCCATGTACTTGTAGAGCTTTCTAATCCAAGTTATATGCCTTTCAGATGCTGTTGTCCCTTCTTCGTCCCAATAAACCGCGTAGCTGATCAAGAATAAGTTTCCAGCCCTATGAGGAAACGGTATGGCCGATTCTGAAATCTCCTTCATTTTGCCACCATATGGTTCGAAGAGTAGCCGAGCATCTGCTTCCTCCTTTAAAAGCAGTTTCCATATGCCTTCAATTGCTTGGATGGGAATTGGCTCCTTCACATAGTCTGATTTTACTTTAAAGTATGCCTTTGAAGCTGTAAATTTTCCAAAAAATGAAACAGATTCAATCCACCTCATTTCAATACAATCTTCTTTCACCAATCCCAACTCGGGAAAGCTTTCTTGCATCAAGGGAAGTAGTCTATCCACTCCCCCAAGGAATAATGAGGAAAAAGTAGCTTGTAGCGTTACTTTACCACTCTCTGTAGAATTCACTCTATTTACGCCAATTGCTACAACTAAATCTTCATGAAACTCGTGCGCAACATATTGCCAACGATGGAAAAGTTGTGTTGCATTTTGCTCTAAGGTCCTTTGGATTGCGAACACAGTCACATTCTCTGGAACAGATACTAGCTTTACTTTCCATGCAAGAACGACTGCGAAACTAGCACCTCCACCTCCTCTGATAGCCCAGAAGAGATCTTCACCCATGGAGTTTCTATCAAGAATTCTACCATTCACGTCAACCAAGCGTGCATCGATAATATTATCAGCAGCAAGGCCGTATTTTCTTTGCAGTGTTCCATACCCTCCCCCACTGAAATGTCCACCAACACCAACAGTAGGACATACACTTGCAGGAAAGCCAAGAGTTGGGATTTTCTCAGCAATTCTATTATAGAGTTCAATAATTGTTGCTCCAGATTGAACCCAAGCAGTGCCACTTGCAACATCGACATCTATTGATTTAAGGTTAATTAAGTCAATGATGACAAATGGCACTTGAGATGTATAAGAAAGTCCTTCAAAGTCATGGCCACCACTTCGAACTCTAATCTGCAAACCATGCTCTTTGGAACAATATATGACTGGCTGAATTTGGTATTCATATAATGGTGTAACAATCGCCAGAGGTTTAGGGGTGGAAGGTGATGTGAATCTTAGATTTTGTATGGTCAACTGCAGAATCGATGTATATGAACCATTATTTTGGGTATAAGTGACATTGGAGAGTGAAGTGTAGTTTTGAGAGTATTGGATTAGGCATTGTAGAAAACCTTCAGTTGAATCACGTCTGAAAGCCAAAGCTGCCCACGAAGAGCTGCAAATAATTACAAAAAGGAAATATGAAATCAAAGAAATTCTCGAAATCTTCATTTCTTGATTTGTGGATAAAAGCAGAAAATGTTGTCTACTTATGATATCTTTGAAGATCTTGGAATATAAAGTTAACTCGATTATAATGTAAAAGCAAATTCCCGGTTGCTGACTCTACTATGTGACGTAGTATTTGAAAAATGGAAAAGTAGAACTATTCAATCTTTTTTTGCTCTAATGTCCTGGAAATGGATAATAACATTTGGAACATGTAATATGTCCTAATAAACAATCTTGTTTTGTTGACAATCAATCGTGGAATTCAGGATCTTTTGTTACTTAAGTTTTGATACCATATTAAGTGACTATCTCATTTAAAAACTTAAGTTGTTAGAGAGGGGTTTGGAGGCGGAGTTAGTTTTTGAATTTTTTATTTTGGGTGAAATGCATGGGACTCCCCAATGATTTTGTAAAGTTGCACCATACCCTCATATGGTTTTAAAAGTGCACAGTACCCCCCTGTGGTTTCTAAAAATAAACACAATAGTTTCTTGTAGTTTTAAAAGTGCATGGTACCCCCTGAGGTTTTTGAAAATAAGCATAATAGCCTCCTATAGTTTTAAAAGTGCACGCTACCCCCTGTGATTTCTGAAACTAAGCACAATAGTCCTCCCAGTAAAAAAATCTATCTATTTTGACTAAAAGTATGATGCACGCGCGTCAAGTGCCTTTTTTTTTTCTTAAATTATTAATTGTTTGGACAAAATACTCATTCTTTCCAATCTTAAAGAAAAAAAAATGTGTCATATAAGACTATTTTTGTCTAAATAATTAATAATTTAAGAAAAAACCTTGAATAATTGCATTTGATGCATGTAGATCATATTGTTCGTTAAAATAGATGAATTTTTTGACAAGAGAGGCTATTGTGCTTAGTTTCAGAAATCACAGGAGGTACCGTGCACTTTTAAAACTATAGGGGCTATTGTGCTTATTTTCAGAAACACAGGCGGGTACCGTATATTTTTAAAATCACATAGGGGTATTGTGCAACTTTATAAAATCACAGGGGGGTTCTATGCACTTCACCCTTTAATTTTTAAGCCTTGTACTTCAACAGTTTTAATATTTTTAAATGGGTGATGGTGAATTTTGAACCCGAAACTTTTTGATACCTAAGGTCTGATACCATATTAAGTGTCCTCATCTATGAAAAAGTAACATGATTAATTAATTTTTTGTTTTCTTTTCATTCAAGCCATAAAAATGTCAAGTTGTTTAATTACTCGTCAATTAGTTGAATTTATTTATTTTTAGTATTTCCTTCAATTATTGGAATTAAGAATACCTATTCTCCTAGCTAACGGATAAACAATGAATTTCTCCAGTTCAACATAATGAACCTGAATTCAAATATTTACTTGCTTGTATAGAGTTAACTGAACAGACTGCTTTCTATAAGTTGTGAAAAAATGAGTAACACTTTGTATAACTTGGGTGAACACGGTCGTTAAATCTATATAATTGACTTCACCCAAAACGATAAGGTTTAGTTTTAGTTTACTGAAATGATACCCATTCTAAACGATAAGGTTTAGTTTTAGTTTACTGAAATGATACCCATTCTCTCTGATTAATTTAACAGATTAAGCTCTAAATTTCTCCAGATTGACGTAATGAACATGAATCCAATCACGTTATTGACTAGCTTTGGTGTAGTCAATCCCTTATCCCATCAAGAAACTCTTCCCCTATATGGACCAATGGTTTTTCACCAACTACTAACCATTGTCAAATTAATGTAGTTTAAAGCCTTAATGAAGTCAATTCACAAGCTTGCCTTCTTCTAGCAGATAAGCTATAAGAAGAAGAAACAATGAAAATGAATAAAGAAAGGACACAGACTTTTTAACATCGTTGAATAGAAATAATATGCATAAAAAATACAATAAGCGCGTTGGACTTTGTATGGTTATCATGATTTGTCAAAGTCCGTAATTATCTTCGCTGAATAATTACTGATTATATTATATGAAAAAAGAGAAGTTAGTTTGGTGGTCTAATCTAATCCGTCTCTTCTTTTAGCTGTCGTCTAAGAAAATTTGACAAAAATACGCAAAAATATAATTAGTTAAAATTTAAAAAATTATATTAATTTATAGGGTTAATATCATTTTTGGTCCCTTATTTTTTTACCTCATTGACACTTTGATCCTTTATCTTTAAAAGTGAGACATTTTAATCCCTTATCTTTTAAAGTTATGACACCGTTAGTCCTTATCGCTGATTTCATTAAAAAAATAAAAAAAGCTTGTGGTTGACCAAAATACCCCTGCAACTTGGTAGTAGTAGGGTATTTTGGTCAATCACGTGTTGTTTCCTTCTTTTTTTAACGGAATCCGTGACAAGGACTAACGGTGTCCCAACTTTAAAAGATAAGGAACTGAAATTTCTCACTTTTGAAGATAAGAGACCAAAGTATAAATAAGGTCAAAGATAAGAGACCAAAAGTGGTATTAATCCTAATTTATATTTTTTTCCTTTTTTATTCATTAATCTTCTCCTTTTTATTTTTATTTTTCATTAATTAACTCGTCTCCGCCTCATTTCTCCCTCTTTTTCATTTCCGTTTTCCTCGATATTCTATTGCCCCTGCGATAATTGGCCTAGTTTGCTTCCCCGGGTCTCCATTGGAATTCAAACTAGAAAATCAAAGAAAATTCTGAATATATATTCTAACCAAAATCACATCACAAAAAATAAAAATATACTCCACTTTCCTATCCATAAAAGGAGAAATAAATGTTTCCTATTCCTGTTGAAGTTGAAGAAGATCAGAAGACTTCTTTGAAAAATTTCGTTGCTGAAAATGGATAAGAGCATTTTCGAGAAGAAATGTTAGTCTTCAAAGTGCTCTAGCAAAATAAACGCGTGAAGAATAATTTTCTACAAAGGTTAAAAAAAGGGAAGGCACACGACGGTTGATGGAAATAAAAAGCAAGGCAAAGATAAGAGTGAAGTGCCACCAACAGGGCATCCCTCTAAAAGATTCACCATCATGCCATGTGTAATTTTCTTTTTTTTTTCCCACTAAAATTTGTCAAATAAAAGCAATAATTTTATTTTCAACCATTTTATTTTTTTGGTACATATTGAAACTTTTATATTTATCTACTAAAATTATAAAAAGTTAGCTGAAAGTAATAATTTTTTTTTCTCAACCATCTTATCTATTTATTACATATTCAAACTTCTATATTTATCTACTAAAATTATAAAAAGTTAGTTGAATTAGGAATTTAATTTTCAACACATTTCTACAAAATTTAGCTGAATTATGAACTAAACTTTTGGCACTTTGTTTTTGTCGAAATATTTTTTGGCACCTTCATACGTATTGAAACCAATATATTTCAACAAAAAATTTGAAAAGAAAGTTAGCAATACTTTTTTCTATATAGATATTAATTTTTAATTAACATGAAATTTTTTATTACATTGGAGTTTCTCTAAACCTCTCTCAATTATTAAAATTTTAGATTTATTAAATTATATCTATCTATTAATATTATAAGGGAACAACTATTATGCCAAGTGTAAGCAAATGAGCATCCTCAAGTAATATTCATCTTGCCACGTGTAAGCAAATAACCACTCTTTCTAAAAAAATAATATTATCCCTGAATAAGAGATGCAAAAAAAAACTCTGTTTTACTATCTTGAATATATCTGATAGCACCTAATCCATATTCAAAACTATATTTAATAAAACCTAATCCATATTGAAAACTAACTTGCTGATTTATTAGATCAAATTGTATCTTTAGTTTATATCCTATATATCTTAGAAATAGATTTTGTCTTTATTTAAACTGATTTTTCTGTATAAATTACATGACCCTAATGTGTATATATATGATCTGCAATTTTTTTCTTCTTCGTTCATAAAATAGGTGATAGTTGTTCATAAAATAAATCTTAGAGTCTTTTTATTCAATGACTCCAAGTTATTATATTTTAATTTATAATTAATCTATTGCTCAGTTTTGTTTTTATTTTTCGTCAAATTATTTGATGTTAATGTAATTGGATCAAGTTCTACAATTATTGCTGACAATATGATAATTGTTGATATAACAACAGTGGAATCCATTTCATAATTATTACTCATATTTGTTTGCTTATTATTTTTAGTTATCAATGTTAGTTTTTTTATGTTGCAGAAAATTGGTGTTATATTTCAGTCCTTCGAAAATGTTGTCGAGGGGTTTAAGTTTGTGTGTCATGTCCTCGAAGAGGGTTTGGGATAAACAATAGATAAAGAGAATGCTAAAGTTAGATTTGAGATGTATCTTACTAAAATGAGGAAGATGATTAAGGAAGAGAAAGATTTGTAGTCAAGAATCATTCATTGATTTTGTTCAGTTTTTTTTGTTTGATGGTTTATATATCACGTGATATTTATGATCTATTACAAAGTTATTTGTGTACTTTATTTTGATATTTTTTAGTATAATATTACATATTGATTATGTCGATCTTTTTGAAAAATGTTTTTGAAATAAATTTTTGAGAAAGCCAAAAACCAGATCACGAAATAGAGAAAAAAAAAAGAATTATAATTGCTTTTTATACGCCTAAACATTTCAAAGAGATGGTCAAACAAATAACAAATTAAATACACTAATCTTGATCAGTTATATACATTCAATCATGGATATTAATAATGGTATCTTTAGACATCCAATAATAGTTTTTTTTTAAAAATCTTTAGCAACTGTTGTTCATATTGATAATTGTAACTTTAGTGATACCTCTAAGGATAAGATTTACCAGATCCTATTAAATCTATCTATTATAATATTATAATGGAGCAGCCATTATGGCACGTACAAGCAAATGAACATACCTCAGGGCATAATCACGATGCCACGTATAAACAAATAATCACTCTTACTAAAAATAAAATAAAATA
Source organism: Ehretia macrophylla (assembly GCA_037974665.1). Taxonomy (NCBI): domain Eukaryota; kingdom Viridiplantae; phylum Streptophyta; class Magnoliopsida; order Boraginales; family Ehretiaceae; genus Ehretia; species Ehretia macrophylla. The sequence continues at coordinate 37,959,449 of CM075780.1, read as the reverse complement.
TTATCCCTTAATAAGTTATCCGAAAAAATTCTATTTTTCCTATCTTCAATATATCTAATAGAACCAAATCCATATTCACAACTAAAATCAAATTGAATCTTTAGTTTGTATCCTATGTATCTTACGAATGTATTTTATTTTCATTTAAACTCATATATATGATGTGCAGTTTTTTTCTTTTGCATTTATAAAATAGATTATTATTTATTCTTAAAATAAATCTTAGAGTTCAATGACTTCAAGTTGTTGTTATTTATTTTTAAATTAATTTATTGCTTACTCATTTGGTTTTTATTTTTTTTCAAATTATTTTATATTAATGCAATTGGATCAAGTTTCACAAACATTGTTGAGAATGATTGTTGATATAACAATGGTGGAATCATTTTCATTCCTATTAAACCTAATCTTGATCACTTATAGATTTTCAATCATGGATATTAATAATGGTAATTTTAGACATCCAATATATAATCGAATTTTTATTTTTTTCATGTTCAGCTAATGTTGTTCACATAGATAATTGTAACTTTAGTGACACCTATAAGGATAAGATTTGCGAGATCCTATTAAAATAGGACAAATAGTTATAATTTTAATATGTAATGTAGACCAAAAAAATGGGACAACACATTCTAAAATATATTTTAAATGCTAAAAGTATTCCTCCAAATATGATAAATCACCACAATAGAATTGCTTTGACTTGTGTCATCGATCTTATTATGTTAATTTATTTCTCTAATTCGATACCACACATTTTCTAATACCCAGTATTAAAATAATGTATTGAGTTTGAAAATTACTATTTGTAGTTCAACAATCAATCAAAAGTTCATATTGACCTTGCTTGATTGAGACAACCAGACTTCTAATTTATCCATCCACAATAAGAGATATATAATAGTAGGGCAATTGGGAGTTAGTCAATATTAATTTTGCGTATAGTTTGGGACAAATAATGCAATCTTTCCAGTTTAATCCAACTTATCTCATTGGGTAGTATTTTTAAAATTCATGAATTGCTATATGAGTATATTTCTATCTTATGATTTTCGTTTGTTGTATGTCAAAATGGAGTGGAAAAATTGCATATGGTAAGTTTCATAAAATACGACTTATTTGGTATATATAATTCCATTGCAACGAGATTTCTTGAGGAATTCTCATTATTGTTGTCCTATCTTTTGGATGATATAATTTCACTATTTTATATTTTACTTTTGGATAATATAATTTCACTTTTTTATATTTCACTTTTAATTATTAATAACTCACAAAGGGACCAATGGAGCATGATGAATGTAGGGATGAGAAGAAAATCTAGAATGCTAGAAAAGCACTTGTGAAGAAGAATGATAATTCAATCTAATTTATTTTTGAGAAAATATCACTCCGTCCTCATGTGTTATGACAAAGTATCATGTTATTCTCTGTGTTGATGAAAGTCCAAAAAAGTCCTCTGTCTTATTTAAAATGTCGCACACCCCCTCCCCCGTCTGTTTTAAGCTAACGACGTTAAAAAAAAAAAAAGAAGAGCTAAATGACGTCTGTGCCCTTATATTATTCATTATTTTTTTCCTTTTTCTTTTCTTCTCTCTCCACCCATTCTTTTCACCAAATAAAATTAAAGAATTTTTCTTTTTTGTTTTTTTTAAAAAAGGGCCATCTTCTTCCTCACCCTACCCGTCAGCCCCCCACCCCCTCCACCTCCCCGTCAGCCCTTACACCCCTCCAAGAACCACATTAATACTTCTATAAACTAAATAAATCTATTAAAATGTTATTGTGCTAAACATATAAGATGATAGTAGGTAATAGTTTCAATAAGATCTCAGAGAAAAAATTGAACAACTTGGAACATTTTGGTTGCATTAGTTCATGAGATTGTTATTTACATAGTTTTCTATTAGCTAGCTACCTAATACAAAGCAAACCGAGCATCCCTTTCCCTCTCGAAATTGCAGATATTTGCATGCTGCAAGAAAGAAACTTCTTAATCTGCCCATCCAAACCAACAAAAGAGTTTACGAAATGTACAAGCTAGAAACTTTTTTCCTAATCTACACAAGCTACTACAAATTCTATAAATACTTGGAGGGGTGGGAGGCTGACGGGTGAGGGTAGGGGGTGGGGGAAGGGGTGAGGAAGAAGATGACCCTTTTTTAGGGAAAAAGAAAAGAAAAATTCTTTAATTTTATTTGGTAATTAAAAAGAATGGGTGGAGAGAGAAGAAAAGAAAAAGAAAAAAATGAATAATATAAGGGCAGAGACGTCATATAGCTCCTTTTTTTAATGCCGTTAGCTTAAACCAGATGGAGGGGGGCAGTGTGGGATGTTTCAAATAAGATATAAGACTTTTTGGGACTTTTGTCAACACAAGATAGTAGAGTGATACTTTGCCATAACACAGAGAGGTGGAGTGATATTTTCTCTTTATTTTTTCAATGTCTTGACACACCATTTTCTTCATTAGTCTATCCAACTAACATAATGGCAAATGTTAGGACTCCATTGAGAGAAAATTCAATTGGTGAATATATGAAACCATTTATGAATACTTTGATTTGTTTTATCTTTTATAAATATAAACATATTTATGATGTTATCCAACATAAATTTTTTCTCAAATGTCTACTATATATTACATTTGAATCTCATAAAAAATCTTTCTGAAACCTTGGTCTACTAAATAAAGGTGTCAATCTTTGAGTCTAATGAAAGCATTCAGACTGTACAAAAGAAATGTTATTATAAAAAATTATCATTCTTATCAATATCTTCTTATATTGAATTTATTTTTTATGTTGTTATTGGCTTTTACTTTTTGTTTTCTTCAACGTATTCATTTTTGCTAAGAACAAAATCAAAGTTTTCCTTCACTAATGATGAGAAAGGATTTCCTTAATATAGAATAAGAGAAGATGGACGAATTATTATAAAAAAAAAAGAATTAAGCTTGATAATTGATGTCATCCTTTATTACTCAATGTTTCTCCTAAAATATCATGCTCATATAATTGTGGGCTACATATGTAAGACAATTACAATTAAATATTTATTCAAATATACTCTCAAGGGTCACAATCGAGTGATAACAACTCTATATCATAGACTTGTAAATGAAGATTAATCTCAACTTGCTAATGATATTAAAATTTATTATGATTGCGTACAAACGTTACCTTGTGAGGCTGCTTTTTTTGCCTTTGATATTCATTTTATATATCCAATTGTACAAGGTTATCATTTCATCTTACATTAAAAAAATAGTTATTTAGAAGGATAATGAATCAAACAGAGAAGTTAAAAAAATTTAATATTTGAAACTTGAATGAAGGTAAATAAGGAGTATGAGGAAGCTGATGAGCTGATTATTCAAAGTTTTCAAACAAAATTTGTTTACCAAGACAAAAGAAAAGTTTGTTATTAGAACAATACCACATGTGCCTCCAGTCAACATGGAGGATTATTATCTTAGTATCCTAGATTCAAGGAAGCTTTTTGTGCACTCAGTTCATTAGAAGATGCATAGAAAATATTCACAAAATAAATCAAACAAATACTTGAAAATCATAATTCTATATAGAAAACTTTTTGCAACCCTATTAATATAAAATAATGTGAGCAGGTTAGAACATGTATGGGAGAGTTGGATAAAAATGGTTGATTATGTTCTAAACTTACAAGAACTAAGAGTTTGTTTTTTGATCATATATACAAAGAATAAACATTTTTGCACTTCACATTTATTTTTAAGTTTTTTTATAAATTATTGAAATTTTTTATTTGTTGAATATTGATTGTTGGAGTGATATACCTAGGATGACTATGATCTCATCTAGCCAAAATTTGTCCTTAAATTCTAGCAAAGACAATTTTGTTTGGTTGTAAGTATTTCAATGACTATAAATAAAAGCCAGGATCAAACTCTTTCCCACATTGGTTTATAAATTTCAAAATTTGTCTCCAGTCATGAACTACTATATATTATCCTTTCAAGAGCGACAAGTAAAAAAAAGATTAAAGATTTTGATAATGACAAAATAGTAAGAACTACAACTAATGTGATTTTCAAAGAAGTATCAAAATAATAAATTAGGAAAATATGTATTTTTTATTATTTTCATTGTAGATTTTATTTTATTTAACATTTTTATGTTCCTTATTCATTATTGTTTACCTTATAATGTAATGGAAGCAATTAAAATATAGTCTTATACTATATGACTTTTTTTCAGGTGATATGCTCAGCCATTTAAATTTTACTTAGATCATATAGCAAATCTATTTCAAATATTACTAATGTATTTCAAACTAATGAAACATGTTTATGAATTGAAAGAGATATCAAATCTATGTCTATTTGAACTCATTATTGCCATCAATTTTAAGTTGCTAGATAGTCCATAATAGCTTTTAAAGTATATGTTCATGTTATTCATGTTCAAATAATAATTTTTTGTGTAATATGAAGTATTCCAGCATATTCTTTGACCATTGGATCATTCAAACTTCTGATGGTAAGAGATGAATTTACTAGTAGATCACATGTGCAAAGAGTAAGAATGATGTCAAATTAGGACGAGGCAAGTATGAATTTTGTGGAAACAACAATTTGAAGAAAGAAGATACATGTGTCTTTCAAAATGTCCGATCTTTGTTAAATAATAATACTTATTGTCACATTTAAAAAAAAAAAAATAAATGCTTACTTTATTTGGTTTATTTAGTAATGGTATATTACTTAGAGTAACTACTTATTATAATTTTTAATAGTTTGATTAGAAAGTTGAATAGATTATTTTCATATTACATATTTTTAGTGTACATACATTACACCTGTCCATTGCACGAGTACAACGATAGTTACTTTATTAAAAGGAGAAACATCTCTAGGTGAAAGTAATAGTTTCACTTACTACCAATTTGGAGCGTTTGTTCCAGATACATGTTGATTGTGACCAACTTATCTCTCTCTCTCAAACTTTTGAAGGAGAAACTCATTCCTCTAATTGAAGGTAATCTCATTATTTATGTATGCTTGCTCTCGGTATTACTACTCCCCCTTCCTCTCTTGGCACTAGTTTTTGTTTTTTGGGGCTATTTTTGGACTGTAAATCGCATACAATTAGTTTATGTTTTCTGTTTGTGTTGTTGTGAGCCCTAATCACCTCTTCCTCTAGTTTGAGTACTCTGGTAGCAGTATCTCGTGCTACTTTAGTTCTTTTTGGTGTTTATCTTTGCTACTATCTTCTCACTCTCCGCATTCATGACTACCAATTTTAGTAGTATTTTTGGAAGCATACTGGTGGACTATGTCTCCATCACTCACAATCGGACTCTGTCATTTTAGCGACTTATGGAGATCTCAACGTCTTGCAGTTTTCGATGGGGTAGTGTTACCTGCATCTCGTGCCCTTTCCTTGCTTGCCTTTGGCATGCTTAGGCCTATGTAAATTGGAGTCTTTTGTAGTTTGAGTAGTAGATTATGTGTTCTCTATTCTCTGTTGTGGTATGTTGATGTCGGCTCTTTGTGCCCGACAACTATCTTTAGTGGTCTAGAATTTGTTTTAGGGTTTGTGGTGTTGGGCCTTCAATTGTTCATATAGTCCAATTTGTTTGAATTTTAGATGTGTATTTTGGTATTAGACAATGGTCTATCTGTTTGTACTTTTCTTCCGTGGACTTTGGTGTGTTGGGCCACTTTTATATCAATTTGTTATTGTTAATACAAGGGTCTATTTTGACAAAACTAAAATAAAATAAAATAAAATTGAAGCGTTTGACACAAAGTCAAGGAAAGGGCCAATGTGATTCTGTTTTTTTGGCATAGTAAGACATTTTATCATATTAGCAAAGATATCTTCGCAACAGCATTTTCATGTTAAGAACTTCTATTAGATCTACTTCCAATTAATGCCATGTTCAGGCCTATTAAATCCTAATAACTGTCCATAATTCACATTTTTAGTTTCGATAATCATGATTGATACGTTTTATATTAAGTCCAAAATCTTGTTTATAGAAGTTCCACTTTACAAGAATCAAGTTAGTTGTAAAATAACTTAAAACCACAATTAATTCTAAAATGGTAATTAAGGAAAAACAAATATCAAATTTAATATATTCTGACATAAATATTTGATGGGAGAAAACCCGAAATCAAAACACAAACAACAATTGCACAGCGGAAATAACACCTTCCCACCTTGTATAAACCTGTTAGGAAGCAACAAATAGAGCCAACAACAATATACACAAATCTGAAAATTCTAGAAAATAGACCAACACCAAGATTTTAACGTAGAAAACCTCCCTAACGTAGAGAGTAAAAACCACGGGATCGTAGTCCACCCAAAAACTTTCACTATCAACAAATAATGGGTACAAGAGAGTCTTCTCTAGCTACAACTAGAAGCATACACAATACATTCACTAAGAATAACATATTCTTGCAAACATTGCATCAACAAAAGAGATTAAACCTAGAAGTAGGAAAGAAATCACCAAAAGTGTCGTCACTGTTCACGTCAGAAAAATGGACTGGAGAGAGCTCCAAATCTGATCTCACCGTTCAGATAGAAGACTCACGAGTTTGAACATGCACGTAAAATTTCAGCTCAATTGGACCACAAATGACCTTCCGATCGTCAACTTGATGAAGATGGCGCAGGCTGAAATTTCTGCACTCTTCTTCTTCTTTCTCTCTCTGTTTCTATCTCTCTCTCTCTCGTTTTTTATTTTCTTTCACTCTCACACACACCACGTGACAGATCAGTCAACTTGATTGATCTATCTTCACCTTTTTTTTTGTTTATTGTTTTTCTCTTTTTTTGTTTTGTTTTCTTTTGGTCAAAAAGTAAAAGCAAAAGCAAAATAATTATACCAACCCACATGGGTTGGTCTACTCAACAAACTCCCCCACCAACACATGTGGGTGGGTCAATCAACCCGGCAACCAAACGACATATCTCAAGCTTCTCTCTTGGCAATGCCTTCGTCAACATATTGGAGCCATTATCATCTGTGTGAACTTTTTCAAGTTTCAACAACTTTGAATTCAAAACATCCCTGATCCAATGGTACCTCACATCAATATGTTTCGATCTTGAATGAAATGAAGAATTCTTACCAAGATGTATTGTACTCTGATTGTCGCAATACAAGACATATTCATTTTGCTCAAACCCAAGTTCTTCCATAAACTTCTTCATCTATAGCAATTCTTTGCATGCTTTAGTTGCTGCAATGAACTCCGCTTCAGTGGTGGAAAGGGCAACACACTTTTGCAATCTCGATTGCCATGCCACAGCTCCCCTTGCAAAGGTAATCAAATAACCCGAAGTAGACTTACGAGTATCAACATCTCCAGCCATATCAGCACCTATGTAACCCACAAGCATAGGCTTCTCACATCCAAAGCAAAGTCTCAGTTTGGATGTGCCTCGAAGATATCTCATAATCCACTTCATTGCATTCCAGTGTTCTCTCCCAGGATTTGAGAGAAAACGACTCACCGTACCAACTGCATGTGCTATGTCTGGCCGTGTACACAGCATAGCATACATCAAACTTCCCACTGCTGAAGAATATGGAACATTCTGCATATCTTTCTTTTCTTCATCTGTAGAAGGACACTGTTGAGTACTTAGCTTAAAGTGAGTAGCAAGAGGAGCACTAACCACTTTAGCTTTATCCATATTGAACTTTTAAAGTATTTTCTCGATGTACTTCTCTTGTGACAAATACACCTTTTTGCCATTTCTGTCTCGATTGATTCTCATGCCAAGAATTTGCTTTGCCGATCCCAAGTCTTTCATAGCAAAAGACTTATTCAACTGTTTCTTCAACCTATCAATTCTTGAAGAATTCCTGCCAATAATCAACATATCATCAATGTATAGCAACAAGATAATAAAATCATCATCAAAGAATTTTTGAGAAAAGACACAATGGTCCGAAGAAGTTTTCATGTAGCCTTGCTCCCCCATAACAGATTCAAACTTCTTATACCATTCTCGAGGTACTTGTTTCAAGCCATAAAGACTCTTCTTCAATTTACATGCACAATCCTCTTTTCCTTTTCTTTGAATCTCTCCAGTTGCTCCATGTAAATTTCTTCCTCCAAATCACCGTGAAGAAAAGCAGTTTTCACATCCATCTGCTCAATCTCTAGATCAAGACTAGCAGCCAAACCCAGAACACCTCGAATGGATGACATTTTCACAACTGGAGAGAAAATCTCATCAAAGTCAACACCTTTTCTCTGACTGAACCCTTTCACAACCAGTCTTGCTTTGTATCGTGGTTGTGAAGTAGTTTCTTGTTGCTTTAACCTTTAAACTCATCTGTTTTTCAAAGCTCTTTTGCCTTTAGGCAACTTCACCAACTCAAATGTGCAATTTTCATGCAAAGATTTCATCTCATCTTGCATAGCTTCCATCCACTCATTTTTATGTTTATCATCCATAACTTCTTTTTTTGCTGGGTTATCATCCATAACTTCTTCAAAGCTTTCAGGCTCACCTCCATTTGTCAATAAAACATACTCATCAGAAGAGTATTTTGTGGAAGGCTGTCTATCTCTAACGGACCTCCTGAGTGGAACTGTTGGTGGAGTCTCAAGCTGACTATCATCATCACCTACCTCAACCTGTGTAGGACTTTCTGCTTGATCATCATTAAGGAAGTTACCTTGATCATCATCTTCAACCTGCTCTGTTGCTGGTGGCGTTGAAGGCACTGTATCAAGATCAGCCAATTCATCTAACTGTGGGGGTAACTCTTTTTCTGCTTTGCCAATGTCCTGAATTGTTTGATCCTCCACAAATACAACATATATGCTCCTGACAATTTTCTTCTCAACTGGATCATATAGCCTGTAACCAAATTCATCAAGGCCATAACCGATAAATATACATTGTCGTGTCTTCACATCAAGTTTGGATCTTTCATCTTTTGGAATATGTACAAACGTCTTGCATCCAAAGACTCGCAAATGATCATAAGAAACATCTTTCCCTGTCCAAACTCTATTAGGAACATCAAGCTTTAATGGAATACATGGTGAGAGATTCAACAAATGAACAACTGTATTCAAAGCCTCACCCCATAATGAATGTGGTAGATTTGCATGTGAAAGCAAACATCTTACCTTTTTAATCAAAGTTCTATTCATTCTCTCAGCAACACCATTCAACTGTGGTGTCTTTGGCGGTGTCTTTTGATGCCTGATACCTTGCTCTTTGCAATACCTGTCAAATGGACCACAATATTCACCTCCATTATCATTACGGATGTATTTCAATTTTCTTCCTGTTTCTATTTCAACAGATGCTTGAAACTGCTTGAATACATCCAACACTTGATCTTTAGACTTCAAGGTATAAGCCCAAGTCTTCCTGGAGTGGTCATCAATAAACGTCACAAAGTAAAGAGAACCACCAAGTGTTTTAATTTTCATTGGACCACACACATCCGAATGTACCAGCTCAAGTACATTTTCCTTCCTGGAAGGTGGATGACTCTGGAAAGAAACCCTGTTCTGCTTTCCTGCAAAGTAATGATCACATTTTCTCATATGTGGATCTGTTAGTCCCGATAAAATTTTCTTCTTGGATAAAACTGAAATTCCCTTCTCACTCATGTGACCCAGTCTCTTGTGCCATAACTCTGTTGCATCTTCATTTTCCACTGCATTGACAATGCTCCTGGAAACCTTTGAATTCATCAAATACAAAGTTGAGCATTTTTTACCTTTGGCTACAACCATAGAGCCCCTTGTAAGTTTCCATTGACCATTACCGAAGGTATTAAGAAAACCTTCATCATCAAGTCTACCTGCAGATATCAAATTCAATCTAATGTCAGGAACATGCTTCACATCATTAAGAATTAATTTGCTGTCATTTTCAGTCTCCAAGCAAATATCTCCTGTACCGACAACTTTGGCGACACCATCATTACCCATTTTCACAACCCCAAAATTACCAGCTGTATAAGACATAAAAAAGTCCTTTCGAGAAGTAGCATGAATAGAAGCACCACTGTCAATCACCCAACATGTATCATGACATGCAAGATTAATAACATCACTGTCATATACAATGAAAAACTCTTGTGTAGTGGTAACAACTCGATCTTTACCACTATCATCATCTTTCTTCTTATCATTATCTTTGTTTTTATTTTCATTTTGCAATATTCTACAGAATCTCTTGATATGACCCATTTTTCCACAGCGATGACATTTGACATTACTATACTTCCCTCTTGACTTGCTTCTACTACGTCTTCTATTTCCCGAACCCTTTTGCTTATTCTTCCCCCTAGATTCAGTAACCAAAGCATCTGACTCTGAAGAGGAATTTTGTGACTTTCTTCTAGCTTCTTCATTTAAAAGTCTACTTTTAGCTATATTCAAAGTAATTTCACCATCTGGGGTTGAGTTACACAATGACATTCTAAATGTCTCCCATGAGCCCGGTAAAGTACAAAGAAGCAATAATCCCTTAAGTTCATCATCTAATTTAATTCCAGTGGCAGCTAACTGATTTATAATCCCAAGATATTCATTTACATGATCAGTTATAGGGGTTTTATCTCGATATCTTAAACCTATCAATTGTTTTATAAAAAACAACTTGTTGCTCCCACACATTTGTGCATACAATTCTTCAAGTTTGTTCCATAATGTGCGTGCATGTGTTTCTTCACTAATGTGGTTCATCACATTATCATCTACCCATGTCCTGATATACCCACACACTTGTTTGTGAAATAACTCTCATTCTTCATCAGTTTTACTCACGGATTTTTCAGTAGTAAACACCGGTAGATAATAATCTTTCACATACAACAAGTCTTCCATTTTTCTTTTTCACATGGCATAATTCAAACCATTCAAAAATATCATTCTACTTGTATTAACTTCCATTGTTTATACAAAATAACAATTCAATAACCAAGCTCTGAGGCCACTTTGTTGGGAGGAAACCCGATATCAAAACACAAACAACAAATGCACAGCATAAATAACACCCTCCCACCTTGTATAAACCTGTTAGGAAGCAACAAATAGAGCCAACAACAATATGCACAAATCTGAAAATTCCAGAAAATAGACCAACACCAAGATTTTAACGTGAAAAACCTCCTCAACGTGGAGAGTAAAAATCACGGGACCGTAGTCCACCCAAAAACTTCCACTATCAACAAATAATGGGTACAAGAGAGTCTTCTCTAGCTACAACTAGAGGCATACACAATACATTCACTAAGAATAACATATTCTTGCAAATATTGCATCAACAAAAGAGATTAAACCAAGAAGTATGAGAGAAATCACCAAAAACATTGTCACTGTTCACGTCAGAAAAATGGGCTGTAGAGAGCTCCAAATCTGATCTTCACAGTTCACATAGAAGACCCACGAGTTGTGAACATGCACGTATAATTTCAGCTCAATCGGACCACAAATGACCTTCCGATGGTCAACTTGATGAAGATGGCGCAAGCTGAAATTTTTACACTTTTCTTCTTCTTTCTCTCTCTGTTTCTATCTCTCTCTCTCTCTCTCGTTTTTTTTTTCTTTCACTCTCACACATACCACATGACAGATCAGTCAACTTGACTGATCTGTCTTCACCTTTTTTTTTTTGTTTATTGTTTTTCTCCCTCTTTGTTTTGTTTTCTTTTGGTCAAAAAGCAAAAGCAAAAGCAAAATAATTATACCAATCCACATGGATTGGTCTACTCAACAATATTTTGAATAAAATATGATTTCAGGAACTAAAATATTACAACCACACAAACTAACTCACACGTCTTTCAGACAACATTACTTGGCAGTCACAATTGTCTTAAACCTTTCCTTTTGTCTCTCACACGTGAATCAAACTCTAATTTTTTTTTTTTTCAAAAGAAATCAAACTAATAGAATAGTATTAATAGATTCTCTCTATATATAAAGAAAAATGAAGATAATATTCAACCAATCAAAGATCATATTGCGAGCACCTCACACCAAATGCCAGGCTTTGAATGATTGGCAATATGACTTCTATTGTATCATGTGGTCCTTTGTTCAAGGCTTGTTAGTACGTAGCAAATATTACTAGCAATTTATTCTTTTGCCTCTCAAAACAGACGTCTATGGCACAAAAAGAAAAAAAGAAAATTCAAGCTTTCACAAACTATGCTGTATGGTATGCAAAAATTTCAGTTCATATTTAGGTAGTCAAAATTCTTATCTTTTTCATTTCGAGTCCAAATCCAATGAAATTCGAATCATTGACTTTGTAAAGTAAGATTTATTCTCCAATTTGTTACATTTCACTCCGTCCCGTCAAAGGATATAAAATAAAGTCTTAAAATTGCTAGAAAATAATTTGGAGTGCATATAAATGACTTGTAAATTTCGAATAAAGTCGACGGTAAGATTTACTCTCCAATTTGGTACATTTCACACTGTCCCATCAAAAGATATAAAATAAAGTCTTAAAATTGTTAGAAAATAATTTGGAGGGCATATAAATGACTTGTGAATTTCGAATCATTGACTTCGTGAAGTCGACGGTAAAATTTATTCTCTAATTTGTTACATTTTACACAGTCCCATCAAAGAATATAAAATAAAGTCTTAAAATTGTTAGGAAATAATTTGGAGTGCATATAAATGACTTGTGAATTTCGAATCACTGACTTCGTAAAGTCCACGGTAAGATTTATTCTCCAATTTGTTACATTTCACACCGTCCCATCAAAAGATATAAAATAAAGTTTTAAAATTGTTAGAAAATAATTTGAAGTGCATATAAATGACTTGTCAATTTGAAATTTTCTACCAGTATAATAAATATAAAATTAAACAGAATATAAACTTCACTTCATTAAGTACAATATTAAAATTTAAGGGTCTGGAAAAGCAAACTAAATTAAGATGATATTGGTTCGATGTCGTTAAGACTTTCACGCTTTATTACGGTACTCATAGTTGACTGATACAAGTATTTTAAGATACAATAACACTTCTTATTGTAATAGCAGCACACCAAACTACAAAAGAACTGGCGAACTTCTATATGGTAAACTCTCTCAAAATATGAATCGATAAGAAGAACAAATAGCTTAATTTTTTCTCTCCTTTTCTCTCCCGGTTCCAACACCAATATATAGCCAAAAGGGCATGGGAATTATATTCCAGTTGGAACTTGAAAATATTGGGAATGGGAATCAGCATTCCCAACTATGCATTGAAAGACTTTAAAAACATTATAAGTAATCAAGGCATGGAAATCATTGTAAGCATGGTGTTAGTACACAGAAAATATTGCAAGCATGCACAACATCGTTATCACAACCAAACTTTTATTATTCTATCACAATATTCTTACACATAGAACACACTACACAAAATGTTATAAATTCCAACCTAATTTCGTATAGTTAAAAAACGTATATTACATATATTCGGTAAATTTGTGATGTCTTCCGCAACAAATAATGGACCATCTCTTTTCGATCATGATGCAAGTACTGGGATGCTCTGCTCATGTCTGAAAAAGTTGGTTGGATCAACTATGGTCTTCACTTGAGCCAATCGGCGGAAGTTATTCTTTAAGTATTTGGTGCCCCAAATACTTGCTTGCGCATAGCTTGTGTTGCCTTTATTGTTGACTCCCAAATCAAGGTCTCTATAGTTGATGTATGCAGCTCTTGGTAACTTGGAAACGTAAGGAGTCATGTACCTGTAAAGCCTTCTCATCCAATTTATATGCCTTTCGCCTTCTTCGTCCCAGTTAACAAAGTACTGGATTTTGAATAAATTTCCAGCTCTATGAGGAAACGGTATGGCCGATTCCGAAATCGTATCCATTTTTCCACCATATGGTATCAAGCTTAACCGAGCTTGGGCTTTCTCCTGGAAAAGCAATCTCCATATGCCTTCCATTGCTTTGATGGGGATTGGCTCCTTCACGTAGTCTGATTTTACTTTGAAGTATGCTTTAACAGATAAATTTGCGCCCAAATATGCAGTTGATTCAATCCAGCTCATTTCAATGCAATCTTTTTCCACCAATCCCAACTCGGGAAAGCTTTGTTGCATCAAGGGAAGTAGTCTATCTACACCCCCAAGGAATAGTGAGACGAATGTAGCTTGTATCGTTACGTTACCACTTTTGGTGGAATTCACTTTGACTATGAAAACATCGACGAATAAATCTTCATGAAACTTGTGCGCAACATATTGCCAACGATGGATAAGCTGTGTTGCGTTTTGCTCTAAGGTCCTTTGGACTGTGAATACAGTCACATTTTCTGGAACAGATACTAGCTTTATCTTCCACGCAAGAACGATTCCGAAACTGCCACCACCACCTCCTCTGATAGCCCAGAAGAGATCTTCACCCATGGAGTCTCTATCAAGAATCCTGCCATTCACGTCAACCAAGCGCGCATCGATAACATTATCAGCAGCAAGGCCGTATTTTCTTAGCATCGCGCCATAACCTCCCCCACTGAAATATCCACCAACACCAACACCAAGGCATATAGCTGCTGGAAAGCCAAGGGTTCGACTTTTTTCGGCAATTCTATTATAGAGTTCCCCAATGTTTGCTCCAGATTGAACCCATGCAGTGCCACTTGAAACATCGACATCAATTGATTTAAGATTGATTAAGTCAACGATGACAAATGGCACTTGAGATGTGTAAGAAAGTCCTTCAAAGTCATGGCCACCACTTCGAACTCGAATCTGCAAACCATACTTTTTGGAACAAGATATGACTGGCTGAATTTGGTATTCATATAATGGTGTAACAATCGCCAGAGGTTTAGGGGTGGAAGGTGATGTGAATCTTAGATTTTGTATGGTCAACTGCAGAATCGATGTATATGAACTATTGGTTTTCGTGTAAGTGAGATTGGAGATTGAAGTGTAGTTTTGGGAGTATTGGAATAGGCATTGTATAAAATCTTCAGTAGAATCATGTCTGGAAGCCAAAGCTGCCCATGAAAAGCTGCAAATAATTACAAAAAGGAAATATGAAATCAAAGAAATGCTCGAAATCTTCATTTCTTGATTTGTGGAATAAGAGCAGAAAATGTTGTCTTTTTATAATGTCTTTGAAGGTCTTGGATCGTAACGTTAATTTGATTTTCTTCCGTCGTCTACAAGAAATGCTATCGTTCGTTCCTGGTGGCTGACTCCCTTATTTGACCCTAGTATTTGAATTAAAAATGGAGAAATAGAACTAATCAATCTTGGTTTGCTCTAATGTGAAAATGGAACATAAAGTTTGATCAACATGTAAAATATCCTAATAAACAATCTTGCTTTGTTGACTATAAATCACATAAGATTTAAAAGCAGTCTAGGATAACATTTTCTATGAAAATAAAGTAAGTTTTTCTTTTCTTTTAAGCAATAGAAATGTCAAGTTGTGCAATTAGCCAACTAGTTGAATTTTTGTTTGCTATTTCCTTCAATTATTTGAAGTAAGAATACCTATTCTCCCTAACTAACAGATAAATTGTGAATTTCTCCAGTTCACCGAAATGAACCTAAATTCAAATATTTGTTCGCTTGTATAGAGCTAAATGAGGAGACTGTTTTCTACAAAGTGAGAGAAAACGAGCAACACATTGTATAGATTGTGTCAAATCCGACTTCACCTAATAAGATAAGATTTGATTTGATTTATTTTAATGAAAGGATACCTTATCTATCTGACTAATATAACATATAAGTTTTGAATTTCTCCCGTTCGATGAAATGAACATGAAACTCTTACCCATAAGGACCAATGGTTTTTCACCAACTAATAACCATTATCAAATCAATATAGTTTCGATTCCTTAATAAAGTTGACAAGCTTGCGTCAATCCTCCATAAATCTCGCAAGGGTTGTATACTAAACTCATATTTGGAATTAGTCTCCCTACAACACCAACAAACAAGGTACTCAAAACCTCATAATCATATGGCTTAAGTCTCAATCACTAGTTTGCAAGGCTAAGACGCAAAAACAATAACTATTATTTGGTAATAAGAAGAAGAAGAAAACGTAAAAACGAATAAAGAAAGGACACTGACCTTTTAACATCATTGAATATATGCATAAAAAAGACAATTAAGTGCGATGGAGTTTGTATGATTATTATGACTTGTCAAAGTCCGTTTATGAACTTCGCTAAATAATAACTGATTATATTATATGAAAAGAGATATGTTAGTTTAGTGTGAAAGTGCCCGTCAAACATTTAAATTGTACTAATCTGTCTCTTCTTTTCGCTGTCGTCTAAGACAATCTAACAGAGATACACTAAAATATAATTAATTAAAATTTAAAAACTTATATTGATTTATATTTTGTTTTCCTTTTTTATTCGTTGACCTTCTCTTTTTTGTTTTCCTTTTTTTTCATTAATTAACTGTCTCCTACTCATTTCTCCCTCTTATTCATTTTTCTCTTCTATGCCTTTTTCCTCTTTCTTTTTCCTCCTTCTCCTATTGCCCCCGCGATAATTAATTGGCCTAAGGTTGCGTTCCCTCCTCTCGCTCAAACTCTACCGCCAAACACCCCAAACAATACAATCTTATGCTTTACCAAAAGAGTATCCCTAAATTGTATATTGTGTTTAATGCATGAGGCTTTCAAGAGCGAGTGTTTGAAGTTTCTTGACAATATATTTGTTCATTCTAAATTAAGGGGTTACATTTATGTGCAGTCTCATTTATGCACAGTCACACCTGTATCCGCAAGTGTAAATGTAATTAGTTTTTGAACTTTGTACTTGTACAATTTTAATATTTTTAAATGGGTGACGATGAGTTTTAAACTCAAAATCTTTTAGTGCCTAAGATCTAATACTATATTAAGTGATTATCTTATTTAAAAGTTTAAACTACGCAAAAGACAATGAGAAAAAGGTTCTCAATAACAACATAACAAGGCTAATGCTCCCATGGGTGAAGTAAGCACCACATACATGAATTATACAACGAAAATAATTTTCATCTGTCTCCGAAAAGATTCCTACATGGTCATGTAATATTTTCTCCTCACCAATGTTAGTTTAGACATACTTCAAGAACGAAAATATGGGCCAATCATTGGGTAGAATCATCAGTTCAATTGTACGTGCAATTGTAAAGAATGAAAAGATGTGCCAACTATCGACTACAATCCTCGGTTCAATCGTTAATTCTTGGGTTAGGATTTGGAACTGGAAATGAATTTGGGTTTGGAATTGGGGATGAGATTTAGAACGGAATGAAATGAAATTGGAAATAAAAATGAGAAAGAAAAGAGAATAGTTATGGCATTAGGGGCATGCTTGCGATTTACAAAAAATTGTCAAGTAATTTGGATATTAACCTAGTTATTAACAGTGTGGATTAACTTGGTTAACTTTGTAAACAATGGGTGTAATATTACCATTTTTGAATAATAAGGATCAAATTAAAAAAGGGACAACATTGTAGATTAATTGCATAATTAAACAACGGTGATTTGGACATTTTGCATTTTTTCTGTTTAAATTAATCAATTTTTTAAGGGTGATAATTAATATGGCCAACTTTTATAAACACTCGGACTGTTATTATTACTTTGGAATAATAGACACTAAACTGAAAACAGTGACCAGATTGGTGATTAATCGCATAATAATAATCATACTGAAGTTTTCTTCTTTCTTTCTTCTTCATCACTATATGCAACTACTGAAACCTTTGGCCATTCACTATCTGTCTCCAAAAAAAAAAAAACAATTATTTTTTTCTTTGTTATAATTATTTAAGACATAAAATTACATATTAAAATACTTTGATTAAATTTTTCAAAAACATGTGAAAATACTGTTTGAATTATATTTTTTTGACTTTTTATCAAACTACAAATATGCGAATTAGTAGTTTTTTTTTATAACTAAAATGAATATAAAAATATAATTTAAATGAAGTTAATTCATTAAAAAATCTTAAGTTTTTATTATGAACAAAAAATTTATGACTACATAGTAATACAAAAAATTGGATAAGTAAATAATTAATTAATATTTTAATCTTATATTAATTAATATGAATTATATTTTTAATAGTTTTCAATTTAGATAATATATTTAATGTCAAAATTATTGAATTTCAACATATGACTTTTTGCTGACATCAAGGTGACCAAATAGCGATGACCTTTGCATTCCGTCTCCAGGTTGTCGCCCATTGGCGACGGCATAGAGACAACATTTCATTGTCCATCACTATGTAGTCACTATCTGGACACTTTTGGAGATGACCTATGATGCCGTCACCATATTGTCGCCAATTGGTGACGGCCTATGTAGGTCGTCTCCAAACCGTCATCAAACTAGCGATAATGAATTTCGTCACCGTTTCATCGCCAATTTGGCAATAGCCCATTGCAGAATGCAGTTTTTCTTGTAGTGATTGAGCCCCATTATTTTAGCTTGTAATTTTTGTTTTTCTGCTTTTTATGGGAAAAGGTTCCACGGCTTCAACCGATCACTTAGCCCTTTCATCTTCAATGTAAGAGCGCTTGATCAGGGAAAATGGAACTAAGATTGGCTAAAGTTATAGTATATCTTGTAAGAAAAATCAGTAATTTTATCTTCTTGGAACCAAACTTTCCTAAAACTAATAGAAGACCTCTTGTCAACAACTATTTAAAACCCTTGTCAGGCAAGGTTTGGGGTTTAACATAATTTCGCACCCCACTTGGAGTGAGGACAATTTTGATGAGGCCAACAATCGAGTGACGCCTTTCTGTCTTCGACCCCTTATTAGCGGAAGACCTTGTTGTGCACGGATGGGTAAGTTCACATTTTACCTTTGAATTTTTTGTCTTTACACTTTCGTGATAGGCCTTAGGGTTTGAGTTAATAATTAGAACTTTGGCATAAGTAAATTACGTTTAAGTGGATTGTTTCATTTACATGAATTATATTGTGAAATGACGATTGTGAAGTGTTGAAATAGCGGTCTATATCGGTTAGTAGTGCTCAATTGGCCATTGGGCCTAAAACCTAGAAGGGACAAAATTACCTATAAATATATATCTTATACTTTTATTAGGTGTGACAAAATATTGAGTGCATACATGCGGGAAAGTGGTAAGGCATTATAAGAGGGTTCTAGCTTGTACTATTTCATCATCATAGTAAAATTATTTTCCTACTACTCGTGGACATAGACTTAGGCTGAAATACGTAAATCATGTGTCTATTTAAATTTTTTGTTTATTGTGCGTTATTATCCTAAATTATCATAACATGAAGCTTGTGGGTTGTCTTTTTCTTTGAGATGTTAGGCTTTGAACATGCTCTTTGGAGTAAGTATGAAAACCCTACTTCATAATACATTCTCCCTTTAGAATGGAGTTTGATGTAAACCTTAATAGTTCAACTGTTTGGTGCTTATAGCTTTAGAATGGAGTTTGATGTAAAACTTGTAGTTGCTTTAATTATTGTACACATCATGACACCTTGTTTTCTCTCTTAAATGGTGGATTTCATTGAGCCCGTTTTGCACCATTATTACGAGCTTGAATATACTATCGCATTTTTGCTGTAGGTTTGGTGAAGTTATAATCGGCAGGTAAGGTCGAGCCCACGGCCTTCTTGGTTGGGCTTTCGACCACTTGGCAGATAAACGTCAGAGGTCA
Organism: Ehretia macrophylla; assembly: GCA_037974665.1. Taxonomy (NCBI): domain Eukaryota; kingdom Viridiplantae; phylum Streptophyta; class Magnoliopsida; order Boraginales; family Ehretiaceae; genus Ehretia; species Ehretia macrophylla. The sequence goes on along the minus strand of CM075780.1, from coordinate 37,939,758 downwards.
CGTTGCAAAGCACGACCTAGGCTGCGAAACTTGCCCTGGTTGCTGTCGTGACTCGCTCGGTCATGTGTACGATCATCTAGTCACTGGTTTCCAATGACCAAGTTGTGTTGGGTAGTGCTGTGTTTTTGTTGCATTTTCGCTCCTAAGGATATTTTAAGTGCATTACAACTAGTCATGGCTTTAAATTTTGAACTAAATTTTGAGACCTAAAGGTGGAGATTTGTATCCAGAAATAAATTCGAAAAGGATTGGAATAAGTTAAGATAGTGATTGATATCTTGAAATAATTTTGGACAAAAATGGAATGAGCTTGAGAATTGAATGAACTTGTGGACATGTCATGTTTGGTATGCTCTATGAATAAAAATAGAAATAAATATATTGATTATAAACTCATGTTTAGTAGTTAGTATAACAGATCATTAGTGGGAATGACTTATATAAAACAACAAGAATATCATTTTGTTGCTATAGATATATTATTGTCCTAAAAATAAGCATCATATTAATAATAATGGTTAGTTTGAGGCATATTATTATTACTAAATTTATTTATTTATTTTATTTTTTATTTTTTATTTTGATATAATATTTTATATTAAATTTACATTATTTATTGTTATTATTATTATTTTTTACTATATTATTAATATTTTTATTTTTATTAATTACTATTGTTATATTATTTATTATTATTATAATAATTTTTATTTTTCATCTCTATTTGTTATTAGTTGTCTATTTTTTAATGTATATTGGTATTTATATTTTATATTTTTAGTATATTTTCTATTATTGTATGTATATTTTATCATCATCATCATCATCATTATTATTATTATTATTATTTATTATATTTTTAGATTCATTACTATTATTAGATCATATATTATTTTTATATGTTTTTATTATTATTATATATCTTATTGTATAATTATAATTATAATTATTAGTATTATTACTATAAATATATATTTTATGTTATTATTTTTTGTATTATTATCATCATATTATATTATAAATAGTAAGTGTTATAATAATAATAATAAATATACTAATAATAAAAATAAATATAATAACAATATTAGTAATGTTATTTGCATGGTGTGTAATATGTTGTTCTTAAGGTATTTTTTAGAACTTCACCAACAAGTTGAATTTAAAGCACATAGAAATAGACGATTCCTATGTATTTTATCAGGAATTGGTATTCTCATATTTGTGGGAATAGAATTATAAGGCTAACTCCAACAACATCTCTATTTTTTTCTCTACATATAGAGAGTTTCAAGTTGCTTTCATAGCTTTAGAGGTCTCCTATTTCAGTTTCACTCAAACAGTCTCTCTAGTTTTAATCTATCCAACAGTTATATTTTTTTTACTGTTGGAGCACTTTTGCAAATGTAGAGAGCCACTTTTTGGCTCTTTACATTTGAAAAGTGTGGTGGGTGAAATAGAGGCTCCCAATTCTATAGGGAGCCCTAGCTAGAGAGGTTGTTTGAGCAGTTTTTACTGATTTGCCTCCCTATAATGGCTAAGGAACCATTATAGGGAGTCTCTTGGAGTAAGTCTAAGGGAATGAGATTTTCAAGTTCATTTTTTCATTCCCAACATATTCCCAATTACCACGCCACCAAAGTAATGAAACAAAAATTATAATGGAATGAATTTTGTAAATAGTATGTCATGTTTGGTATGTTATATGAATGAAGACATGAATTAATATATTGATTCTAAACTCATGTTTAGTAGTCAGGGTAGTAACGAGACTGACTTTTATAAGATGACAAAATTGTCTTTTTATTATTATATACATGTTATTGTGTTAAGAATAAAAATAGATATAATAATAATGATGGTAATAGTAATAATGATAATCATAGATAATAATATAATTTTCCATTTTGTTATTATATTCTTTATGTTTTAGGAGGATATTATGGTCATTAAACGAATATAATAATAATAATAATAATAATAATAATAATAACAATAATAATAAGGATTGTACTTTTGTTATTACATACACGTTATACTCTAAAAGTGTGTTTTTGTCACTAACAATAATATGATCATTATTAATAAATGACAAATAATATCGATTAACCACAATAATAATAATAATAATGATTATGATAATAAATGATTGTCCTATTGTTATTATATACATGTTATGTTTAGAAAGGGATTTATAGTTATTTGATAAACAATAATAAAATTAATAAAAAATAAATCATATTGATAAATCATATCAATAATAAAGAAATAAATAATTAGTAAAACTAATTATAAATATTTTCACTTTCTCTCTAATTTTTCTAGTGGATTTTTCGTATAGCTAAATTTGGGTTCGTGCGAATACTCTTGGAGGCTTTACACTTTAGGGAGTTTGGACAAATTCGTAGAATATCCTTATCTGTGCTACAAAAGGTAAACCAATGAAACTAACTATTTATATTCATGTTTAATTGTTATAATATGTGTGTGGGCGTATGCGTGTCTGTATTGTTGTATATAATTGCCATGAATTGATCCTATCATGCTGCCTCATGATTTAAATTAATAAAAATTTTAAATCCCTAGTATATTTTCTTTCATTATGTGCTTCTCATAATGTATTTTGGAGTAATTAGATGCTTATAGGTTCCTGCTGCTTACTAAAATTTTTAAACCACCCTTGAGAACTAGGCTAGTTTCACTTGAATTGAGAACATAAACGACCACTTTCATGAGGACTTTGGACTTAATTCGTTTATCATTTTGGTTCACCTTGGATGTTATTCTATTTACTTTTGAGTAATTTTGAGTATTTAGACTTTGTTTAGCATTGGATTTGACTTTGCAATTATTTGGATTTCGAAGATTTATTTATCTATATTTTGAAAACATTTGATATTTGATTGGTCTTATTTTGGTTTAGATGTTCTGATGCTTGCTACCTATCTTTATAGTTTTAGATTATTTGTGTTTAGTACCATATGGACTTAGAAGTATAATTTCCTAGGCCTAGAACATGTTGCCTTTTTGAGATTTTTGTTGTGAGGGCTTTGGGGGCATGGCAATATAGGGATATTATCAATTGGTCTAAAATAAGTATGTGAACCAACCAAAAACTTTAGCTACTAAATGCCTCCTTTCATCTAAGAATTAATAAATAGGTCGAGTAATTTAGTATTGGCAGATGTAAGCTTGGTTAAATTTGTGATACTTTTATGGCAATACTTTTACCTTGATATATAGCACATTTTCGGTATGAAATCCAACGACGCAGCAAAAAATGAGGCACATAGGTGGCAATGTCATCTTACAAGAATCTTAATACAGAATTTATTGATCAACCAGCAAGTACAACGAGTACAAGAAGTACATTATTCAAGACATAAAAAAATAAAATAAAATAAACAAGTACATTAAAACATCGCCGAACACACAAGGGTGTCGTACACACGCAAAATGTTGTACGGAAATAGGTCAATTTAGCCTTTAAAATTTATATTAAACACTAAATAGATTTTTGTGTTTTGTGAAAGTATCATTTTTGTCCCTGAGATTTTGTTAAAAAATTATTTTCGTCCCTGCCGTTAATTTTTATTTAACGGTCAATGGTTTGATTGAGATAAAAGACTAAAATGCCCTTATATTTATCTATTATAGATTATGTGGCAAAATAAAATAAAATAATGTCAAATGTGCACAAAATATATTCCAAAAAATTAGCTATTATTGCACAAACTATATTCCAAAATAAAAAAAAAATGCAATCTTTATATACATAAATCAACAAAAAAAAGGAATTACAAAAAAAACAAACACTCTGTCGACCTCTTTTTTTTTGTAATGCAATCTTTTTTTTTGTAATTCTTTTTTTATTGATTTATGTATATAAAAATTGCATTTTGTTTTTATTTTTAATTTTGGAACATAGTTTGTGCAATAATAGTTAATTTTTTGGAATATATTTTGTGCACATTTGATATTATTTTATTTTTCTTTGTCACATAATCTATAATAGATAAATATAAGGGTATTTTAGTCTTTTATCTCGATCAAACTATTAATCGTTAAATAAAAGTTAATGATAGAGACAAAAATAATTTTTTAACAAAACCTCAAGAACAAAAATGGTACTTTCACAAAGCACAAGAACCTGTTTGATTTTTAATATAAACTTCAGGGACTAAATTGACCTATTCCCAATGTTGTACACTCCATGAGCCATCGTTTTATCATGATGATACTAGTGGGATGCTCTGCTCATTTCTGAAAAAGTTGCCTGGATCAACCAAGGTCTTCACTCGTGCCACCCTGCGGAAGTTATTCTTGAAATATTTAACGCCCCAAATACTTGCCTGTGCATAGCTTGTATTACCTTTATTGATTTTTAAAATGTGAGACTGGTGCCATAAATATGAGAATAACTTTCTTGATTTTAAAATTTACTAGTCCAAAATAGTTAAACTCTTTTTATACTTAAGGTCAAAACACTTATATTATTATAACCTAAAAAATTCAAAATCCCCAATAAATTCCGCAATAATTGTGAATTCATTTTGAGATAGCTATAGCCTTTATTAGCTTGTGGATTTAACAAATATGAGAAACATTTAGGGGCCCTTTTGCAAATAGAGAATCTTGATAACCACTTCAAAGAGCATTGTTATATATTACCATTTCACCCACCCTTATATTATAGAGCTTTTACCTTATATACAAGAGGTTTGACATCTAATACATGAATTAATTATGACTATATAAAGAAGGGGTGAAAAGGTAAAAAAAGTAAAAGGGCTCTATCAGGGGCAGACTCAGGATTAGAATATTGGGGGGCCGAATTTTTATTTTTATTTTTTTATAGTATGTTTTGAGTTTATAGAAAAAAGACTCAATTTTTATGGTTTTAATTTTTTTTTACACACACATATATATATATAATGTGTTACCAAGCATATATATATATATATATATATATATATATAATGTGTATATGTATCATGTTTCTAGAAAGATTTTTATCTATACATTGTCGGGTCTTCATATTTGATATTTCTTGAATCAAATCTTTCGAGAACTATGGTGTATATATATAAAATTTTAGTTCTTCAAATATATTATATATATGGAGAGAAACATGATTCTTCAAATATACCATATATAGAGACCCGACTATATAATATATAGAATTTTAGTTCTTCAAGGCTTAAGGTTCGGGATGTATTCTCTAATATCAAAGCATAAAGTGCCTACAATAGGAATATGCTACTCTATTAGTGGAGACTCACTCAGAATGTGAAATCTAGTTAATGAAAAAAAAAATTGGAAAAGATTGAAAATTAAGTGGTTAGAGTCCTGTTGTTAATGAAACACAAAATAAAATAACAGCAAATATTGCAATGAATGGATGACAAAACAAGAGTGAAAATAATAGCAAATACTGCAATGAGCCCAAAAGAAACCTTAGAATTCATAGCCATTTTTTGTTTTATTTGCTCTCTCTGCAGCAGTCTCCTGGAGAGAAAAAAGAGAGAAAATATAGCACAGCTCAAGAAAGAGAGCCGCAGAGAGAGGAAGAAAAACCAATTTCTTGAGCTGCGCAGAGAGAGGTCCACTATTTTTGACTTAAAATATGTCAAAATAGAGCTTCATGCTCCATTTTGTTGACGCTTACAACATAGCAAGGCAACCCTCTTTAGAAAAAAAAACTGCACTTGAGAGATTTGAATCAAGAACTAGAAACTTGGGAGTGATTATCTCACGTTAATCTTCGTAGTATGGGTTTAAAATTGAAACTTTGGGAGGATTGAGCGATATGTATCTTCTTTCTTTAGAGTTGGTTTTTGAAGTGAGTGAAACTTGCCCTCTTGATGCACCTCTTGATAGCGGCCTTAATTTTTATTTTCTTTGTATTGCTTATGTGAATCATATTGTTGCTTTAACTTTTCCTTAGGCTTCCTTTAATGCCTTGTTACTCCACCCTTGTTTCTTGTTTCTTGTTTCTAAGGCTATGTTTGTTTGCTGTAAAATAACTTGATGAAAAAAATATTTTCTAAAAAATAAAATATTGAAAAATATTTTATGGTGTTTGAATATATAGTAAAAAATAATTTTCGACATGAAATTTTATAAAATAATTTTAAAAAAAATATACACATATAATACATATGTTAACTGAGGGTAAATGGTGGGGTAGGGGGTAGGCGGGGTGAGTGGGTAGGGTTAGGGTGGTAGCAGGGGGTGTTGGGAATAGGAATAGAGATAGGGTGTAGGTAGGATGGGGTGAAGTGGGTGAGTTTTGAAAAATATTTTCTTCTCTCAAGAGATAAGAACATATTTTTTAATTTTTTAAACTAAAATTTTTTCTTGACCCAAAAATATTTTTTGATTGATCAAATTTTTTGTATTACCAAATATCGAAAAATTTAAAAAATATGTTTCAGAAAAATATTTTACTACAAGCAAACGGAGCCTAAACCTCTAAATATTTCTTATGGAGCCTTTTAGAATCTTGATTTGCCCCCTTCTCTGAGTTCTCACTTTTTTTTTTTTTGCTAATTCAGCGTCTCATTGAGTAATCCCTTTTTGTTGTGCTTGAGCGGGTCTATCGATAATCCGTCTTTTGTTTATTCACTCAGCCTTTGCGAGTGTTTAAGACCTTTCATTTTATTTGATATCGCATTGTTCCCTGTATGTTTGTTTATTTGTCCTTAATGTCTAACATTGTTAGTGATTTAGTATGTCCTTGGATATCCTAAATATAAATTGTTAGTCACTAGAGGGACGAAATCATTTGTAACCACGAGTGAATTTATACTGTATTTATATTGGATGGTAGATGGGCAGCCGCCAAAATGGCTTAGTCATAAACATTTAAATTTTCGAAGTTATCTTATCCAATTTGATAGAGACTATAGAGATGTAAATCACTCAAAGTGATTTTTTTAATTCTTGGATGAAGGGTTGAATCGAGTAGTTCTTGTAGCCAAAAGCACAGTATAATTTTTTTAAATTAATAGTATCAGGACTGCTAAATTTTATTAATTTAGTAAGATATTAATTTATCGATAAATTAATAACAATTTAGTTTTTTTTTTTTTGCTTAACAGTAAACATATTATATTTATAATTTCTTTTTTGAAAAGAAACTCATATGTTTTCAATCTAATTTGAAAAAACAAGTAGAATAATCTAATGACAATATAAGATAATAGGATTAGAACTTTTAAAAAGACAAGCTACTCTTTATTCATATTTAAAAAAAACTCCATAGTCAATTTATTATGTATTTTTTAGTTAATTATTAATTTATAAAATATTTGGATTTATATATAAAATACAAAAGAAATATTTTAAAGGTATTATCTTACAACTTTATCAGAATTATTAATTTTTTACACTGGTCCCAAGTCAGGACCGAACATTTTTATTATTTAAAATAAATTATTAATTAATCAAGTATTAATTTAAAGAAGTTATACCGTATGTTTCACAAATTTTGTAAAAGTTAAAAGTGACTTATGGTAAGATAACTTGTCGAGTAAATCACCTTTAGATATAAATAAAATCCTCTCCAAGCTTTCTTAATTATCTCCAAAAATTATGGGAGTGTCTTAATCCTTATAAGTTGCTTATACAAAATTCTAATCCTAATCCCATAAGGCAGGGATTGGTATTCTGAAATAATTTTGGACAATAATGGAATGAGTTAAAAAATGGAATGACCCTAAGAATTGAATGAATTTGAGAAATGATATGTCATATTTGGTATGCTCTACATATAAAGATAAGTGATAAGAATGCAAAATATCATATTTTTCTCTATTAAAGTTTAATATTTTACACCTATTTAATGCCTAAATACACTCATTATCTTTATATTTTGATTTAGGATGCGAACGGAGTAGTTAAGTGCAAAACAAAGCTAAATCGTGCAATTCTGGACAGCTCTGACACTGTTATGTTTTTTGGGCATAACTCTCTCATCCGAACTCCGATTGAGGTGATTCAAGATGTTTTGGAAAGCCAAGAAGAAGATCTACAACTTTCATGTTTTGAGTTTTGAGAAATAAAGGCTTAATCAGAGCTGAAATTGGACGTGAAGTTGCTGCACCTGTGCTGTTTAGTGTTATGGAATATTATTTATCTAGAAGCTTCTAGTTGATGGTGGAGGATGTGGTGCATGAAAATTCTAACTATTTTAGCTATCCTAATTGTATTAGGACTTTTTCTAGTTGTTTTAGGCTTTTTCTAGTTGTTTTAGGCTTTTCTAGTCATATTAGGAGTTTACTTCACCTTTAATATTTTCTTATTCTATTTAGATTAGGATTCCATTATCTTATGGGATCTAGTAGGCTTCACAAACTATAAAGAGGAGGGAGAAATCATAAGATTGGGACGACCTCTTTTTCTCTCCCTTTTTCTCCTTCAAGATTTCTTCATGGCTCTGCATGGCTAAACTTTTATTCTTAGTTGAAGGAAATTGAAGCCTCGGAATCATAAGAACTGTGAGATCTAATTAGTTTTTACTGTTCAATTTATGTTTTAAGTATTGAATGTTCTTCTGTTTTATTTTATATGATTCTTTCGTTTAATTGCTAGGGTGGCCAACTAGTTTATTATTCGTTATAATCTATTGCTAAGTTAGATATCAAATCCGTAATTGTTTGATCCCTCTAATTTGCGAAGCAACCAAGATTTAATAATTTGCTGCGTCAGAGATTATTAGATTTTAGGAAGAACGTTCAACTAAATTAAATGCAACCGCATGTGTTTGTGTTGTTTAGTTTCATCGATCTCTCTAATTCTTAAGGCTGCTACTAGATTAAACCTTTAGCGCGTGTCTGAGGTTGTTTAGTGGTTAGGGTTAATTAGGTCGCGTGTATTCTAATTAACTACGACTAAGGAGAGATAGGAAAATAATTCCAACGGTGAATATTTAAAGTTTGAATTGATATATACTTGCATCAATGATCAGTTACAAGATTCCGATGGTGGATGTTGACTTAGACCAAGGTTCGTCTTCTTAATTAAATTCAATATTTTTAAATTCAGTAATTTTTCTTAAGTTTCCTTTATATACTCAACCCCCCCCCCCCCCCAACCTTGTTTACGTAACACAAATTAGGCTAGAGACTCTCTGTGGGAACGATCCTTACTCACACTACTACATATATTTTTCGGAGTACAGGTTTTATTTTTGGTTGCCTGCGACAGCACACCAAATTTTGGCGCCGTTGCCGGGGACGTTTTCTAGTTTATTTTTGTGTTTTTTTTAAAATTTTTTATTTGTTTTTTTTTATTTGTTATTAAAATCTGTATAAAAAATAAAAAAAATAAACGTTTTTTTTTGTTACAGTTTCAGCAGTTTTCAAAATTTTGATAGAATTAGGTCTCAAAAATTTACTTTTTTGAAGGAAAGCGACGTTTTAAGCAAGACTCGTAGTCCTTTGGACCTAC